>JAMPIV010016195.1:0-722165 GCA_024509875.1 Oreohelix idahoensis | reverse complement strand
ATCGAAATTGGCTAGGTCCGCCTATTGTCTATCATCAGGTAAGTTTATACAATGTCTAACTAACAATTCAATCTCTAAATATATATCTAATGGACAACACAGGCACCGAGAGCTCAACCTTATTTAATTCCACCCAAGGATACCTTTTTAATTCTTATTATTCCCTGAAGTGAATTACCCCCCAATATTTTTAATAGGGAAAGATTCAAAATCCCAAGAGCGAGACCCCAATATATGTGGTAAAGTGGGATGTTATAAATATTTATAGGGGGACTTAGTGTACTGACTGAGATCAGCTGTGAAGGTATCTATATCTAATAACAGTAGTGTATTATAGATAACCTTACTTGATGCCACATATATGTATACCTCAGTCAGAATTATTCTGGAATAGTGTGATGACTACGTTATATGTCTAGGGTATGTGTATGATGAAGTGTAAGTCATAACAACAACAGACAGATAAACAATTTAATTTATTCCACCACACTTGACAACACTGTGACACTCACATACATAAAACACTCTACAAGGATATCTTAAAGGAGTCACTGATAATTTTTCAAATAACAATATGTATTCAGTGCTGTCATGAATGAATATGTGTCCTGATTCAAATACAAATGGAACCAGGAATCACAATCAATTTTATATACAAGTTATATGTACAGAATTTCTCAATATGAATCTTGTAGTGACATGTATTTTTAATAGTATCCTATGTGTGTCAGTTGTGTAGTAGTAATATGAGGTAATACTGGTTTTGTTTTGTTCAAGCTCTGTTGGTATTTGTCATCATGACTTCAATAGTTTGTCTTTATTGGAACTAGTATTGGAGATGTTCTCAGTTCCTGATATTAAAACAATTAAATTCCCCTCTTAATTGTATTTTACACTGTCATTTTAAGATGGGGGTACATAATGTTGAGCTCAGCTGGCCACATCAGCTTATCTTGCGTGATGGCGGCAGGAAAAGACTCCTCTGCTCGATTTCTCCCCTGGGCTCTGGAGACACCTCACTGATAGCTAAATGGACCAAGGAGTATGCTGTCCGACTCTGGATTCAGCAAAGCTCTGACCAGGTGCTGCTCAATAACTTTAAGACCACTGTCCCTGAAAACAAGAAGGATGTACCTTCTACGTCATAACTAATTTATACTCTCTTTCTACACTGAGCACAATACATCACAAACATTGAGTTCAGAGCGTTAGGCCAACTGTCAGCTTCATCTGAAATACTTTATACCAGTATTTCCCTCCCTAATGGTTACTACGCCTCTGCAATTCCAGCATTATTTCTGTCTAATCAATAATCTAGGTGTCAGTGTACTGTTTGGCCATTCCATGCAGTTTTACTTTCCTCCGACACCTTCTGTTCAGGCTGGAGCATTATAGGCTTTACATCATGTTCGCTACTGAACTACACATATATACAGGCATAAATTAACAATTTACGTTCAATTTTCATTAAAAGATATTGAATATTTCAAGCTTACCACAATTCATAGAATAATAAACAGTTTCGTTGACTGGCAATGAATATAGCACAACTCCGATCTGCCGATGTTCCAGGCTTTATTTTATATAAAATATACACTGATGCTCAACGTACTGCTTCTTAGTAGGATTATTACAAGATGTGGCAATGAACAGACGCTCTGAATCAAGTATATTCGCAGCTCTACCCAATGAAACCACGTCTAACCATCTTTTCAAAAAAGTACCCCTTCTATTCGTTTCCCATAACAACACAAGATAGTATTTATAGCCCGACCAATCGTGTTTAGTCTTATATTTGTTGCGCTCCAATCAATTTGGAGTTAACATGGTAGGCTATTTCCGTAACGTAAGGTTTTTTCAAACACGTTATAAAAAATTTTATGAGCAGAAATGATTTCATGCTGTCAGGCACCCCCACTATTTTATTTTGGTTATAATTTGGTAATTCCTAGACTATTTGCGTAACGTTTTACATATTCTTTGTCAGCAAGCCCTAAGGAACCCAAATATACAAATTTAAACGAGCTAAGTGGCTGCGTTCAAAATATGCAATTTCTTCTACCTCCTGTTTCGAAGATGTGCTGTCTGGGTACTGTAATGTTTTCAAACGTAAACCCATCTAATGTCATCTTTTCTAATAAGCGTTTTTCAGGATTTTAAAACCTAACTCTGGGAAGGTTAGTGTTTTTATCACTGTCCGTCTGAAAAAAAAAGTTAGTGCATGTGGCCTTACACGCGTGATAGTAGTAATTGTGTATCGCGCGACGCGAGTTTAGTGTTGCATGTGTCCTTGTTTTCATTCGCCCCTCTCTCTTTCTATTTGAGTCCATCTGTTCGTTCGTTTTGGTAACGTAGTATAATTAATGTTAGGATTAATTTAGGTCATTACGCAGTGTGCCTCTCAATGTTTTTCTTAGAAATGCAATACCCGTTTTAATGTGTTGTGGAAACGCTTGTATTTATGCAGTGGCTTATATTTAACGTGGAAACGTTACAATTTGCAGACGAAGCATAAAACAAAGGGGATTTCGAGTACTGTCATTGTGACAGCACTGTTTCTTTTACCATTTCTCTTTTCTTTTATTAAATGTATTTGTTAGGCTTTATATTTACCTGATAATTTATATATGTGGATTAGAATATTTCACGACACTTATTATGGCCTTGTAATAAATCTGCTTGAAGATAACGTGATCAAAAGGCACTAAACCACATAGACAACATGACTGCCCAGATGGGGCCAGCTCCGAGAACGACAGACCTCAAGATGGCGCTGTCACAGAAGATTGGGACCTTTTCATTCCTGCAGCCTTATTCGCCTACAGGGAAGTTCCCCAGGCCTCTACAGGTTTACCACCAGCTACTCTTTTATTCGGCAGACCTATTAAGGGGCCGCTAGAAGACTTATTCCGGTCATTGACAGACCAGAAAGCCGAAGAGACAGTCGTCTCAGCCAGCAAGTATGTATCGGAACTTAAGGAAAGGTTACAACTAGGATGGGATCTAGCTACAACCAACCTTAAGAAACGGTACAATAAAGCGGCTAAAGAGAGAGAACTCCAACCAGGGGAGAAGGTTTTGTTGCTACTTCCAACCGGAAGCAACAAACTGCGCATCGGATGGCAAAGGCCGTTTACCGTCCTTAAAAAGATCTCAAGAACGAACTGCATGATCTCTATTAAAGGAAAGGAGAAGGTCTACCATGTAAATCTGCTAAAGAAATACTTGGAAAGACTGGTGCCGTCCTCCGAACATCTCCTGGCGGTCGCCATAGCGACAGAAGATTAGGAAGATGACGATAGTTGCATGGAATATCCTTTGCAACAAACGGAATCTTTTCAAGATGTGAAATTCGGTGACAATCTCTCTGAAGCACAACAGACAGAAACGAGGGCGCTACTGAAACAGTACACAGTAGTTTTGACGGATGTACCTGGTCGAACACATTTCGTAGAGTTCGATATGAAACTGACAATCGAGACACCGGTTCGGACCAGAGTATACCCCATCCCGTATGCTAAAGCTGATACGTTACGCGAAGAAATAGACAAGCTACGTCAAGTAGGAATTATCAGTGAGTCTACCTCTCCTTACAGTTTCAGTGTAGTGCTGTTACAGAAGCCCAATAAGGAAGTTCGGCTCTGCATAGATTACTGTTTACTTAACACTGTAACGGAATTCCAGTCGGAACCTCTCCAGAGCGCTTCTGAGCTGTTCACCAAGCTTAGCAGGGCAAGAATTTTCTCAAAGATTGACCTGAGTAAAGGTTACTACCAAATACCAGTCAAGGAGGAAATTAAGCCCCTGTTAGCTTTCAGCACCAGTGAAGGACACTATACCTTCAACATGATGCCGTTCGGATTGCATAACGCACCGGGAGTCTTTACCAGAATGACGAGAAAGCTTTTAGAACCCTTGCAAAGTCCGCACATCCATAATTTCATGGATGACATATTAATTGCATCGGAAACCTACGACGAACATATTGCTACGGTTGCTATGCAGCTCATGAGACTACAGGAAACTGATCTCACAGCCAGACCTAGCAAATGTCGTATCGGATTTGAAAACCTTGACTTCCTGGGGCATACCATTTCTCAAGGCTGCATGTGGCCAGTTCCCAAGAACATTGAGAAAATAGTTGCAGCAAAGAGGCCCCGAACGAAGAAAGACACACGTTCATTTCTATCACTGTGTGCATACTACCAGAAATTTATTAACAATTTCAACGGGCTAACAGCACCCCTTACTGACCTTACCAAACAGGGGCAACTGGAAACAGTTATTTGGGATGCTAAGTGCGAACACGCTTACAGCACTCTCAAACGAAAGCTGTCCGAATACCCAATTTTACGGCTACCTGACCGTAAGAAACCTTTTATATTGCGGGTCGACGCATCGGGTCAAGGCATCGGGTCAAGGCATCGGGTCAACTCTGCTACAAGCAGATGACAATGATCCGAACCTGTTACTCCCAGTCGCTTATGGCAGCCGAAAATTGAACACAGCAGAACAGCACTATTCCACAGTTGAGAGAGAATGTCTAGCCCTCGTGAGTGGTATCAGGAAACATCACGAATACCTTTACGACGTTTCATTTACAGTGCAGACGGACCATGCGCCACTGGCTTTTCTGGGAACGAATAAGGAATTCAACGCGACGATTATGCGGTGGGCGTTGCTCCTAAGTGTATATGCTTTCAAAGTAGAATACATACGAGGAAAACAAAACGTGGGAGCAGACTTTATGAGTAGAAACTGGAGCACTGAGGAAGAAAGGTAAAGTGAAGATAGCAATCACTCGCAAGATACGGATAACAGCAGCGCTATTTTCATAGAGGAGACATAAAGGGTTTCATGTCTTCAAGCCCGGACGAAATGTCACAGATGGAAATAGTGCAGCAGTGATCATCCACTTTTGCCTCTCCCCATCTTGTTTATTTTTTGCTACAGGAACGCCGGATTCACAAGTGCAATTAACACGTGAGCCGTTTGGCAATTAAGCACGGTGGAGCAGAGAGAGCGCGCAGCATGGCGTAATAGATTCTTTGATCAGAAGCGATGTTAAGTCTGAGACAGACCTTGGATTGTAAAACTTTCAGGGGAATTAATTGCGTAGCTGATACACGGCAAGGCGGAGATTATGAAAGTCAAGCCAGAGAGGTGGTCGGCGGCAGAGGGGGTAAAATTACCTTTGATTCAAGAATCGAACGGCAAATGGGCTCGGGTCTGGCAGTAGGTGTGACTTTCGCATTAAAGAGAGGTAGAACGGAATTTACGGATATATACCATGTCTCACCGATAGCCATGATCAGTTGTTCAGAAATCTATCTGAAATTCACTAGCTCGATATCTTATATTTCTCGTACAGAGTGAAAATTATTAGATTTTCGTGGTGTTTCATTTTTCTGATTGCGGTAATTTATATACTAGCCTTTAAGTGATTTAGTGTGTTTAAAGTTTTCATTATATTTCACTGAGATTTTCTGTGCTAATTAAATAACTTATAGCTAAATCTTTTCCAGCCGTAAAGTAAATTTAATTACTCGCTATTTCCCAGTAAGAGATGTTTTAAATTGACTAGTACATACATTAAATAACTGTCTACTGACGGTATATATTATTTACTTCTATCCATTTTATGTAATTTTTTAAAAATGACTAGTGTTCATATCACGCGTTAGAAAACGATAGGATAAGCTAGACACGTGTGTTTTAAATCTAATTTATAACGGAGTGGTGAAGAGGTCCTATTTTAAACATGTGTTAGATATGATATTGATAATTTGGTTAAATGTTTATATTTTCTTTCCTAAAATCTAGGCTGATCAACCTGAGTACTAGCGGTTTTTTTTTATGGCCATAGGAACTTATGATCATACGAACTTATAATATTATAAGCATCCAGGGATATTTAATATTGATGAGCTTTTTGCTGTGACCTGTGTGGTCCAATTTTCCTCATTTTCATGAGAGAAACCAGAATAGAACCATTAAATTATAATATTAACTGGACCAGAACTATTACCAGATTTACTTATATCAATCTCATCAGCCAGCTGTGGCGAAATATATTGTCAGCAACATTTGTGTAACTTAACCTAGCGTCTCAGCCACCTGAGGCTAAACAACATAGGAACTATATATGTTCTATTCATCCTACGTCGGCGATCACCACGCATGAACCTTACTCCAACCAACTGAAGGCATAGATAACGTATTGTATCCAGGACAAATTAAATCACTGACTCTAGCGACTCCCGTGAAATTTGCAGTCAGCAACTACGGCGAGTCTGGGGCTGGATTTGGCAAAACTTAAATTTGACACTAAATAGTCTTATTACTTATTAGTGTATTTCCTTGGAATGCCTGCGACAACTACTGGGGTAAGCAAAAGTCTGAAAGTGGCCACTGAATGGGTGTGAATTGAATGAACGGAGAAAGGAACTTATGTCTTTTGTTAACTTCATATACTTATGTGGTTTCTTCTTTCTTTTTATCTCACTAATTTTAGTAGTCACGGGATAGATTACATTAGGAACATATTCTTTTCCCATACTGACTATTTCATAACTTTTGATCTTTTGGGTTAATTAACCTCTGTTGGGATCGTCTTTCCTTTTCATTTACCAGAGGGGGAGAACCTATTTGATTAATTTCTTCTTTTGCAATGTTGTCTGTAAACCATGATCTAGTGATGTATATGCTTATTGTTGTGATCTTCTATTGATAATAAACTTTATTAAACCTTTAGTTATCGTGTCGGTCAACCCCCTATCCATTATATGTTATTCATAGTTTGTTTTCACGTTCGTGCGTATTTGTCACAGAATTGTGTGCATGTGAGTGCAGTGTAACTTATATTTTCGTACAAGGAGAGAAAGTGCGTCTGATTTAAATTTAGTCGTCCAGATAGGCTGGATTAGATAAATTATTCTATCCAGAGACTGTCCTTTCTCTTACACGATCACCTCGTGATAAAACTATTTCTTACCCCTTACTTTCACATTGTCATCACTATCACCTCTGCTCAGACAGGACTATAAACATCTATTACCTATCTGATAAAATCTACGTCAATAACTTCTACAAAACAAAATGGACAGGTCAACCCATTTTTTATGCACCAATATCACTTCATTATGTGTATGTAATTTTTATTGGGGGGAATCCCCTTTTAATTCGTGTATCCTGAGGTGTCGCTAATAAAGACTGTCTCTGTGATAATGACCTAGTTTCATCACTGTGTGTTCAGTTCATCGCTAATACTTTTTCTTCACACGATTAAAAATGTCATGCTAAAATTGTGAGGTTAGAAAGTTTTAAAAAGGATGTGTTTCTTGCTTTTTATTTAGCAATTTTCTCCGGTATGTGGAAAAAAAAACGTGTTTTAAAAAAAATCTTTTGTAAGATTTAACAAAAATGTTGTTAAGTGCCAACGAAGTCATGGCTGTGTTCAAGCTCACATCTCAAACAAAGTAACTTTATTGAAGCAAACCGTTTAATTTTTAACATTGCTTTGAAAGCCTACAGAGCGCAACCTACGTCAAATGTGAACAGAGGTGAGATTGAAACTAGGACATAACAGAGACGAGACATAACAAAGACGTGGACATTACACTGACGCGGACGTAACACAGACGGGGCATTACACATGCGCGGACATAACACAGACGCGGACATAACACAGACGTGGACATACATAAACGCTGACGTAACATAGACGCTGACATAACACAGACGCGGACATTACACAGACGCGGACATAACACAGACGCGGACATAACACAGTCGCGGACATAACACAGTCGCGGACATAACACAGACGCGGACATTACACAGACGCTGACATTAAACAGACGCGGACATAACACAGACGCGGATATTACACAGACGCGGACATTACACAGACGCGGACATAACACAGACGCTGACATAACACAGACGCAGACATAACACAGACGCGGACATAACAGACGTGGACATTACATAGACTCTGACATTACACAGACGCGGACATAACACAGATGCGGACATAACACAGACGCGGACATTACACAGACGCGGACATTACACACACGCGGTCATAACACAGATGCGGTCATAACACAGACGCGGACATAACATAGACGCGGACATAACACAGACGCGGACATTACACAGACGCGGACATTACACAGACGCGGACATAACACAGACGCGGACATTACACAGACGCGGACATAACACAGAAGCGGACAGTAACTGTTTGCGAAATACTATCTATAAGAAAGCTGATAAAAAATACGCACTCACTAAGAGGAAATGTGAGGGGACATGGTTTCCGGTTTTCTGGTTTTCACAGAATATGACTACTGCTCGTTCTGGCATGTAAAAGTCTACTGTCATGAGGTTCTGCCTGGAGCTGGCAATCTCATCAAGTAAAACAAATAGCTTCAGAAACCGCTACTGCAAGAGTTTGTGCTTTAGTGTAGGCTTCCTCAAGTGACCAAGCACAGTGGTGGTTCCATGCTCGATAAGGAATGGAAAAGACATTACGATGATGATGATAACGATGGTAATGATGAGGAAATGCAGGAACTAATTAATAATTGAAATTAAAATGGTTTTCCCACCTCGTCAGAATGACAACAGACCACATCCAACACACGGCCTGAGCGCTAGTTCATCACCTGGACAGCAAAGCTGGTCTCAAGTAGAGGCAGAAACATGTAAGAGGAGAGTTAACGCCATATAATGAAGCCACTCGAAAAATGTCTGAAGACGCCACTGTACCGTGCTGCGGCTTAACAGCTTTCTCAAGGATAAAGGTCTAGTTAAAAAAAAAAAAAAAATGCACTGCTCTAGCCACAACAGTGGCGTCTCCGTCGTCTCCGTTTGATATACTTTCTTCTAAGCGTTTTCATCGTGTAATTAAATCTAAAGCAGAACTGTAGATTTAGCTTTTTATCATGTCAACATCTGAAGTCGTTGTTTGACAACATAACTGATAAGAGTATCAAAGACATATCTGTTTCGCCCTTAATCAAACACACAAAACTATCCTACCACGAGATTATGAAATTACCAGAAAAAAGGCTCCATTGAAAAATTCTGACAAATCTTTCTGTTCGTAATTTTTGTAGATATTTAGGCCGCTTTCATGTCATTTTTTCTTGCCTCCAGGAGTGTGAATAAAGAGAGACATACATTTTGAAAGAAGAATGTATGGCAGCTTTGTCTGGCGGGAAAGTTGCGATAAACATATGATATAATATTATGAACATAAATTATGTTTATTCACATCTTAAGACAAAAAATATAACACGCAGACTGCAGGCAAAAACAAAGTTTTATTGATCTCTTTAAGAAAATGAGACAAATGTCAGAAAAACAAGTATTGCCTGAGAAAACATGAAATATAAGATCAACCCAGGATAATAAAAGAATTAAGACCACCCTACTCACCGTTTGATAGGAAATTCTGTACAGTGCGATACTACAGGAGGCAATCTGATCATCAGAAATTATTCCACCTCGGACAATTGTTTCGGCCCTTTATTTTCTTTACACTTGGGAGGGGGCGGGGGCGCGAGTCTACTTGGATCATGATTGTTGTCTTTCCCCACCTGAGCTGCGAATTAAACCGACTCCA
The DNA here is from genome assembly GCA_024509875.1 of Oreohelix idahoensis. NCBI lineage: Eukaryota > Metazoa > Mollusca > Gastropoda > Stylommatophora > Oreohelicidae > Oreohelix > Oreohelix idahoensis. The sequence goes on along the minus strand of JAMPIV010016195.1, from coordinate 712,531 downwards.
CCTTCGTTGCAACTTTTAGCTTCACTCCTGGTGTTATTCATACTGCCAGCTGGAGGCAATTGTTAAAAAGTAACCACTATGTTGTACATAAATTATTGTCCTAAATTCCATAGACATATAAATAATTTTCCTTTGCGCTCCTTGAAGAGCATGGGACCTTCACTACAGCTGGTCCCCTTGCAGGTAACGTGCATGTAGTCAAATGCTCTTTCATTAGTGGTTTATGTAACAATTTGATTTACGTGATAAAACTGCCAGCCTTATGCTCAGTCTCATATTAGTCAACTTGTCGGTATACCTGAGGGAGCTGTAAGCGCCATATTCTTCTTTATTTCTTTGTCTCATCATCAATCATATTATATGAATATGTTAAAGGCCAACAGGAAAGAAGAAGATAGCACTATAAATGGAAAGGAAATATAAAGAGGTGGATATTTTATTTACATATTTTTAAAAGTTTTTATCGGAGTGTTCTGGCGTTGGACAAGACAAACACTGAGGAAACATGTTCATAGCATTACAAGGCAGTATTGTTCTGAAATCCCCAGTGTAAGAGTGGTAGATGGAGACGAGAAAAACATTTATGGTGAAAGGAACTGAACACAGACATCAAACGTATGAAGAAGAAAGACATTGGACGATGGTGATGGCACAGGACAAGGGGGGCTTAGCATGAATTTACTGAAGGCCCATGCTCTCTAATGAGCTGAAGGGTGATGATGATGTTGATGATGGTGATGATGAAGAAGATAATGATGATGATGACTGATGATGATGATGACGACGATGATGATGATGAGATTGTACCATCAAGACTAAAGATTGAAAAATGTTGGCTATCACAACTGTGTAGAGACGAGTTTTTATCTGATCTGACCCCCAGCACAAGTTTAATGTCATGTTTATCTTAGCAAGATATTTACCAGTGACAGGTCGGATATACAGAAGCATATTTTTCGTTCAACAATGGTACATTGTAAGGGTCGGAACCTGGTCGGTCGATTTCTACAGGTAGATGACAAGGTATGATTTGATAGGAAAGCGATCTTTTCTTTGAAGTAAAGTTACCTTTCGGTATAATGTTAATTGTTATTATTATGTTTTTAAATTTATTTTCCATCACTCTGTCGATGGTAATTCAGGAGGCAGATCATACGGCAGTAGGAAAATGTATAAACAGATTGCACTTATTCTAAATTTTAAATACCCTGAAAACAGACAATGATTTTATCAAGATAGATTATATATCAGAGAGCTCAGTTTATCTAAAGTTTCCCACAGTTCCTGAGTTGTCTACCGCTGTTATATTGTATTGAAAAGCAAACGATTCTGGCCTGAAGACCGGTAATGTTGATATAAAACTTGATCGAAACTCTCACATTACCCGATAACATGGGTGACTTAGAATTACGTGATTTGATTAGTGCAGGGAAACCTAACAATCACCTTACGTTGAATACTCAGTAGATTAAGCGGTTGTTCTCTCGCGCGACCGGGAGACGAAATGTCGGCAGTTTTGACTTTGTCGCTAAAGTAGATTACTTTTATCATGTGGCGTGACTCTTAATGACAGTGCATCCTGGTAACTGCTCTTCAGTGCTAGGCCACAAGATAACATAAAATTGTGATTCATTATTTGCAAGAAGAGTTTGTCTTTTTATTGATTTTTAGGCGACATTAATATCAGGTCAAATACACTGGAGGGAGGAATTTTAAGTCTCATATAGTTTTATGTGATAATTTACACATACACACGCTCACACGCGCGCACACACACACACAACAACAACAACAAACAGGGATTTGGAGAAATCACAGTTTATAATTGCTCTGCTTCGGCATCGATAGTAACTGCTCCATCTTCACTCTGCACTCCGACTCGATTTCAAAATAAAATTACAAGTAAACAAATGCACACTGAAGTAAACTTTGAAATACAAACGTTATTTATTTAAGAATTTTCAAATAATTTAAATGATATTTTTCAAACTAGAATCATTCATTTATTCTTGTATTTATAATTCGTTCCGTAAAAAAAATATTGCTACAATTACATTGCCTTTCAAAGCATGGCGCAGATAATTTAAAATAAACTTCGAAGTAGAAAACTGTCTCTCTTTACTCATAATGACCACTGTCCACGAAGCACTATTTTTGTGGTTCCTTGTTTTCAGGCCGGATAATGTGGCTCGCTTCCATAGCTAGGCTGTGTTGTCGTTCGGATGGTCCTGGGTTTGATTCTCTGCCGACCTATCACTTCTGTTGGTTTTCTGTTGTCTAGTTTTCTACTTCTTTATTTCTCACGAGTGCCTGAAACATACCTTTATGTGTGTAATATTTATTTATTTACTGTTTACAGGCCTCAGGTTTGCCCTCTTTATTTGATTAAAACTCTATACTTGCTTGATTTGTTGACATTCTCGAAGCGATTCTACAAGCAGCATGAATGTCGTACAGGTAACTATGAATTGCACCATAAACAAACTGAACGTTTAGCTTAACATTAATCCCATTGCCTCTCAATCTTCCCAAAACTGTCAAATATTGTTTCATGACAATTAGAAATTGCAGATACCATCGCCGTCTTTTCTGTTGTTTATCCAAATCTCTTTCGAAGTCACTGTCTTCTGAAGAATTGGCGCTTGAACTATCTCAGTTTCCTTATGGCAAATGAAAACTTTTTACTGCTAGGAATAAACCCCGGGACAAATTTGGAACGGAGAACGAAAAAACGAACGAACTTTATTTTAAAACTGTTGAGGTTTAGGCAGGCAATCCCGTCTAACATTCTGCCGTTTGTCTTCACTTTCCTTCTCTAGACTGAAGTTTGAGAACAGCTTGCTGCTTCTGAAGGAAGGGGTTTTATTTGTGATAACTTCTCGCGAATAAAATACACATATTACATTTAAAAATGTGTATACATTTAGTATGATATTATTCAGGTTGGATTAAAATTGAAAAAAGAAACAGTAGCAGTGCAGAGGTGAGATTTTCTGTGTCCAGCTCCAGGCAAAAGCTTGTTGGTCCAGGCTTCACCCTTCAGTTCTCTAAAAAAAGAAAAAAAAAACCGCACATGACACACATGCACGTGTAGTACACGTGTGCAAGAAACGAAAATGTTCTTCATTATTTTCACGCAAATCGATATCCGCATGGTTTATTTTTGTACAGAATGTACGAGGAATCGATTATAATTACAATAACACAGCTGTGTATCTCATATACACACTTATAGGTGAACGACATGGCAAAAAACGATCCGATATTCCTTGTTTTGTGTACTTTGTAACTTTGTTAGTACACTTCATTATACACGAAGTGGAATATCTTCTAATAGTACACAACAGTCAACAGATGGCAAAGAAAAATGGCTCTGTCTTAGTAACAGGTGGTATGAAGGAGGATGCATAATAGGGTTTCGTTGAGAAAGAGAGAGAGAGAGAGAGAGAGAGAGAGAGAGAGAGAGATAGAGAGAGAGCATGACGGCGTGTGTGTATGTGTGTAAGGAAGAGAAAGAATGAAGAAAGACAGTGCTGTATGTGACACTGTGAAAATAAAAATGGAAAACAAAATGGAATAACTATCAAAATAGAAGTAATGTTACAATACGCTGTAATTCTGTCAACAGTAAAACAGAACAGAGAATACAAGTTACAATAGAACTGACGATAATTGTCAACAGCTACAGCAAAACAGACAGTGACTATCAACAGTTACAATATAACTGACGGTAATTGTCAACAGATACAATTTAACTAACGGTAATTGTCAACATTTAAAATATAACTGATGGTAAGTGTCAACAATTACAACATAACTGACGGTAATTGTCAACAATTACAATATAACTGACGGTAATTGTCAACAGTCACCATATAACTGACGGTAACTGTCAACAGCTGCAATAGAATACACTGTAACTGTCAACAGCTACAATTGAACAGACTGTAACTGTCAACAGCTACAATAAAACAGACTGTAACTGTCAACAGCTACAAAAGAACATACTGTAACTGTCAACAGCTATAATAGAACAGACTGTAACTGTCAACAGTTACAATAGAACAGACTGTAACTGTCAACAGCTACAATAGAACATACTGTAACTGTCAACAGCTACAATAGAACATACTGTAACTGTCAACAGCTACAATAGAACGGACTGTAACTGTCAACAGCTACAAAAGAACAGACTGTAACCATCAACAGCTGCAATAGAACAGACTGTAATTGTCAACAGCTACAATAGAACGGACTGTAACTGTCAACAGCTACAATAGAACAGACTGTAACTGTCAACAGCTACAATAGAACAGACTCTAACTGTCAACAGCTACAATAGAACAGACTGTAACTGCCAACAGCAACAATAATACAGACTGTAACTGTCAACAGCTACAATAGAACGGACTGTAACTGTCAACACCTACAATAGAACAGACTGTAACTGTCAACAGCTACAAAAGAACAGACTGTAACCATCAACAGCTGCAATAGAACAGACTGTAATTGTCAACAGCTACAATAGAACGGACTGTAACTGTCAACAGCTACAACAGAATAGACTGTAACTGTCAACAGCTACAATAGAACAGACTGTAACTGTACACAGCTACAATAGAACAGACTGTAACTGCCAACAGCAACAATAATACAGACTGTAACTGTCAACAGCTACAATATAACAGACTGTAACTGTCAACAGCTACAATAGAACAGACTGTAACTGTCAACAGCTACAATAGAACGAACTGTAACTGTCAACAGCTACAATAGTATGTAACTGTCAACAGTTACGATAGAACAGACTGTATCTGTCAACAGCTACAATAGAACAGACTGTAATTGTCAACAGTTACAACAGAACTGACTGTAACTGTCAACAGCAACAATAAACCAGACTGCAACTGTCAACAGTCACAATCGAACAGACTGTAACTATCAACCGTTACAATAGAACATTCTGTAACTGTCAACAGCTACAATAGAACAGATTGTAACTGTCAATAGCTACAATAGAACAGACTGTAACTATCAACAGCTACAATAGAATAGACTGTAACTGTCAACAGTTACAATAGAACAGACTGTAACTGTCAACAGCTACAATAAAACAGACTGTAATTGTCAACAGCTACAATAGAGCAGACTGTAACTGTCAACAGCTATAATAGAACAGAATGTAACTGTCAACATCTACAACAGAACAGACTGTAACTGTCAACAGCTACAATAGAACAGACTGTAACTGTCAATTGCTAAAATACAACAGACTGTAATTGTCAACAGCTACAATAGAACAGACTGTAACTGTCAACAGCTACAATAGAACAGACTGTAACTGTCAATAGTCACAATCGAACAGACTGTAACTGTCAACAGTTACAATAAAAAATTATGTAAATGTCAGCAGCTACAATAGAACAGACTGTAATTGTCAACAGCTACAATAGAACAGACTGTAACTGTCCACAGCTACAATAGAACAGACTGTAACTGTCAACAGTTACAATAGAACAGACTGTAACTGTCAACAGCTACAAGAGAACAGTCTGTAACTGTCAACAGCTACAATAGGACAGTCTGTAACTGTTAGCAGCTACAATATAACGGACGGTAACTGTCAACAGCTACAATAGAATGTAACTGTCAACAGTTACGATAGAACAGACTTTATCTGTCAACAGCTACAGTGGAACAGACTGTAACTGTCAACAGCTACAATGGAACAGACTGTAACTGTCAACAGCTACAATAGAACATACTGTAACTGTCAACAGCTACAATAGAACAGACTGTAACTGTCAATAGTCACAATGGACCAGACTGTAACTGTCAACAGTTGCAATAGAAAATTCTGTAAATGTCAACAGCTAGAATAGAACAGACTGTAACTGTCAACAGCTACAATAGAACAGTCTGTAACTGTCAACAACTACAATAGGACAGACTGTAACTGTCAGCAGCTACAATATAACGGACGGTAACTGTCAACAATTACTATAGAATGTAACTGTCAACAGTTACAATAGAACAGACTGTATCTGTCAACAGCTACAATGGAACAGACTGTAACTGTCAACAGTTACAATAGAACAAACTGTAACTGTCAGTAGTCACAATCGAACAGACTGTAACTGTCAACAGCTATAACAGAACTGACTGTAACTGTCAACAGTTATGATAGAACAGACTGTAACTGTCAACAGCTAAAATAGAGCAGACTGTAACTGTCAACAGCTACAATAGAACAGACCGTAACTGTCAACAGCTACAATAGAACAGACTGTAACTGTCAACAGCTACAATAGAACAGATTGTAACTGTCAACAATTACAATAAAACAAAATTTTAAGTGTCTGAAGTTTTATATAAAGTTAAAAATAGATCATACTGTAACACCTACATCAGCCAAAAAACATCTCAACAGAGGGAAGGAACTAGTATAAGAAAAATAGCATACAGAGGGAAGAGAAGGAGACAGACAGTGAAGTGTTAGAGACTTCACCATACTATCAAGTTGAGACCTAGTAGTAGTCGCCCACCTTCAGTCATAACTGACTATGGGAATGCATCCCTGAGGTGTTTAATCAAAGTATTTCCTTTTTAAGTGCTTAAGGAGAAGTCATTTTTGAGTTACTTCCCTTGAAAGTAGTTCCGTCATCTTCGATCGGACTCCGCGGACGAGTCTAGGCCTACTGCGATTTATTCTTTGGCTGGGTAGGAATAGATTGTTCTTGCTTCAGTATATCTATGGCCTGAATTTATACGTAGTGTTTGTATGAGTAGGACGAGTCTGTCTTATATATGGATATCTTTACATTTCTAAGTCGAACTATGTTGGTTGTCGCTAGAAAAGGTCAAAGGCTATGCAGCGGAAGTATCGCTAGCAAGGGGTGTGATTCATGGCTGTCATCCTGTCTGGATGTAGAATTTTGTGGTAGCCGGCCTATCGCCGAAAAAGTGATCTATATGTGGATGGGGAAAAGTGATAGTCATTTAGACATGTTGTATGTACTTTACCCCAGTGTTTATTCTCTTTTGCCAAGGAATGGCAAAGTTATATTTCGCATAGAAAGGTAAAACCACAATTTATTATGAACTTGGGCTTCGCCATCGTTGTCGATAAACAGATGCACAGTGGTACTTTTGAAAAGAATATTTATTCAAAGGAAGACGACATTCCTATGTATCAGCACTAGATTATATGATATTATTCAATTACTTCTATGATAGAAGTCATGAAGAAATGAGGACATTTAACGAATGACCAATTTTGGTCTGGGTCCTATAGTGAGTGAAACTCACGAGAGAAGAACAGCCATGTTGAAATTCATATACTTTGTATTTATCGAGTGAGAAAAAGGGATGCCTGTACTATCGCTCGATGAACCAAGAGATCACTGCTACATGTGAGAACCCATGTCTGGGATTCCTATATCTTTATGGAAAATATATATATTGAACTTTACGTGAAGGGATATTCACTAGACGAGGTTAGGTCTAGGAGCCTTCCTATATATTGGTTATGGTCTGACGTGCCCAGTCAGTAAAGCCAGATGATTTACATGATGGAACTCTGAATGCTTATTTACGAATGCTCCATTATGATATTTGCCAAGCATGAATGCTAACTTAAGATGATATTCCTGTGATCAACATTATGCTGTCTATGTCGACATTTGTTCCTGTAACCATACACGTACTGTCCAAGTGTGCGTCCCATTAAATGTTATAAAAAAGACCACCGTAGTTCCAGTACTTCTTGAATTCGAACAGTGTGAGTATGAGTGATGTACTATCAACCTGTCAACTCTATCGAATCATTCTACCATTCGCGTTCTGACATTCACATACACACTCATTGTTTACACTCACATTCTTGTCGGAGCCTCATCACGTTCCAGGACAAGATGACCTGTATGACCAAAACTGTGCTGGGTTTAATGAGTTGACAATCGTTACACTTTACTACACCAGTCCCAACATCTACATTTATCAACTGGTGGACATTCACGTCATTTAACAAATAAAGCGTGATTCAGCAACTAGTAGCCAGTATGAGTAAACAACTAAACAGAGTTTAACAACTGGTGTGCCAGCTTCCTGGGTCAACCTGCACAGTGACCATATTGAGAAGTAAACTACTGAGACCAAACGTTCCTTGGGGTCTGTTACGACACACAAATACATCAGCAGTACAACTCTACAGTGATGTCAGCGTGACCTGTCCTGTCGAGAGTATGCGGTAACTAGGTCAGCGTTTGTTGACATTTGGTTCGTTGGACATTTGCCATACAACTGACAGTGTTACACAGCAAGCTTGGTTGAAACATAGAACATTACACATCAGGACTGGAGAATATTTGACAGTGTTTGCGAAAGGAAATGTTATTGAACTGAGAAGTCCTACATCGATTGTTATCATTCACATCAACGATGGAGCTTCTATTTCTGTGTTGAATTTAAAATAATTAGACCAGAAGTATTTGTTTAATAAAGTACCACAGTACTGTACTATTAGGCAGTGTAACTGAGCCTTCTTTACAACACATTCTTTCTGCAACACTCTATTTACATCATATTGCCATACTATTTATGCAATTATGTATTTATGTTTAAATATTTATATGTGATATTTGTTTGTATCCAGCGGGTTGTTGTTTTCGTTGGGCGGTGTCACACAACAGAGTATCCCACGTAATAGAGGGTCTGATGTGTGCGTTTCTATAGGTGCAATTTTCTTGATTGAAAATTTGCTGCGACAGCTGTTGCTATTAGTGTTAGCTGTGAAGACTGTACTCATTGTTGTTTTTGTAATATTCCTCTGTTCTTTAGTTTGTTTTGATTTGTTTGTAATTTGTTGGTCTACCCTATTCTATCTTTCAGTTCTATTCTCAATTTATATTTATATACTGTGGCGTTATTTGTATTTGTTATCCTCTTGCGGTTTATCTTTTATTGTTTTTCCCATTTGATTTATTTCATCTCCGCAAATGTTTTCATGTTCTCCTGTATAACTGTTTTGTTTTGTGCCTGATCGACATACACTATTTAAAATATAGTTGATCATATAAATTGATGTACAAGAATCAACTGATAGTTAATTGCTATTACTAAAGGTACACAGTTGATGATATAAAACACTATTTCTGGTGCACTGCACTTATATTATAGAGTGAACCAGCAACTTATAGCTGTTATTATATAAGGATTTATACAAGACCTTTGTAAGGCTTGTTTCCCACAGTGATTGGGATAGTTAAGTACTATTTTCCACAGGTTACAAAGTTATCATACAAGGTCTTTGATTAAGACTAAGAAAGTGAATTTATTTTCTTTTGCAAATTACTGATCTTATTAGACAAGATGTCTACTTTAGATTATTTTATCACACAAGGCAAGGTTCTTGATAAGACTGGTCAGCAATTAGAAGAATGGGCAGTTGCTCAATATGACAAAGCATTAGCTGCAGAAGAGAGAAAAGCATTGATTGAAGAAAAGAAATTAGCAGCTGAGGAGAAAAAATTAGAAGCTGAGGAAAGAAAATTACAAAGAGACTATGAACAAAAGAAATTGCAGATACAGACTGATGAAAAAAGATTCCAGATGGAAATGGAAAAAGAGAAAAGAAAGGATGAAGCTGCTGCAGAAGAGAGAAAATTACAAGCTGAAGCTCAAGAGAAAAAAGCAATAAGAGAACATGAACACCAAAAAAGAACTTTTAGCATTTGAGTTAGAAAAGTTAAAGTTAACAAACATAAGTGATGGTAATCAAGCATCTGGTGGTAATGGTAAACCCTTTACTTACAAGGTCAAGGTACCAGCGTTCAACCCTTCCAGTGATGACATAACATTCTGGCTAAATAGATTTGAACGCTCGTGTCGAGCCCATAATGTGGACAAATCACAATATGCTAACCAGTTATCAGAAAATCTGAAAGGTGATTCTCTGACTAGTTTAAGTTTGGTTGAAGAGGCTGACAAAGATAACTATGATGTTATTAGGGCAGCCTTATTAAAGAAGTATCAGTTGTCTGAAGAGGGTTATCGGAAGTTGTTTAAGACAATGGTGCCTGAGGCAGGTGTAGAATTCTCAGAATTCATTGCAAGGACACGTCTTACATTTGATCGTTGGATTGAGCTATCCAAAACAGAAAAGACTTATGAAGCCCTTATGGACTTGATACTCAGAGACAAGATTATGTCAAGTATAAATAAACCTTTCCTCGAATTCTTACATGAGCGTAAACCTAAGTCTCTAAAAGAAATGGAACAGTATTGTACCCAATACGTCACTGCACATCCGGACGTAGCTATTAGCAACAATAAGGTTAAAGAAGGTATGCCAGTTGCTTCTGCAACACCATACAACCCTAATCACTCTCACAAATTCCAAGGACCTCAAAATAAGTTTAATAAAAAAGGTAACTATTACAGTTATCAGAACCAAGGTAACCAATCATTTCAGGGTTCTTCTTCGAATACCTGGAGAAGAGCTGACAGCCCTCGATTCAGGGGTGGTCATAATTACAGGAACTTTCGCAAAGGAAGTCATTCTAGAAACTATCCAAGTTTTCCTTCATGGAGACAACAAGATCATAATTACAGAGATACTCATTATAATGAATATGATGATAGTAACCAAAGGAGCTATGATTCAAACCCGAGTAGAGGTTATAATAGTGGAAACAATGATAAGTACAGAGGCAATAATAACAGAGGTAGAGCACAATTCAAAAAACATAAAGCTCATTACCAGGCGAACTCTGCACAGCAAGAGTCCCACGAAGCCTATAAACAAAATAAAGATAATGATGACTCTAATAATATGGCATGTGCCGCTTTTGATTTTGGGAGAGCATCTCAGTGCCCCCAATGCAAAACATTATTTGAGCCAACCACAGTGTCTACTTTAAGCTGTGGGCATCCTCTTCCCGCTCTTCCTGCGTCAATCGCGCATGATGGGAGAGGTTCTCTTGTCTTACACAAAGGTTTAGTAAATGACAATCCAGTCTCAGTACTTTTTGATTCTGGATGCACAACTATTGGGGTTAGGCAGTCACTCATAGATCCTTCTCATTCTACAGGCAAAGTAGTCAAATGCGTAACATTTGGCGGCACCATAGAGAAATACTCTACCGCTATCATTAGGATTGCTACTCCTTTCTTCACAGGAGATGTACACGCATGTCTTTTGCCGAATCCGATCGCTGATCTTATCATCGGTCGCATTCACGGAGTCAAAGAATGCACTCCGGAGCAAATTTCCGTTTGGGAAAATCAAAATATGCAATCTGCTAATGCGGTAGTCACTAGAGCTCAAGCTCTCAATATGCCTGAAACTTCATCTGTTGAAGATAATGAAGTGCATAACCAAGATGATCCCTTGGTAATTTCTCGTGACTCGTTTATAAAACAACAAGAAGAAGATCCGACTCTTAAGAAATTCTTCACTCTTGTAACGAAAGGTGATCCGAATAAAGATTCAAATTGTAAATCTTGGATTACAATGAAGAATGGCGTACTTGTACGTATGGTGCAAGACTCCACTAAGTCAAGTCATTCTCAGATTCTTGTACCCAAGAATTTGAGAGTTAAGATCTTACAACATGCACACGACTCTCAGTGTGCTGGTCACATGGGTTTTTCCCGTACAAAGTCAAGAGTTCTTGCGGCTTTCTTTTGGCCTTTTGTGAACAAGGACATACGGATCTATTGTCGATCCTGTAAAGTATGTCAAGAAGTCAAATCCAAAGGTCCTCGTCATGCTGCGCCTATTCAGGCTGCAGATATTCCTATTCGTCCATTCCAGAAAATGGCGATAGACATCATTGGTCCATTCAAGATCAAATCTGCTAGAGGACATCAGTTTATCTTAACGTGTGTAGACATGTGCACACGTTGGCCAGAGGCTATCCCTCTAAAGAGCATTACTACCGCTGACATTGCAGATGCTCTTTGGCTTATATTTTCTCGGCTGGGATTCCCCGGAGAAATATTATCAGATCATGGCACCCAACTGATATCGGATACCATGTCTCAAGTAATGTCTACTCTACAGATAGAGAGATCTTTGAGTAGCATCTATCATCCTATGTCCAATGGGATGGTCGAGCGACTAAATAGAACACTTAAGAACTTATTAGGGAAGATAACTGAGGATCATCCTCAAGATTGGGATAGGGTTTTACCCGCGGCCCTCTTCGCGTATAGAGAGGTCCCCAATGAACATACAGGGTTTTCTCCCTTTGAACTTGTCTTTGGCGCGCGACCGCGCGGCCCAATGTCTTTGCTGCATGATCTTATAACAGCTGACAATATTGACGATGACACAAAATCTTCTTACGAGTATGTCATCGCGCTGAGACAAAAGATTATCGAAGCATGCAAATTGGCAACGTCCTCTTCTGAATTTGCTAAGCAGAAGGCAAGACAATTTGCTAATAAGAAGAGAACTTTACGACAACTTTGTCCTGGTGACAAAGCATTTGTTTTGCTACCTTGTCGTGAAAATAGACTCCTTATTAGTTGGAAAGGTCCGTACGATATAATATCGAAAATTTCAGATGTTGACTACATCGTCGATATCAACGGGAAGCATAAAACCTTCCACATCAATATGCTTACGGAGTTCCATGAACGTCCTGACTATCTACAGCCTATTTTCCAGGCAACGGACGATTCTCATGTCAAACATGGTCATTACTCATCACTGTCTGTAATACAGGATGAGGAAACAAGTTTTTCGGATGTTAATCTTCCGCTTCCAATGATCCCACTTCATTCTAGTGAATCATGGAAAGACGTTACTGTTTCTCCTGATTTGTCTCTAGGAGAACGGCGACAAGTTTCGTCTATGTTACAAACATTTCAGGATGTCCTCACTGACATCCCTGGACAAACTCATGTCATTGAGCATGACATTGTTCTAACTGAACATACTCCAATTAGGGTTAGACCTTATCCTATCCCTATACATTTCCAAACACAGGTTGAAAAGGAGTTGGATGAAATGATAGATTTACAAATAATCGAACCATCCACTTCTGCATATTCTTCGCCGATGGTTATTGTTCGAAAAAAAGACAATAACATACGTCTTTGCGTTGACTATCGCAAATTGAATCAAGTTACGAAGTTCGATGCTGAACCTATGCCTTTACTAGAAGAGTTACTTACTCGTCTTTCTAAATCGCATTTTTTCACTAAACTTGATTTGTCTAAAGGATATTGGCAAGTTCCATTATCCGAACGCGCCAAACCTCTTACCGCTTTCTCTACTCCCAGAGGCCTTTTCCAATGGAATTTTATGCCTTTCGGCCTTATGAACGCACCAGCTACATTTGTACGCATGATGCGTCGAATCCTATCGTATCGGTCAGATGTCATTGCTTATCTAGACGACATCTGTCTTTTCAGCGATACTTGGGAAGATCACTATTCAGGGTTAGTTGAATTATTATCAACTCTGCGTGAGTATAACCTGACAGCAAAACCATCTAAAGCTTGTATTGGCTTTAGCGAAATTGCTTTCTTAGGCCATCGAGTAGGTCACGGTTTCTTGAAGACAGAAGACCATAATATCACTAAGATACTTAACATCTCTATCCCTAGGACTAAAAAGCAAGTGCGAAGTCTTTTAGGTCTCATACAATTTTATGGACGTTTCATTCCGAATCTGTCCTCTATCATGGCACCTCTCTCTACACTATTAAAGAAAGGGTCGCCTAACATGGTTCACTGGTCTCATGAATGCCAATCTTCACTAGAGAAGATCAAAACTATGTTTTCATCACCACCTATTTTAGTGTTACCTACAACAGATAAGACATTCGTTCTTCGTAGTGACGCTTCATCCACTGGGATTGGAGCGGCACTAATGCAAGAGTACTCTGGAACTCTGCATCCTGTAATGTATATATCCAGAAAACTTAATGCTGCAGAAAGGAATTACTCGGTTTTAGACCGTGAATTATTGGCAATGGTTTGGTCAATTCTCAAACTCCAAAGATTCCTTCTGGGCGCGCATTTCGTAGTGGAAACTGACCAAAAAGCTCTTACGGCTATCCAAAGTAAGAACTTGAAGAGCTCGAGATCAACTCGATACGCAATCGCTCTTCAACCTTTTCATTTTTCGGTACGAGCTATCCGTGGTTCAGAAAATGTGATGGCGGACATTCTGTCCAGATGCCCACATGATGCCACTTAACTGTTAAATATTGGATCTTTTTAATATGTATAACTTTACAACAGTTATTTTTTGTTTCTTTACTAAGATACACATTTGTAATTTAATAATAGAATGATGGTATCGCTACTTAGCGGTTTATTGATGTTTATTCACCGCTGTTCTTTGATGATTGTTTCTTCATAAATCATAAATTTAAGATTATAGTGTGAATTTTTGGTATGCATTGTATAATTACCAGAATTGTATTATACGTACATCACACCTTCCTGGAAACATTTATTCGTAGAGAAACAATTTCTCTCAGATTTTGAGATATATTCTCACCGGTCATATTAGGAATTATAGTTATTCCTGATATTTGCATCTGCGCAGTATTCTTGCGTTTTGAGCCTATTGTATGGTGCTCCTAGATGTATTTAAAAAAAAAAAAAAAATTTTTTTTTTTTTTTCCCGGGAGGTGTGGTAAGACTGTAAAGGGCAATTTTTACTATCTTGCAATATAATACATTTATATACTTATTATGTTCGCAAATATTTGGTAATCAAAGTATTTCCTTTTTAAGTGCTTAAGGAGAAGTCATTTTTGAGTTACTTCCCTTGAAAGTAGTTCCGTCATCTTCGATCGGACTCCGCGGACGAGTCTAGGCCTACTGCGATTTATTCTTTGGCTGGGTAGGAATAGATTGTTCTTGCTTCAGTATATCTATGGCCTGAATTTATGCGTAGTGTTTGTATGAGTAGGACGAGTCTGTCTTATATATGGATATCTTTACATTTCTAAGTCGAACTATGTTGGTTGTCGCTAGAAAAGGTCAAAGGCTATGCAGCGGAAGTATCGCTAGCAAGGGGTGTGATTCATGGCTGTCATCCTGTCTGGATGTAGAATTTTGTGGTAGCCGGCCTATCGCCGAAAAAAGTGATCTATATGTGGATGGGGAAAAGTGATAGTCATTTAGACATGTTGTATGTACTTTACCCCAGTGTTTATTCTCTTTTGCCAAGGAATGGCAAAGTTATATTTCGCATAGAAAGGTAAAACCACAATTTATTATGAACTTGGGCTTCGCCATCGTTGTCGATAAACAGATGCACAGTGGTACTTTTGAAAAGAATATTTATTCAAAGGAAGACGACATTCCTATGTATCAGCACTAGATTATATGATATTATTCAATTACTTCTATGATAGAAGTCATGAAGAAATGAGGACATTTAACGAATGACCAATTTTGGTCTGGGTCCTATAGTGAGTGAAACTCACGAGAGAAGAACAGCCATGTTGAAATTCATATACTTTGTATTTATCGAGTGAGAAAAAGGGATGCCTGTACTATCGCTCGATGAACCAAGAGATCACTGCTACATGTGAGAACCCATGTCTGGGATTCCTATATCTTTATGGAAAATATATATATTGAACTTTACGTGAAGGGATATTCACTAGACGAGGTTAGGTCTAGGAGCCTTCCTATATATTGGTTATGGTCTGACGTGCCCAGTCAGTAAAGCCAGATGATTTACATGATGGAACTCTGAATGCTTATTTACGAATGCTCCATTATGATATTTGCCAAGCATGAATGCTAACTTAAGATGATATTCCTGTGATCAACATTATGCTGTCTATGTCGACATTTGTTCCTGTAACCATACACGTACTGTCCAAGTGTGCGTCCCATTAAATGTTATAAAAAAGACCACCGTAGTTCCAGTACTTCTTGAATTCGAACAGTGTGAGTATGAGTGATGTACTATCAACCTGTCAACTCTATCGAATCATTCTACCATTCGCGTTCTGACATTCACATACACACTCATTGTTTACACTCACATTCTTGTCGGAGCCTCATCACGTTCCAGGACAAGATGACCTGTATGACCAAAACTGTGCTGGGTTTAATGAGTTGACAATCGTTACACTTTACTACACCAGTCCCAACATCTACATTTATCAACTGGTGGACATTCACGTCATTTAACAAATAAAGCGTGATTCAGCAACTAGTAGCCAGTATGAGTAAACAACTAAACAGAGTTTAACATAACCCTTCCAACATAACTGACTATGGGAATGCATCCCTGAGGTGTTAACCCTTCCAACATAACTGACTATGGGAATGCATCCCTGAGGTGTTAACCCTCAGCTGTATTTTTATTTTTTTTGCCTTGTGTTCCTGTCGGCGTGGTCTTTTTTCTTCTGCTTGTTGTCAGAGCTTCTTTTTGCCCAATCTGAGGTGGACCCATAAAGAGCATCGCCACTTGGTGTGATTGGTAGCTTCATCCTCCCATGCTGCTGGATTTATGTTCAGTGCCTTCATGTCTCTCTTGCACACACCTTTGAACCTTAACTGCGGTCTAGTACAACTGAAGTATCTAACACTTGACTCCCCAACGGCAGTATCTGCTGATTGACCACTGTTAGTACCTTTTTATCTCTTATGTTTCATCATCATCATTTTCTGTTCTTCCTCTTACGGAGCATGGAGCCACTTCTGCAGCTAGACTCCTTGTCAGGAAGCCTGCGCCAAGCACTATCTTATGCTTATCGTGGTCAAACGTTTAGCCTATATATTTGTGTCACTTTATCATCAGTCACTTGGCATGATACTACACAGAAATAATTACCAATCTTTTGTTAAAGTATATCACTCGTTCCATGTCTTAATATTTTCTATCTTTCTTTTTTTTTTTTTTTTTGTCTACAGGAAAATTTGCTCAAGATTTGACCCATTTTCACATTTCATGGCCGAGTAGGGTAAATCATTTAGGCGAGTTCGTATCCAAAGACGTTCACGTGAACCATGGAACAGGTCGTTCCAGGAGAAGCGTAAATGATGGCGTTCCTGATTCGTTCAATGCTGCTACCTCAAGCAACTCACAGTATACATCATCACAGACAACAGATAACTTTGCCGAGAGCGAAGTGGTTCAACATTATAAAATTCCCATTCATCAGGATAAGGACTTGATAGTTCAGGTTAGCCGGACTGATTTACTCCTGGCACCCTCAGCTTTGGTGGAAAGAAAGATGTCAAAGTTCAAGAACGTGTCTGATTCTGTATTTTCCACGCTAGAGCACCACCATGGCTGTCATTTTGTTGGAAAAGTACAAGGAGAACATAACTCCAGGGTGGCGCTGTCAGCTTGTGGTGGACTTGTAAGTAATTGACAAAACGATGTTTTTGTAGTATTCTCATTTTCATATGTTGTATATAGACTTGTCTGTTGTCTACTAGTTTCAGATGTTTTACCTAGATTTGTCTTTAAGTAGACTTTTCTGTAGCCGCCTCATTTCAATTGTCGTGTGCAGATTTGTTTGTTGCCTCTTTACCTCAAGCGTTGTATATAGACTTGTCTCTCCATTTCAGATGTTGTGTGTAGACGTGTCTGTAGTCTCCTTGTTTCAAATATTGTGTGTAGACTTGTCTGTATACTCTTAATTTCAAATGTTGTATGTAAATACGTCTGTAAACCTCATTTGTGATGCTGCATGCATAATAGATTGTTTATCCACTGGTGTTTATAGTGCTGTAAGTCAATGTGTTGAACGTAGAAATAGTCATTCCATTTTAAAATTGTGTACGCAGGCAAAGATGTCATGTTGCTATTTTTAATATGCTGAAAAATAACCAATAAGAGGTTTTGATGAGCTAGCAACCTGTCATGTAAAAGTATTGCATCAGAAACCACCACTGTAGATGGCATGATGTGCTTGGTGAAAGATTCTTAAGAGAATTATGCTTGCAATATTGACTGCGTGTTCCTTAACGGGTGAATGAGTTAGCGCAGGTTTTCTAAATCCTACTACAGTATGACTCCATGCCCCACCGTTAGGAGCTATACGGAGACAGGAGGAGGTGACATAGATATTTGTCCTCCTTTATTTCATTTTATTTACTGCAGTCTTTTTATCTCATAATGTTTATACAAACATCTTCAACATACTATAATCTCTATTCATTTTACTGCGTTGTTTAGCATTTGGACTATAGGCTCTTTTCATTATGTTACTTGTAACACTTGCAAGCAGTGTTACAATATTGTATGTAAATGTGTAAACAGTCTCAATATTTCTTAATATGAGAACAGTAACAGTTAAAAGTCTGTGCATCTTTTTTTGTTTGTTTGTAAGTTTCTTCTCTCGCTCTTCTCTGTGATAGTCTTCTTTTTTCTTCTTCGTACGTACCATGCCGGCTGGCAAAGGAGACTGCGCAAATTCCTGTCCCGAGTCTGCTCAATTCTTCTGTTGTTGACGTAGTTCATGATGTCATTATGTTCAGAATCTTCCCTCTTTGTCGTCTTCTTTCTGTTTTGTCCTTCAGTCTTTCATGTTGTTACAATATATTCCATATCTGTTTTTTAATTCAGTAATCTTTTATTGTTTTCTGTCGCTGATATCATTAATGTGATTGCTTTTTCTCCCTTTTTTATATCTGTAAACTCACTTCCCCGTCTGTTTCTATTCCTCCCCTACTACCTTTCTTAAATAATGTATTCCCATTGTCCATACCGCTCTAGTCATTTGAGTCATGTATATGTGTGATGTCATTCTGAACAAAGTTGTATTTTTCCTACAGTCAGTTTATTTTTAATTTTTTTTTTAACTTAAGAAACAAACAAAACAAACAAATAAAATAATATTCAGCAACAAAGCTCAGACAAACATAAATATTGTCACCTCCCGTAATATATTCAAAACCGTCCGCAAGTACAACGTAGCTCTATTAATGGCTTAGCTTCGTCTTCTTCGCACACTCTCTGACGTCCACTTGAATGTTTTCATAGAAAGCAGTAGTCAGTTTGAGGCTATTTGAATCTCGTAGAACTTTTCCACGAATAGTTCTGGTGTCGGTCATATGCCGTATAAAACCGTATAGAACGACTTCTTTTACGTAAAAAATATATATATATATATCTTTTATTCATACTTCTAAACAAGACCTCTACGAAATAAAATACATTATTTAAATAAACGGCTCTCCTTTATGAAGTTCAGGTTTCAGATCTTGAAGCTTTTGACTTTTTTTGGAGTTGTTAATCTCTGCGCCTCAAATATCTGACCTTTTCCCCCTAGAATCTACCTGGTCGCCATCTATCTGTTTTGTACTTGTAGCAAAATGTGTGAAGCGTTAAGACAAACGTCTCCAGAATCGCTGATGAAGTTTGTTTTAGGTAATTCCAGATGTAATCATGGCTAACGAGGGGCCGGAACTAGGAAGACGTACTCATTACGTTAATCCTTTATTGTTACAGGGAGCCAGTGTGTCCTGAAATACTCGTATATCATTGGAACGTGTCTGCTCTTTCGTAAGTTCTCAACTACCGTATATTTTATTATTGTGGTCATAACTTGAGAATTATACAAGTAGTTTGCCTCCTCGTGTGTCAACTGTATAGTTTTGTTGTGGAATTACAGATTGCTTCCTGATGTGTCAACTGTATAGTTTAAAAAAAATAGAGTTAAAGGTCGCTTCCTGGTGTGTAACTGTATAGTTTTGTTATGGCATTATAGCTTGCTTCCTCATGTGTCAACTGTATAGTTGTGTTATGGTTTACGCGTTTAAACATCATCATCATCATGTTCCTATTTATTCCTTATGGGGCATGCAACCACTTCTTCAGCTGGTCCCCTGGCAGGAAACCTGCACCAAGCATCCCCAACCTCTTACAGTGGTGGTTTCTGTAGCCATTTCTTTTACATGATGAGGTTGTCAGCCTCATATTAGTGGCCTGATACGACATGCCTGAGGGAGCAATAGTCATATTCTTTATTTATCTTCTCAGTGACCACCGGAAACCACAAGGGGCATGCTTGTTTAATGGTACCTGAGAAGTCTACTA
Source organism: Oreohelix idahoensis (assembly GCA_024509875.1). NCBI lineage: Eukaryota > Metazoa > Mollusca > Gastropoda > Stylommatophora > Oreohelicidae > Oreohelix > Oreohelix idahoensis. The sequence continues at coordinate 692,496 of JAMPIV010016195.1, read as the reverse complement.
TCACAATAAAACTGTTATTCCGGTCTAAACGCTGGAATCCAAGTTTGAAATCTCTAGCAACTAAACTTTATTAAACTTTGTTATGTGTTGGAATAAGCGTGATCAATACATGACACACCCCTCTGTCAAGATGACAGGTTGAAAACTTTGTCTTTTCGAATATTTGTCAGCGCAGGTTGGTTGAAAACCTGCCGACTCCCTGGACTGTTAATTCAGTATGTAACCTCAGAAAACGTTGACATAAAATAAATAAAACATTGGAAGTTGTGCGCATACCTCACACGGATAATCGGATAAAACACCATTTTTTTTTACATCGTCTTCTAAACTTTTCATGTCACTAAAGGTCTTAGATCTAGTTGTCAAGGGTTGCCTCCCCTTAGCTCTGCAGTAGTGGTCCGACATTGGCCAAAACTCAAGTAACTGATGTGGGTCTTCAAAGGTGTCTACCTTCGATCAAGATTACTCTTAGCAGAGTTGTAGGTAGAAGGATAATGATGTTTCTACCTCCAGGTAGTCTTCACAAGATATTCAGAAGTGCGAGAACAATGCTGGATTGGCTGAGCACGTTAACTCTAGGATCTGCAGACAATTTTTGTGAAGGATAGGGTTATCTTATAATTCGTTAGCTCGTTTAAGCCCTCAGCTGAGTTAATTCAGCGAATTTCCTCTGATTATTATTATTTAGTAGCTCTGATTGAGTGTATTTAAGAAATTGTATAAGACATACGGATACACAACATTCAAAATGATTAAATCAACTTTACATTTGGATAGATATAATTAAAAAATTTAATAATCACTTAGGTTTTAACAGTTATTACAGATGGAATATTCTTTAACAAAAATTGATCATCATTATATGATGTTAATGGGGAATTATATAAGGAGAAGTTTCACTTGGCAGCTTTTATTGACTACTAGCTGCCAATGAGGTTTCTGCTCCCGCTGGTGTTTTGGTTCTTCGCAGATAGGTGACTGGATTGCTCACGTTCCTGGTCAAGATTAAGAGTTGCAGCACGTTCCAAGTAAAATCAGGGAGTAACTGCAAAGCTGGTCCCGCGTCTCTAAGACCCGTCTGATGATGGTGTCTAGCGTCGCCTTCAGGCCACTTATACCCTCACTTGTTCCAGAAATAGTACCCTCAGCTAGTACCACCAACTAGTATGGCAAAAGAAGAGAAACAAATACCCTCTGCGTATTGAGTTTCCCGACACATGTATCCCCATCTTCCTATTCCACTATCCCATCTATCTTCAGAACTTTTACCCTCTCTGAGAATTAATCTTAATCCCAGTGGGCAAAAAACTATCTTTACATTTAAAATGAATAGTTGTACATTTAACTTTACATGAAAATGTTAACACCATAGTCTGAACATGTTTACATTTACATCGGTTGAAAAGGTTATAAACCTTCATTACATTTAGAGTGAATTTGTTTCACATTTACACTGGCTGAAAACTTTCAATACATTTAGAGTGAATATCTTTTACATGTACACTGGTGGAAAAGGTTAATAATATAACAATTATGTACATCATTCCTTTCAATATCCCCCCCCCCCCCTTTTGCTCCATATGGAACTTGGGACTACCTCTGCTTTTGGTTCTTTATAAGCAACTCGCAATAAAGCAGTCACTAGTCCTGGCAGTAGTGGTTCATGAAATCATCATTCTATATGCTGAGGTTGCCATTCTCAAATGACTTGGACATCCACTAGCAATTTTCACATATTAATATTCACGTATTAGTTCACATGTTAATAATGAAAAAAATATAGAATTCAAAATATACAACTTACGCCAATCTTTATGCTCACAGACTGCTGGCTCAGAGAAATAAAGGCACTTCTAGAGGCCTCTTATACTTGGTCTGGTGTGTTGTTACTTTAAAATAAGTTCCCAACTTTGACTTGTGTTTCAGTTCCCTCAGGTTCCGGTTTTCCTTGTTAAAATTGTAGAGTTTTTCCTGGGCTTTTAAGTCCTGAGAATGCTCAAACAAGGTCCGGTCTGATAAATGAAAGCTGATTTTGGTCTTTACTCTGGCAAGGTCTGGTTGTCTTATTGGCGCTAGTGAATTTTCACAGTGTTCTACTCTGGCTGAAGTGTCAGGTTATATTGCTTATCTTCCCCCGCATTTGTTTGTTACGATTTTAAGCGGGGCTCCAATCGGAAGGGGTGTTGTGCCTTTATTCCGAATGTCTGCCAAATCGTTTCAAACATATGTGTTTTGTGGGGTAGTTCAAATTATTTCCTCATAGAAATTTCTGCGCGTTACTGCAGAGGTCATGTCTCACAAATATGGAATGAAAACATCCGATCCTCTCTCGGCAATGTGATAAAGGTTGATAACGTTGGATTTTTATTCCCGTTAATGATATCCACCAAAAGATAGATATAAGTGGATGGAAGCAGACATCATCATCATCATCAGTTGATAAGATCTCTATGGTGTTGTTTGCTCCACTGTAGTGTATGGAATGTCAACTTGACCTACGCAGTGGTGTGTAGACATGGATTGAGTGTATAATGTGCGAATGATGATAAAGGTTCGTGGTGTTGACAAAAAATGTTCTTTTCTCACACTCATGTATGGCTGGAAGTCATCGACACCAACGACTGTGTACCTTTTCTAAAGTTTAATTGGACGTACACACTCGACAGCACAGATAGTGACAAATCACAGGTTGGCATAATACATCATAGTACAGTGGATAACTGGTCTTGCAATGTTATGTTACATGGGCGCTCATGTAGATTAATATTATAATGGACTGTCAGTAGCCAAGCACTCAGTATCGCCCATACATATATCATCTGACTTCACTGACTGAGCACGTCAGCTTATAAACAATATTTCAGATGGCTTCTAAACCTAATCTCGTCTAGCGACGATTCTTCAACATAATGTTCAGCACATATTTTTCCATATAATAATATTAAACCGCTAGCAATGGGTTCTCATGTGTAGCAGTGATCTCTGGACTGATCAAGCGATAATACGGGCATCCCTTTTCTCTTCTTGAAAGTCACTACATGTTTTGGTTCCAAGATGGCTTCACTCGTGAGCTGTCACTCACGTTTGGATACAGATAATGAATCTGTCCTAAAGTTAGTCATTCATAAAACATTTCATTGCTCTGTAGATTTGATCATGAACAATTGACTGCAATCTACAGGATATAGTGCTGCTAGGAATCGAAGTCGTTTTCATCGAGTCAAATATATTCTCTTAGACATTCAAATCGTAACTATCGAAAATGGTGGCTTCGATCGAGAGTTCATAAGAGTATCTTTGATTACCTTGGTATAGGAAATATGAAACTGCCATTCCTTGGCAATACGACTAAACACTGGGGTAAAGCATACACGATAGGTTTAGACGACTATCACCTTCCCCACAAATACTGAGATCACTTTTTTCCCCGGCGACAGGCCGACATGGAAAAACACAGTCCCTATCAGGACGAAGCCAAATCACACCACACTCTCTAGCGACACATCCGCCGAATAGCCTTCGACCTCTCTAGAGACAACAGAACATATAGTTCGACTTAGATATGTAAAGATATACAGATATAAGACAGACTCGTCCTACTCAGACAAACAATACACATAAATTCAGGCCATAGATATTCTGAAGCAAGAACAATCTATTATTACCCAAACAACGAATAAATCGCAGTAAAATGGATTTATCCGCGGAGTTTGATCGAAAGAGCCGACACAACTTTCAAGGGAAGTAACACAATAATGACTTTCCCTTAAGCACTATTTTGCTTTCAAAATATTTGCGAAGATAACAAGAATACCAATGTATAATATTGTAAGATATCAAAGACTGCACGTAACAGTCTTACCACACCTCCCGGGAAAAAAAAATGGAACATTTTTTTTTTTTTCCTTTTTGAAATACATCTAGGAGCAACGTACAATAGGCTCACAACGCATGAATAATGCGCAGATGAAAATATCAGGAATACCTATAACGCCTAATATGAGGCTAAGTCGACTTATGGAGCGACTGGTGAGAATGTGTCTCATAAACTGAGAGAAATTATTTCTCTACAAGTATATTTTTTCCAGGAAGGTGTCATCAAAGTATAATACAATTCTGGCAATTACACAATGCCTAAAAAATTCATATCATCATTTCGTATTAGATATCTTAAATTTATGATTTATGAAGAAAAAATCATCAAAGCACAGCGGTGAATAAACATCAATGAACCGCTATGTAGTGATACAATCATTATATTATTAAATTACAAATGTGTATCTATCATGATATAGAAAAGGAACTACTATAGAACTAGACATATCAAGAAGTCTAAGCCCTAATAGTTATGTGGAATCATGTGGGCATCTTGACAGAATGTCTGCCATCACATTATCTGATCCACGAATAGCTCGCACAGAGAAATGAAAAGGTTGAAGAGCAATTGCATATCGAGTAGACCTCGAGCTCTTCAAATTCTTACTCTGTATAGCAGTAAGAGCTTTTTGGTCGGTTTCTACTATGAAATGTGCGCCTAGAAGGAATCTCTGTAGTTTGAGGATGGACCAAACCATAGCTAATAGCTCACGGTCTAAAACCGAATAATTCCTTTCTGCCGCATTAAGTTTTCTGGAAATATACATTACAGGATGCAGAGTTCCAGAGTACTCTTGCATTAGTGCCGCTCCAATCCCAGTGGATGAAGCGTCACTACGAAGAACGAATGTCTTATCTTTAGTAGGTAGCACTAAAATAGGTGGTGTTGAAAACAATGTTTTAATCTTATCCAGAGAGCATTGGCATTCCTGAGACCAGTGGACCACATTAGGCGAACCTTTCTTTAGAAGTGTTGAGAGAGGTGCCATGATAGAGGATAGATTCTGAATGAATCTGCCATAAAATTGAATAAGACCTAACAGACTTCTCACCTGTTTTTTAGTCTTAGGGATTGAGATGTTAAGTATCTTACTAGTATTATGGTCCTCTGTCTTTAGGAAACCATGACCAACTCGGTGGCCTAGGAAAGAAATTTCGCTAAAACCAATATAGGCTTTATGGGACTCTTGTTGTGCAGAGTTTGCCTGAAAATGTGGTTTATGTCTTTTGTTTTGAGATCTATCTCGGTTATTATCACCTCTGTAGTTATTGTTACCTCTATTGTAACCCCTATTTGGGTTTGAGTCATAGTTCCCTTGGTTACCATTATCATATTCATTATAATGAGTATCTCTGTAATTATGATCTTGTTGACTCCAAGACGGATAACCCTGATAGTTTCTATAATTACTTCCTCTACGGAAATTCCTATAATTATGACCACCCCTGTGTCGAGAGCTATCAGGTCGTCTCCAGTTCTTTGAAGAAGAACCCTGAAATGATTGGTTACATTGGTTTTGATAACTATTCTGGTTACCTTTTTTATCAAATCTGTTTTGAGGTCCCTGAAATCTGTGTGAATAATTGGGATTGTATGGTGTTGCTGAAGCAACTGGCATACTCTCCTTAATCTTAGTGTTGCCAAAAGTCACGTCGGGGTGTGCAGTGACATATTGGGAACAATATTCTTCCATTTCTTTTAGAGATTTGGGTTTACGCTCATGTATAAATTCAAGGAAAGGTTTGTTCACACATGACATAATCTTATCTCTGAGCAACAAATCCATAAGTCCTTCATACGTTTTTTCTGTTTTGGAAAGCTCAATCCAACGATCAACTGTGAGACGTGCCTTTGCAGTGAATTCTGAGAATTCTACACCCGTCTCAGGTACCATCGTTTTAAATAAAAGGCGATAGCCTTCCTCACTTAGCTGATATTTTTTTATCAAAGCCGCCCTAATGACATCATAATTATCCTTATCTGCTTCTCCTACAAGGCATAATCTAGTCAAAGATTCACCTTTCAAGTTTTCTGATAATTGATTAGCGTATTGTGATTTATCCACATTATGTGTACGACAAGAACGTTCAAATCTATCCAGCCAGAATGTAATATCGTCACTGGACTGATTGAACGGTGGAACCTTAACCTTGTAAGTAGAAGGTTTATCATTACCACTAGATGCCTGATTAACATTACTCATACTTGTCAATCTTAATTTCTCCAACTCAAATTCATGTTCTCTTATTGCTTTTTTTTCTTCAGCCTCTCTGTCTAATCTTTTTTGTTCAGCTTCCCTGTCTAATCTTTTTTGTTCAGCTTCACTGTCTAATCTTTTTTGTTCAGCCGCAGCTTCTCTTTCCAATTTTTTTGTTCAGCTTCAAATCTCCTTTCCTCTACCTGCATCTGCAATTTCTTTTGTTCAGCAGCAGCCTCAGCTTCTCTTTCTAATCTTTTCTCTTCCGCCATAGCTTTTCTTTCTTCTGCAGCTAATCTTTTCTCTTCTGCCATAGCTCTTCTCTCTTCTGCAGCTAATGCTTTGTCATATTGAGCAACTGCCCATTGTTCTAATTGTTGACCAGTCTTATCAAGGGCTTTCCCTTGTGTAATGAAGTATTCTAATGTAGCCATGATGTCTAACAATAATACTAATCACCTGAACCAATAATAATACCACAAGTTCTCAATGACTTGATTAATCAGTATACTATCCCAATATCTGTGGGTCACAAGCCTTTAATAAGGTCTTGTATAATAGTAATAATAATCAGGTACTGGTTTATACCATAATCCAAGTGCAGTGCACAGGCAATTGTGTCTTATGAAATATACCTATATAAAACATATGTCAACCAACAGAATACATAAAGTACAAATAGGACTGACAATACAAGAACGTTTGCAGAAATCAAAAATAAATCAAATAGGGAAATCAATGAAAATAATCACTGAATCTGCAAAGAATAACAACACAAATGACGTCACAATATATGAATATAAATTGTGAATAGAACTGAAAGATAGAAAAGGTTAGACCAACAAATTACAAACAAATCAAAACAAAACTAAAGAACAAAGAAATATTACAAAAATAACAATAATTACAGACTTCACAGCTAACACAAAAGCAACAGTTGTCGCAGCAAATTTTCAATCAAGAAAATTGCACCTATAGAAAACGCCCACAACGGACCCTCTATGACGTGGGATATTCTGTTGTGAGGACGCCGCCCAACCTTAAACACAACCCGCTGACATAGAAACCAACATACTATACAAACAAATAACATGTAAACATAAATATATATAAATTATGTGTATGATAGTATGTGTTGCAAAATAGGCTCAGCCTTACAGTAATGGCAAAGTTATTTTTATGAAAACAAACAAACTGCCACTTTATTCAATTAAACATTCTGGCCTTAAATATTAAAGTTCATATATGGAAAACAAGAAGATCCATCGATGAAAATAGGACTTCTTAGTTCACTCATACTGTCTTCCTGTTAATATTGACAAGAATTGATCCAACTGTTCTGTGAAACTCTATAATGTCTAATGTAAAAAATGTCAACAACGCTGACCTACATACTGCATTCACCTGACAGGTCACGTGACGAAGTGTTGACAAAGAGCAAACCAATACTGCAAGTGTGTCGTATCAGCCACAGGAAACGGTCTGGTATCGGTAATCTGTTGACTTCTGAACTTCTGCGAGGTCAAACCCAGAAAGCTGGTCCACCAGTTGATAAAGGTTGATAACGTTGGATTTTTATTCCCGTTAATGATATCCACCAAAAGATAGATATAAGTGGATGGAAGCAGACATCATCATCATCATCAGTTGATAAGATCTCTATGGTGTTGTTTGCTCCACTGTAGTGTATGGAATGTCAACTTGACCTACGCAGTGGTGTGTAGACATGGATTGAGTGTATAATGTGCGAATGATGATAAAGGTTCGTGGTGTTGACAAAAAAAATGTTCTTTTCTCACACTCATGTATGGCTGGAAGTCATCGACACCAACGACTGTGTACCTTTTCTAAAGTTTAATTGGACGTACACACTCGACAGCACAGATAGTGACAAATCACAGGTTGGCATAATACATCATAGTACAGTGGATAACTGGTCTTGCAATGTTATGTTACATGGGCACTCATGTAGATTAATATTATAATGGACTGTCAGTAGCCAAGCACTCAGTATCGCCCATACATATATCATCTGACTTCACTGACTGAGCACGTCAGCTTATAAACAATATTTCAGATGGCTTCTAAACCTAATCTCGTCTAGCGACGATTCTTCAACATAATGTTCAGCACATATTTTTCCATATAATAATATTGAACCGCTAGCAATGGGTTCTCATGTGTAGCAGTGATCTCTGGACTGATCAAGCGATAATACGGGCATCCCTTTTCTCTTCTTGAAAGTCACTACATGTTTTGGTTCCAAGATGGCTTCACTCGTGAGCTGTCACTCACGTTTGGATACAGATAATGAATCTGTCCTAAAGTTAGTCATTCATAAAACATTTCATTGCTCTGTAGATTTGATCATGAACAATTGACTGCAATCTACAGGATATAGTGCTGCTAGGAATCGAAGTCGTTTTCATCGAGTCAAATATATTCTCTTAGACATTCAAATCGTAACTATCGAAAATGGTGGCTTCGATCGAGAGTTCATAAGAGTATCTTTGATTACCTTGGTATAGGAAATATGAAACTGCCATTCCTTGGCAATACGACTAAACACTGGAGTAAAGCATACACGATAGGTTTAGACGACTATCACCTTCCCCACAAATACTGAGATCACTTTTTTCCCCGGCGACAGGCCGACATGGAAAAACACAGTCCCTATCAGGACGAAGCCAAATCACACCACTCTCTAGCGACACATCCGCCGAATAGCCTTCGACCTCTCTAGAGACAACAGAACATATAGTTCGACTTAGATATGTAAAGATATACAGATATAAGACAGACTCGTCCTACTCAGACAAACAATACACATAAATTCAGGCCATAGATATTCTGAAGCAAGAACAATCTATTATTACCCAAACAACGAATAAATCGCAGTAAAATGGATTTATCCGCGGAGTTTGATCGAAAGAGCTGACACAACTTTCAAGGGAAGTAACACAATAATGACTTTCCCTTAAGCACTATTTTGCTTTCAAAATATTTGCGAAGATAACAAGAATACCAATGTATAATATTGTAAGATATCAAAGACTGCACGTAACACAATGGTTACAAATAACTTTTTACATCTGCCCGGACTATTACAACATTTCCGCTCAGGTATGTTCGACTGATAAGTGCGTGTCTGTAATCTGTCCACAGACGGTTAATTTATCGTCCGGCACGCCTTAGGTAAACCCAACGCTCGGTCGCTGACCGGCCCATCTGGGTTCATGACGAATTATCCCTGAGAGTAGTGTAAGATTATTTGAAAGTGCGAAATATCTGCTCGATAGCAGAGAAAGAAAAAGGTGACCACATAAATATAGTACACAAAAAAGTAACTAAATACTGCCGGAGAGGAAAAGAGATCGACCCAATAATTATATGTACACCAGATCTAATGTTTTTCCTTTATTTTAAGTTCTTGGTTGGACCTCTTAATTTCCAAATCTTTTCGCTTCACTGCCTCCAGCTTCTGTTTCTAACCGTACGTATTACCTTTTGTAACCCAACAGCTCTCTTGTCTGCTTCTCACTGAGTATATTATCTTTGTCTCCCAACAGCTTTAGTTTCTAACTGGCTATGTTTTCTTTGTCTCACAACAGTTTTCTATTTGTTTCTCACTGAGTATGTTATCTTTATCCCTCAACAGGCTTCTGTTTCTTACGAAATATAATACCTTTGCCCCCAACAGATTTCGTGCCAGTTGTTTTTTCACAGAATATTTCGTCTTTGTCTCCCAACAGCTGTCTATTTCTCACTGAATATATTATGTTTGTCTTCCAGTTACTTTTTCGCTCATTAAAGCATAGTAAATTGTCAGTCTATCTATTTTTAACATTGTAGCTATTAATACGGAATGAGACATTTATATAATCTATAACATCTATTAAGAAAGGGGAAAATAATGCATAATTGAGTCAGTTTTGAATCTCGATGACCTGATAATATCGGTGGTGTGTTAACTTCTGAAGATGAAACTGTCAAATCTGCTAAATCTACATTGTACAGCAACAATATAGTAGTAGGATTAAGTTAGCACCATAGTGCACTAGATATGAAATAGTGCCATATAGCACACCCTGTTAACTTAGCTCCATATAAATAGTGTTACTGGAATCATGAGGAGATATGTTACGACATTGGCAGAAGCAACACAACGTGACAAGAACTAAAAACTGCATCTTCCAACAATCTCTCACGTCATATGTGGGTAGGATAATTAAAATAGGACAATTTATAAAATTTCTTCTTTTCCAAATATGGTTCCTAGTTGTGACAAGCCAAATCTTTGATCGTTACTTTTTTCTGTGACATCATTTAACTTTCTCCTATGCCCTTCCTCTCCCTTTTTTCTCACCTGCTCATTAATGTTGTTTTCGCTTTAATCGTTCTAGGTTTTTCTTATCTTATCTTGTCGCACCTCTCACTCACTGAGAGTAGAACGGAAGAAGCTTGACCTTATATGGTCATGAAAGACAGGCAGATACATTTATAAATGTCTTTTCCTCACACAAGGGGCAAGAAGGTAAAAAGTTCATGACAGTTTAGATGATCTCAGTTGTGAAGCTTGGTTTCTTAAATTGCTGTGAGGCTCCCTGAAATAGAAGCACCATTCTTCTATTTGTATCTCTGCCAAGAGTAATCGTGAGCGAAGGCTGATACCTTTAAAGACCCTCGTTTGTATACTCTAAGTTTGGCCAGTGTTGGACCACCGATGCAGAGCAGGGGAGACAAACCCGTGGCACTAGTTTTTCATCCTGTCCGCGCGGCATTTCTCACTGGCCGTTACCAGAGGGTATCGATTTTTAATTCGGCTCGTATCATCAAAAAAAAAGTACATTTAAACTATTTCTAGCTCTTTCTCTCTCTCCCTTTTCCTCTTTCTATCTTTCTCCCCCCCCCCCTCTCTCTCTCTCTCTCTCTCTCTCTCTCTCTCTCTCTCTCTCTCTCTCTCTCTCTCTCTCTCTCTCTCTCTCTCTCTTATCCCTACTGATCTATTCGCTATGTCCCTGATGAACAACTTATTGTCTTACGTGAGCCATTTTGTTGCTTTCGTTCTAAAACGACGTAAGTAACTATTTCTTTTTTTTCTTTTTCATTTGAGTAGCAAATAATCTTGCCACAAACACAGTTCTATACGTTATTTTGTTTTAAACACCAACCGTTTTGTTCTCTCTTCTTAATTTTTCTATCACATGATTAATTCTATATTTTACTTCCACGTTAGATGTGTACATTGTCGTAAACTTTGATCTTATGTATGCTATAAATAATCCCGATGGTCTCTGAAGACTCAAAGAAAGAATATTACTACTGGTCCCTCAGGCATGTCGTAAGAGGCTACCAAAAAGAGGTTATGCACGGAGCTGGCAAACTCATTTCGTAAACTAAATAGCTACACTGCAAGAGAAAGGGACTGGTAAAGGGCTTATTTCATGGAAAGTGGACCAGATGTAACGGGGGCTACATGCTGCATAACGAACATCAAAAACTAGATGGTGATGAATGATACAAATGCTCTACATAGAAGTTACTAGTTTTTTTTTTTTTTCTCTTGCTTTCTGTCTTATTCTTCTTCTACAGTATCTCTGAATATTGATTATCTTGCGAGTATTTTTACTTCCCATGTGCGTTTTAATATTTTTGAATGATCCTCTCATTTCAGTATTTAATATTCAACGGAATCAGGTTGTGCCGTGTCTCAAATAATTGCCCTCCATTCTGAATCACATATAGCACAAACACAAGATTACAATATTTAAACAACTCATTTTCGTGCCGTAAAAGCTTGAGCAGCGATGTTAGTAGGGGTTTTTAAGCACGCGTGAGTCTAGGTCAGGAACGTACGTCTGTTTGACTCTACTATCTCTCCGGGATTTTAACAAGTCCAAATATTTGCCTAGTTGGAGATTCCGTGCCGTCAAATCACCACCTGCGACGTAAGCGCCATTGTGGGTCCTGAAATAAAACACAATGTCACATGTGCTCGACAATCCTTCATCTTTTTGAGCTGCGACAAAATGGAGTCAGTAACCTTGTCAGTTTCTAACGACAAACCAACGCTGAAAGTGTCATGGGAGGGGGTGAGCTTCATTATGAGGACAAGATAAGAAAATTGTGAGAAAGAACAGAAACTGGGTTTATTTATTGATTACCCCGCGTTTTTTGAGTGGTAGATATACCGCAGTAAGTAATATGTCTGTATTTAATTTCTAGGTACATAGCAATGACTGGTTTATCATTCTTTGAGTTGCAGAAACAAAGTCCATATGTGAGTTGGAGATACCCGCAAAATTTATTTATATCTGCATTATAATATATACACAAACGAGGGGCTCGAGGACTGAGATAAAGGTCGAGCATCATTACAACGAGCTGTTTTCTTTGGCACACATCAGATCCAGAGTGTCGCTTAATAATAGTGTCTGGATGTCCCCACGCTCCGTTACACAGGCTTCGAGGTACTTCGAAATGCTCTTTTTCTGGTGGCACTCGACCATGCTCACTGCTTGCAGGATATCCAAAGGTCCTATCCTCGAAAACATAATAAAAATATGATCGAAGATCTTTAGAGAGCTCAATCTTTTTTAAAATAGGAACATAGAGCTTCTGGCTTGCCTGTCGCTGACATAGACAGGCAGAGAGAAGTGGTTTAATTATATAATCTGTTTTATAATTGATGACAGCATGTTATACTATCACCTATGTTAAAATACCAGCCATGACATAGTTCTGAATAAAGTATTAATAACTTTTTAAAAAATCCAATACCATAATTCCAGCCGTAAGGTACTTCGGTCGGTCGGTCTGTCACACTTAGCACACCGTCATTTGCGCACTTTTTTATATTTTTGAGAAAGTGCATTAACTTTCGAGCACAGCTAAGGGGGTGCAACTGTGTTTGAAAGTTAGACAATAATAGTATTGTTTCCCCTTATATGTACTCTCACGAAAATAGCAAAGTGTGACGGTGTGCATTAAATCAACAGACAATCGAGCTACTCTTCTGTCCAGTTTCATTCGGGGAACGGATTTAACTCGTCCTTTTTCTTAAAAATAACCCTAAAATGTAAGTTTCTGATTGTTTCGTCAAGACAAAATTTTAATTTAAAGTATTGCAGACTTATTATTATGGATCAAAATGATATGATGGCTAAAAGGAAGAGACAGACGATCGCGTCATTCACAGCTTACTACACCTGTAGTACACCACTGTAAAGTATCAGTCTGTCTGCTCTGTAAGGAAGAGTGGTGTGTTGTTGAGATCAGGCATGCTCCAGTCTACCCAGCTGTAAATGGGTAACTCACCCTAGTCCTGAGTTAGGGAAGGCAAAGGCTCCAGGGGAAGCAGGCCCTAAACTTGGTCACTTCAGCCGACGCAGGATGGTGTATGTATGAAGTAGTAGTGTAGAGTGTGATTACCGCGAATGGTGTACTGTTCGTGTGCTGACCAATATAATCACTCATACACATGTGTCTACAAGGCACCAATGCAGACTGCTGGAATCTTAGTTTACTCAATTTATTCAGACGTACACACTGGGACATACGAGTACATCAGGCTTTGTTGACATAACAATTTGTAGGTATACATAGCAGATCTGAAGTCATGACACATGCAGAAATAATGGGTAGTACATCAAAGTTCAATGTCATGATACATCATCTTATGAAACCACGAAAAGGGGGTTTCTAGCAGGATTGAGATCTCTCTGTCACTGTCCGATAATAAGATAAATAATCTGTTCTCTTGGCAGTGATCAAAACAGACGATGACCGAAATCCAACATGGCTACCTTCCTGAGTTGTCGTTCACTCATTCATAGGAAGAATATCAGCCAAAGTTAATTTACAATGGATATATAAAGGATTTCATGAATGGTTCCATGCAGCACTACGGTGATCAGGTTAGTTCACGTAGCCATAACCGCTGCAGGAAAATCTGTCATCTTCGTCGATACAAAACACGACACTAGCATATCGAAGCACCCAAAAGTCAAGCTAGGCCTAACCGACGAGAGATCATCAAAAATACGAGCTGGGGTTTACCTGGAGTCCGAATCATCTATATACTGACATAAGGAGAGTCTCTAACACAAACTATCGTAGAGACACTATCTCCTCCAGAAGAAAAAACCACTTCGTAAGACATTTTTTCTTGACGAAGGGACCAGCTCTTGAAAAACGTACCCCGCCATTCTTAGCAGTACATCGGAACTCATCACGACTTGTTAAGACAACTCATACTTCCGCTAACAAGAATCTAGTCCCTCATACCCATCCAAAATATACAATATAGGACTGATTCTACTTGTACTAATAATATGTAATACATATGAATTCAGGCCATAAACACAATAAGCAAATTAATATATTTTCTGGCCCTAAAATTAAGTACAAACGCAAGCGTACTATTCTTGCGCTGGATCGATATCCAGACCGATTACTCCTATAATCAAAAGTGTGAATCAAACATGGATTATCTCGCTTTTACAATAAACAGCATTTTCATACACAGATGGATGCATGTCTATATTTTTCCCATATTAAATAACCATATCGATTTTTTTGTAATATGTGCGTCAAAAATATGCACGCAACAGATTACCACACCCCTCGGGAAAAAAAAAATGGTACATTTTTTTTTTGAAATACATCTAGGAGCAACATACAATAGGCTCACAACGCACCAATAACAATGCGCAGATGATAAGCATAAGTTTTATGACCTTAGAGAAAGCACTTCTCTAAGTATTAATATTTCCAGAGAGGTGTCACCAACGCATACTACAATATTAGCAATGACACAATTTCCACATTAGTTTATACATAAATTCCATCTAAGATATCTTAACATCATGATCATCAAAGACGAAAAACATTGAAAAAATCAGCGGTGAATAAATATCCATGAACCGCTAAGTAGTGTTACAATCAATATATGATATATTACATATGTGTACACATTTCAACATAGAAACAATTGTATCAAAGCTGTATAACAGTTATGAATCATGTGGGCATCTAGACAAAATATCTGCCATCACATTTTCTGACCCACGGATAGCTCGCACCGAAAAATGAAATGGCTGTAGAGCAATCGCGTATCGCGTTGATCTCGCGCTCTTCAGATTTTTACTCTGAATAGCCGTAAGAGCTTTCTGGTCAGTTTCCACAATGAAATGCGCGCCCAGAAGAAATCTTTGTAGTTTAAGGATTGACCAAACCATAGCCAATAATTCACGGTCTAGGACCGAGTAATTCTTCTCTGCGGCATTTAATTTCCGAGAAATATACATCACAGGATGCAGAGTTCCAGAGTACTCTTGCATTAGTGCAGCTCCAATCCCGGTGGATGAAGCGTCACTACGAAGAATAAATGTCTTATCCTTAGAAGGTAATACTAGGATAGGTGAAGTAGAAAACATAGTTTTAACCTTATCCAAAGAGGATTGACATTCTTGAGTCCAATGGACTACATTAGGAGACCCTTTCTTTAGCAAGGAAGAAAGAGGTGACATAATGGAGGACAGATTCGGTATGAATCGTCCATAAAATTGTATTAGACCTAAGAGACTTCGTACTTGCTTTTTAGTCTTAGGAATAGAAATGTTAAGTATCTTACTTGTATTATGGTCTTCTGTTTTTAGGAACCCATGACCAACACGGTGTCCTAAGAAAGATATTTCGCTAAAACCAATACATGCTTTCGATGGTTTCGCTGTCAGGTTATGCTCGCGTAAGATAGACAATAGTTCATTTATACCATTATAGTGATCGTTCCAAGTATCACTGAAAAGACAGATGTCATCAAGATACGCAATGACATCTGAGCGATGAGATAGGATTCGACGCATCATGCGTACAAATGTAGCAGGGGCGTTCATAAGACCGAAAGGCATGAAATTCCATTGGAATAGACCCCTAGGCGTCGAAAAAGCAGTAAACGGTTTGGCGTGTTCGGATAGTGGAACTTGCCAATATCCCTTAGACAAATCGAGTTTAGTAAAGAAGTGAGAATTCGATAGTCTCGTAAGTAGCTCTTCTAGTAAAGGCATAGGTTCAGCATCGAATTTAGTCACTTGATTCAATTTGCGATAATCCACGCAAAGACGTATGTTATTGTCTTTTTTCCGTACTATAACCATCGGCGAAGAATATGCTGATGTGGATGGTTCAATAATTTTTAACTCTATCATCTCATCTAACTCTTTCTCTACCTGTGCTTGGAAATGTATCGGGATAGGATACGGTCTGACTCTTATAGGACTATGGTCAGTAAGAATAATGTCATGTTGAATGACATCCGTTTGACCAGGAATGTCAGTAAGGACATCCTGAAATTGTTCTAACATAGTAGAAACTTGTTTCTGCTCTCCTGGAGATAATTCTGGAGAAATTGCAACATCTTTCCATGATTCATTAGAGTGAAGAGGAATCATTGGAAAAGGTAAATTTACATCCGAGAAACTCGTTTCCTCATCCTGTATTACTGACAGAGATGAGTACTGTCCATGTTGGACTGGAAAATCGTCCGTTGCCTGGAAAACAGGTTGTAAATAATCAGGACGTTCATGGAATTCCGTGAGCATGTTGATGTGGAAGGTTTTACGCTTCCCGTCAATATCGACGATATAGTCAACATCGGAAACCTTTGATATTATATCGTACGGACCTTTCCAAGAAATGAGAAGTCTATTTTCCCTACAAGGTAGCAAGACAAATGCTTTGTCACCTGGACAAAGTTGACGCAAACATCTCTTTTTATTGGCAAATTCCCTTGCCTTCTGTTTCGCAAATTCAGAAGAAGCAGTTGCCAATTTGCATGCTTCAATAATCTTGTGTCTAAGTGCGATGACATATTCATAAGAGGATTTTGTGTCATCGACAATATTATCAGCAGTTATAAGATCATGAAGTAAGGACATAGGACCTCGCGGTTTCGCGCCAAAGACAAGTTCAAAGGGAGAAAATCCTGTATGTTCGTTGGCGACCTCTCTATATGCAAAGAGAGCCGCGGGTAAAACCCTATCCCAATCCTGAGGATGATCTTCTGTTATCTTACCTAGTAGGTTTTTCAGAGTTCTATTCAAACGTTCCACCATCCCATTGGACATAGGATGATAAATACTACTCAGCGATCTCTCTATCTTCAGAGTCGACATTACTTGAGACATGGTATCCGATATAAGTTGGGTACCATGGTCGGATAATATTTCTGCTGGAAACCCCAGACGAGAAAATATTAACCAAAGAGCATCTGCGACATCAGCAGTAGTTATGCTCTTTAGAGGAACAGCCTCCGGCCAACGTGTGCACATATCAACACACGTCAGAATAAATTGGTGTCCTCTAGCAGACTTTATCTTAAATGGACCAATGATGTCTATCGCCATTTTTTGAAATGGCCGAATGGGAATGTCTGCAGCCTGAATAGGTGCATCATGGCGTGGACCTCTGGATTTAATCTCTTGACATACTTTACAAGATCGACAATAGATTCGTATGTCCTTATTCACAGCAGGCCAAAAGAAAGATTGAAGAACTCTAGCTTTAGTACGGGAAAAACCCATATGTCCAGCACACTGCGAATCATGAGCGTGCTGTAAAATTTTAACTCTCATATTTTTAGGCACAAGGATTTGAGAATGAATGGACTTAGCGGAGTCTTGTACCATACGTACAAGTACGCCATTCTTCATCGTAATCCAAGATTTACGATTTGTATCCTTATTCGGATCACCTTTTGTTGCCAGAGTAAAGAATTTCTTTAGAGTAGGATCATCTTCCTGCTGTTTAATAAAGGAATCGTGTGAAATCTCCAAGGGATCATCTTGGATCTGCGCATCATTATCTTCAGAATGTGAAGATTGTGGCATATTGAGAGCTTGAGCCCTAGTGATTACTGCATTAGCAGATTGCATATTAACATTTTCCCAATTAGAGATTTGCTGTGGAGTGCATTCTTTCACTCCATGAATGCGACCGATGATAAGATCAGCGATCGGATTCGGCAAGAGACATGCTTGCACCTCTCCTGTAAAGAACGGTGTAGCAATATTGATAATGGCAGTGGAGTACTTCTCCAATGTGCCACCAAATGTTACACATTTGACTATATTGCCCGTAGCTCGAGAAGGATTTACGAGTGATTGCCTCACTCCAATGGTAGTGCACCCCGAGTCGAAAAGAATTGATACCGGAGTACCATCTATTAGGCCCCTATTAAAGACAAGAGCACCCCTTCCATTATGCGCAATTGACGCATGGAGAGCGGGAAGTGGGTGACCGCAGCTTAAAGTAGAAACTGTGGTTGGATCGAATAATGTTTTGCATTGCGAACACTCAGATGCTCTAGCAAAATCGAAAGCGGAATTTGCTACACTATTGGAGTCTTTTTTATCATTATTCTGATTATCGGTGTCGTGGAACTCCTGTTGTGCAGAGTTAGCCTGGTAATAAGATTTACCATGTCTTTTGTGTTGTGATCTACCTCGGTTATAATTGTCTCTATAATTATTATTGCCTCTGTTATAACCCCTATTTGGGTTTGAATCATAATATTCATGATCATAATCATCATGCTCGTTATATTGAGTATCCCTGTAATATTGTTTCTTTTGTCTCCATGAAGCACTTGGGTAGTTCCTATAGCTACTCCCTTTCCGAGAATTTCTAACATTATGGGTACCCCTCGCGTGTCGAGGACTATCAGCCCGATTCCAGTTCTTCGAAGAAGAACCCTGATTTGAGTGGTTATCTTGGTTTTGATACTTATTCCAATTAACCTTTTTATCAAATTTATTTTTAGCTCCTTGGAATTTGTGTGAGTAATTCTGATTATATTCTGTTGCCGAAGCAACTGGCATACTCTCTTTAATGTTAGAGTTACTAAGAATCATGTCAGGGTGTGCCGTGGCATACTGGTCACAATATTCTTCCATTTGCTTTATTGTACTAGGTTTACGCTCATGTAAGAACTCTAGGAATGATTTATTTACAGAAGACATGACCTTGTCTCTTAGCAATAAATCTGTAAGACCATCAAATGTTTTCTCTGTTTTGGATAATTCAATCCATCGTGAAAGTGTAATTCGTGCTTTTGAGATGAAATCTGAGAATTCTACACCTACCTCAGGTCTCATTGTTTTAAACAAAAGACGGTAACCTTCCTCAGACAGCTGATATCTCTTTATCAAAGCTGCCCTAACAGCATCATAATTGTCTTTGTCGGCCTCTTCAACAAAATATAACTTACTCAGAGACTCCCCTTTTAGATTTTCAGACAACTGATTCACATACTGTGATTTGTCAACATTATGAGATCGACAAGCCCGTTCAAATCTAGAAAGCCAAAATGTTATGTCATCACTGGTAGGGTTAAACGCTGGTACTTTGACCTTGTACACAAAGGGTTTACCATTACCACCAGATGCCTGATTAACATTACTCATACATGTCAATTTTAATTTCTCTAATTCAAACTCATGTTCTCTTATTGCTTTTCTCTCTTCAGCTTCTCTATCTAATCTTTTCTGTTCTGCAGCAGCTTCTAGTTTTTTCTGTTCTGCAGCAGCAGCAACTTCTAGTTTTTTCTGTTCTGCAGCAGCTGCTAGTTTTTTCTGTTCTGCAGCAGCAGCAACTTCTAGTTTTTTCTGTTCTGCAGCAGCAGCAACTTCTAGTTTTTTCTGTTCTGCAGCAGCTTCTAGTTTTTTCTGTTCTGCAGCAGCAGCAACTTCTTGTTTTTTCTGTTCTGCAGCAGCTTCTAATTTCTTCTGTTCTGCCTCAAATCTCCTTTCCTCCACTTGCATCTGCAATTTCTTAAGTTCAGCAGCAGTATCAGCTTCTTTTTCTAATCTTTTTTCTTCAGCTAAGGCTTTCCTTTCTTCTGCAGCAGCTTTTTTTTCTTCTATTTGAAGTCTTCTCTCCTCAGCCGCAGCTTTTTTTTTCCTCAGCAGCAATTTTTTTTTTCTTCAACAGCAGCAGCAATTTTTTTCTCTTCTGCAGCTAATGCTTTGTCATATTGAGCAACAGCCCATTGTTCTAAGTCTTTTCCAGTCTTATCAAAAGATTTTCCTAGTGTAATGAAATAATCTAAGGTAGACATATTGTCTTCTTAAATCAGAAACCTGAAAAAGTAAATAAATTACTCTCTTTGTTAATGGGAGACAAGTCTATACCTTAGACTTAGTCTTAGTCCAAACTTGTATGGTTTACAATAACCAATGATAACTTGAGTACCTGTGGACAACAATAATTGTATCTCAAATACTGTGGGGACAAGCCTTACAAAGGTCTTGTATACCTCACTGTAATCAAAGATCACTTGAGTACCTGTGGAAAAAAATATTTCCCTTTACCAATAACTTTGGGAGACAAGCCTTACAAAGGTCTTGTATATCTCAATGTAATCAAAGATCACTTGAGTACCTGTGGAAAAAAAAAATATTTCCCTTTTCCAATAACTTTGGGAGACAAGCCTTACAAAGGTCTTGTATACCTCAATGTAATCAAAGATCACTTGAGTACCTGTGGAAAAAAAAATATTTCCCTTTTCCAATAACAATCAGAAAGTACTGATCTGTACTATACTATCAGTGTATACCACTATACGTCATATGTCAACTAAAGACATTACAAATGACAAACAAGAAAAGACAATCTGAAAACATTTGCAGAGATCAAATTAAATTAAATAGGGGAAATGAAAAAAATGATCACAGAACCTGTGATGATAACTGCCATAAGATAACAAACAAGACAAATAACGCTACAGTGTATAAACATAAGGGTGTAAAAAACTGAAATGAAAGGAAAGATGAGACCTACAATTATACAAACAAATCAAACAAAACTAAGGAACACAAAAAATGTTACAAATACAAATATGAAACAGTCGTCACAACTAACCAAATATTTGCAAACTATGTTGCAAGCAAATTTCAATTAAGAAATTGCTCCCTATCGAACGCCAGAACAAGACCAATATTACTCGGTATTTCCTGTTCTAGTCACACAGAATATAAACTAATTTAATACACAACAAATAACATGTAAGCATAAATAGCATATAGCATACAATATCATTTTATGTCATGAATGGAATGTGTTGCCAGTATAGTGTTGTAAAGTAGGCACAGTTTATTTAAATAATACTAACTTGCCACTTTATTCAGTAATAGACTTAAGTTTAAACTATTACACTGTCAATTTTTTCTCTGTTGAGCATATGAAGATCCCACGATGAACTATGCACTTTATTCAGCAACACTGCGATTCTTCTGTACGTTGAGAAATGTCAACAATATTGCTCCAGATATTTTCTACACTTGATACCACTGTCCTGTGTAATACTGTCTGTACAGCGAAAAACTGTCAACAAGTGCTGACCTAGATACAGCATCCTATCGGTAATACAGGTCAAGCTGTCCTACTGGTGTTGATGTGTTCAAACAAATGTTCTTTCAGCTGTAAACTGTGATTCTCAACACAAAACTGCGTAAGCTGGACCCAGGAATCTGGCTCGCCACTGTAAAGACGTTATTTCTTACTACACCTGTAGTACACCACTGTAAAGTATCAGTCTGTCTGCTCTGTAAGGAAGAGTGGTGTGTTGTTGAGATCAGGCATGCTCCAGTCTACCCAGCTGTAAATGGGTAACTCACCCTAGTCCTGAGTTAGGGAAGGCAAAGGCTCCAGGGGAAGCAGGCCCTAAACTTGGTCACTTCAGCCGACGCAGGATGGTGTATGTATGAAGAAGTAGTGTAGAGTGTGATTACCGCGAATGGTGTACTGTTCGTGTGCTGACCAATATAATCACTCATACACATGTGTCTACAAGGCA
The DNA here is from genome assembly GCA_024509875.1 of Oreohelix idahoensis. Taxonomy (NCBI): domain Eukaryota; kingdom Metazoa; phylum Mollusca; class Gastropoda; order Stylommatophora; family Oreohelicidae; genus Oreohelix; species Oreohelix idahoensis. The sequence goes on along the minus strand of JAMPIV010016195.1, from coordinate 670,569 downwards.
CCAATGCAGACTGCTGGAATCTTAGTTTACTCAATTTATTCAGACGTACACACTGGGACATACGAGTACATCAGGCTTTGTTGACATAACAATTTGTAGGTATACATAGCAGATCTGAAGTCATGACACATGCAGAAATAATGGGTAGTACATCAAAGTTCAATGTCATGATACATCATCTTATGAAACCACGAAAAGGGGGTTTCTAGCAGGATTGAGATCTCTCTGTCACTGTCCGATAATAAGATAAATAATCTGTTCTCTTGGCAGTGATCAAAACAGACGATGACCGAAATCCAACATGGCTACCTTCCTGAGTTGTCGTTCACTCATTCATAGGAAGAATATCAGCCAAAGTTAATTTACAATGGATATATAAAGGATTTCATGAATGGTTCCATGCAGCACTACGGTGATCAGGTTAGTTCACGTAGCCATAACCGCTGCAGGAAAATCTGTCATCTTCGTCGATACAAAACACGACACTAGCATATCGAAGCACCCAAAAGTCAAGCTAGGCCTAACCGACGAGAGATCATCAAAAAATACGAGCTGGGTTTACCTGGAGTCCGAATCATCTATATACTGACATAAGGAGAGTCTCTAACACAAACTATCGTAGAGACACTATCTCCTCCAGAAGAAAAAAAAAACCACTTCGTAAGACATTTTTTCTTGACGAAGGGACCAGCTCTTGAAAAACGTACCCCGCCATTCTTAGCAGTACATCGGAACTCATCACGACTTGTTAAGACAACTCATACTTCCGCTAACAAGAATCTAGTCCCTCATACCCATCCAAAATATACAATATAGGACTGATTCTACTTGTACTAATAATATGTAATACATATGAATTCAGGCCATAAACACAATAAGCAAATTAATATATTTTCTGGCCCTAAAATTAAGTACAAACGCAAGCGTACTATTCTTGCGCTGGATCGATATCCAGACCGATTACTCCTATAATCAAAAGTGTGAATCAAACATGGATTATCTCGCTTTTACAATAAACAGCATTTTCATACACAGATGGATGCATGTCTATATTTTTCCCATATTAAATAACCATATCGATTTTTTTGACAACAGGTAAGATTGAAGGAAAAAGAGATAGGGGAAGACAAAGAAAGCAAATACTGGACAGTTTGACATCGTGGCATGTAAAGAAGTCTATGGCAGAATTGATAAATTGTACTGGAGACAGGAAGTTGTGGAGAGACGTGATCTCCTACACCACTAGGCATGGTACTTGATGAAGAAGAAGAACCTCTCATTTATCTCTTCACCTTAATTTCTTGTTCTGTTATTTATGATATTCTCTCTTTTTTTTGTGTTTTCTTAATTTTATTATTTTTTCGGCTGTGTGCTTTTTTCCTCATCGTCTCTTCCTACTCCTCTTTTTTCATTTTTTCTGCTTCATTTTCTTATTGTTATTGTTGACTATCTTCTTCATATCTTCGCCTTTATCTTCTTCTGCCTCTTATATTTTTTTTCTCTTAATAATAATAAAAATCTTCATCATCATCATCGTTGATATCATCGTTGACATCATCGTCATCATTTCGTCTTCTTTTTCTTCCTCTTCATCGCCTCCTTTTCTCCAGCTTCTGTTCTCCCTTTCTTCATTTCTTTGTGTTTCTCTTCTTCCTTTTCTCCTCTTGTTGTCTCGCTGCTTTTCCTTCCGAGACACTCATTTTAAAATTACACCGCCATCTCCCGAATTACAATTCTTTCAGGTCAACAAGAGACGCGTTATTTGTCCGTGTTGTCTTTTTTTTTTACTTATCAGTTTTCTGTGTCGCAAGATCTGCTCTGCCTAGTTAAATTATTAGATTAGGAGCCCAGTCAGCACTTTTATTGGGTCAAGCGGACGCTGAGGAGTATTGTCACAAGGTCAGCAGTCTCTACGCATTGTACTGATGATGGAACTGATCAACTATATTTCACCTCTGCTTGAATATTGTGGTTATTGCTGTGTAACGGGGACTGCTAAAGTTTATCGCTCTTTCGTAGCCACCATCAATGGGAAGAATCTTTGGCATTATCTACACCAGTGGTTCTCAACGGGGCCATGGCATATGTCTAGGGGGCCACAGTAAGTGCCATATTTCTGGTAAAGTACCTGTTTTCCAGCTTACAGCGACTATGAGACGGGCCACAGAGGTAAATAAGGCTCAGAAGGGGGACTATGAGCAAAAAACGACTGAGAACCCCTGATCTACACTGTAGATCTAAGTCTAATCCTGTGGCTTAAATCTGCCATTACGAAACTTGTTGACTTGGAGTCATGAGCTCGAGTTTCTTTTCCGCGTTTTTCGATCCTGGCTTAACATGCATTTAAAGGATCCTCACATCTAGTTGAATGTAAACAGTCTTCTGCAGTGCGACTCTTTGATGTGGATGATGTAGGTTATTGCAGTTAAAGTATGTAACATTAATTATGAACTTGTAAATAGCGGTTTTGCTGATCTAGAACACATTTCACAAACGTACAGGCTAACAAGACAATCCTCTGCTCAACACAAACAAGACGACGGAAAAAGAGGTAAACCTTTTTCTTGTATCTGTAAAAAATTGCTACCTGTTACAGAAGTTAAAACAATTTAAATCAAATTGTATTTGTCAGATTTTGCTTTAACATAGCTGAAAACAAAGACGAGTTGCATAAATCATTCAAGCAAATCCTAAATAAGTAAGTGGGGACTAAGGTGCAATTTCCAAACCGTCAGCAGAATAATTACCACCACTATCTCAGCAAGCGATTATACTGACTTCAAAATTAAAACACCTAATTATCGGTTATTATCCGTAGCTGGATAGCAGGGCGGGGACATAATTTTACACGACAATTTGTAAAACAAAAATGTCCACATCAAATACACATTTGAAAAACAACTAGAGTTGTCATATTTCGTACTGCTTCAAGACAGTCAACTCATTTTCGACGAAAAATATAGCAATTTAATTTATAAGATTTTGTTGCCACAGAGTGAATATTTAACCTATGTTTCCCTAAGCGAATATTTAACCTTTGTTTTCTATAAGTGAATATTTAATCTTCTTTACCTAAGTGAATATTTAATCTGCATCGCTTATTTCTTCATGGTGCAGTTTAGTGGTTCAAGCTTGACGGTTTCGAAAATGTGGTATACTGTTTGGAAGTTCTGAGCACCAGAACGATGATCCAGTAGTTCAATTTTTTTCATTACCCCTCAGCTTCAGAAGGGCCATAGGCGTTCAGTAGATAAATATTAGACAAACATAAAGGTATGTTTTCAGGCACTCGTAAGAAATAAAGAAGTAGAAAACATGCCAGTCATTACTACATGTTCAGTAGATACATGCCATGTTATCTTGTCAGCTCAAGGTGTTTCCTTGTCTTCATTATCATTTTCATTTCTGTTTTCATTTCCCTTTTCGAGGAGGCAAAGAGTTTTACCAGAGTCAGATACAGAAACAAATGGGATGTAGAGCATCGAGGTCACACACAAAATGATGCATACTACCAGCTCAACAGAAGAGAAAAAGTGGTAAACTTCAGACTCCGCACTGGCCACAACAGATTGAGATACCATCTATTCAACAAGCTAAAGATAGCAACTACCGATCAGTGTAACTGTGGCAGTGATAAAATGACTGCTGAACATCTGCTTCAAAGTTGCCCAACATATGAGGAACAGAGAAAGCGCTATAGGCTGACACAAGTACCATTCGTGGAAAAGTTCTACGGAGATGCAAATAGCCTCAAACTGACAACTGCTTTCTTTGAAAACATTCAAGCAGACGTCTGAGAGTGTACGAAGAAGAAGAAGAAGAAAAGAATTTCCTTTTTCCGTGTATTCTTTGGTTTACCTCTTCTTCTGTTACCCAGGGGATTCTTGAAGAACGACGAACTTGGTAATGATATCAACAGGTTTCCTCAATGTGTGATCCTCAGTATGTGATCCTCAGTGTGTAATCCTCAATGTGTGATCCTCAAGGTGTGATCCTCAACGTCCAATCCTCAATGTGTGACCCTCAGTGTGCGATCTTCAATGTATAATCTTCATTGTGTGATATTAAACGTATTCACCTAATAGAGACCTCTGAATTGTCCTTCTTCGTAAAACTCCAGAGAAAATGTGGTATCACCTTTTAGTGTGCAATGTTACAAGAATCTTAAGAGCATTTGGGCTTCTGTCTTCATGATCATTTCCTTATTCACTTCTCATGGATTATGAGTCCACCACTGCTGCTGGACCTCTGGCACGAATCCTACACTAAATTATCCGTACGTTCTTGTAGCAGTGGTTTGTTAGCAATTTGTTTGACATGAAAAAGATGGCACAGCCTTGTGTAAACGGCATCTTACAATATGCCTGAGATAGCACGAGTTCTATTATTTCTTTGTTTCCTCTGGGGACTACGGACTTCTGTGTTGTCTCATTTATCTGGTTTCTTACGGCGAATCTCTACTGATCTTTCTTTTCATTTGTTATAGAACATGCAACGTGCTTATACAAGAGAGCACGAAAGAACATAACTTATTCCTGTCCATCATTATCAACCTGACATATCCTTAAAGAAAGATAGCCGATATTACTGTAAAATCATATCTGATTATCTTCTCAGAATGAGTAAGGTCTCGCCTTGAGCAGTTTTTTAAACTGTTTTGTTTAGTTTTTAAGTTCATAAGAAGGTAATAATTTATTTCAAGTCAACATTATTATAGGTATTTAGCAGTTGCAATATTTGCACCCCGAATTTTCTTTGTACACATTGCTTTTCACCAAACATAAAATCATTTTAAGATGGTTAGTGTGTGTTTTGTATGGCTGTACTTTTTTGTTCAGAATTATAGTTGTTTTTCACGTTATAAGTAACACATTGTATTGAAAGATGAAGTATGCTTACAAGAACCAAGAAGTTGCAGACTCTCATAAATAGGTACTTGCGTAAAATAGGAGGATGGAAGAAACATGAAAAAGTCACTAATGTGGATCTGATGGCAAGAACTAGACAAGTGCCAGTGGAACAAAAGATAAGACCCTGGCGCTGGATAGGATAAGATTATAAAACGTGGTGATTACATTTTAAAGGCAGTGCTTGATCTAGAACCAGCAGGGTGAGAGAGGTAGGAGTACACCGAAAAATAGAAAGGAGTTGGAGGCAGACATAAAATGGATAAATAAGACATGGAAAGACATTGAACAGATGGCACAGGTCAGGAAAGGTTAACATGAACATGTTGAATGCTTATGCTTCTTCTGAAGCTGTAGGATTATAATGTTGTTTAAGAGCACCACCCCGTTACACAGTTCAAAAATATTTCTCACATCTGGATGTCAAGTATACTGGTACGTACATAAATATACCTGTGATGTTTGTTAACTGTGCTTGTAAAATTATACGTGATGTGTTTGTAAAGGCATGGTCGTTAAATACGATTGTGAGTGTTCGTCAATAGGTACTTGTTAGTATATATGCGACATGAACGTGCGTCCATGTTTGGTACATACTTACGTACCGTGGGGTATAGAGATTTGTCAGAGAGAGCAGGATAATAGATTATCGGCTGTCTTCCTCCTGGCCTGGTTCCAGTCTAGTCCTCGGTTCTTCGGAATCTAATGTCCTCCCAGTGGACTCTGGGTCGTCCTGGAGGTCTGGATCCCTGGCTCTTGGTTTCCCACATTTGTTATAGTAGCCGATCTTCTTCCATTCTGCAGACATGGCCAAACCATCGTAACTGGGACTGGTTCTACTTGGGTCTGCAGGAGCTGTGTTTTGAGGCCATGACATATCGGCTGGTTGCGGACTATACGATGTTGAATGTTTGTTAAATACAGATTACCGTTGATTGTACATTTATTTGTACACGCGTGTTCTTTAATTGTATGTGCAATACTAGCATGATTATTACTTCTTTCTATCCCAAAATCTAGACAATACAAACAGATTAGGAAGTATAGTAACACCAGACTGGATCAAGCAAAGACACCAGTAACAGAATGAATAAAGGAGAAAGCCTTTGCCGGTCTAAAAAACATCTGGAAATCGCAGTACAGCACAAATATTAAACTAAAAATAAATGAAAGTTTGCGTACTTTCTATACTTCTATATGGCGCAGAATGCTGGAGAGTAACGTAAAGGAAATATTCAAATTGTCCTCGTTCCACTCAATCTACCTAATGAAAATTATTTGAACTTTCTGACCGAATACCATAAGGTGGATTACAGCAGAACATTGCAGTTCAGCGTCCTACGCCTACACCTTTCAAAAAAAGGAACTACATTTTTATTCGCAGAACAACTCCCTTACTAAATATCACGTACTTACATGAAGTTATTTCCATCTTATTTAACATTGTAGTTATTATAAAATATAGGTTGAATCAATAACGGCCAAAACTTGATTGACTAAAATGTACTGCAAAAGGGAGCTGCATGCAAAGTTTTAGCTCTCTACGATGAGTGGTATATAGCGATTTTAGCGTTAAAAAATTCGAAACGCAGCAAATATATATACCGCAAGTGAATTTAAATAAAACTGGTTTAAAAGACTAAGCAACCGCATTTCAATTTAATTTTTTGTAACGACAATAAAATATAGGTCATGTTTATAGTCATTATGTATGAATCTAGTCTTTCCCCGGAACGTCAGAGCAAACCCATATTATTTAATTTCATATTTTATTAGTTTCCTGCGTCGCAGTTTTGACTTTTAAAGTTTAACTTCTTGATATCTTTTTGACTATGTGTTTATACCCAGCGAGGTGGTACTCCCAACTTTGGTGAGGATTCTTGCCACAACGTTAACTTTTACTTTCTTTTAAGACTGTCTTGTCAGTTTGACCACACTAGCACATTATAAGACAGTAATACTCAGAAGTCTTGTCAGTTTGACCACACTAGCACATTATAAGACAGTAATACTCAGAAGTGCCCCGTGTATTTCCCCCGGGGTCTGTGAGGGGACAAAAATAGAATAGGATTACTGTAGAGTAATCGTGTTGTTGTGTATTCGCCACTACTGTAGAATGTCTGGATGCGGGTGTTATGTTTAGAGTCATGCACTGATCATCACTGAAGAAAGTCTTCCTCAGTTACCTCTGCATCATCGAATGAACCTGTCATATTGACATTGAGTGGGAGTGTCAAGTAACGCGAATGGTGTAGTAGTTCGGTGTAACAGACCACTTGATAATACCTCTCACACACTCTCATGTAATGCAATGACGACTTGAACTGCCGCTGACATTTCAATAGTTTAATGAAGGCACGCACACTGGACAGCACGGATACAGTCATGGGAACATGTTGACATACATTCATTGGTTATTTGAATCGTGGATGATACATTCATGTAGTAGTGAAATAACATTCAACCTAAGGTAGCATTCACTGTTCTGGTACCTAATCGCCGTATTCTCTACTGACTGAACACGTCAATGAGGATCGGTAAACATACAAAAGTCATTGGCCCAACCTTCATTGCATGGCTAAGTTCTTAAGCTGAGATATGTCCAATGTTTGTATAACACTCATAAACCACGATAGTGGGTTTTCACCTCATAACAAGATCTCGATACCACTGCCCGATAGTAGGATACATAATCTGTTCTCTTGACAGTGATCAAAAATATGATGACAGAAATATAACATGGCCGCCTTCCTGAGTTGTCGCTCACTCACTCGTAGGAAGGTAGATATAAGCCAAAGTTAATTTAGAATGTGCATATAAATAATTTCATAAAGTTTTCCATACAGCTCTACAGTAATCCAGTTACGTCGTGTAGACATAACTGCTGTAGGAAAGCCTGTCATCTTCGTCGATACAAAACACGACCCTAGCGATACGAAGCACAATGTTCCATCTAGGTCTAATCGACTCGAGATCATCAAAATAGGGTCTGGCATAACTGGAGTCCGAATCACACATATGAGGAGGATCTCTGACAAATAGACTCTTGCAGAGACATAAACTTGTCCTGGAAAAACATCTATGAATCACTGTTAAACCTTAAACAGTGCCAGCCCTGGAAAAAGCACTCAGCCATCTTGGCGACATTATCGGAACTCTCCACAACCCAGAAGGACTACGAAAACCTGCGCTAGATTCCGGCAGAAAGAATATAGTCCGACCTGAACATACAAAGGTATACAATATACGACTGAATCTTCTTTCACTAGACAAGTAGTACACATGAATTCAGGCCATAAACATAACAAGCAAAATTAATCTATTTTCTGGCCCGAACAAATAAGAACGTACATGAATACAATATCCATGCGCCGAGTCAATATCAAGAAAGATCACTCATATAATCAAAAGTGTAAATCAATCATGAATTATCTAGCTTTACCAGAGGAAGCATTTTCATACACAAATGAATGCAAATATATATTTTCCATATTAAATAGCCATATCGTATTTTTGTAATATGTGCGTCAAAATATGCACGCAACAGATTACCACACCCCTCGGGAAAAAAAAATGGTACTTTTTTTTTTAAAAAATACATCTAGGAGCAACATACAATAGGCTCACAACGCACCAATAACAATGCGCAGATGATAAGCATTGAGAATATATTTCATGAACTTAGAGAAAGTATTTCTCTAAGTATAAATATTTCCAGAGAGGTGTCACCAACTCATACTACAATACTGGCAATGCCACACTTTCTACATCAGTTTATACATAAATTTCATCTTAGATACCTTAACATCATGAACATCAAAGACGAAAAAATATTGAAAGATCAGCGGTGAATAAACATCAATGAACCGCTAAGAAGTGTTACAATCAATATATGATATATTACATATGTGTACACATTTCAACATAGGAACAACTGTAGAAAAGTTAGGCATATAATTTAACAGTTATGAATCATGTGGGCATCTAGACAAAATATCTGCCATCACATTTTCTGACCCACGGATAGCTCGCACCGAAAAATGAAACGGCTGCAGAGCAATCGCGTATCGCGTTGATCTCGCGCTCTTCAGATTTTTACTCTGAATAGCCGTAAGAGCTTTCTGGTCAGTTTTCACAATGAAATGCGCGCCAAGAAGAAATCTTTGCAGTTTAAGGATTGACCAAACCATAGCCAATAATTCACGGTCTAGGACCGAGTAATTCTTCTCTGCGGCATTTAATTTTCGAGAAATATACATCACAGGATGCAGAGTTCCAGAGTACTCTTGCATTAGTACTGCTCCAATCCCTGTGGATGAAGCGTCACTACGAAGAATAAATGTCTTATCCTTAGAAGGCAATACTAGGATAGGTGAAGTAGAAAACATAGTTTTAACCTTATCCAAAGAGGATTGACATTCTTGAGTCCAATGGACTACATTAGGAGACCCTTTCTTTAGCAAGGAAGAAAGAGGTGACATAATGGAGGACAGATTCGGAATGAATCGTCCATAAAATTGTATTAGACCTAAGAGACTTCGCACTTGCTTTTTAGTCTTAGGAATAGAAATGTTAAGTATCTTACTTGTATTATGGTCCTCTGTTTTTAGGAAACCATGACCAACACGGTGACCTAAGAAAGATATTTCGCTAAAACCAATACAAGCTTTAGATGGTTTCGCTGTCAGGTTATGCTCGCGTAAGATAGACAATAGTTCATTTATCCCATTATAGTGATCGTTCCAAGTATCACTAAAAAGTCAGATGTCATCAAGATATGCAATGACATCTGAGCGATGAGATAGGATTCGACGCATCATGCGTACGAATGTTGCAGGGGCGTTCATAAGGCCGAAAGGCATAAAATTCCATTGGAATAGACCCCTAGGCGTCGAAAAAGCAGTAAACGGTTTGGCGTGTTCGGATAATGGAACTTGCCAATATCCCTTAGACAAATCGAGTTCAGTAAAGAAATGAGAATTCGATAGTCTCGTTAGTAGCTCTTCTAGTAAAGGCATAGGTTCAGCATCAAATTTAGTCACTTGGTTCAATTTGCGATAATCAACGCAAAGACGTAAGTTGTTGTCTTTTTTTCGCACGATAACCATCGGCGAAGAATATGCTGATGTGGATGGTTCAATAATTTTCAACTCTATCATCTCATCCAACTCTTTCTCTACCTGTGCTTGAAAATGTATCGGGATAGGATACGGTCTGACTCTTATAGGATTATGGTTAGTAAGAATAATGTCATGTTGAATGACATCAGTTTGACCAGGAATGTCAGTAAGGACATCCTGAAATTGTTCTAACATAGTAGAAACTTGTTTCTGTTCTCCTGGAGATAATTCGGGAGAAATCGCAACATCTTTCCATGATTCATTAGAGTGAAGCGGAATCATTGGAAAAGGTAGATTTACATCCGAGAAACTCGTTTCCTCATCCTGTATTACTGACAGTGATGAGTAATGTCCATGTTGGACTGGAAAATCGTCCGTTGCCTGGAAAACAGGTTGTAAATAATCCGGACGTTCATGGAATTCCGTGAGCATGTTGATGTGGAAGGTTTTATGCTTCCCGTCAATATCGACGATATAGTCAACATCGGAAACTTTTGATATTATATCGTACGGACCTTTCCAAGAAATAAGAAGTCTGTTTTCTCTACAAGGTAGCAGGACCAATACTTTGTCACCTGGACAGAGTTGTCGCAAGCGTCTGGTCTTATTGGCAAATTGCCTTGCCTTCTGTTTCGCAAATTCAGAAGAAGCAGTTGCTATTTGCATGCTTCAATAATCTTGTGTCTAAGTGCAATGACATATTCATAAGAGGATTTTGTGTCATCGACAATATTATCAGCAGTTATGAGATCATGAAGTAAGGACATAGGACCTCGCGGTTTCGCGCCGAAGACAAGTTCAAAAGGAGAAAATCCTGTATGTTCGTTGGCGACCTCTCTATATGCAAAGAGAGCCGCGGGTAAAACCCTGTCCCAATCCTGAGGATGATCCTCAGTTATCTTACCTAGTAGGTTTTTCAGCGTTCTATTCAGACGTTCCACCATCCCATTGGACATAGGATGATAAATACTACTCAGAGATCTCTCTATCTTTAGAGTCGACATCACTTGAGACATGGTATCCGATATAAGTTGGCTACCATGGTCCGATAATATTTCTGCTGGAAATCCCAGACGAGAAAATATTAACCAAAGAGCATCTGCAATATCAGCAGTAGTTATGCTCTTTAGAGGAACAGCCTCTGGCCAACGTGTGCACATATCCACACACGTCAAAATAAATTGGTGTCCTCTAGCAGACTTTATCTTAAATGGACCAATGATGTCTATCGCCATTTTTTGAAATGGTCGAATGGGAATGTCTGCAGCCTGAATAGGTGCAGCATGGCGTGGACCTCTGGATTTAACCTCTTGACATACTTTACAAGATCGACAATAGATTCGTATGTCCTTATTCACAGCAGGCCAAAAGAAAGATGCAAGAACTCTAGATTTAGTACGGGGAAAACCCATATGTCCAGCACACTGAGAATCATGAGCGTGCTGTAAGATTTTAACTCTCATATTTTTGGGCACAAGAATTTGAGAATGAATGGATTTAGCGGAGTCTTGTACCATACGTACAAGTACGCCATTCCTCATCGTAATCCAAGATTTACGATTTGTATCCTTATTCGGATCACCTTTTGTTGCTAGAGTAAAGAATTTCTTTAGAGTAGGATCATCTTCCTGCTGTTTTATAAAGGAAACATGCGAAATCTCCAAGAGATCACCTTGGTTCTGGTCATCATTATCTCCAGAAGGCGAAGATTGCGGCATGTTTAGAGCTTGAGCTCTAGTGACTACAGCATTTGCAGTATGCATATTATCACTTTCCCACTCGGCAATTAGTTGCGGAGTGCATTCTTTCGCACCATGAATGCGACCGACGATAAGATCAGCGATCGGATTCGGCAGAAGACATGCGTGCACATCTCTTGTAAAGAAGGGAGTAGAGATGTTGATAATGGCAGTGGAGTACTTCTCCAATGTGCCACCAAATGTTATGCATTTGATTATCTTGCCAGTGGCTCGAGAAGGATCTATAAGTGACTGCCTCACTCCAATGGTTGTGCACCCGGAATCGAAAAGAATTGAGACCGGAGTACCATCTACTAGACCTCTATTCAAGACAAGAGCACCTCTTCCATCATGCGCGACTGACGCAGGAAGAGCAGGAAGAGGATGACCACAGCTTAAAGTCGAAACTGTGGTTGGCTCGAATAAAGTTTTGCATTGGGAACACTGGAATGCTCTGTCAAAATCGAAAGCAGAACATCCCACACTATTAGTCTTTCTTATCATTGGTTTGATTACCGGCTTCGTGAAACTCTTGTTGTGCAGAGTTAGCCTGGTAATGAGATTTACCATGTCTTTTGTGTTGTGATCTACCTCGGTTATTGTTGCCTCTGTAATTATTATTCCCTCTGTTATAACCCCTATTTGGGTTTGAATCACAATATTCATGATCATAATCATCATGCTCATTATAATGAGTATCCCTGTAATGTTGGTTCTGTTGTTTCCATGAAGAACTTGGGTAGTTCCTATGGTTACTCCCTTTTCGGAAATTTCTATAATTATGGGCACCCCTCGCGTATCGAGGACTGTCAGCCCGATTCCAGTTCTTCGAAGAAGAACCCTGATTTGAGTGGTTACCTTGGTTTTGATACTTATTCCAATTAACCTTTTTATCAAATTTATTTTGAGCTCCTTGGAATTTGTGTGAGTAATTATGATTATATTCTGTTGCTGAAGCAACTGGCATACCCTCTTTAATGTTAGTGTTACTAAGAATCATGTCAGGGTGTGCCGTGGCATACTGGTCACAATATTCTTCCATTTGCTTTAATGTACTAGGTTTACGCTCATGTAAAAACTCTAGGAATGGTTTATTTACCGAAGACATGACCTTGTCTCTTAGCAATAAATCCGTAAGACCATCAAATATTTTCTCTATTTTGGATAATTCAATCCATCGTGAGAGTGTAAGTCGTGCTTTTGAAATGAATTCTGAGAATTCTACACCTACCTCAGGTCTCATTGTTTTAAACAAAAGACGATAACCTTCTTCTGACAGCTGATATCTCTTTATCAAAGCTGCCCTAATAGCATCATAATTATCCTTGTCGGCCTCTTCAACCAAACATAGCTTAGTCAGAGACTCCCCTTTTAGATTTTCAGACAACTGATTCACATACTGTGATTTGTCAACATTATAAGCTCGACAAGCACGTTCAAATCTAGAAAGCCAAAATGTTATATCATCACTGTCAGAGTTGAACGCTGGCACCTTGACCTTATAATTAAAGGGTTTACCATTACCACCAGATGCCTGATTAACATTAGTCATACTTGTCAATCTTAATTTCTCTAACTCAAATTCATGTTCTCTTATCGCTTTTCTCTCTTCAGCTTCTAATTTTTTCTGTTCAGTTTTTCTGTCTAATCTTTTTTGTTCAGCAGCAGCAGCAGCTTCTAATTTGTTCTGTTCTGCCACAAATCTCCTTTCCTCCACCTGCATCTGCAATTTCTTTTGTTCCGCAGCAGCATCAGCTTCTCTTTCTAATCTTTTCTCTTCAGCCAGAGCTTTTCTCTCTTCAGCAGCAGCAGCAGCTTTTCTCTCCTCAGCAGCAGCTTCTAATTTTTTCTGTTCTGCAGCAGCAGCAGCTTCTAATTTTTTCTCTTCTATTTGAAGTTTTCTCTCCTCAGCAGCAGCTTTTTTCTCCTCAGCAGCAGCTTTTTTCTCCTCAGCTTGCATCTGCAATCTGAAATTCTCAGCATCTATCTTCTTTTGTTCAACTTCTGCTTTCCATTTATTCTCATCTTTTTGTTTTTTCTCTTCTGATTTTAATGCAATAGCAAATTGAGCAGTTGCCCATTCTTCTAACTCTTTCCCAGTCTTATCAAGGGATTTCCCTTGTGCAATAAAGTAATCTAATGTAGACATCTTGTCTTATTAAATCAGAAATCTGAAAAAGTAAATAAATTACCTTATTTCACTTTCATGGGAGACAAGTCTATACTATAGACTTAGTCTTAGTGAAAAACTTGTATGGTTATTTTGTTTATAATATAACCAATGATAACTTGAGTACCTGTGGAAAACAATATCTGTATATCCCAAACACTGTGGGAGACAAGCCTTAGAAAAGTCTTGTATTCTTCCTTAATGTAATCAATGATCACTTGAGTACCTGTGGAAAATAATATTTTCTATCCCAATCACTTTGGGAGACAAACCTTACAAAGGTCTTGTACACTTTCTTAATGTAATCAATGATCATAAGTACTGGTCTGTACTATAATATAAATATATTCAAATATACCTTATATATTATCTGTCAACCAAAGACATTAACAAGGACCAACAAGAAAAGACAATATGAAAACAATTGCAGGAATCAAATTAAATCAAATAGAAAAAATCAAAAAATAATGATCACCGAATCTGTGATGATAACCGCAATGAAATCAACAAGACAAATAACGCCACAGTGTATAAACATAAGGGTGTAAAGAACTGAAATGAAAGGAAAGATGAGACCTACAATTATACAAACAAATCAAACAAAACTAAAGAACATAGAAATATTACAAAAACAACAAGAAAGACAGTATCGTCACAGCTAACAAATATTTGCAAACAATGTTGCATGCAAATTTCAATTAAGAAATTTGCTCCCTATAGAACGCTAGAGCAAGACCAATGTCACTTGGTATTTCTTGTTCTAGTCACCTCCCATCCAGGCCCGCAGAATACAAACTAACTTAACACACAACAAATAACATATAAACATAAATACATGTAAACCTTAATAGCATAAATGCATACACAATATGATTAAATAATATGGCAATGTGATGTTAATAGAGTGTCGCAGAAAGGATGTGTTGCAGAGAAGGCTTATGTTTTATTCAAAATAATTTTTCACTTTTAATAAGTTATTAAATTATTGAATTAACTTATTACAATGTTCAATTCTTTTGAGCATATGAAGATCCAACGATGAAATATGCACTTTATGTTCAACAACACTATGATTCTTCTGTACAGGATCAACAATCACTTCTTTCTTCTGTACGATGAGAAATGTCAACAGTACTGTTCCCGATATTTTATACTCTTGATACAACTGTCCTGTATAATACTGTCTGTACAGCGAAAAAATGTCAACAAGCGCTGACCTAGATACAGCATCCTATCGGTAATACAGGTCAAGCTGACATCGACTGCCCCGTTGTAACTTGTACACTGGTGTTCATGCGTGTCGTATGTGGCTTCAGGGATGGTCTGGTTATCATAACCCCAGGAATCTGGTTCACCACTGTAGAGTAATCGTGTTGTTGTGTATTCGCCACTACTGTAGAATGTCTGGATGCGGGTGTTATGTTTAGAGTCATGCACTGATCATCACTGAAGAAAGTCTTCTTCAGTTACCTCTGCATCATCGAATGAACCTGTCATATTGACATTGAGTGGGAGTGTCAAGTAACGCGAATGGTGTAGTAGTTCGGTGTAACAGACCACTTGATAATACCTCTCACACACTCTCATGTAATGCAATGACGACTTGAACTGCCGCTGACATTTCAATAGTTTAATGAAGGCACGCACACTGGACAGCACGGATACAGTCATGGGAACATGTTGACATACATTCATTGGTTATTTGAATCGTGGATGATACATTCATGTAGTAGTGAAATAACATTCAACCTAAGGTAGCATTCACTGTTCTGGTACCTAATCGCCGTATCCTCTACTGACTGAACACGTCAATGAGGATCGGTAAACATACAAAAGTCATTGGCCCAACCTTCATTGCATGGCTAAGTTCTTAAGCTGAGATATGTCCAATGTTTGTATAACACTCATAAACCACGATAGTGGGTTTTCACCTCATAACAAGATCTCGATACCACTGCCCGATAGTAGGATACATAATCTGTTCTCTTGACAGTGTTCAAAAATATGATGACAGAAATATAACATGGCCGCCTTCCTGAGTTGTCGCTCACTCACTCGTAGGAAGGTAGATATAAGCCAAAGTTAATTTAGAATGTGCATATAAATAATTTCATAAAGTTTTCCATACAGCTCTACAGTAATCCAGTTACTTCGTGTAGACATAACTGCTGTAGGAAAGCCTGTCATCTTCGTCGATACAAAACACGACCCTAGCGATACGAAGCACAATGTTCCATCTAGGTCTAATCGACTCGAGATCATCAAAAATAGGGTCTGGCATAACTGGAGTCCGAATCACACATATGAGGAGGATCTCTGACAAATAGACTCTTGCAGAGACATAAACTTGTCCTGGAAAAACATCTATGAATCACTGTTAAACCTTAAACAGTGCCAGCCCTGGAAAAAGCACTCAGCCATCTTGGCGACATTATCGGAACTCTCCACAACCCAGAAGGACTACGAAAACCTGCGCTAGATTCCGGCAGGAAGAATATAGTCCGACCTGAACATACAAAGGTATACAATATACGACTGAATCTTCTTTCACTAGACAAGTAGTACACATGAATTCAGGCCATAAACATAACAAGCAAAATTAATCAATTTTCTGGCCCGAACAAATAAGAACGGACATGAATACAATATCCATGCGCCGAGTCAATATCAAGAAAGATCACTCATATAATCAAAAGTGTAAATCAATCATGAATTATCTAGCTTTACCAGAGGAAGCATTTTCATACACAAATGAATGCAAATATATATTTTCCATATTAAATAGCCATATCGTATTTTTGTAATATGTGCGTCAAAATATGCACGCAACAATTACTTCATCATCGGGCATTTTGTATGAGACGACTAAAATGAGGTTCTGCATGGGATGGTAACTTTTTCGTGTAAAATAAATTGCATCAGAAACCACCGCTGCAAGAGGATGTGAATGTTTGATGCAGGCTTCCTGCAATGGCACCAGCTGTAGCTGGGGGCCCCATAAGAAGGGCAAAGGAGAATGGTGATGATGATGGTGGTGATTACGTATAGATTTTCATTATTTATCGCGATGGCGCTAAGTAGAGCACACGTGATGAGTTTCAGAGCATATGGGTAACTTACACACTTATTTTTGTATTAAGGTGCGGGTGTTCTCTTGTGCCATCTTAGATCTCTGTACACAACTTCCATGTGCAATGAGCAGCATTTTCCTTTATAAAACTTAATTTTACGATCATCCTCCCTAAAGCGATTAATATGGAAGCTATATGAAGAAAAGTGCATTGCACGATTACAGTCAGGTTTTTTTTTAAAAGGATAGTGTGACCCACTTTAAGAAAAGTACTTGCTGTGATTAAATCCCAGTTTTTACGATCGCTCTGTAACTTTTAATCTATGTCAAGGAAATTATTCTTGCGAGTAAATGCTGTTCTTAAGATTGTCATGTGATCTGTACTGATATAACGATCAAAATGACAACACAGAGACGTTAATGAAATGTACTGTAAACAAGGGTTCGCACAATATCGAGCTATCGAAGTTCTCTTGTGTCCGTCTGGTTTAAAATGTCTTTGTTAAAATTGATACGGGTGCTAGGGATTATGGAGGTAGTAAATTAGAGTGTTGATGGTGTTAGGGATTATGCAGGCGTTAAAAGAGACGGCTGAGGGTGTTGGAGATTATGACGGTGTTAAAGGAGATTGGTGAGTGTGTTAGGGATCGTGGAGGCGTTAGGAAAGAGTGGTGAGGGTGTTAGGGATTATGTAGGCGTTAAAAGAGAAGGCTGAGGGTGTTGGAGATTTTGACGGTGTTAAAGGAGAGTGGTGAGTGTGTTAGGGATCGTGGAGGCGTTAGGATAGAGTGGTGAGGGTGTTAGGGATAATGCAGGCGTTAAAAGAGAATGGTGAAGGTGTTTGAGATTATGGTGGCGTTAAAGGAGAGTGGTGAGGGTGTTAGGGATTACGGAGGCTTTAGGATAGAGTGGTGAGGGTGTTAAGGAGAATGCAGACGTTAAGAGATTGTCGAAGGTGCTAGAAATTATCAAGATTATGTTAAGGTAGTTTGTAAGAGTGTTTGGGAATATGAGGAGTTAAGGAAGTAAGTGAGAGTATTAGGGATTATGGAGGAGTTAAAAGAGCAGTGAGGGTTCTAGGAATTATATGTGGAAGCTAGTTGTCGGCCTCCGTGTGACTTAATCATTCCCGTTCTAGTTCGTGCAGTCTTTGACTTCTTATGTTGTATTGTCCTCAACTATTTCACCGGTCTGAAATCATACTTCCACCATACTGAGGAGAGCGTGTTAGCAATTATTGTGACGTTAACAAAGTTCGTGGGGATGTTAGGGAATATGGAGTCTTTAGTGGGGAAAACGCACTGGATGGTCTGCGATAAATTTAATATACCATATGTGTTACGTGCTCGGTATTATGAGTGTGTCGTGTGTAGATGGTAAACACCACTAGGGGTATGAATAACACGACGCCACTTGTACAGCTCCATGACATTTAATAGAACATTCACATAAGTCCTGAACTTCAATAATATCATCACGCATGCATAACATCACACTCAGGCTGACACTGCCTGTAGGAAATAACTCTTAACTATACTTCCATCCACTAACATTACACACAACACGTTTCTATGTGCGGCATTCAATCCTCGCACGAATCCATTCACCATCCAGGTGTAAATCACTTATCCCACGTGATTGACGGCATGCAACATCGCCATATAAATTATACTTCAATATAGCTACAAGGCGGACAATACTCAACGCCTTACTCCACTGTAGCTCCAAAGGCGGGACCAACTCGTCACCTTAATATGTTCTCCACGAACATTAACCAAAGTTCCTCCAAAACACTCCTAGGCGGGAAGACATCGCCTATACAACAATATGTCAGACATAATCCCTATATTCATAATCACTATATCATTATCTCAACTGTCACATAATACGAGCACCCAGCTCGACCACAAATCACAGACTCAAGCCCACAGCTCGGCTATCAAACACAGACTCTCACTAGTCACACTCGGGTACTCTCTCAGCCACCCAGACTAGTTCACCAAATACAATTTCTCCATGCGCACGCCCAAGTCACAACATACTGACATAAAGTCAGACATAAACTCAATCCCTGAGTTAAACTTAAATATTGACAACCTCAGTGACCCTTACTTCCACTCACTCCATCATCCACCCATGAAACTGCTCTGTGACAACATGGCAGTTGTAAACTTCTTTATCCCTTCATTTACTCATCATCATAACCCTCCACTTCCAAAGAAGCATAGGCCTTCAACAAACACATGCCAAGTCCTCCTGTCACGTGCCATCATCTCAAGTTCTTTCCACGTTCTCCTCATCATTTTCACCTCTGTTTCCAGCTCTCTTCCCCATGTGCTTCTTGGTCTACCTCTGCCTCTCTTGCCCTGGGGGTTCCAGAACAAGGACTGCCTTGTAATGCTATCAACAGGTTTCCTCAGTGTGTGTCCTATCCATCGCCATCGTCTTCTTCTCATCTCTTGTTCCACTGGCACTTGTCTAGTTCTTGTCCTCAGTTCCACGTTGGTAACCTTGTCATACCATTTTAATCCCTGTATTATACGCAAGCATCCATTTATGAAAGTCTGTAGCTTTTTGTTTGTTGTCTTTGTTGTTCTCCATATCTCAGAGCCATACAATAGGACTGACTCCACATTTGAGTTGAAGATTCTTATTTTCGTGTTGGATCCGATTTCTCTTGATCTCCATATATTTCCCAATGCAATGAAAGCTCCTCTTGCTTTTTTGTATTCTTATTTTGATATCACTGTCTGTCCCTCCAACTTTGTCTATATTGCTACCAAGATATGTGTGCGATTCTACATCTTGTATTGATGTTTCTTCAAGTTCAACCCTGTTATCATTACCTGCATTTATTCTCTTATTTTTGTCTTTTCCCTGTGTATTTTCAGACCCAATTGCTGTGACCTCTCATCGAGTGTTTTCAATTTGTCCTGCATCTGATTACGGTTATGGGACAGAAGAGCCAAGTCATCAGCAAAATCCAGATCATCCAACTGCTTGGATTCCATTTCTGTTGTGTGTTGTCGATGTTCTCATAACCCAGTCTATTGCTAGTAAGAAAAGAAATGGAGACAAGAGGCATCCCTGTCGCACTCCTGTTCTTATCCCAAATGGTTCTGTAAGCTGTTCTTCATGAAGAACTCTGCATGTCATGTCTTCATATATTTTCTTTATTAAATTAATGATCTTCAGAGGAACTCAATAATGCCTCATCAATTTCCAAAGTGATTCTCTGTCTACACTGTTAAGTGCCTTTTCGTAGTCCACAAATCCGAGGTATAGTGGTGAATTCCATTCCAGACTTTCTTACACTATTATTCTCAGTGGCTATCTGGTCTGTACAGTATCTGTTTTGTCGAAAACCTGCTTGTTCATCTCTCAGTTTCTTGTCTATGGACTCTTTTAATCTCTCAATGATAATTACTTACTTAGTCGTTCCCCTTCTACCGTGAGGTGTACAGGTTTGGAAGAGAGAGCGCCAGACTATCCTATCGGCTGTCTTCCTCCTGGCCTGGTTCCATTCTAGTGCTCGGTCCTTCAAAGATTGTCTAATGTTGTCCTCCCAGCGAACTCTGGGTCGTCCTGGGGGTCTGGATCCCTGGCTCTTTGTTTCCCATGCTTGTCGTGGTAGCCGTTCTTCTCCCATTCTGCAGACATGGCCAAACTCTCAAGGATAATCCTGTTTAATACTTTTCCTGGCACTGATAGTAACATTATTCCTCTATAATTTTTGCACTCTTGTAAATTTCCCTTCTTAGGTAACTTAACCAGATATCCTTCCTTCCATTCTGCTGGTATCTCTTCCTTTTCCCAGACTTTACCAAGTAATTTATATAACATCTCTGTAGCCGTGTCGATATCTGCTTTGATGGCCTCTGCTGGAATGCCATCAGGTCCAGACGCTTTTCCATCTCTTAGGAGCTTTATGGCTTTCTTTATTTCTTCCTTCGTTTGTCTTTCACCGTTAATTTGTAGCTCTTCTTCTGCTGGCTGGATGTCCGAGGGGTTTTGTGGAGCTGGTCTATTGAGAAGGTCCTCAAAATATTCTGTCCACCTCTTCATTTGCTCCTGTATATTGCTGAGCAGTTTTCCATTCTTGTCTTTTATGAGGCAACTTGTTTGCTTGTACTCCCCTGTTAGCTTCTTTGTGCTGTTATACAGTTCTCTCATATTTCCTTTGGCTGCAGCATCATCTGCCTCTCTTGCCAACTCCTCAATATACTTCCTCTTGTCTCTTTTGATACTTCTTTTTACTTCTTTGTTTGCTTCTGTGTACACTTCTTGAGCTTTGGCTTTGGAACTTCTGGTTTTACTTGTGTTTAAATCTGCTTTCTTGTTTTTTCTGTCTTTTATCTTTTTGATGGTTTCTGTTGTTATCCATGCTTTTTGTTGTCGTTCCATTTTCCCCAGTATTTCTCCACATGTCTCATTCCATACATATTTGATTTGCTGCCAATATTCTTCTGTATTCTCTACATCTTCCAGCTGTTGGAGCACTTGGAATTTGTTGGATATTGTTACCGCAAATGTGTCTCTTGTTTCTTGATTTCTTACGTGTCCTACATTAAATTGTTGTCTATAATTTTGCATTCTTGCATATCTCTTGAGTTTCATTTTTTACTTTGGCTATGAGAAGGTGGTGATCTGATGCCACATCTGCTCCTCTATATATCTTTACATCCTGCAATCATGATCTAAACTTCTTGTTTATGCATATATGATCAATCTGATTTTCTGTTCTATGGTCTGGTGATATCCATGATGCCTTGTGAATTCTCTTATGTGGAAACATGCTTTCTCTTATAGCCAGTTGATTTGAAGCAGAGAAGTTTGAGAATAGTTCCCCATTTTAATTCATTATTCCTAGCGCCTGTTTTCCCATGACTTCTTCAAATCCGGTGTTGACTGTACCTATCTTTGCATTCATGTCCCCCATCAAAATTGTGATGTCTCTTCTTTTTACTTTTTCCATAATTTCCTGTAGTCTAGTATAAAATGCTTCTTTCACAGACTCTTCTTTGTCATTAGTTGGTGCATAACATTGGATGACATTTACATTTATTTTCTTTTTAGCTGTTTTAAAAGTAGCTGTTATTATTCTAGGTCCAATGGCTTCCCATTCAATGAGTGCTTTATGTGCTTCATTAGATAACATAAGAGCTACCCCTTCACTGTAGTGTGAACTTTCGTCTTCATGTCCTGAGGACAGCACCAATTCACCTGTGATGAGTTTCTTCTTGTCTTCCCCCTTCCACTTTGTTTCACACATTCCCAGAACCTCGATTTTATATTCCCTCATTTCTGCTGCTACTTGTGCCACTTTCCCTTGTTCGTTTAATGTCCGAACATTCCAGGTGCCAAATCTGGAAGTTCTCCTAGAAGAAAGAAGGTTAGTCAGTAACACAGACTCCTTTCGGCTTTCTCTGTGTTGCATCATACGCCTCATGCGAGAGGACCTTCCCCTGTCTTGGATGGCTGTGTTTTATTTTCTTTAATTGACTTGTCCATGTTTGTTGAAGTTTTTTGTGGTTTAAATTTTTTACAGGATGAGGTAACCAGCCCCATGCCCAACCCTCCTTAGTCGCTTTCTTCGACATGCATGGCAGGGAACAGTGTTACTATTCTTTGCTCCCCTTTCGGGCTCCGGTAACTTATCCCTTAATTACCGATTTTAAATTTAAAAAATGTTATCGTCTATTTCACTACAGACATTCATAAATGAGTGCTTGCGTAGAATAGAGGGATTAAAATGGTATGACAAGGTTACCAACGTGGAACTGATGACAAGAACTAGACAAGAGCCAGTGGAACAAGAGATGAGAAGAAGACGATGGCGATGGATAGGACACACACTGAGGAAACCTGTTGATAGCATTACAAGGCAGTCCTTGTTCTGGAATCCCAGGGCAAGAGAGGCAGAGGTAGACCAAGAAGCACATGGAGAATAGAGCTGGAAACAGAGGTGAAAATGATGAGGAGAACGTGGAAATAACTTGAGATGACGGTACGTGAGAGGAGGACTTGGCATGTGTTTGTTGAAGGCCTATGCTCCTTGAGAAGCGGAGGGTTATGAATGAATGAATAAATTTCACAGGTTGGTGGTACCAAAACGAACTCTTACTTGTTTTAAATTAGGTCACTAGTATTGAAGACGATTGAACCACTAAAAATACTTAGTCTCCGCCCTCTCTCACCGAGCTTGACATACGTCACTTCCTGCTAAGGTTTGACTGTACTTGTTAATTGTACTCATTAAAAATTCATATTTGGCGCCAACTGACATCATTATTTCTGCATCTTCGTTGATCAGACTTCCTGCAAGATCTCTAAAGATCAGCTAAAAAAAATATTCATCACGTAGATTTCCAGTTTTCATACATTCTCACAAATAACACCAACTACAGTAACAAGACACCATCACTGAGAAATGATACAAAACAGTAGAAAAAGCATGTAGCATCAGAAATTATATCCCAATTACAAGGTGTCCCGATATAACCGATACTTCGCTGCAAATGGTTAAAAGTTGAAAGTTGCGCGCTACGTCGAAACGTAACAAACACCACCGGGGGGGGGGGGGGGGGGGGAGGACAAAATAAAATAAAAAGAAGATAAATAGAGACAAAATCTAAACGGATATAGAAGTTAAGGTGCACTTTCATAATTACTGTATAATTTTCATGCGCTGCAGGTGACCTATTATTCAGGTATTCAGACTTCGTCAATGACCGCAGTTTGTTGAAGTTCGAAAAGCCGTCTTGTCATCATACTCATTTACTCCCCATTTCAAACTCAGATTCACCAGTATGTGGTAGTAATTTAAAAGCATAAAGACTTGATAGATTGCTCGTGTACTTTAAATTTCAAATGCTTTGAATAAGCTAACTTGTCATTAAAGTGGTTTGTGAAGTGCAGCTTATAAATTATTCTCAATCTTAAGACAGCCGTGACTTGCAACTGTGTTCATGCTAAAGCAGTTAGATTCAACATGCGCAATATCTTGAGAACTTTCTTATGTTGGAAGCTGCTCATCTGAATGAAGATTTAAGATGTTTCCAGCAGAGAGAGAGAGAAAGTTGCAAGTAGGCATATTTTTATAACATTTTCATCAATAGGAAAGAGATGTTAAGATCCAAACAAATTGATAATGAATCATCAAGTGTTACATGTGCCCGTCTTTACCGTATGCGTGTGAAATATGGATAATGACAGAAATGAGCCACTTGAAATGTGAATGTACTAAAGAACAGGCCCCATTTATGGAAGCAGAATACAAGAAATAGGAGGGGCATAGACAAACTAAAATTAAAAGGAGAATTTTAAAAGTGAGACCACGATTGAGTTGTATATTTTAGCCAAATGTCTTCTCGGGGAACTTTTATTTTTTGGAGTCAATCCACAGCGCGGAGAATATTCGAGTTGATCTGCCTGATGATGATCTCGCACACTTCTTGGTCGGGAAAAGAAGTTTCAATCAAGTTTCCACCCGCCAGTGCAAAAGGGCTTTGGGAACAGCTGGACGAAGCCTTGTCAAAAGAGTTGGATAACAACCTGAAGCAGATAACCTTGGAGACAAAGCTGGAAATCTTCGGCGACATAATATATCTTCACTGCCTCAAAGTGTTTGGAGTCAGGGAGGCAATGGAAAGTAGCCCACCACAGAAAAGTAGAAGACAAATCAGAATAGAATAGATCAGGAAACAGAAGAAACATGCCCGAAAACAGTTCAAGAACGCAGTGGACAAGGAAAAAGGAAGAATAACGACAAGTTTGGGAGCACCTGAAAGGCCAACATAGTGCTCTTTGTAGAGCAGAAAAAGTGTGCAGGAAAAGAAGGAAAACACGGAGGGATAGGGAGAGAGTCTTCTGGGAGCCCTTCAAGTGTGCCAAGGAACTGTTTGAACAGCCACGGTCGGGAACACTAAACATCCGGGAAAAAGATCTGGAAAAACACCTTGGAATTACCTATTCAAATGATCACAAAGATGAGCCGCTCGGCAGCATGGAAGGCCTTATATGGCCCAGTAAGCCAGGAGCTGAATTCAACACCAAGCCCCCAACAATGCAAGAAATAGAAAGCATTGTCCAGAAAGCATGGTGCAAGTCAGCTCCAGGTTCTAATGGGGTCCCATATGTTGTGTATAAGAGATGTCCTGAAGTTCCGAAACGGCTGCTCCGCTTGCTGAAAAATGCTTGGAAAAACCATCTTGTAAGCAAAGAATGGAGAAAGGCGAATGGAGTCTACATCCCGAAGGAACAAAATTCCACAGACGTCAGTCAGTTCAGGCCAATTTCACTACTTACTGTGTGTGATAAGAGGTTTTGATGTTAATAAAATTAAAGGTTAACAAGGTGAGGTCAAGCTATGTAAGTTCCCTGAGTAAGAGTGATGATGATGTATTTTTCAGGGTCCCTATCCGCTACCTCTTCTGATCTCACCCAGTGTACACTAATCTCTGTTTTGTTATGTGGCTACGTGTCTAGGGTAATGTATTTAATATGATGGATGAATAATTTCAAACAGAACTTTAACTCAACAAAAGGTAAGGAAGTAAGACTGTTTGTAACGTTTTGATATATACATATGGGTACATATATATAATTTAATTTCCTGTACCTCAATCTTTTGGGACAGGAATTGTCAAACTCAAGAAAAGGGTTATTTACAGTATATAAATAAATAAGTCGGAACTCTGTTCATGCCTTGTAACAAAAGAAAAGGTCACTGTAATAAGTACCCACTGTCTGATTTCAATGCTTGCTATTAACACTAGTCAGTTATTTGAGAGTCTGTTCTTTACATCATTTCCCAGGGAAATTCTTGTTATTGTGGTGGGTGGAATTGTGATGAACTATCAATAGCCCTTAGTAAGGGACTTAACTGGCAAGCCTATCTGATACTGTTGGCTCCAGAATATACAATGTCATCAACTGGTTGCCTCCTGTATGAAGATACTGATTTTGGGCTTCACTGGTTATTGATGGGCCTTCACTGCCACAGGTTCTTTCTTTTCCAGGTTTTCTGCAACACTTTTGACTGGCAATAAAACCCTGGAATGAGAAGGAAAAGTTCCTCCCCTATAGAGCCTGTTTATAACAATTACACAACTAATCGATAACAATCTTACCTGGGGGCAGCCATGTGTGCTGACCATGTGCACCAGACTCTAAGTTTCCTTGACTACACTCAGTCCTGGGTTTTCATTCTTTTGCCCATATGGCATCAAAGCCACTGTTCCTTAAGCATTGATTGTCTTCCATAGAATCAGCAGGGGTGTACAAATATATCTTGTGACCTGTTAATTTCTTCTTTCAAATATTCTATGCATGGTTTCACATGTTCTTTGAACACTGTGTCACTCCAGAACCCACTATCCATTTATTTTCTCCTGGACTTACAGTCACAACATTTTATGGCAAATTTACAAACACATTTATTTTTCACTTCCCAATAAGTCTGCTTTTAGACACATTCCTACTTAGGTCGTCGTAACCTCTCCCAATTGGCAGTATCGAAATAAAATAGGGCGGCACACACAGCCTGTGGCCTACATGTCAATATATTATAAATAAACTTATTTGTCTTACCCCAAGTAAAGAATAATAACACATGCACAAGCTTGACTAGCGGTAAATAGGTTTTCAGACTGCTTTATCGTCCAGAAGGCAAAAGCTTGGTCACAAGTCTTTCCCGCTGATCTCAACTTGGCAGTGAATGTTAGTTTTTTTCAAAAGGCGGTTCAAACTACAATGGCCTGATTTTTCAAGTAGTTGTAAATTTTATTACCCTACCCCTAACTAATCAGAAGTCGAGTAAAAAAAAATTAACTATTTTTGGAGTATAACTGGAGCGATTCTAAGTGTGTTCGTTCGTCTGATTACATTTGGGTATTTTATATCTCCGTTATTTATGGACCGATTTCAACTATCAAAAGTGATAATTAAACGGCCAATTTACCTCTATCGTTCTATCTAATTTTCCTTTGGTTATTCCTTAACAGTTTCATCTGGGTAATTTTTTTGTAATTAATTGTAGGTCTACCCTGATCTAAAATATCAGTAAATTAAATTTTTCTAAGTCAAGATAATTTTATTAAGTAAGAACCTTTAGGTTAATATATTAATCAATATCAGCGCTATAATTCAAGATATCCCTTTCATTCTAATTCCCTTTAGTTATTGAGAAATAAATTATTTAATTTTGGTCAAAAACACAGAATCGGCATTTTTGTCACTACAACCAAATTTTTTCTTGATTTTACAAAACGAGGTAACAATTTGATTGGTTGTTAATTTTGACTACGTCCTTCGATAAATATTAGGGTGGGTGTGTATAGGGGTAGTAACTTTTAACCTGTGGTAGTAGAAAAATTCAAATTCTCTAGTAAAATTTTTAGCGGTAAATGGACTTTGCCCCTCAGACAATTTTCAAATATTGTAGTTATTTATAGATTCAAATAAGTTAGCGAGTACGTTTTAAGCAAGGAATTTGAGCGTGTTGTGATACGGATTCACTTCACTGCACTGTGAAAGGGAAGATATTTTTCTCAGTGATAGCTAAAAGGCTCACCACATACCAGCTGGAGAATGGATACATTGACACTACCATCCAGAAAGGAAGTATCCCAGGTACACCAGGGTGTCTAAAACATGCCACAATGATCTGGGAAGCAATTCAAAAGGCAAAGTCTGACAGAACAATCCTCCATGTAATCTGGTTGGATCTAGCAAATGCGTATGGATCAGTTCCACACCAGATGTTGTGGCAGGCCCTGGAAATGTGCCATGTTCCACAAGATATTGCAGCAATGCTGAAGCTGTATTTCTCAGGGGTCTCTGTCAGATTTTCAACCAGAGAGTACACAACGAAGTGGATTGACCTACAAGTTGGAATTGCGATGGGATGGACCATCTCTCCGACACTATTCGTGTTGGCTATGCAGGTAATCCTTAAAGCGGCTGAATGATTTGCAACAGGTCCGAAGCTCCGTGGAAGATGTCACATGTCACCGCTTAAAGCATTCATGGATGACACAACAATCCTGACATCTGGCCCGTAGAATGTTAGCACGCCTGGATGAACTAGTCAGCTGGTGCAGAATGAGCTTCAAACCTAAGAAGTCTAGACGCCTATCAGTCAGGACAGGGAAGATATCTGAGGTCACATTCATCGTTTCAAACCAAAGAATCCCTACTGTCACTGAAGAACCTGTGAAAAGTCTTGTAAGGGTGTATGATGCCTCATTAAAAGACTCAAAGGCAGTTCAACAGACAATAAAAATGGCAGACAGAGGACTACAGATCATAGACCAAAGCAGACTCCTAGGAAAGTTCAAGCTGTGTTGCCTTCAGTTCATGATGAAACCTAAACTGCTATGGCCACTGCTTATATATGAAATAAGCACCAGTACAGTGGAAGCTATAGAGCAAAAGGTCAACAAGTTCATGAGGAAATGGCTAGGAGTACCACCAGGTCTGTCAGACGTAGCACTGTACTGCAAGAAGGCAAAGCTTGTGCTTCCCTTCAAGTCAGTTGTTGAAGAATACAAAGTATGAAAGGCAAGGCTCGCAATGATGTTATGCGAGTCAGCAGAAGACGTAGTTAAGTCCATTCAGCCCACATTTAAAACTGGAAAGAAGTGGAAAGTGGATGAAGCTGTTGGTGCTGCCCAAGAGTCGCTCAAGCTGAGGGACGTAATCGGATACAAACAGACGAATAGACGGGGATTTGGCCATGGTGACATCTGCTGGTGATCCAAGGCATCAAACAGGGAACGCAGAGATGTGGTAATTCAGGAGATACGAGGAGCTGAGAATGATAAGAGGATGCTAACAGCGGTGCAGCAGGTCCAACAAGGCCAATGGACTACATGGGAAGGAGCCCTACAAAGGTCCCTTACATGGAATGATATATGGCATATGGCACCTCTTAGACTCAGCTTCAGTATCAGATCAATGTATGATCTCTTACTATCATCCGCAAACCTTGTGAGATGGGGACAGTCTGATGACTCTCAGTGCCCCCTGTGCCATGAGAGGCAGACACTTGAACATGTGCTTTCAGCTTGCAAGATGTCATTAGGGCAAGGGCGATACACATGGCGCCACAACAAAGTACTAAATGAGCTGTACTGCTACAGTAGACCTGGCAATGGTTAAGGCGAACAGCAAAGTCAGACCGAGCACTGAAAATACATACTTTTTGAGGGCAGTAAAGTCAGCACATCCCAAACCAAGTAAATCAAGCAGCAGTTTATCATCTCTTCTTGACTGTGCAAATGACTGGGAGATGGCGGTAGACCTACCTGGGCTAGAGGCGTATCCAGAGAGTATCAGAAGATGTCGAAGACGGCCAGATATAGTGCTGCATTCCTCATCATCGCACCAGATTATAATGATTAAGCTGACCGTGTCATTTGAATCCTGATTGGACGAGCAACACTCGTTCAAAGTAGCCAAGTAGAATGATCTGGCCGCGGACTTGAGACGCGATGGGTTCACTGCAAGGGTAATGGCTGTCGAGGTGGGTGCAAGAAGTCTCGCGGCTGCTCATTGTATGATTTACTGAAACTGTTGGGATTGAGGAGACAGTCAAGAACAAGGGCACTTAAGAGGCTCAGCGAAACTGCGGAATAGGCATCGTGCTGGCTGTGGAACAACCGCAACGGGCTATGGAAGTCGAGACAGTTATTTGTTTTCAACATAGGGGTTACTTTCACAATTGCCTTCAGCTGGCAGGAAATAGGAATGAATTTGAAAGCTGCAACTAAGGTGGAGTGGGTTCAATTCTCTGCACTAGACAACAGGAGGCTGACACTTGGGAGTCATGACCTAAGAAGGCCAGCCCCCCTAAAGTGTAAAGGAGATTAAGGGGGCCGAAACACTTGATCGACGGGGGGACTACTTCTGATAATCAGATTGCCTCCGGTTGTATCGCTCTGTATAGAGTTTCCTATCTTTTTGGATAATGTACCCTAATGTAACCGACGGACATTGTGTGTAGGTTGAACGGGCGCGCCTCGTCAAAACGAGGCAAAATTTTATTTTTAACAGAGGAGGAGAAAAAGAAAGAATAGGATTACTGCTCTCTCAGGCATGTCGTAAAGTGCTACTAATATGAGGTTGTGCATGGACCTGGCAACCTCATCATGTAAAACAGATTATAACAGCAACCACCGCTGCAAGATCACGTGGTCATTTGTAGAAAACATTCTGTAAGGGGGGACCATCTTCAGTGGTGGCTCTATGCTCCATAAGGAGCGAAAAGGGAAAATGAATGAACGAATTATCGCATATTAAGTGATCTAACACATCGTTGAAAACTGTAATAGAAAGGAAACGTTAAACAAACAAACAGGAGGAAGACCGCTATACGTGGTAAGGCAACACCATGAGATGGACAGGATATGGACTACCGGTGCTTACCAGCAAGTCAAGATATAAACCACGTTGGAGATCTATTACAGCCAATCTTCTATGAAGATGGGCATTTGATTTGATTAGATCGATTATAATATAATTATTTGTATATTAATATTTTAGAAGTACTCAAGACCTAATCTTCACACTCAGACAGTTGAGTGAAAAGGCTCTTGAGTATAAGAGTGAGATCTATCTTTGCTTCTTAGATCTGGAAAAGGCATTTGTCAAAGGTCCCCTGGAAAAAACTCTGGGACTGTTTGGCAAGGAAGAACATTCCACTTCTGATTCATGCTATACAGAGCTTCTACAAGTCTTGCAGAAATTACGGCAAACCATAAGTCAGGCGAATTCAGGACCAACACTGATGTAAGACAAGATGATATCCTGTCGCCTTATCTTTTCATACTCCTCATGAACGATGTCATCAAGGCATGTAAGGAGAGGACAGGAATGTATTCAGTGGAGTACTGGAAGATGAGACAGGTCTGTATTTCAGAGCTGGCATTTTCTGATGATGTTGCCCTGATTACTAAATCAGAGGCACATCTACAATCCAACTTGCAAGTCTGGAAGGAAGAACTGGAGAAGAGAGGGATGATCATAAGCAGCTCGAAAACAAAAACCATGGTGATATCACCAGAGGAAAGAAGACATCAGATTAAGCTGGCAGAGCAAGTCCTGGTTGTTGTTTTTGTTTTGAAGAGGTGATGGGTGGAGTGCGGGCACTTAACAGCTGACTGTTATTGCCTCTTCTTGTTCCATCTTGGTCTACCCTGTTCAACCTGAAAATTGGTTATAATTGAGCTATTTAGTGTCATTTTTTTTACTAATTTTGTATTCATTTAAAATAACTATTGTCTTTTGCAGTAGCTGATTTTAATTTATATTAGTATTTGTCCATTTTATTTATTCTTTTGTATTGTTTATAGATAACTATTGTCCTTTACACTTGGTTTTAATTTGTATTAGTATTTGTTCTTTTTGTGTTTTTTTTTTTTTTTTAAACCTCGTTGTCTTTCCTTGTCCTGTGAGTAGTTAGTAAGTTTTTCTTTTTTTTTCCGATTTTTTTTTTTATTATTAAAGATTTGTTAGTTCTTGTTGCTTAATTTTTAATTTGGTTGAATGTTTTTTCGGAAGTACTAGCCTTATATGTTTTCCTTTGTTTTATGTTGTTATGCAAGTCCTGGAGCAGGTCGACCACTTTAAATACCTTGGAGCTGTCATAGACCGGAAGGGAGGCATCAAAGAAGAGTTGGCTACCCGAAGAGCAGCAGCTGGGAGACTTTTTCAAGCCATAAATCGAGGATTCCTCAGCAAGAGAGAGGTTGGTAAGAAAACGATGATGGCTGTATACCGCTCCACCTATGTCCCAGTCTTGACATATGGATGCGAGTCATGGGCAATGACTACAACCCACAAAAGCCAGATCCAAACCTCAGAAATGAGGTATCTGAGGAAGGTGGTTGAAGTAACAAGAAGAGACATGGTCCACAACCAGACGATACGTCAAGGCCTAAAAAAACAACCCCTGCAGACCCAAATACAACAATCGCAACTGAGATGGTTTGGCCATGTCTGCAGAGTGGGAGAAGATTGGCTACCACGACAAGCATGTTAAACTAAGAGTCAGGGATCCAGACCCCCAGGACGACCCAAAGTCCGCTGGGAGGACAGCATTAGACAATCTTTGAAGGACCGAGGACTAGAATGGAACCAGGCCAGGAGGAAGACAGCCGATAGGATAGTCAGCCGCTCTCTCTTCCAAACCTCTACACCTCACGGTAGAAGGGGAACGACTAAGTAAGTAAGTATATTATTATTTTAAAAATTAAATACTGCACATTAAATTATACACACATCTCGTAAACTATACGCTGTGAAATAAATGAGAACATATATTAAACGACATACAAATCTAGTAAAGTATCACACATTTGAAACTAAAGTCAACACACATTAAAACAATCTCAAGTCTTGTAAAATATACGGTACAAAATAGCAGACAGTACACATTAAGTCGGTTTAACAAAATATACGTATTGCCATAAAAGAAAATACACACTAAACCAGACACTATTCTCGTAAAACATACTACATGAGATAAAAGACAATACAGATACATTAAACCAGCCATAAATCTTATAAAATATACAGTATTCAATAACAGACAATAAAAATACACAGGAAGACTAGACAGAAGTTTGTTCGAGGCCAATGCTCCTTTGGGAGTTGAAAAGTGACAGAAGAAGAAGAAAGACAATACATGAAACCAGTCAAAAGTCTCGTGAAATATACGTATGAATTACGTTTTGTCAGAAAACCCGCCTACCGTTGAGCGGGGATATTCCTTCTCCATTTAAGAATAAACGTTATTATGCGGGTCAGCTAGTTTAAACTAGATTAAGATTGTTGAATGAAGAAGATGACAATTCAGTCGCTATACCTTTTATTTTCTTACCTTTTTAAAAAAAAATTTTCATCTTTACACTACTTACGCCGTGACGTGTCTCATGTAGACTGATTATTGGTTTCAATCTGGTGCGCACACATTATGGCCTGGTGTTCTGTCATGCACAACGGGCTGATCACCCGTTTGCCAGTCACTTCGATTACGGAAACAACAGCAGATGGATTGATTTGCCGTTGCCCTAAAGACGCCATTAGGCGTGATGGGAAACAATGGCAAAGAAAACCTATCTGCTGTTGTCCTAAGACGCCACTAGGCGTAATGGCCACTGACTGCTTTGACGGTCGGTGGCTAAGGACGGAAGAAGAAGAAGAAGTTCTGTCATGGTGTGCTTCTTTTTAAGATATCTATTGCTTTACCGATCCATTTTTTCTTCTGTGACCTTCCACTTCTAGTCTCTTCTGTTTTGAGGTCACATATCCTCGCAGCTGATTGGTCAGTATTCATCCTCACAATTTGTCAAAACTAACTTATTCTCTGGTTCTCAAATACATCCTGTCACTTGTAATGCGATGACCTCGATTTCTTTGTTGGTTTTTTTCAGTAGGTATTTCCTTATTTTGTTAGCCGCTTTTCTAATACTTCTTCTGTTTGTTACCAGGACCCGAAAGGGGAGCAAGATTGGTAACACTGTAATCTGCCAGGTATGTCGTAAAGGGCGACTAAGAATGGTTAGGCATGGGACTGTCTACGCCATCCTGCACAAACTTTAAGCCACAAAAACGCAATAATATTTACAAATCAACCAGTCCGACGCCTGTGGAACGGCGAAGGGGGTGGAGAAGGCGCTGGCGTTGGATAGGACGTACATTAAGAGAACCAGTTGATGCATTACAAGGTAGTCACTGTTCTATCATTTCCAGGTTAAGAGGAAACGAGGGACAGCGCAATAAATAAATAAAATAGAAGATTGAAGACAGACATAACAGGGATAAAGAACATAGATAAACCATGGACGGATGTCACAGGACAGGAGGACTTGGCGTGTTTTTGTTGAGAACCTGTGCTCGAGGTGGAACTCAGTGGGTATTAGTGATCATTGCTAGTACATGTCATTTCTGGGTGAATACTTTTCTTTTTTCTTTCTTGTTATCATTGTGACAGAAAGAAAGAAGAAAGAAAGAAAAACAGAAAGAAAGAAAGAACGACAGAAAGAAAGAAAAACAGAAAGAAAGAAAAACAAAAAGAAAGCAAGAAAGAAAGCAAGAAAGAAAGAAAAACAGAAAGAAAGAAAAACAGAAAGAAAGAAAAACAGAAAGAAAGAAAGAAATAAAGGAAGAAAGAAATAAAGGAAGAAAGAAAGAAAGAAAAACAGAAAGAAAGAAAGAAAGAAAAAGAAAAAAAAAACAGAAAGAAAGAAAGAAAGGAAGAAGGAAGGAAGGAAGGAAGGAAGGAAGGAAGGAAGGAAGGAAGGAAGGAAGGAAGGAAGGAAGGAAGGAAGGAAGGAAGGAAGAAAGAAAGAAAGAAAGAAAGAAAGAAAGAAAGAAAGAAAGAAAGAAAGAAAGTTTGAAGCGCTTAGCTGGTCGTCGGGAGTTATATAATTCACTCTTGCAGCAAGGCGAAGGCGTCAGATGAAGGGCCTGTATCGAATTTCCGGGGTCTTAATATTTCTCTTATTTTTCTATTATCAGATGTCCTCATATTCTACAGTGCCGGGGGCTGGTATTAAAAGACTACTGGACATAATTAATAAGTTCGATATTAATCACAAGATAACAAAAACAACACTACACGTAGGAATTAATGATATCATGAATGAGCAGAGCCTAAACCCCTCAGGATTGGTGGCTACAATAAAACAAAAATTTCCCAAAGCCTCCATCTTTATTTCATCAATCATACCACCATGCTATGGGTTTCAGCGTCGCACAGCGGACACTTACAACACAAAACTACAGAACTATTGTAAACAAAACGGCCTTGGCTTCATCAACAATACTCCATTCTTTACATCTAACTCAGGAGCACCTAAGAAACGACTCTACAGAGATCAAATTCACACATCCACACTGGGAAGCAGCATCCTGGCCAAAACCATAAAATATCCAGAAAGGACACAACAAGACAGCTCAACCCATATAGAGAATGCAACGAAATCTACTGAGACATCAACCTATAATTACAATACATCACAAACCCCACCTACCCCTCAAAGAAGCACACCTATTGCAAGCAGGCAGCCTTCCAGCTATCACGACGCCACTTTCAATCAGGAAGCCGAATCTTATGATACCATGTTTCCCCCATTAGTCACAAGGCAGCCCCACTCAGGTACCTCTACCAACAGTATTCCAATGTCCCAGGCTCAGAATACTCCTACCAACACTACAACAAGGACGGAAGAAATCAGAGATCACCATGCTTCCTCCCCTAGTTCTTATTATCGTCCTCAGTGGAACCCTGAACTTGTCTATCTGATGCTGCGTTACTTAGACAAGCATTAATGATGTCTGCCCAAAGTCACCCCTATTATCTGCCCGGCAGAGACGTCAGTTATTGACGAACAAACACTTTGCTTCACTAAATCTCTGTTACTACAGCCTTCACTCCATTTGAACATTTGTTGATTTTTTAATACAACGGTAATAATCAGAACTTTTAATAGTTTATCGGTTAATATCCTCTAAAAATTTTTCTTTGATTACTTATTTCGTTATAATTTAAATTTCTTATTATCACGCGAAGCTTCAATTTGTTAGAATTTTCGGTGTTAAGGTGTGAAGTGTTG
This sequence comes from Oreohelix idahoensis, assembly GCA_024509875.1. NCBI lineage: Eukaryota > Metazoa > Mollusca > Gastropoda > Stylommatophora > Oreohelicidae > Oreohelix > Oreohelix idahoensis. Next base: position 634,943 of record JAMPIV010016195.1, on the reverse strand, counting down.
TATACTTGTCTGACTTGTGACTATTATTAATTTCTTCCATCTCTCGTTTAACTTCACTTTGTTGCGTTGAGCAGTTCTGGTGTGATATGTTGTATGCCTGATTGTTTTGTGACAATTTTCATATACTCAGTTGAAATTGTTTTTTATTAGTTGTATTAATTATTTTAATATTGTATTTTCTGCAATTTCTCATTTCTTGAATTCCACTTCCTTGGTGAAGTATTAATTCGTAAAAATATTTTGCGCTTTTTTGTGTGCATAACTGTTTTTTAACTTGTAATTTTTTTTATTTTATTTATATTTTTTAAATATATATTTCTTTTTACTATACAAACATGGCTGGTAATTATGTACCGTGGCTTCACAAGGATGGTCTACGACTTGGTCATCTGAATATTTACCATCTTCTAGGTAAACTCCCCGAACTTACATACATTCTAAGTAATAATTTTCACATTTTTGGACTTTCAGAAAGTCGCCTAAATGACAGAATAACAGACGATGATATTGCGTTAAATGGTTTTAAAACTATTCGGCGAGACGCAAGCAAAAAACAAGAGACAGGTATAACAGTTTATATTTCCACTTCCCTTAATTTTCGCCGCCGAAACGACTTAGAGACAGCAGAGATAGAATGTGTATGGTTGGAAATAAAGCTACCGAATCAGGGCCCATTTCTGGTGGGATATCTTTATCGAAATCCTAGTGCAGGACCTATATGGTACGAAGATTTCACCATAATGATGGACAATGTATTTGCCACAGTCAAGGAGGTTGTTATTCTTGGTGATTTCAATATCGATATACACAATTCAAATCTAACATGGAAAAATATAATATTATCGTACAACTTAAAACAAATAGTTAACCAGCCTACAAGAGTAACACAAGCATCAACCACACTAATCGACCACATCTACGTAACTTGCCCAGAAAACATCATAGAATGCTCTGTCCCTAATATTGCAATGAGTGACCACTATCCAGTATGCTGTACATGGTCAAAGAATAAATGTAAAGTTCCAAGAAATAAACATGTAAGTATAAAATTTAGAAGTTTCAAACATTTCAGTAAGGAATTATTTTTAAATGACTTGCTAACTGCACCTCTCGCCCGTGTTTACCAACTTCCTGATCCGGATGACGCTATTGAATACTGGACAAACATTTTTTATAATGTTTTTGACACGCACGTACCAGCTAAGGAAATTCGCGTCAAACGACAATTAAAATCTCCGTGGATCACGCAGGAAGTGTTGGAGGCTATGAGGCAGAGAGATCAAGCGCACAAAAATAAGGACCTCAACACATACAGGGTATACAGGAACAAAGTTCAATATTTAATTCGGAAAGAAAAGAAAAATCATTTTAGAAATATGGTTCAGAACAAATCAAATAGTAAGGAAATATGGAAGGCAATTAACACCTTAGCGAAAAAAACGTAATGCACCAGACTCATTCTCTTCCAACACTTCATTTACTTGCACCGACTTCAGCAATCACTTTCAAGCAGAAATAAACAGTCTGAAATCCACAATACCACCTTCCTGTAGTGACTTAGACAAACTTTCAGCATTCTGTAAAAACAAATGTACAAACTCAGTTCCACCCGACATTCCTTTTATGACAGTTAATGAAGTGTATAACTATCTTATTGGCCTTAAGGATAATAGCTCATCAGGGCTTGACGGAATTAGTAATCGAATACTGCGTTACGCCGCACCAGCTATTAGTGATTCACTAACTTTTATATATAATCAATGTATTGCTAAAAGTTATTTTCCTTCGGCCTTTAAGATTGCCAAAGTATATCCTCTCTTCAAACCTGGCTAGTCAGATAACAGTAATCTTGGTAACTATAGACCAATTTCTCTTTTATCATCGCTTTCTAAACCACTAGAAAAACACATACATAAAGCAACACTACATTACCTAGTTAGCAATGACTTGCTAATTGACAGTTAGTCAGGGTTTCGACAAAAGCATTCATGCCACACAGCTCTAACTAAGATGATACACAACTTGCACCTAAACATAAATAACGATAACATATGTGGAGCAATCTTTGTAGACTTTAGGAAAGCATTTGATATGTTAGATCACACTGTTTTAATAAGAAAATTAGAAACAATGAAAGTTAACTTTAAACTAGTGAATTACTTAAATCATTCCTGTCCGACAGACAGCAAGTAGTGTGGTACAATAACTTCTTGTCAAACCCAACTATTATTGACACCGGTGTTCCTCAGGGTTCTATTCTCGGACCTCTACTTTTTTCCATTTACATAAATGACCTTCCACTACAAATCGAGCACTCATCCTGCGACCTATTTGCCGATGACTGTACCATTTATACTAGTGATAAAAGTTGCAACACGCTAGAAATATTATTACAAAGCGACACAGACAATCTTCTTAAGTGGAGCAATGAAAACTGCATGCAAATAAATATCACTAAAACAAAATGTATGATAATATCAACTAGACAAAAATTACAAAACTCGCCGAAAACAACACTTCAGCTCTACATTGGAACCTCTTTAATTGAAAATGTAAATGAATATAAAACACTAGGACTCATAATTGACCAACATTTAAGTTGGAATTCGCATGTACAAGCACTGACCAAACAAACGGCACAAAAAGTTTACCAGTTAGCTAAAATCAAACATTTCCTAGATGAGGAGACACGAAAAATGTTCTATACATCCCAGATACAAACACATCTAGACTATTGTTCCACAATTTGGGATGGCTGCACCATGTCCAACACTAAAAGACTCTATTCATTACAAAAACGTGCAGTGCGCCTAATTTCAGACAAAAACCTCACACAGTGTGTAGACGCATATACATATCTTAACATATTACCACTAAGAAAGCGCCTTCTCTTCAACAAAGCCAAATTTATTCACAAAAAATCTTGTCACAGAATGCTCCAACGTATCTGTGGCCTATTTTCAAATACAGCGGAAGACGCAGTGCTGCAAATCCGCTTATCCGCGGCTCACAAAATAATCACATTTGGACCGCAACCGCTAAGAGCGGCCAATCTAATTATAGTAATAAACAATGCATGAAAAAAGTACTTGAAACACTCTCTGATCTGGATCGAGATTTTAAAGTTGACCACCGGAGAAAACAAATTCCCAATGCTCCAACGTATATGTGGCCTATTTTCAAATACAACGGAAGACGCAGTCAACGCTTAAATAAATTACACATGCCCAAGCCTAGGCTCGACTTATTCAAGAAAAGTTTAGCTTTTTCTGCTGCTCATCTGTGGAATACTCTTCCACACGACTTAAAAAATACTCTTAGTCCATATTCATTCAATCACAGACTTTTCAAATACATCATGAGTGCAGATTATATGCCACCCTAATTTCGTTATGTTCTTAAATAATTACATAACATCATATGTAGGTTTTAAAGTTAATTTTGTCCTGTTTAGTATAAATTATGATACGCATCTGTAAAGCTGTGTAACTGTTATTGTACTGTTACAATGTTGGGATTTTATTTTATTGTACTTTTTATTTTATTTTATTATTTAAGTAATATTTAGGATACGTGTGAGAATAAATGGATTCAGTATGGAAGAAGAGAGAAAGGAAGGGCAGAATGTTAGACGGGCCTGCGTGCCCAATTCTTTTCCCATAGATAAATGAACACAGCTTTGATAATAAAACTTTATAACAATGATCTAATATATCGCGAACATGTAAGAGCCAGTATCATGTAGTGACAGAACGAAGATATTTACATTACATCAAAACAGGCCTTCGTCAGGGAATACGGCTCGCAAAAAACGACAAATTTCCTACTCTAAGCCGATACGACTATGTATTTTGGCACGTTTATCTATGTCGTTAAATAATATCCTTACATTTTTGTGTGTGTTAAGAATACCATGGGCAGCTACGAGAGTAATGAGAAAGTCCTGAAAGAGGTCATGGACAAATAAGTTAATAACTTATATTAGAAGGAAGCAATCCAGTTTCTTTGGGCATATTATGAGAAGAAAGCAGGAATATATGGTGACAACAAGAAAGATTGAAGGAAAAAGCTGGAATATATGGTGACAACAAGAAAGATTGAAGGAAAAAGCTGGAATATATCGTGACAACAAGAGAGATTGAAAATTGAAAAAAAAGCTGGAATATATGGTGACAACAAGAAAGATTGAAGGAAAAAGCTGGAATATATCGTGACAACAAGAAAGATTGAAAATTGAAAAATAAAGCTGGAATATATCGTGACAACAAGAAAGATTGAAGGAAAAAGCTGGAATATATGGTGACAAGAACGATTGAAGGAAACGGAGATAGGGGTCGATGATGAGCGAAGATACTGGGCAGTTTGGCATTTTGGTATAGAGGGAAGTCAACAGCATAATTGATAAATAGTATTGGAGACGTGAAGTTGTGGAGAGACATGATGGCCTACCCCCGCCAGGCATGGTACTGTGAACACAAAGAGAAGAAATTTGTGGGTAGTATTTAACTCCTTCGGATGTCTAACCAAATAATAAATCTTCAGCTCAAATGTTACCCTATTGTATGGCTCTGATGAAAGGAGAACAACAAGAAGCTATATACTGTCATAAATGGGTACTTGAATAGAATAGAAGGATTGAAATGGTATGACAAGGTCACCAATGTGGAACTGATGACAAGAACTAGTAGAACAACAGATGAGAAGAATACACAGGAGATGGATAGTACAGACATTGAGGAAACCTGTTGGTAGCAGTACTAGGCAGTCCTTGTTCCAGAATCCCCACGGACGGTAAGAGAAGCAGAAGTAGTCAGAAACGCACGTGCAGAAGAAAACTTGAGACAGAAATGAAAATGGTGAGGAAAATATGGAATGACCGCGAGCTAATGGCACGTGACAGAAAGTCTTGGAATACGTTTGTTGAATGTCTATGCTCCTTAGGGAGCTAAAGGGAATGAATGAATGAATGTCTAACCAAACTGTATGCTCCAACATCTGGCACATCTACTTCTTATCTGCTCGAGTTAATAGAATACAACTATCCAATTAGAATCTCCGAAAAGTGTGTGAAATGAAACTTCGTGAAATCTGAAGTGACACAGATAGATGTATTACGGTTGCTGAGGTGTAAAACGTTCATGCTAGAGACGAAAACGTAATTTTGTTTTCACGCTTTTTAAAATGAATATGAACAGGTCAACCTGTTCTTCTGACATAACGAGAACATTCTTAAGTGCAAATATTCGAGACAGAAAAATAAAACGTAGGTTTTAAAGCAAACATCGTTCGGAAAACGCTTAAAAAGTACGGTAACGGAAAGCTTTTGAACTCTAATTAAGTTACCTTATGGAGGATCTGTATTAAGATATCATTACAATTTTTCAAGCTGCGTGTATGGCTCTTAACCTTTTTTCCATGTATATCCTTGTCGTGAGTTTTATATAGGCTTTTTATCTATGGTCCCAATCGAGCACGGGTGAGATAGTGAAAGCTATGTGAGAGAAAGGTGTGAGAAATAGTCCTGTTTACGAGGAATACGGAGTGTAGGAAAAATACTGTCTTGGGTTGAGTGATTGCTCAACTCACCTATATAGCACGACCCGCTAAAAAATGAAGAAGTATTATTTCACTAGGTACAGATTCTACTACACTATCCTCTCGTACGCACACACAAACAATTTAGTGACATAAATACGTACATACGTATACACGAACACGTAAACTGTGGGCACATATAATGGGCAGGGGAAGGTATTGACCAGAACTAATAGCTAAGGTTTATAAAATTTATTATATCTTTAGAAAGAAAAAAAAAATAGATTACAACAATTTATACATCGTTATCAATGTCATCAGGTGAAATCATAGTTACATAAAGGGAAAATAAATAAACAATATATATTCTCATAGACCCGGCAACATAGAAAACTAGGAAAATGATCCCACCCGAGGTGTGTTTACCCAACCGATCAAACAAAGGGTTGACAATGGGGAGCGGGGTAGACGGGACGGGTATATAGGATATGTCCTTAATTTAACTTTCCCGTGGGCCTTCAGACTGAGTGAGAGAATAGATAAAAGGAAGGTGTTATATTAGTAGTAAACATTTAGAAACTAAATTCTTTCATTCCGTTTTCCCTTCTCGCATTCATTCAGCGAGCTCGCTTTCATTCAGACTTACCCCCTCTGTCGGCTGCATATGTCCATAGAATTAATCACACACAGTTCTTAAGACTATTATATATGTCTTATTATTTGGTCCAGTCCTGCCCCAGAAAGCTCCGTATAGCCACTGCTAATTTTGCTCGGAGATTTTGCTGAAATGGTGTGTTGATTATAATTTTCCTGGCAAGGATTCTTCGTCAGATTGCAGGGATTGTTATAGGGACTAAGTTTGTTTCTAGGAGTCTGTCGTAATGACTGGGAAATCTCTCAACAGTAGAATGTTACTCACAGGCGGTTCTTTGACAAACTAGCCTTAAATGTTCTCTGGAGAAGTTGGTGGTAGGAACACTGTTTACTTGTCATATGGGTTTTGATTAAATAGATTAGTGCTGTCAGTTCTGCCTCATCAGGCCAGGGAACTTTATGTGATTTAATATAATATATCTGGCATTGTCCCGTTCCAGTTAAACTTTACACCATTTGGCATTGACGTGGGTTTGGTTATTTAACCGATCTACTGGTTTTATGGAGGACTTATAAGGTCTCCAACAATCAGATTTTTGGTCTAGTCAATGTTTGTATGTTGTTAGGAACATATAAATATGGATACCATAAGCCATCTGAACATGACTCTCTATATATCAAAAACCGTTGGATCGCAAGGTATGATCATCTGTATATAGAGAAAATATAAAACAAGTAATATACTATAATAAAATCTAACACCCGCGTTTTGTATAAGACCTGTAAAATCACTCTGGTATTTAAATTATTTAGATTTAAAGACTACACGAGTGACTAGCTAATGTATCGATTTAATTACCACTAGCTATGAACAGTTAATTACTTAAAATTTACGCGCGGTGAAATATAATTATGGTTAATAAACAATTTCGCTCGCCTAGCGTTTAAGAATATGTTTCACATCTATCATCTCGGGAAATAACGGATAGTTATATTATTTAATTTCCATCTGGAAAACTTTGTGATGGGTTTATTTAATAGGTTTAAATTAACACAAAAATCCAGTGAAATAAATAAAGAAACTAAACGCCTAAATCTCTCAAGACTAATATATTTTACCGTAGCACAGAAATGAATTAGACTCCAATATAGAAGACAAATTCAAAAGAAATCTAGTAGATTCTACTATAAGCTAGTACTCCTTCCAATCTCTGGGCAACGAATGATAAACTGCATTTTCGGCAATGCCAATATATAGTTAATGAAATGCAAGGTAACAGATACATGCTAAAGTTCACGCCTTATTTGAAATCAGGGAACTATTCTCGTTTCGAGCCGCATCTGCCGCTCTAGCCTTCCCCGTTCATCTCTTGGTCTGCCATCGCTTTCCCTGTCTTAGTCGGTTCGCATGAACGTGTGAACCGAAGGTGAGAAAAACTGCTTCGTTCTTCTGGGACCACCACAGTCCTTTGATGCTGGCAGCTTCCGTCTCCTCTTGGCAATGCCCTCTTGAAGGGGTGGCAGAAAAAAGACTAGAAAATGCTTGATGCTCATAGCTCTAGAGATAGGCAGTAGGTGTGGTTTAAAATCAACTTACAACAAAGCGATGTCCTGGATGCACGCATGATAGCTGTTTACATATTAATTATCCAACGTGTTGAAAATCCACAAGGAAATGATGCATACTAATTTGCCCAGGTGGTAGAGTTCCACGTTGATGATAAAATTACAACAATATTCAGGGGTACTGATGCTATTCGAGGGTACTACCATATCATCTAACAATTCAGGGACAGCTGAGTTTCATCCGTCACAATCGTCCCCTCTTTGAGACATGAAACCATTTTTCATGTTTCATTTATGACAATGAAGCTGCCCTGATCGGTAGCTTTAGGATGATTGGTATCTTTAATTTCATCCTCTTCCTCCGTGGTCCAATTTCGACTCATAAAATCAGCCCCGACATTCTGTTTACCCGGAATATGTTCCACTTTGAAGGAGTACACGCTTAATAGCAAGGCCCAACGCATGATCCTTGCGTTAAATTCCTTATTTGCGCCAAGAAAAGCTAAGGGAGCGTGGTCTGTTTGCAACGTAAAAGATGTACCGTAAAGAAACTCATGATGAAGCCTTATCCCGTTAATTAGTGCCAGACATTCTATTTCAACTGTGGAATAGTTACGTTCAGCCGTATTCAATTTACGACTGCCATACGCAACTGGGAATAACAGATTCAGGTCGGTGTCATCTGCTTGAAGCAGGGTTGACCCAATGCCTTGACCTAAAGCGTCAACCCGCAATACAAAAGGTTTCTTGAGGTCAGGTAGCCTCAAAATGGGGTATCCGGACAACTGTGCTTTTAAAGTGCTGTAAGCTTGTTCGCACTGCGAATCCCAAATAACCTTATCAGGACGCCCTTTTTTGGTAAGGTCAGTCAGGGGTGCCGTTAGTCCGTTGAAATTCCGGATGTATTTCCGATAATACGCACATAGTGATAGGAACGAACGGGTGTCTTTCTTCGTTCGGGGCCTTTTAGCTGCAACTATTTTCTCAACATTCTTCCTAACAGGCCACATGCAGCCATGAGAAATAGTATGCCCCAGGAAGTCTAGCTTTTCAAACCCGATGAGACATTTGCTAGGTCTGGCTGTGAGACCGGTTTCCTGTAGTCTCCTGAGGAGCATAGCAACCGTAGCAATATGTTCGTCGTAGGTTTCCGATGCAATTAAGATGTCATCCATGAAATTATCGATATGGGGACTGTGCAAAGGTTCTAAAAGCTTCCTCATCATCCTGGTGAACACTCCTGGTGCGTTATGCAGTACGAACGGCATCACATTAAATGTGTAATGTCCTTCACTAGCGCTGAAAGCTAACAAAGGTTTAACTTCCCCCTTGACTGGTATTTGATAATAACCTTTACTCAGGTCAATCTTGGAAAAAATTCTTGCCTTGCTAAGCTTGGTGAACATCTCAGAAACAGTCTGTAGAGGTTCGGGCTGGAATTCCGTTACAGCGTTTAGCAACTGGTAATCTATACACAGCCGAACTTCCTTATTGGGCTTCTGCAACAGTACTACACTCGAACTGTTAGGAGATGTAGACTCACTGATAATTTTTGCCTGACGCAGCTTGTGTATTTCTCCGCGTAGTGCATCAGCTTTAGCGTACGGAATAGGGCAAACTCTGGTTCGAACAGGGGTCTCGTTTGTTAGTTTCATATCAAATTGTATGAGATTTGTTCGACCAGGTACATCCGTTAAGACTGCAGCGTACTGTTTCAGTAGCGCCCTGGTTTCTGTTTGTTGTTCTTCTGAGAGATTGTCGCCGAATTTGACATCTTTAAAGGATTCCGTTTGTTGCAATGGATACTCCATGCAACTTTCGTCATCTTCCTCGTCTTCCGTTGCTATGGCGACCGCCAGGAGATGCTCGGACGACGGTACTAGTCTTTCTAAATATTTCTTTAGCAGATTAACGTGAAAGACCTTCTCCTTTTCTTTAATGGAGATCTTGTAATTAGTGCGTGAGATCTTTTTAAGGACGGTAAACGGCCCTTGCCATCTGATGCGAAGTTTGTTGTTTCCGGTTGGAAGTAGCAACAAAACGTTCTCCCCTGGTTGGAGTTCTCTCTCTTTTGCAGCTTTATATTATCTTTGAGCGTGTTTTGCGCGTGCTTTCTTAAGGTTAGTTTGTAGCTAGATCCCATCCTAGCTGTAACCTTTCCTTGAGCTCTGATACATATTTGTTTGCTGAGACGACTGTCTCGTCAGCCTTTTGGTCTGTCAGGGACCGAAGTAAGGCTTCTAGTGGCCCCTTAATAGGTCTGCCGAATAAAAGCGTAGTTGGCGTAAATCCTGTAGATGCTTGGGGAACTTCTCTGTAGGCGAATAAAGCTGCAGATATATAAAGGTCCCACTCCTCAAGTTTCTCTTGAGCCAGCTTACGTAACATCCTGGGGAGGCTTCCGTTGACACGTTCTACTAACCCACTTCCGGCCTGATTATAAGGGCTTGTGTAGATGTGCTGGTTCCTCAAGATCTTAACGATCTCTTCCATCAACAGGCTACGGTATGGGGATTTGTTGTCCGTCAAAACTTGTTGAGGGAATCCCAACCGTGTAATTATCTGCACGAGGGCTTCTGCGACATGCTTGGAATTCGTGCATGTTAGCGGTATAGCTTCGGCCCACAAAGTGCAAGTGTCGACTAAGGTCAGGATAAACCTGTGCCTTCTTTTAGTCCTTTCTAAGGGAGCTAAAATGTCGATTACAACCTGTTGAAATGGTGTCCCCACAACTGGCGCATCACCCATGGGAATAAAGGGTGTCCGTTGCTTGGGTGCCACACGTTGGCACTGGGCGCAGGATTTCACGTACCTGATAATCTCAGAGTTCATTTCTGGCCACCAATAGTGAGTTTTTATTCGCTGAATAGTGGCGTTTTGTCCCATATGTCCGCTAAAGGGAAGAGAGTGCCCAATTTCTAAGATCTGGTTTCTGTACTGCGTCGGTACTAGGAGCTGGTTATTCCCTGTATCAGGGTTGCGCGTTCTACGATACAATACGCCATCCTTCGAAAAGATGTCTCCGTGGTGTCTGGGGTCCTTAGCCATGGGCAGTTTTCTAAAGCAGCGCTCCAGAGTAGGGTCCTTTTGTTGCGCTTCCTTTAGTTCATTCGGCAACAAATTTGGCGCAGGCTCCCTCTCCTTCTTGGTTTGCCCTCTTGTGGTTACCGCTGCCACAATCGGCTCTTTTGGTCTCCCAACAAACACATATCTACATCCCAGGATAACTGGGTAGATAGGATTATCCATTATGGCCGCTTTAATAACCCCTCTGACAAAATCAGAGTGTATTTCTACCAGTGCGATAGGAAGCGTCCTGGGTGCGTCACTCTTGAAAACTCCACATAGTTTGACGGTGTCCTCTGTCTCCTGACCGGGTTTGACTAGGTGCCTGGCGACAATACAGTCAAAAGATAATCCAGTGTCAAAAAGACAAGTTGTTGAGGTACCGTTCAAAATTACAGTTCCTCGCGTTGAGGGTCTGTCCCCCTCAGGTTGAGAATCACTGACATTGACTCTTCCTTGCGAGGCTAAATGCAAGCATCCGATGCGATTCGGCCCGGTGTGTTTGCCCTGATCAGACGTCCCTTCTGTAGGGTCTTTCCTTTGCCTTGACCTTGGTGGTCGCGCTGCCACGTAGGCTTTGCAGGTTGATCAGGATTGTTGTTGTTGGTGGGATATCGGGTATTGTAGAATTTCTATTTTTCTTGGGGAGGTCTCTGGGTATTAGTTTCTCGTTGGTTATAGTGCTGGGAGGAATTAGAAGAATAGGATGACTGTTCTAGAATTTGCTTTCGAGATGGCTCATCTGTTGGTTTGCGTTTTGAGCTAGGAAGTTCGACCATTGCATTTGCATTGCGTTCCGCCTTATTGAGGATGTCCTCAAGCTTGACTGCGCCCTGCTCAGCCAGAAATCTACGGGTTTCGTTTGACAAAGTTGATTTTATCTGTTCCACAAGAACAAGTTCAAGAATTCCCTCATGTGTAAGAGGTAATTCTGATAATTCCAGGCACTTTATCAAATAGCCCGTCAGACGCGAAGAGAACTGGGGAAATGTCTCCGTGCTCTCCTTTCGGCTGTTTCTGAACATTTGCAGAATTTTGCGAGTGGTCATCTCAAAACGCTCTAGCAAGGCCTTCTTTAACGTGTCGTAGTCATCTTGGCTGCTTCCCAGCTTGACATACACATCATAAGCATTACCTTTTAGTGCCTGAGAAAGTTTTAGGCACCACCGGGAACTCTCTAACCCATACAGATTCGCCATTTTCTCGAATTTCTCTAGGAAGGTGTCAATTTTCTCATTGGGGCTAGGGAAAGACTCTAAGACAAAGGACATCGCTGCTAATTGGGAAGATTGGCTACTGGAGAGATCAGTTGATTGAGACTGGGGTGAAGCCGCCTCTCCATTATTGGAAGTAGAAGCACCCCGACTGTCTAAAGCCTTAAGCGCCAATTCGTGCTGTCTCTCCTTCTCTCTCTCCTCACGTTGTCTCTCCTTCTCTCTATCCCTCCGAGATTCCATATCTGCCTCACTTTTCTTTTGTTCCAATTGACGATATTCCGCTTCTTTCCTCTCTGCTCTATCTTGTGCTTTCTTCGCGTCATATCTGTCAAGTTCCCTGTTGACAAACGCGGTCGCTTCATCTCCTTGCAGTCCTGTCTCCTTTGCCTCCTGTCTCAACATGGACCTAAGTTGAACTCTTTCTGCCATGTCAAAGAACTGGATGCTACTACGACTAGACAATAATAATAAGAAGAAAAGAAGGGTAAAAAACTCTAAACCGCTTACGAGAAAAACACAAAATATAAATTACCTGAGATACCTCCTACCTTTTATTAATTTGCTAACCTATCGCTGCTATTATCTGTCACTTAAGACTGTTAATGCAGTCGAATATGCCACATTAAATGGTAGGTCAAACAACTACAAACAAACTACTATTACTTATCGGTAGAGAAAAAATATATAAACAAAATTTATTATTTTTTTTTTTTTAAATTTAAGGAGAAAAATTTTTTTTCCTTAAAAATATATCTCCTCCACAAGGCTCCGCACGCCGAAGTCAGTTAGAGAAGGAACGTTATTAACAAGATTTACAAAAATCAGAATAGCCGTCCTTTGCTTAGCTCAACTCTGCTAACTTCAACCTTCAGTGACTGTTTTTCCAGTCACGCGATCCAACGGTTTTGCACAAAATCTTTTCATATACCATATATTTGACAGATGTTATTATAAACAAGTTGTAAACAATTCTCTAATGCTGTGGAAAAAAACAACCTAAAATTTTGTTTGGTCAAAACCCCCTGTCTAAGATCGTTTGTCTAGGGGAATTAATTTTGTTATTATTTCCTTATCTCACAAGACAATCACACAACACACTCTATCTAACTGAAAATCAGATAAGATACCGTAATAGACACTAGTTAATTACTAGACCCGGCTCAAAATCCAGCGAGCAACACTTTGTTGTCGCGGCTCATAATCCCGGCGAGCTACACATTATTGTCATGAGTTTTATATAGGCTTTTTATCTATGGTCGTGAAATCTGAAGTGACACAGATAGATGTATTACGGTTGCTGAGGTGTAAAATGTTCATGCTAGAGACGAAAACTTAATTTTGTTTTCACGCTTTTTAAAATGAATATGAACAGGTCAACCTGTTCTTCTGACATAACGAGAACATTCTTAAGTGCAAATATTCGAGACAGAAAAAGAAAACGTAGGTTTTAAAGCCAACATCGTTCGGAAAACGTTTAAAAAGTACGGTAACGGAAAGCTTTTGAACTCTAATTAAGTTACCTTATGGAGGATCTGTATTAAGATATCATTACAATTTTTCAAGCTGCGTGTATGTCTCTTAACTTTTTTTCCATGTATATCCTTGTCGTGAGTTTTATATAGGCTTTTTATCTATGGTCCCAATCGAGCAGGGGTGAGATAGTGAAAGCTATGTGAGAGAAAGGTGTGAGAAATAGTCCTGTTTACGAGGAATACGGAGTGTAGGAAAAATACTGTCTTGGGTTGAGTGATTGCTCAACTCACCTATATAGCACGACCCGCTAAAAAATGAAGAAGTATTATTTCACTAGATACAGATTCTACTACACTATCCTCTCGTACGCACACACAAACAATTTAGTGACATAAATACGTACATACGTATACACGAACACGTAAACTGTGGGCACATATAATGGGCAGGGGAAGGTATTGACCAGAACTAATAGCTAAGGTTTATAAAATTTATTATATCTTTAGAAAGAAAAAAAAATAGATTACAACAATTTATACATCGTTATCAATGTCATCAGGTGAAATCATAGTTACATAAAGGGAAAATAAATAAACAATATATATTCTCATAGACCCGGCAACATAGAAAACTAGGAAAATGATCCCACCCGAGATGTGTTTACCCAACCGATCAAACAAAGGATTGACAATGGGGAGCGGGGTAGACGGGACGGGTATATAGGATATGTCCTTAATTTAACTTTCCCGTGGGCCTTCAGACTGAGTGAGAGAATAGATAAAAGGAAGGTGTTATATTAGTAGTAAACATTTAGAAACTAAATTCTTTCATTCCGTTTTCCCTTCTCGCATTCATTCAGCGAGCTCGCTTTCATTCAGACTTACCCCCTCTGTCGGCTGCATATGTCCATAGAATTAATCACACACAGTTCTTAAGACTATTATATATGTCTTATTATTTGGTCCAGTCCTGCCCCAGAAAGCTCCGTATAGCCACTGCTAATTTTGCTCGGAGATTTTGCTGAAATGGTGTGTTGATTATAATTTTCCTGGCAAGGATTCTTCGTCAGATTGCAGGGATTGTTATAGGGACTAAGTTTGTTTCTAGGAGTCTGTCGTAATGACTGGGAAATCTCTCAACAGTAGAATGTTACTCACAGGCGGTTCTTTGACAAACTAGCCTTAAATGTTCTCTGGAGAAGTTGGTGGTAGGAACACTGTTTACTTTCATATGGGTTTTGATTAAATAGATTAGTGCTGTCAGTTCTGCCTCATCAGGCCAGGGAACTTTATGTGATTTAATATAATATATCTGGCATTGTCCCGTTCCAGTTAAACTTTACACCATTTGGCATTGACGTGGGTTTGGTTATTTAACCGATCTACTGGTTTTGTGGAGGACTTATAAGGTCTCCAACAATCAGATTTTTGGTCTAGTCAATGTTTGTATGTTGTTAGGAACATATAAATGGGGATACCATAAGCCATCTGAACATGACTCTCTATATATCAAAAACCGTTGGATCGCAAGGTATGATCATCTGTATATAGAGAAAATATAAAACAAGTAATATACTATAATAAAATCTAACACCCGCGTTTTGTATAAGACCTGTAGAATCACTCTGGTATTTAAATTATTTAGATTTAAAGACTACACGAGTGACTAGCTAATGCATCGATTTAATTACCACTAGCTATGAACAGTTAATTACTTAAAATGTATGCGCGGTGAAATAAAATTATGGTTAATAAACAATTTCGCTCGCCTAGCGTTTAAGATTATGTTTCACATCTATCATCTCGGGAAATAACGGATAGTTATATTATTTAATTTCCATCTGGAAAACTTTGTGATGGGTTTATTTAATAGGTTTAAATTAACACAAAAATCCAGTGAAATAAATAATGAAACTAAACGCCTAAATCTCTCAAGACTAATATATTTTACCGTAGCACAGAAATGAATTAGACTCCAATATAGAAGACAAATCCAAAATAATTCTAGTAGATTCTACTATAAGCTAGTACTCCTTCCAATCTCTGGGCAACGAATGATAAACTGCATTTTCGGCGATGCCAATATATAGTTAATGAAATGCAAGGTAACAGCTACATGCTAAAGTTCACGCCTTATTTGAAATCAGGGAACTATTCTCGTTTCGAGCCGCATCTGCCGCTCTAGCCTTCCCCGTTCATCTCTTGGTCTGCCATCGCTTTCCCTGTCTTAGTCGGTTCGCATGAAAGTGTGAACCGAAGGTGAGAAAAACTGCTTCGTTCTTCTGGGACCACCACAGTCCTTTGATGCTGGCCGCTTCCGTCTCCTCTTGGCAACGCCCTCTTGAAGGGGTGGCAGAAAAAAGACTAGAAAATGCTTGATGCTCATAGCTCTAGAGATAGGCAGTAGGTGTGGTTTAAAATCAACTTAAAACAAAGCGATGTCCTGGATGCACGCATGATAGCTGTTTACATATTAATTATCCAACGTGTTGAAAATCCACAAGGAAATTATGCATACTAATTTGCCCAGGTGGTAAAGTTCCACGTTGACGATAAAATTACAACAATATTCAGGGGTACTGATGCTATTCGTGGGTACTGCCATATCATCTAACAATTCAGGGACAGCTGAGTTTCATCCGTCACAATCGTATATTTTTAATGAATGTTACTTCAATGTAGCTAAATGTTATAAGACTTAAAGGTCTTTTATATTTGTACATGCGCCCTAATATAACCGACTAGGTTGAACGGGACGCGCTTCGCCAAAATGAGGCAAAAATTTTTTTTTTTAAAATAATAATAATAAATGTTAAGTAGTTATGTTTATATTGTGCATGTTTTAATACTCGTACTTCGTTTGTAAGTCAAGGTTTTCTGTGTGAATTACGATTCCCTTACTTAAAATCTTCTAGTTTGCTGGTTACTGGAGATTTACTTGTGTGTGTAAACATTTCGTGTTTATATCATGATGTCAAATACTTGTGTAGATTTCACGTGAATATTAAAATTTCGTCTATATGCTAAGATTTCCTCTGTATATTATTTCCTTTGAGTTTCAGAACACAGTACCTTGTGTAACATTTCACGTTAATGTTAAAATGTCATGTCCGTATTAATGCTGCATGTGCATATTGCAAATTCCATTAGTGTTAAGACTTCATTTCTGAATTTAAAATCCATGTGTTTCTTTAAGATGTCATGTATTTTAAGATTTCTCTGTAGCTGTTAAACACGGAAGTGTATGTTCTGTCTATGTTAATAATTTCAGTGTATTTTAAGACCACATTTCATGTTTAGCAACGATTTCATGAGCATGCTAGGATTTCATATGTTTGTTAGTATATGCTGAAGTTTCATATCCTTGTTGTTTGATTAGATTAGCGCGAAGTACTCGTCGTGCGGATGAGACTAGGATACTTTTAAAATTATATATATATATATATATATATATATATATATATATATATATATATATATATATATATATATATATATATATATATATATATATATATATATATATATATATATATATAACTATTGAAATGAATTTAGAGACGATAGTAAGGTTTTAATGACAAAATAGATTCCCATTGACAAGTTTAATGTTACAGGTAAGCAGAGTGATAGTACTGTTGGTCCATATACAACCATGCACAAACTGTCATGTAATACTTGCATTTTTTTTTATGGCCGAGCCAAAGCCAGTGTTCAGTAAGATGAATAGTATTTTGTACAACACATCTTTGTCAATGGAAGGAACGAAAGAGAATTTTTCAGTGTTACATATTGCTAATCCTGGCATATGAAAGTGAGCCATGGACAATTAGTAGACAAGAAGGAAAATTACTGTAGGCCATTTAAGTTAAAAATGCCGTGCTAAAATGAGTAATGTGGATATCTTGAAATAGGCCAGTGCAAAATGGAATCTTATGACTCATGGTAGAAGAAAGCAGTGCACTTTTTATGGACGTGTATTGTAAAGAGTAAAGCTGGAAAATATTGGGGCACAAGAAAAGATTGAAGACAAAATGGGCTGAGGATGGCAAAGGCAGAAGATACTGGACAGGTTTGAAATTATGGCTTGGAAAAAAAAAATCGATACACAGCACTGAGAACAGGAAGGTGTGGAGAGACATAATCGCCTAAGCCAGTTGACATGGTACTTGAAGAAGTTAGAAAATGTACCGTGATTGACAATTAAGTGTGTCACGAAATTTTTTTTTCTCCTTTTTTCACGAAATACATTTGGAAAGTATTAACCCTCAGTGCCGTGTCTCGAAATCACATAGGCTTTGTTAAGTGTGTTACCATCGAAAAAAAAAAAGTTTGGTATCCTCTGGGCTAAAGTGAAGTGTATCATGGTTTTGCTAATAATCCCGATCTCTGTGATACGTTGTGCATAATATGTCCTGCAACTATCTTTAAATAAATAAGAGTTAAACGAAACATCATCATCAGTTGCCATCTCCACAACGAAGGTTGGCTGTAATGAATCTCCAACGTCTTCTGTCTCTTGCCTTGGTGGTACACTCTGATAGACTCTTTCCCGTCCATCTCTTGATGTTATCTTCCCACTTATAGCGCTGTCTTCCCCTTGCACGTTTGCCTTCAACTCTCCCTTCTGTTATGGTCTTCTGCAAGGTGTTATGCCTTTTTATGTGGCCAAAGTATTTTAGCTGCCGAACTTTGACCTCTCTCATTAGTTCTCTTTTCATACCTAGATTTTCTAGGACCTCCTTATTTGTTTTCATCTCTTTCCATGAGATACGCCCCATTCTTCTATATATCCACATTTCAAGAGCCTCAATTCTTTCTTCCAAATGCTTATTCATCGTCCATGTTTCTGCACCATACAGAAATGCAGAATATATATAACACTTTATGATTCTCAGTTTTAATTTGTGAGATAACTGTTTGGATGTCAGTATATGTTTCATGTTGTTGAATGTAGCTTTGGCCATTCCTATTCTCTTCTTGATTTCTGTTTCACATCTGCCATCTTCTGTTATTATATGACCAAGATATACGTAGCTCTTGACTTGTTCCAGGATTTTCCCATTTACGCTTATCTTTAATGTGGGTTTATCGTCTGTTTTGCTAATTATCATAGTTTTTGTTTTCTCAATATTAATGTCGAGTCCATATTCATGACTTATACTGTTCACTTGCTTCACTAGTTCTTGTAACTCCTGTTCGCTTTCAGCTAACAACACGGTATCATCTGCATATCTAAGGTTGTTTATTGACCTTCCACTGATGTTCAGTCCTGGTATTTCCTGTATCTGTTTGAAATTTTTTTCAGTGTATAAATTAAATAGGCAGGGGGACAGCACACAACCTTGTCTGACACCTCTTTTTATTTCTATGTATGGTGAATAATTCCTTCCCGATCTTACTGTGGCAGTTTGCTCCCAATAAAGGTTACTGAGTATTCTTATATCTTTTCCATCAATACCTATGTCTTTGAGGCATTCAATTATTTTCTCATGATGGATTCTGTCAAAAGCCTTCTTATAGTCAGTGAAGCACATATACATACTTTTTTGGACCTCTGTATATTTTTCTGCTAATCTTCTTAGGCAAAATATTGCCTCTCTTGTTCCACTGTTTCGTCTGAAACCAAACTGTTCTTCTTGGATTTCGCTGTCTACTTTACTTTTTATTCTTTCCTGTATGATTTTGAGCAGTATCTTAATTGCATGACTCATCAGGCTGATTGTTCTGAAGTCCGAACATTCTGTTGCATTTGGTTTTTTGGGCAATGTTATAAAAACTGATGTCTTCATGTCGTGTGGTAAATATCCTGTATTGTATATATCGTTGCATATTTCTGTGATTGTATCTATACCAAAGCTCTCCAGAGCTTCTATCATTTCAATTTTTATGTTATCCATGCCTGCTGATCTTCCTTTTTGTATCATATGAATGGCATTCTCTACTTCTGATCTGAGAATGTTTGGGCCTTCATTAGAATCTGGTGATGGTTTTTTTTACCTCTGTTGTCCTCGAATAGTTCTTTTACGTATTCTGCCCATCTGTTTGATATGTCTTTCTCATCAAGTAATATTGCACCATTTTTGTTCTTGATACAGCTTCCTCCTTGTGCAAACCGCGACCTATTTGATAATTTCTTTATTTCTTCATGCATATCTCTTGTCATGTGCTTTGCTTCCAAGTCTTCTATTTCCTTACATTTTGTTTCTATCCACCGTTCTTTTGCTTCTCTACACATAGTACGTATGTCATTGTCTATTGTTTTATATTCTGGAGTGTTTTTTTGCTTTCTTTCTTTCTGCCATTTTATTCAAGATGTCATCTGTCATCCAAATTTGATTTTTCTTAGACGCCTTTTTAGGTAAATTTGCATTTGCTGATTGTATACTTGTTTTTAAGCATTCCCATTTTGCGGTTGCTTTTTCTTCTGGGTTTCTCTTCTATACTGCTCCATGCTTTCTGTCAATAACTGTTGATATTTATTTTTGACGTCGATTAAATATTTCTGTTTTATATCTGGTTGTTTCAGCGCTTATATTTCTATCTGGGGTTCCTCCTGTCTTCTGTTTCCTGCTCTTTTCAGCTTTATATTTACTTTGATGATGACTGGATTGTGATCTGAATTTATGTCAGCGCCAGGATGTGTCTTTGCACTTGTGACACTGTTCTTAAATCTATGTTTTATCATGATATAGTCAATTTGATTAAACGAAACAACAATTCAATAAAATAACATGTTAATAAAATAAATGCATTCTGTTTGCTTGTAATCAAGCAACGGCTTTCTGACACCTCTCCCCCCCCTATTTTTTTCTGCACAGTATCGTTCACATCACTTTCACGTGATAAATACGTTTTTTTGGAATGTTTAATTCTAAGCTTCTTTTTTTCAAGGAGTGTACGCTTTACATGAGATAAAGACTTGAATCCGTGCATTTGTTCTTGAATAATTTGGTTTTCATTCACAGAGAGGATTTTTACATGTAGGCAGCGAAGAGTACCTCATAGAACCGGTAAAAGGCGCCAATAACAAACCCACAGATGGCGCACAGCCACATTTGGTTTACAAACGCTCGTCTCTACCTAACCACTTGGACTTTCTGTCACGAACTCAACACGAGCCAGCGTGCGGCGTTAAAGGTGAGTGCTAGAGTGTGACAGTCATCATCATCATCCTCAGCATCATCATCATCATCCTCAGCATCATCATCATCATCATCCTCAGCATCCTCATCATCACCCTTAATCTTTCCAAGAAGCCTAGGTCTTCAACAAACTTTTGCCAGGTCTTCCTATCCCGTGCCATCAGGTCAAGGTCTTTCCATGTCTTTTTCACCCCCTCCAGGTTTGTCTCCACCTCTCTTCTCAACGGGTTCCTTGTTCTCTCTCTCTCTCTCTCTCTCTCTCTCTCTCTCTCTCTCTCTCTCTCTCTCTCTCTCTCTCTCTCTCTCTCTCTCTCTCTCTCTCTCTCTCTCTATCAATCTCCGTCTCTTACTACATTATTTCGTTGAAATTGTTTGTGGCTTAAAATGTATGCAGGATGGTCATGCCGGTCCCATCCCCAGCCCTCCTTAGTCGCACCTTACGACATGCATGGTAGGTTAAAGTGTTACTGTCATTCACTCATGTGTCGGGCCCCGGTAACACACGAGTGTGACACGTGCTAGTACGATATTCCAGGCCACTTTAAAAGGTTAAAAGCGGCTGTACCTTTTTTGTTGCAGTTAATTTCAGGTGCTATAATTTACACTTTTTACAGGCATTAAAAACTGGTTTATTATCAACGTTGACGCAAAGAATTAGCATCCTAATGGCACAGTGGTTACAGCGCTTGTTTCTCGAGGCAAAATTACTAGGTCGAGTCACAGTCTAATTCACCCAGCTGTGAAAATAGGGAACTGACTCTGCTCGTGAGTTAAGGAAAGCAAAGGCAGCAAGGAAGACGTCTCGTCACCCCGTTTTACAAAGCTAAGACCTAGTATATGTAAAATCTCTTCACTCCTCTACGGCAGTGGGAAAGCTTGGAGGGAACTTGTTAAAGCCTATGCCGCCCAAGAAGATGGATGGTAATGATGAACAAAATTACGTGTAGAATGTTATCGTCTATACTCAGAATGTCCTTTGAATATCAGAATCATACAATATTTGTGCAACGTTTGTGGACATTGAGACAAATGAGATTCTTCTTCTTTCGTTCTCTTGAACTATATTGTCTATATCTGCAATGTTGTTTCTTGTATAAACTTCACTGTCTTTTGTAGTTCATACAGAGGTCCGTATAGTTTTGCTTCCAGTGTTGTTTCTCTGGGCCAATGGGTTTGCCTCAATATATCATATTCGGGGCAATCTTGAAGTACGTGCTCCGCAGTCTGGGGTGCCTGTCCACATGTACACATCGCTGAATTGCCAATCTTGAATTTTGTATACATGTGGCTGCGGGGTCGGTTGTGTCCTGTTCTGAGGCACAGAATGACAATTTGTTCTGATCTGTTCATAGCTTGGTAGTCATCCTGTGTTGGTGTTGGTGGCTTTCTGATAGATTTGATCATCTTTTTCTTCTGATGGTACGTAACTGGTACATCCGGTTGCTCGTCTGCAGCACCTTCTTTAGCCAGTCCGTCCGCTCTCTCGTTTCCTGGTATTCCACAATGAGACGGTATCCACTGCATGGCGACCCTGCGCTGGTTGCACAGTTCAGAAAGTAGGGCTTGTATACCTGGAAATTTTCTTCACTGAAGTGCTTGGAGTGCTGATCTTGCATCTGTCAGGAATACTACAGGCTGTGGACCGAGATTGGTGTTCAACAGTTTCTTAGTTGCCACCTTGATTGCCTGGATTTCTGCATCATAATTGTTACAGAATTTCCCCGTTGGCACTCTGGCCGTATCCCTAGTGTTGTTTGGGTATTCTGTGTACACTCCTGCTCCTCCATTCTTTACTGCATTATGTGCTGACCCATACGTGTATACTCTGACACAGAGGTCCTGTGGGTATTCATCGTCCAGGAAACTGAGAGTGACTGTCCTACGTTGCACGCTGTTCTGTTCATCCCTGTCGAATATTCCTTTCACTTTTGTCTGGATGTGTACTGGTAGTCCAGGCTCCTCTCTCCAAGGGGTTTATTCTGGCACAGACTTTAGGGGGCTGTTAACTTCAGGCAGGTCTGAGGTTTGTCTACGTAATCGTTTGGCCTGGTGGATAAAGCTGCTTCTTTTCAATCGCCCCATTGCTAGGTTTTGGAATCTGTCCTTCATTGGATGGCTCGGCATACAGAGGAACTTTTCTGCCTGTGTTAGCACTTTCGTGTCTCTGCGTTCTCTCAGTGCTTGTATCCTCCCCATTTTCTCCATCTCCACTATAGGCGTTGATTTCATTGCCCGTGTGATGACCCTAAGCGCCTGGTTTTGCACCTTATCTAGCTCTTGTAATGTGGTGTTTGATGCTGGACACCACGCAGCTGACCCATATTCCAGGTGTGGTCGTATGCCCTGCTGGTAAACTTTACTAAGTATTTTCCCGCTGGCTCCCCATGTGGTTCCACTTAGTTTTCTCAGGATGGCTAGCTTCCTCCTGGTCTTTGTTGCTGCCTTGTTGATGTGCTGCTTCCATGTCAGCCTATCATCGAATGTAACTCCGAGATAGGTGGGTTGTTTATCTTCTCTCAGGAGCTCTTCGTTTATCTTGATGACACCAGCTTTTTGTTTGGGAGAGAGTGTGAAGAGCGTAGTGCTGCACTTGTCTGTGTTGATGCTGACACACCATGTATTTGCCCATGACGTTAAGGCATCCATAGCTCTTTGTAGCAGTTTGGTGGCCACTGTTGCATGCTCATCTGTGCACCATATTACCAGGTCATCAGCGTACATTGCCACTTTCATTCCATGTGGTAGTTCAGCAACCAGGTCGATGATGTAGACTAGGAAAAGTGTGGGGGACAGAACCCCTCCCTGAGGGACGCCATGACGCAGTAGAATTTTCTTACTCTTGAGGCCATCTAGTTGTACTCGGGCTCTTCTGTTATGCAAGTATGCTTTCACCCATTTGTACATCCTACCATTCACTCTACAATTTCTCAGCTTCTTCAGAAGCCCTTCTTTCCAAACCTTGTCAAATGCTTTTCTTAGATCTTTCCATGCTGCTAGTACCAGTTTCTTATCTTGGAACGCATCCCCAATCTCTTGGGAAAGGTAAGTTGCCTGATCTTCGGTAGAGTAGCACTGCCTAAAGCCCGCCTGCTGTGGTACAAGAAGGTTTTCACTTTCAAGGTATCACTGTAGCCTGAGGTTGATGATATGTTCCATTGTTTTGCAGAGAACGAACGAACGAACTTTATTTTCGAAGTGTTAAGAATTGGGCGCGCAGGCCCGTCTAACATTCTGCCCTTCCACTCTCATTTATCTTGCATACTATATCCTTTCATTCCCACATGATACTTTAAGCATTAATTTAAAGGCATGCAACATTATAAAGTTATCATAACAGCATTCATTTACAGTATGCAATCATAATAAAAAATGAGTAGGTTTTTTTTAAACAAACAAGATAGTAATTGGGAAGGAAAAAAATAATAAAATAAAATAAACAAAACAATAAATAAATAAAATAAATAAATTCTGTATACCGACACTCGCTCATGCGGTCAAAACGTCTACAATTAATCTGTATTTTTTAATGTGTCATCAATCATCAATACAAAAATTACATAAACACATTCTCGCTTATATCCATACATTCTTGGTGGAAAATGAAATAATAATAATAACACTTTCTTACGCACTTCTGTGGCAGGTAAAGTCTTTGAGCAGTTAAAAAAAAAAATAATGTAATATCTGCTTATTCTCATATACATCATCCCATTTAAGCAAACGAAAACATTCACATTTCTAAAGTACAGTGGTATGCGGGTACATTCTCACGACTCACATTTCTAAAGTACAGTGGTATGCGGGTACATTCTCACATACATTACATTATATAATAATATTTTAAAGTGAATATAATAATATAATAATATTACATGTATATAAAACAAATTATTCCCAAACAACGAGCGGAAGAGGAAAAGAAATGTTGACCTATGGATGAGATGTTGACAGGCAAATGCTGTTTCTATGGGGGTAGATAATCAGTGTTGAGGAAGTGTTTGAAAAGTGCTTTGTTAAATGAATATTGTGTAGGTAGGCTTTTTAGGTGGTGTGGAAGGCTGTTCCATAAGTAGGCTCCAGAGTAGGCTAGACTCTTTTTGAACAGGTTGATCCCAGGTTTGGGCAGGCGTAACTGATGTAATTGTTGTCCCTCTCTTCTACTGGTTTGAAACAATGATCGTAGGTACGGCGGGGCATTGTTAGATAGAATTGCGTGAGTCAGCTTGGCTTTGTTGTAGAGAAGACTTTTTTTTAGGGACAGTATTTTGGGTTCTTTTCCTGTCCTTGTGTGTGGTGTCGTGTGATTATCGGTGATCAGACGTACTGCTCTCTTATGTAGGGAGTGCAGTCTCTTCGAGGTGGAAGCAGGGCAACCATCCCATACTGTAGAGCAGTAATCTAGATGTGTCTGTATATGTGAGGTGTAGAACAATAGTCTAGTGTCTGCGTCTAAGAAGTGTTTTATTTTGGCTAGCTGGTACGTCTTTTGAGCTAAGTGTTTGGTTAAATTCCGTACATGGGAGTTCCACGTTAAGTGCTGGTCAATCGTGATCCCTAGAACTTTGTGTTCTGTTACATGTTCAATTTGTATTGATTCCGCGTGTAGCTGTAGCGATCTTTTGGTGCAGCTTAGGAGTTTCTGTCTGGTGGTAATCAACATAGATTTAGTTTTTGCTCTATTTACTGGCATACGATTCATATTACTCCATTTTGTTAGATTGTCTACATCGCTTTGAAGAGTCATTTCAAATGCCACGCAGTCATTGTCACTAGTGTAGATAGTAAAATCATCTGCAAAGAGGTCCCAAGTTGAATATTTTAGATGTATTAGTAGGTCGTTGATGAACATTGCGAAGAGTGGGAGCCCAAGAATAGAATCCTTCGGTACTCCTGTATCTATCTTCGAGAAATATGATGTCGAGTTGTTGTGAAGCACTAACTGTTTTCGATCTGCCTGGAATGATTTGATGGACAGCTTGTAAGGCTGATTGGTCTGTAGCTGGAGGCTGTGGAACTGTCTTTTCCTGGTTTTAGGAGTGGTATCATGATTGCTTCCCTCCAGGTCTGTGGAACTCTGCCTGAGTTCCAACAGATGTTGAAGATATGCAGCAGCTTTGTTTTTGCTGCGGTTCCCAGGTTCTTAATCATTTCATTGGACACTCGATCAACTCCTGGCGACTTTCTCATTTTCAATTTGGATATTGCAAGCTCCAGTTCTCTGAATGTGATTGGTGCCTCCATAACTTCAGGTATGGTTCTATCTCGTCCTGCGTATTGTTGTTTCTCACGAGTCTCCTGTTGCTTCTCTGGGCTAACTTCGATGTTGTTGTCTTTAGCAAAGGAGTCTGCAAAGTGATCAGCTGCCTGTTTTCCCATGAGGATGTTTCCATCTTTGTACAGTGCAATCTTTGAGTTTCTCCCTGTACCCTCATCGTTAAGTTGTTTTACCAGCTTGCACAGTTTCCTTGTATCTCTTTCGAAGTTCAAGGACTATGTTTTCTCCTTCCAGCTTCTCCGCCTGGCCTGCAACTTGGCGCCTTTGAAATTTGGCTTTAGCTTGCTGGCAGTTATTGTGGTGTTCTTGGCATGGACTGGTCTCTGCCTGCTTTCGAGATGTTTCCACGTCGTTGTGCAGCTGCTCTAGTTCACTATTCCAATATGGTTTGTAGTGCTTATGAGCCCCTCTAGGTATTGTTTCACGAGCAGCCTGTAATATGCATCTGCTGAATTCATCGACTAGCTTATTGATGTCTTTGTCTACAGTCAGATCTCTAGCCAGTATACTGGTACGATGCTAGTAAATTGTCCAGTCTGCCTTCTTGTAGTTCCACCTAGAGAGAGTGCTGCTCTACATGACAAGTTCATTTTCCACAATTAGGAAGACTGGCCGGTAGTCGCTGCCTCCAAGTTGTTTCCCTACAACGCGTGTGGTGTTCCACTCCAGGCCGGGTGAGTGGATGGCCAGGTCTGGTATAGAGGTGGTGTGCCATGATCTCGAGTAGAAGTCCTCACCTCTCCTGTCCATGTGATCATAGCCCCAGCTCTGTGAGTGGCTGTTGAAGTCTCCGCACACAATCAGTCTTTCTTTTGCTGGGATTGTGTCTAGTGCCAGTGGGCGGTCGCTCGGACTGTAGTAGTTGAGCAGGTGGAATTCTGTACTTTCTGTCCTGAGATGAAGCATCTGATATTCCGCCCCCTCCATATATGTTTCAAGCTGACATGCACTGATGTTATTCCTCACGAGTGTCAGTATTCCACCCTTTCGCCTGTCTATTCGGTCGGATCGGTAACACTGGTAGCCTCTGATTTTGAAGGCTATGTCCTTGTTGAGGTGGGTTTCTTGCAAGCAGCATACATTTACTTGCTCTTCATTCAAGATATTTTCGAGCTCTAATTTTTTGCTGTAGCCGTCTTTTTTACTGTTGAACAAAAGGAGATATTAGGGCTGTGATGTCATGTATGTTCCACACAAACTACATCGTTCTTTTAAGTATACTTCATTGAATCTGCTCTAATCTCCAATAGTGAAGGAAAACACTGTTTATTATGTTGACTATGACACTAAAGACACGGTTTGAATAACTTACAAAAAACACATACTTACTGAACACAGCATTGCACTGTCCATGATACTCACGGATTTAATTAAAAAAAGGGCATGCCAGTACTTATGGCACCATGGAATTATTATGTAGTATTATAAATATGTCATTCAGCTGTAAGCAGAAGTTTTATTGGGCTGTCTTAGGCATCTACAAGATACAACAACTAAATGGGCACACGCAGTTAGAAACCTAACAGACAGACATAATACACCTGTCAGATCTATTATTTTTTTCGTCTTGTCTGTTGATTCTTTCTCTTATGGTATGCCAATCCTGATAAGACTTGTTAACGTATTAACTCCACGTATATGTCTTCAAACTATAATGCTGTTCACCCCTTTTTAAATTGTAAAGTCACATTCACATTCCAAACCAGGTTAAAGCTATCACATTTAATAATACACAGATCGAATCTACATTGAATGTAAAGATTACTCGCTCATGCGTGCTTCAAAATCTTCCTCCCATGTGGCAAAATACGCTTCGATTTTAGACTTATTTGGACTAAATAAGTAGGACAGCGATCGATACTTTATAACCACATCTCTTTAATAACTTCACTGTTTAAGCAATAGAAATGTATTTATAATTTATCTTCTCATAATATACCACCAGGTAAGCAATTTTATCATCAGTTACTGCACTTAGGTCCGACAGAACAGCTTGCCGATATAGAATTTGCTGACGACCTGGCTCTTCTGTTCCATAACCCTATCCAGATGCAAGGCACAATGAAAATATTTGATGAGAGGTCACAGTACGTGGATCTGAACATCCACGTGGGGAAGACGAAAATTACGAGAACAAATGTCACAATTAATAACAAGATTGCACATGAGAAAATTTCCCTACAAGATGTAGATTCATACATACATACATGCAGCAGTGGAAACACAGTTTCGAGAACCAGACAGAATTATCACAATCAGAGTATAAAAGGAGATAGGAGCTTTCATTGCATTGGGAAATATATGGAGATCATGCGCAACATTTAAACAACACTAGGAAACCTCAGTACAGCACAAACATCAGATTAAGATTATACGAGATTTGCGTACTTTCTGTACTTTTGTGTGGCGCGGAGTGCTGGAGAGTAACAGAAAAATGTCCAAATTATCCTCTTTCCACACAACCTGCTTAAGGTAAATTCTTCGAATTTTTTGGCCCAATACCATCTTCAATCAAGAACTGCTTACACGGCGCAGTCAAAGAGGCATGCACACCATCATTGCAAGCAGACGCTGGAACTGAGTTGGCCATGCCCTCAGAAGGGACCCTGACACCATCACCAGAACTGCTATGCTGTGGACACCAGAAGGACAGCGAAAGAGGGGCAGATCAAAGACAACCTGGCGGAGAACAGTGGAGGCTGAGATGCAAAGCATGAACCAGAGTTGAGGCACAGCACGAAGGATGACAACCGACTGAGGACAATGGGAACAGTCTGTTGCTACCCTACAAGACTCCACTAGACGTGATGGTCACTGACTACTTTGTCAGTTAGGGGCTAAGGATCCAAGAAGAAGAAGCCCAACATAATAATGAGAATATTCAGCTGAAATGGCAAGTCAATCTTATTGTATGGCTGTGAAACATGGAAAACAACAAAAACAACAACTAAGAGGTTACAGACATTCATAAATAGGTGCTTGCATTGGGCAGAAGGATTTTAATAGTGTCACAAGGTGATAATGTGAAAATTGATGACAAAAACAACACAAGAGCCAGTGAAATAAAAGAGATCTTCGTTCACTCTCAGACTTCCACTTGAATATGTTCAAAGATTGCACATAGGCTAGCTACCGTAATGAGGACTATGAACTGCTACAGTTATAAACACCGCATCAGTCAATAAATTGTTTTGGAAGAGACATCCAGCAGGAGATAAACAACAGTGGGGCTCCATGTCCTTTGATGAGCAACCAATTATAATGTGTATAATAATGTCCGTAGCTCCCCTGCCAATACCTCAGGCTTCCTCTTTTCATAACATGTCTGTTCCACGTTCTGTATTTTTTGTTTCCCAATTTAATCTCAGCTACGATACATCTAGCAAATGGACCTAGATATTTCTCTGTAGAATTTATGTCATTGTGTTTCTCTTTGGTTTTCTTGTCTTTATTTTCCCCCCTTTCCCTATGGATTCAGTGTCATATCTAATTAGCAGTACCTATAACTGCACTGTACTAAAGGTGACCAAACTTTGTTGGGGAAAAAAGGTGGGGGGGGGGGGGGGGGGGACGGGACACTTTGCAGAGACTTGAAAACACTTCAAAATGTTTAACAATAAAAACGATATTTAAAATGAAAAAAAACAAAATAAAATAAAATAACACCTGCCAAACAAACAAACATCACAGTGAAAAGAAACAACCTGTTTATTCCCTTCTATGTCGAGTGTTGTGGTTTTATATAAATTTTTTCCCAAGGAGTCCATATCTTTCAGCGTACAATCAAAAGAATCCTTAGCCTTCATCAGACAATCAAAGGAGCCCATAACCTTCATCAGACAATCAAAGGAGCCCATAACCTTCATCAGACAATCAAAGGAGCCCATAACCTTCATCAGACAATCAAAGGAGCCCATAACCTTCATCAGACAATCAAAGGAGCCCATAACCTTCATCAGACAATCAAAGGAGCCCATAACCTTCATCAGACAATCAAAGGAGCCCATAACCTTCATCAGACAATCAAAGGAGCCCATAACCTTCATCAGACAATCAAAGGAGCCCATAACCTTCATCAGACAATCAAAGGGGCCCATGGCACACACAAACGCTAAGAAATAATAGCAACTACCCCAGATGAATACGCTGACACAGCCGATATCTGCTGCTCTAAGAGAACTCGTTTAGTTCTGTCCTAAAATCTATCCTGACTCCCCCTAGTCATCCAAGTTTTCAGGAAGAAAATTTAGGGTTAAAGATTTAAAAAAGAAATTATTTTCAGTACCATTTCCTGAACACGTGGTATTCTTAGATTAAGATTTATTTTTCTGCGCTCAATGACTCGAGCCGCTGGGATAAAGTGGCCTTGTTCTACCTGTGTCCTGATGTTTATCTCGCTGGAGCTCGCATATAATTTCTTGCCTTCTCTTTTGGGATAATCTATAGATTAGAAAAAATAGTGCAACAACGGCATTTTTTCATCATCAGTGTTACTTGGTGGTGGGGAGGGGAACGAGGGATCCCCTCTGTGTCTTTTTCAAAGGAGATTCGAGAGCAACGGTTGTTAGACTATTTCCTGGTTTAGGAAAGCTCTTACAAAGAGCCAGGGATCCAGACCCCCAGGACGACTGTCACATAGGTTTTATGATTATTAAATTGCCTATATCTTCTTCTTTTTCTGTCACCCGTATCCTCTATTTTTATTATCACTCTTTACCTTTTTCCTGTGTTTTTCGCATTCGTTCGTTTGCGACTATATACATTACTATTTTCCCATTCTAACGTTTACCTGTTTCTTTTCTCAAAACTGAGAACGCAGTTATGACGTAACGTGTCAGTCTCTACAGAGACGGGAGAGCGTTAAAATGCATTTCTATTTGCATTAGATGTCAGGACACGAAACTGTGACTTTCGCTTATCTCAGACATACGGGCAGACTATGTCTGCACTTTCAGCTGACAGGCGCGGCTTCTACGGCTGAGCGCTCAGCAAAAGCGCGATAACTGACACCTCTACGGTGCAGGTTGAGACATTTGTCTGAAAATT
This sequence comes from Oreohelix idahoensis, assembly GCA_024509875.1. NCBI lineage: Eukaryota > Metazoa > Mollusca > Gastropoda > Stylommatophora > Oreohelicidae > Oreohelix > Oreohelix idahoensis. Next base: position 604,027 of record JAMPIV010016195.1, on the reverse strand, counting down.
CCACCTGACATGACCCTCATTGTGGGCCATGGTCAGCGTGAAGTGTGAAAACTGCCGGGGCATTGGAGACAAGCCGTCTGAGACTCGCAACTGACACGCGCACTCTCGGTCAGAAGGTGGCAGTTACGGCATGCGTTTAAGTGTTAAACGTAATCGTTATAGACGGAAAGGGGGATTATTTCGTTTTGCGAAATAAAAAGTTTACATCTTGGTCTGGAAATAGATATAACCAGAATGTTAAACAAGATTTTCATTCTCGCTCCTAAATTCGCAGTAGACAGGACGTTTCGTGCTAAGAGAATAAGCTGTATAGCGAAGTCTTAGTTTGTTCTTGGCAAACATTTTGCCGAACTTCTAGACTACCAATAAATATAAGCATATAATTCTAGTTTGTGCGATCGCCTGTAAATTCTGTGTTGAGGTAAATATTATACATATTATCTAGTATTTCGTGAAGTGTTTAAAGTGTTAAATCGCTTATTTTATTTCACTAGTTAGATTCGGTGCAGAGCGCTAAAATTTATATAGTCTGTATTATTTTATAGTGACGAGTTACAGTGGAAACCAGAAATTATATTTCTAGCTTAAACTCAGTCGGCTATTAAGGAATTTAATTTTACTGCTAAAATAATCAGACGAGAGATTTTTTTCTAAACTAACTTGTAATGCTAGAAGCCTCATGAGTGTTGACGGAATACACACGTATTCCTAGTTCATGAGGATTGATGATTTTTTAAAATATAACTTATTCCACGGGAAGGGTTAAACTATAAGACAAGCTACGCTTGTAGTTTTAATTATCAGTTATATCCGAGTACATAGTATGTATAATTATTTGATATGTGTTTTTTTTCCATTTATATATAGTGAAACTGTGGTACCCAAACTTTGCCAGCGTTTGAGTAAAAGAGATAAATCTGTGAAGAAAACAACAAACATTCTTACCTTAAAGATTTGATGTATAACTTTTACATGAACTTTAAGAGGTTAAAAAAGTAAAGGGTCATCGAGCCTGATTTGATTCTTCCTGAGAAAACTCTAGTCATTTTTCCGCCTTGGTGGCAAGTAACATATTTCAATCAGTAAATTTCCCGACACTGTTGACAAGTGGTGGTGTTACCAACTAATTCCTATATTGAGAAAAAGTGCCGACCTGACATTCCTCATTCGTTTGAAAACTAAGATGTTGACACTGTGCTAGCTATAAACGCTCGTGCCTGGACAATTTTATGTGACTTAAACAGACATCCCAAAACAATAGTATTCCCAAGAGAACGGTCCCGGAAGTAATGAATTCAACCCGTCTTTTTTGGACCTGGGGTTTTCTTGGCCAAGATTACCATTGAAGATTCTGTATGGGCAAGTCCTAAAAAAATAACTTTTGTTGTTGTTGAAAAATGCACGTGAGCACAGTTGAATGAATAGAGCGAATGCTGGTCTGAGCGATCCCTTTATGGTGGTATTTTGACACCCATTCATTTTTGCTGTCATAACCTTTCTTTATGCAAGGTATTGCTAACTATATATCTATATATTCCCTTATACTAGATCAGAGTATCCAGTCTGTTCATACCTTAAAGGGGGAAGAATTTTAGACTAAATCATATGTATCTGTGACTTTTTTGGGCTGTCACTTTCTTCTAACGGGACTGTGGGCTATCCATCGATGGAAGGATCATACCAACGGGTCTATCATTCTTGTAGCATTTCTTGATTTTTGTTTATGAGTTTTTTTGTATATGCTTGATGTATTTTACATGTTGTGAAGTAAGTTTACAAATGATAAATAAACTTAACAATAAATTAATCAGCATGTTGGTCAGCTCGTTCTAAATATCTATATAATCATTTGTTATAGTTTCCCACGTCTGTGTGTCTACCTGTCGTCACTTGAATGTGCGTGCACGTGAGTGGATATATATATATATATATATATATATATATATATATATATATATATATATATATATAATGTATATGTGTTAGACTGTCTGACTACTCTAGATCTGTCGTAGAAGATAGGTGAGAGAGAGAGAGAGAAGATTTCTTGCTCTCAGAGACAGCCTCTATCACAATTCTACCACCTCACTCGTGGAAATCTATTTTGTATTTCTATCTCCCACTGTGACTATCACTCATTCCAATCTATTCAGAAGGGACCAACCCAAGTCTTAATTCTTCTATCAAAAATCTACGACAACGACCCAGAGTCCGCTGGGAGGACAACATTAGACAATCTTTGAAGGACCGAGGACTAGAATGGAACCAGGCCAGGAGGAAGACAGCCGATAGGATAGTCTGGCGCTCTCTCTTCCAAACCTCTACACCTCACGGTAGAAAGGGAACGACTAAGTAAGTAAGGAAAGCTCTCCAACAAGGAGGACAAAGTCAGACTGAAGAAGCTTGTATCATCACCACCCTTTATCTCCCTAAGGTATCCATGCCTTCAGCAAGTTCATGCCAAGCCTTCCTGCCATGTGCCGTCCATTCAAGATCTTCTCATGTCTTTTTAAAATCCATTTCGTGTCTCTCTCAAGTTCCGTTCTCCGTTTGTTTTTTCGATCTGCCCCTCCCTCTTTTAACTTCAGGATTCCAGAACAAGGACACAAAATAAATTGTTAAATGGGATTTGTGTTGTTTTCTAAATATTTGTGACCTAAATTTTTCTTGCTCTTTGATGCCTGATGTGGTTTCTCGAGTTCAACCATCTCTTTCTTAATAACTTAATACATGTCTTACAGCATGTGTTTCCCTACTAAGGTATGACCCCTGGCTTCGTTAAGTGATACTGTTGATCCCTACAGCCTTGTTGTTTTAAGTAGCTATGAGCGTATGTAGAAAACTATGCCATGTATTTACCTTATTAATCAGTTTACTAATCACACATATTCTCACGTAGTGTGTACATGTTCAGCCAGTGAAATAACATATTGAAAAAAAAAAAAAACAGATTTAAAGGAACTGGCGGGAGAGGTGTCTGAACGAAAGATATGTTTGAACCATATAGAATCCGGCATGAGGAAACAGAGAATGTATAAATAGGATAGACATTGTCGGGAAAGAAAGGTGTGGATGTGCATGTGAAGGAAAGAAAAGCGAAGGTTTAAAACAGTGCGAAAGAAAAGATAACTGTGATAAATAAAAGAGTGAAGTCAGTCCGCAGTTCTCTCTGTTTTTGGTAGCGTGTTTCCAAACATTTTCTTTTTTTGCTCTTTCATATCGTGTTTCCAAACATTTTCTTTTTTTGCTCTTTCATACCGTGTTTCCAAACTTTTCTTTTTTTGCTCTTTCGTGTACATGTTTATGTTGTTCATCCATATTACTGAAAATGTACAGAAATGGTAAATGTGAGAAAAGGATCAGTAGCAAAGTATTTATACTATTGCATACTATATGGAGATTTTCCGTAAACAACGCCAATTTAAAAGACACCTACGCACAATCTTGCTGTTTGAATTGAAGGCGTATTATCTTTTCTTTACTTTATTTGTCCTTCCACCATTGTCATGATGCGTCGTGGGGAGCTGAAGATTGTGTTCTTGAGCCAAGTGTATCGCACTGGCTGTTGTAGGATGTCTGTGATGTTGTTTATCCAGTTACCTCTTGGTCATTCCCGTGCCCTAATACCAGATCTTGTACTGTAGTCGGACAGTGGTAATTTATAGGGCCCAATTCTCAAGAGATGGCCAAACCATTAAATTTTCTATCTCTCTGTATACATGATGCAGACGGTAACCGCTACAGTTTTTCTAGTGTTATCATATTCATTCTGTCTCTCCTGGTAACATTAATGGCGTCTCCTAAAGATCTCATCTCATAGGATGCGATTGTCCTCTCCTGTATCATGGTCAGAGACCATGTTTGACATTGATAACAAAAGGTTGGTAAGAATACACTATTTATCAGCTGTCATTTAGTTTCCCCTACTGATATCCTGATGTATGAGTAGTGGTGACTGTTGAATATAATAGCAAAGATAGTAGCTGCAGCGTGTGAATTTAAGATATGATTCTTAAGGATCCTTCTAAATCTCTTTGTATGTTCACAATATTTTCTTGGTATAATTTGGATCTTATTCATTAATACTTTTTTTTTAAAAACTCTCAGCTTGTTTTCAGGACCTTTTCGTTTATTTAATTCTGTTTCCAATGAAATGCGCACCATTTTTTGGAATATCAATATTTCAATTATCTCGGTTCTTTTCTGTCAATTATTTGTTCAGTGTCAAGCTATTTTCATTTTTTAAATATGCTGAGCCTTGCCTGGCCGTAGTTCTGCTTTATTCCATCTTCATTATTGGTCACAAATCGACGTCTTATTGTTTAATCTGTCATCAAACACATTATCTTACAGTTAATACGAGGTTGTGGATCATCATACAAAATGTCATTTGAGTGTGATAACTTATTAATCTTCAACTAATACCCCGAACAACTTTGAACACGTTTTTGAGTACGGTACTTATATAACACACAACGACTCAGATAAAAAATATGTTTGATGCACAGTGCAGTCAAGCGGAACTCGTTTAAACCGAACTTCGCTTAAGTAGAAGCATTTCTGAAGGTCCCGGCCAAAAGTCTTCTTTGGCTTCATTAAAAAAAAAAAAAAAAAAAAAAAAAAAAAACTCCAGTTAAGTCGAATTCTGATAACTAAAGTTTTCGTATAAACCTGTCCCAAATCAAATTTGGACTCGCATAAGTAGAAGTTCTGCCTTCAGTGCATACGGTACAGTACTATGTGGCCGGATATAAATGTTTTGGTGAACAGGCTATAACAGGTTAATAAAAGTCCGAGCTTCTGTCCGTAGATTACAACGCTAAAAAGTCATTAAACCAGCAGACACGTTATTACGAGTATTAAGCCGATTGAACGAGCAATGGGTCACTTCGGCTTGCGAGACGAGGGCTTACGTTAAACTCTGACTAGCATCGGGACTACGCGTTTGGGATCTCAAGATAAACAAAGAGTGAAACCTGATGGATTTGAATTGTAAACAATAAACATAAATCAGTATTTAGGAAGCACTGGTAAGAAAGTAGGAAGGAAAACACTAGACAGCAGAAAAGTCCCTAGGTGAGGAAAAGTAACTTTTACATCGGCGTACTTGTCCTGCAGTAGTTATCGCTCTATGAATCCATGTAGAAACCGCTAACAGAACACGCAAAAATAAAAATCCAAAACGCGATCCGAACTTTTTTACACTAGCAATTAAGCTACTAGCAATTAACTTGACACTACATTACCATAGATGGCCCCAACGAGTTCTATTTATCCGGACTGCACTGTATTTTTGTTTATAATGTTTATATCCGCCTTAATTCATGCACTCATTACTCTCAGCTACATGTGAAGGTGGGCTTTCAGAAAGTTTGATTGTTGGATCCATAATTATTCCAATTTATATTCATCATCATCTCATCCCGTAACCCGTCATGGGTCGTAGGGGTGCCATGGTGGAAGCATCAGCAGACAGGGTCCTCCACTGCTCTCTATCCTCAGCAATGCGTACAAGTGTGGAAAAACCGTGTCCTGCCCATTCTTTGATGTTATCAGCCCAGGATTTTCTCTGCCTTCCTCTTCTCCGTTTACCTTCGACTGTTCCCTGAAGGATCGTTTTCGAAAGAGAGTCATGACGAGTTACATGCCCAAACCAGGCAAGCTTTCGACGTTTCACTATTGACAAAAGTGGTTCTTGGTGGCCTGCATAGGTGTTTATCTTCTCTCTAACATAGACATTTGTTTTGTGCTCTTTATAGCAAATGCGCAGAATTCTTCTATAACATTTATGCTCGAAAGCCTGAATCCTTCGCTCCGTATCTGCAGTGAGTGTCCAGCCCTCACACCCATACAAGAGAATAGATAATACAAGTGATTTGTATAATTTGATCATCACAGGAAAACTGATGTTACTTTTCCAGATCATATTCAACCTTGTCATGGCAGCTGAGGCCATCTCAAGTCTTGTCTTGATTTCTTTACTTGATCTTCCATCACTACATATAGTGGACCCGAGATATTTAAAGGTGCTAACTTCTTCTAACGATTGCCCATTTAACGTAATGTTGGTCGGAACATGTTTCTTATGGATATTCACCAATATCTTGCTTTTTTCTATATTAATTTCCATCCCATATGTTCTTGTTACTTTCTCCAGTCTAGAGGTAAGGTCTTGAAGTTCTGACTCTGATCCAGCTATCAGATCAATATCATCAGCAAAACGTAGGTTGCACAGAGGTCGGCCTCCAATCGATATGGTTGATTTATAATCGTAGAGAGCCTCCTGCATAATATGTTCTAGATATATATTAAAGAGCACTGGTGACAGAATACATCCTTGGCGAACTCCTACAGTTGTTTTGAAAAATTCTCCAATGTCGTTGCTTGCAAAAACAGCACTGCTTGCGTCCTTGTATAGTGCTTCAATGATATCTATGATGTTAGTATAAAAATTAAATTTTCTCATTACTTGCCGTAAGCCTTCATGCCAGACTCGATCGAAGGCTTTTGTGAAATCGATGAAGTTATGGTATAAATCGTGTTGATGTTGGAGATGTTTTTCGATAAGTAATCTAATATTGAAGATTTGTTCTGAGGTACTTCTTTTTGGTCTAAAGCCAGCCTGTTCCTCTGACAAGATTTCTTCTGATTTCTGTTTTATTCTGTTCAAAAGTATCCTTAACATCACCTTACTTGGATGACTAATAAGGCTAATGGTTCTGTAGTTCTTGCACATTTTTAGATTTCCTTTCTTTGGAAGCGGTATTACTAATGACTGCGTCCATTCTTTTGGCCATTTTTTTGTACTCCATATCTTCTGGCAAATTGTTGTCATGATTTTTACTATATCTGGTCCTCCATATTTCAAGAGCTCTACTGGGATATTATAAACACCAGGTGACTTCCCTCCTTTTATCGAACATATAGCCTCTTCCACTTCTTCCCGTAATATTGCTGCATTTCCGAGTTCCCTGTTTTCGCACTTAATGTTGTTTAATATGCCTAAGTCAGTGTCAAGTTTACAGTTATATAATTCTTTACAATATTCTGTCCACCTTCTCATTACAGCTGTTTTTTCATTGAGCAGAGCCCCATTGCTATCTTCTATGACAGTTACCCTGGGCTGTTGGGGTTTTGATAGTTTTCTTAATGTGTCAAAAGCTGCCTTGCTGTTACCTTTTATTAGCCCCGTATTAATGGACTCACATTGATCAGCTACCCATTTTTCTTTGGCCTGTTTCATTTTCTTCCTAATATTTTTATTCACCATACTGTATTGCCATGCTGCTTCAGGAACCTCTTTCTTAACCTTTTTCATTTCCCGCCGTGTATCACATAACTTCAGAATGTCATCTGTAACCCATGGTTTGTTTATTTTCTTTCTTTTACCAAGTATTTCTGTTGCTGATTCAATGAGCACGTCTTTCATGTTCTCTGTGATTGAGTTGATATCATCTTCCAAAAAGTTGAGAGCTGCGAATTTTCCTCCAACAGTTGCCTCAAAGATTCCCGTGATTTCTGGATCTTTCAGTTTGTCTAAATTGAATCTTAACTGAGAACATCTGTTTTGATTATAGTTCTTTTTTAAGTTTAAGCTTGAGCGTCATCAATACCATGTCGTGATCACTACCAATGTCGGCGCCAGGAAAAGTCCTAGTCTTGGCTTTATTAATACTGGACTTGAATCTTTTGGATACAAGAATAAAATCAATTTGGCCATGTATCTCAGTTTTCGGGGCATGCCACGTTGTTCTTCTTGATAACTTATGAGGAAATAGTGTATTTGCAATGGTTAGTTTATAGTTGCTGGCAAATTCTAGTAGCCTTAGTCCTCGATCGTTGGTTTCACCTGTCCCAAATCTCCCCACTGTACCAGCCCAGTGACCGTATGCATCTGGCCCTATTTTAGCATTCCAATCACCTAACACGATGAGAAGATCTTTCTTTGGAATTTTCTTAATTGCTTCATCCAGATTGTCATAAAATGTATCAATTGCCTCATCATTTATATTAGAAGGAATAAAATTGTCTTGCCTCCTCTAATTTGAGTTTTGCTGTTGGTAATTATTTATATGCTGAGGTGACTGATTTCTGTATTGCTGTCTACCTCTGTTGAAATTTTCATTATTGTACCTCCCTGGTACAAAATGTCTATCAAGGATATGAGATCTAGGTCTAAAATTATTGTTGTTCCAGGTTGTGGCTGAAGCAACAGGTAGAAATTCCTTAATTACATTGTTACTGACACAAGCACCAAGATGTGCCGTGCAATAATGTCTACCAATTTCTTCGAGCGAAGACAAGCTAGATGGTTTTCGCTCATGTAAAAATGACCAAAATGGTTTACTCAGAGAGGATAAAACTGTATCCCTCAATAACAAATCTATGAGGTCATCATAGGTTTTGTCAATACCCGAAAGTTGAACCCATCTGTTGAAAGTCAAGCATATAGCTGAAATGAACTCCGAGAAGTCCTTACCAGTCTCAGGCATCATAGTCTTGAAACGCATACGATACCCCTCCGCATCAAGCTGGTAACGTTTCAGTAAGAAAGCCCTTGCAACTTCATAATTATTTCTGTTTGGCTCATCCATTGTACATAGAGCAGTTAATGGTTCTCCATTCAAGAATTCCATAAGTCTAGCACACCACTGAGATTTTTCTACTTTACGTGCCTCACAGACACCTTAAGCGGCTTAAAAAACATGAAATGTCATCAAAATTTGGTTTAAATATGGGTAAGCGAAATTTTGGAGACCCATTATTATGTCTACCAGAAGAACCATGACCCTCTGAATTATTTGTTGCAAGTGGTTTTCTCTTGTTTGGTTTAGTTCCTGTAGTATAAAGAATTATAAACGTTCATTCATAATGCTGACAACACGAATGGACACGGGTATGGTCATCACAGGACATAACTGGCCGAAGAACAAAAGACATCTTGTAGAGGGTCCACGATAAGTTTCGTTTGACATTTATTTAACTCAGGAACAATGGCATGGTTGGAGAATCTTGAATGAGGTCTCCGCAAACATACATATGCATGGTCAGTCCATAAATAAGGCATTCAAAGTAGTTAGTCATCAATACATATCGTCTCAATTATTCAGTTCTGGTCGCTGTATTAGAGGTGCGTGCTGACGACGACACTCAAGAATGTGGACCAGAAAAACGTGAATATAAAATACTTGAGTTATACTTCTCAGTAAGAGGACCATCTTAGAAAAACATAGTGGCGGCCTTCGAAGTTAGTTTATGCCATTTAAATATTTATTATTCCTCCACAATTCTGGGAGCTTGAAAAAACACGTCTTACTAGGACGACTTGAAGTAACGAAAGGATACGAATATTAGCCGTTAGAATAAATTAGCGCAAACGCGTTACGTCATTGACAACCAGTGACGTATTACATATGTAGCGTTCAATATAAGTTAAAAACCGTGCAAAAACATGAGTTACCACAAATAGACACATTTCCTCAATAGCAATGGCTATACGCCTGTGTTTGGCAATAATACATAACATATTAACATTTGTTCTCTAGAACTCGAGGCTGACGCCAAACCTCTTAGCCACTCCGACTCCCATGTAATGTTATAAACAGGTTTATCGTAGCTGTTGGAAGTTTTTTGTTCTTATCTGTTGGCTTGATATTTCTCGTTTCTGCAGGGTGGTGTAGCCGACACCATCTCCAACCCTCCTTAGCTGCCTTTTATGATGTGCTTTATCGGTTACAGTATTACTAGTCTTTGTTCCTCTTTCGGGCGCTTGTTCTTAATATTGATTGACAATGAATCTGATGTTCTTCCGATCCGAACTTGTTTCTTTAAGGCATTCAATCACCGTAAACTGCGGATTGCGCTCGACCTGGTGAATAAGTCGACCTGGCGTATGTCGACCTCATGATTGTTAGCTCATAATTCTGCTTTAGGCCAATACTCGACGTTCAAGTCGGCTCTCAGACATACTTAGGATACCCGTAGGTTAGAACTGAATTTGCGGATATGGTAGTGACACGGAGAAGCATGACAGCGAAAATACCGTAGACGATGTTGGAACGTTTGATCCAGTCAATCAAACGCGTATCAAACCTCTTTACGCCAGATGATAAACAGAGTTAGCAGCAAGACTTTGAAGGATTTTAACATGTGATAATTGTCAGTTACATATAAATTTGAATCAGTCTTGACATATGGATGCAAGTCATGGGCAATGAATACAACACACAAAATCCAGATCCAAACCTCAGAAATGAGGTATCTGAGGAAGGTAGTTGAAGTAACAAGAAGAGATATGATCTGCAACCAGAAGATACAGCAAGGCCTAAAAACCCAGCCACTCGGCCCCATGATGTGGTACGAGGATGCTTTCTATCACAAAAGTAAGATAATCTCTGCAATTTTAAAGCATACCTTACAAAGACTCAATATGTGCACCCTTCGTGACGCGGCAGATATCTAGTCGATAGTTCATTTCTTCCCACACTCGAATCAGCATGTATCCTGTAACAGCAGCAAAGGTTCCAATGATCCGCTCTCTCAGCTCCACCAGATCTCGAGGCAACGGTGGGACAAGACTCTGTCCTTCATGAAGCCCCACAAAAAGAAATCATATGGTGTCTTGTCTGGGGACTTCGGGGGCCATCTCAGCAACACTGCATCGTCAGGACCACTGCGACCGATCCACCGTTGTGGGAGATGTTCATTGAGGTACCCTCTCACTGCTGCATGGTAATGGGATGGAGCTCCATCTTGTTGGAAAACTAAATCCCGTGAGTCCTCTTCAAGTTGGGGCATCATCCAATTGTCGAGCATGTCCAGGTACGAGAGTCCAGTAACGGTTTTTTCCGCAAAGCAAAATGGCCCGTAAAGCTTCCTTCTGGATAGGGCACCAAAGACGTTTAACTTTGGAGAATCTCTCTTAAGCTCAATGACTGCATGAGGTTGTTCTGAACCTCAGATCCGTACGTTGTGTCTGTTGACTCTGTCGCTGATGTGGAAGGAAGCCTCATCACTGAACACGAGCCGATATATATATATATATATATATATATATATATATATATATATATATATATATATATATATATATATATATAATATATATATATATATATATATATACATATATATATATATATATATATATATATATATATATATATATATATATATATATATATATATATATATATATATATATATATATACAGGGTGGTCATAAAGTCTTTCCCTGATTTCAAAAATTAAAAAAAAAAAGTATTCTGTACAGAGACACTTGGTTTTTTGGAAATTATTCCAGAACTAATACAGTTTTTTTATGCTGTCGTAGATTTTTGATAGGGGAATTAAGACTTGGGTTGGTCCCTTCTGAATAGATTAGAATGAGTGATAGCCACAGTGAGAGATGATAATAGAAATAGATTTCCACGAGTGAGATGGTAGAATGTGATAGAGGCTGTCTCTGAGATCGAGAAATCTTCTCTCTCTCTCTCACCTATCTTCTACGACAGATTTAGAGGAGTCAGACAGTCTAAACACACACACACGCACACACACACATATATATATATATATATATATATATATATATATATATATATATATATATATATATATATATATATATATATAACAGATATATTTCTATCCACTCACGTGCACGCACATACAAGACGACAGTTAGACGTACAGACGTGGGAAACTATAACAATGATGATACAGAAAATTTGGAACGAGCTGACAAACGCGCTGATTAAGTTCTCGAGAAATTTTTAATTATCGTAATAAACTTCTATCACAACATAAAATATTACATCAACCATATACAAATTGTCAAAAAAAAAAAAAATCAATGAATTGCTACAAGAAAAGATAGACCCACAGTTATGATCTTCCCTCGATGTTTAGCCCACAGTCCCGTTAAGAGAACAATTATAGCCCCAAGAGTCACGGATACATATGATTTGGTCTAATATTTCTCCCTTTTAAGGTATGGACAGACTTGATATCTCTGCTCTATTTTAAGGGAAATATGGTTAGCAATACTTGCATAAAGAAAGTTAAGACAGCAAAATGAGTGCCAAATTACAACAATAAAGAAACACTCAGACCTGCATTCACTCTATTTACTCAGCCGTGGCCACGTGCACTCTTGCATACTTACAGCTTTGTTAACAGCATCTGGAAACATAATTTTTAGGACATTCACATACAGAATCGTCAATGGCAGTCTTTGACCAAGAAATCCCCAGTTCCAAAAAAACGGGCTGAATTATCTGCTTCCGGGAACGATTCCTTGGGTGTTCTTATTTTTCGGATGTCTGTTTAGGTCACATTAAAATTGTCCAGGCACGAACATTAACAACGAGCACAGTGTCAATAGCTTAGGTTTCTAGAAATGAGGAATGTCAGATCGGTGTCTACTTTCAGGAAAGGACTATCTTTGGTCACCACACCACTAGTCAAACCTCCGTCGGAATGTTACTGACATTAATATGTTACTTGCCACATAGGCTAAAAATGTACTTGAGTTGTTTCTCAGGAAGAATATTTTTTTTTTTTCGTACACCTGCTAATACTCGAGGCGAAATCTCAGGTTATTATTAATGTCTAACCTGACATTGATTTTTACGTGAGTATCCTATTTTCTTGTACAGAGACAAGTGTCCCTCGCCATTCAGGCAGATATTCGCCGTTTTCGGAGGTACCCATTAGAGCTGGGTCGGCTCAGGAGCCGCCAGTCCCTGGTCGACGACACTCCTTCAAATGTCCTCGCCAGGTCTCGAGTTAATCCAGTCCAAATCCCGGTCGACGAAAAATCCTCAAATGCCGTCGCCCGGGTTTGATCCTGAATCACCCGTCGCCAGAGCGGTGTTGTAACCACTACGCTAGCGCGGCTCCACAGGAAGAATTAAATATGGCGCGATAGGCCTGTTACTTCATTTAACCTATAGGGTACTTGTAAAGATTATGCACCAAGGCTTTCAAGGAAAATGTTTTAGTTCTTCACAGATATCACTCATCAGTACTTAACGCTGGCAAAGTTAGGGTTAACCCCAGTATTCACTGAATAAAGGAAAAAACACATATAAAATAATTATACATACTAGGTACTCGTTATAACTTACATTTTTAAACTGCAAGCGTACAGCTTGACTTATCATTTAAAACTTCCCGTAAAATAAGTTATATACATAAAATCAATCATCATGAATTAGGAATACTTACGTATCCCGTCAATACTCACTGATGTAGCATTTCAGTTATAAGTTAATTTTAAAATATATTCTCGTCTGATTATTTAGCAGTTAAATTTAATTCCTGATAGCTACCTGGTTTTAAGCTAGAAATTATACTTTATTCTGATTTCCACTGAAACACGTCACTAGAAAATAATACAGACTATATTTTAATTAATCTGCACAAAAATCTAACTAGGGAAATAAGTGATTTAAAACTTTAAACACTTCACGAAATTACTAGATATCTAATATATAATATTTACCTCCGCACAGAACTACAGATTAATACCACGAACTAGAATCATTTAATATTATGGTAGTCTAGAACTCGGCAAAATGTTGCCCAGAAACTTTTCAATACGCAAGATATTTTTCTAGCCTGGCGATCTGTCTACTGCAGATTTAGGAGTAAGAATGAAAATCTAGTTTCAAACTCTGGTTAATATCTTAAACCCGACAAAGGGTCCCAACTTATTTCGCAAAACTAAATAATCTCCCCTTTCCGTCTTAAACACCTTACATTTAACACTTCCCATTACTAGACGTTTGCCATAACTGACACTTCTCGTCTTCACACCTCACGCTGACCAGGGCCAACAGTGAGTGCCGTGTCAGATGGGATTTCCAGACAAATGTCTCAAACTGCGTCTTGGAGAGGTCGGTTATCGCGCCTCACCTGAGCGCTCAGCCGATGCAACTCGTTGTGGCAGGTGAAAATGCAGACGATATGTCACCTATAAGTCTGGCGAAAGCGAATATTCACAGTTTACGTCTACAACGCAATAACCTCCCGAGCCTGGCATCTACGTAATAACATCACTAGTGCGTTTCTAAATGAGAACAGACACTCGGCGAAAGTTTGAATGGGAAAATAGTAATGTTTAAGTCGCAAACGAACGAATGCGGAAAAAAAAGGATAAAAGATTGATAATAAGGTAGAGGACACGGGTAGAGAAAGAAAGGAAAATAGAAAATTTATTGATCATAAAACTCTCTGTGACATTTGCTATTTGTAGATTTCAACATTTGCAATTTTCAACACTAATATTCGAGGGATTGCAAGTTCTCTTGAGACACGATAGGTTGATTTATGAGGACTGCGTTGAAACGCCGTGCGCACTGCGTCCACAGTTTCTTCACTCACACAAGGCCTACCTGCTCTGGGCATGTCACCGACGCTGCCAGTGTCCGTAAACTTTATATACCAAGCTTTGATGCTTTTAACATCTGGAGGATCTCGTAAAAATTTGAAATCAGGGAAAGACTTTATGACCACCCTGTATATATATATATATATTCAGAAGTACTAGACAATCGGCATTATCGGACTAACGACTTTTCCGTTTATAAGAGCTTTTATTGTATCTCTCTGGCATTAACATAAGGTAGTACACAAGCACTTAGAAAAGATACTGCCTGTTAACTGCATGTGCCAAAATTGAGTGCATTTTTTACTCGTATTTCCACAAGAAGTTCAAGAAACACTCGTTTTTTTTGGTTTTTTTTTTTCAATGCACGAACGAAGCTACAGTGTGCCAGCAATCACTGCAACATTTTCACTATCGTGGTGACCTCTAAGATGAGTTGGCTGACCTCTTTATTGGCTTTGCTGCCTCAATTCAAACACGTTTACAAATATAGGTTAAAGCAGTGGTTTCCACACTTTTATAAATGGCGCTACATGTGTATTAAATGTGTGAAATTTCGCTTGGTGCTGCGTTCCGTTAAGAGACATTAAAATGTAGAGACATACGTCATAGTTCCTCACGACACAGCGAGGTTGAGAACGATTGTTTGTTGGGTAATCCAGTAATGACTTGTCCTGTTACGTGGCTTCTTATTCATGTCACTGCATTGACACTGTTCATACTTTTCTCCTGCTGTATGAATACATTTATTTATCCCCAACAGATAACTTGAAACTTCCGAGCAGAGTGATGAAAACCAACAAAGAGGATAAGGCAATGTTCTATTTAAGAAAAAGTTTATGATTATCAAGAAACACCTTCAAACCAGGTCCAGATTATCCATTAGGCCAAGTAGGCTGAAGCCTAGGGGCCCGGAGTTCTTGGGGAAAAATTTTTTAAAAAGCATAGAAACACAAATAAGTACACAAAGAAAATGTATTGAAGAAATTGTTGACAGAAAAACAAGGAAAATTTTTCCAGAAAATGTGTTTATTGTTCTTTACCTTAATAATATTAGAAATAATACTAATAAACATTAATAATAAATAATAACTAACAAAAGAGGTAAGCAATGCTAAAAAACTAACACACCAGTCTATTTATAATACTAGTATATATCATCACCATGCTAAGGGGTTAGAAAAAAAATATTAAAATAAATGCCCATTAGGTGAATGGGGGGCACAAACACCAAAAAAGACTACAGGCCTCTTCTTAGCTTAATCCGGCCCTGCTTCAAGCCCGTGTTCATCATTCTGTTACCAGTAGGTATTCCCAAACCAGATACTGCCGTAGAGGAGTCACATGAAATATTATAAACTTCACTATACTATGTCCAGCTTTATGAGGAGTGGCGAGTTCCCTTCCTTGCTGTCTTTGCCTTTCCTAACTCAAGAGCGAAGTTAAGTACGAATTTACAGCTGAATAGTTTGGAACGTGGCGCTACCAGGTTTCGAACCTGGTAAGTTTGCCTCGAAAAGCAAGAGCTCTAACCACTCGACGCTCGCTATTATCAGTCAAGTCACGTGTATTGGCAGTATAGGCAATACGTGTTAGTTACTGCAGTGAACAGGCAAACGACACAACAGTATTTATGTCATTTATACATAAGCACAAACGTTGGTGAAGCAAACATTGGTGATGCAATAAGGCTGAATACAACACTGGTGTGGAATTATACAAACTCTGTGTGTTGTGGGTAATCTGTTCTGGTCACTACTGATACCTGCTGGTGGTTCACTACTGATACAGGTATACTGCTATGGTGGTAGTGGCTGGTGATGTAGACATAGCGCGAATGCGTGTTGGAAAGTTCGTCAAGGTGGACATCTATGTAGCAGTGCAGACTTGTATCACAACATGTAACATACAGGAGTGTGTGTAGCATTCATCACATTGAAAGGTGTAGATGTGGAGTTGATGGAACCATATGTTGTACGTGTTACAAGTATGGAGTCAGAAATATTGGTAAACAGCTGTGTACGTTTTCACCATTTATTATAGTCACAGCAACAAGACGTAGACAAATCCATGTAAGCATGACACAGGAACATGGCGGATATGAAGACAATTCACTACAAGTGCATGTATATAAGTTCCAATAAATATATGATTATCAATGTGTTGCAGACTCCAATTTATCTCTCCTTCCACAACTAGCAGAAAAAACCCCGCATTACAGAACGGGTAAATAACTGTATAAATATCCAACAGTTTCATTCTGACTCTTGTTAAGGTAAAGGTAAAGGAACCCGTTACACGCCCATTGAGGCATATTGGGAATATGGTGTTAGGCCCATCTTATCTTGACCGTCGGCACACGAGGGGTGATGTGGTCGGCATCACGCCGGCCGCCTTAACCTTCCCAGAGTAGCTCTGGTACCCATTTGGGGCTGGGTCGACCCAGGAGCCGTTTGTGGCCTAAAAATTTTCCGCCTCATCTGGGGATCGAACCATAGACCACTGCGCTAGGAAGCCAGTGCACTAACCACTATGCTACCGCGGCTCCTTGACTCTTGTTAAGTCGACCCCAAACATGGCGGGCGACGAAAAATAGCATAGTCCATCCCTCTAATCGGACGTATCAAAGATAGGCTGTCCTTTCGAAGATAGTCTTATATAACTCCCTCGTACATCAGGCGAGTTTTCATTTTCAAAGTTATAATAGCAATAACTGGTAACTCATCTGGTCTTCCACTCCAGATAGTTATATATTAGGCCTCTATACAACAGTAAACACTGTGGATTCCTCATCTGCAGACATAAGAGTCTAAGTTCAAAGATATACCGCTAATCATGCGGGTTTTAGAATAATATCTATTCTCCTGGGTTTTCTGTGTGTAAATCTAAACCTAACGGTCTTAGATGGCTCCAACGAGCATAACAAGTAGAATACTCTGCCTTTCAACCATTCGTGAGCTCTCGTCACCGGTTGACCCAAAATATGTTCAGCTTACACTGTGAACAAAGGAAGTGTGAAAGTTTCGTCTTTTACCTTGCTTTGAATTCCTAACACAACTTCATAGCAACTGTCGTCTTCCTGACGAACAGAAATAACACAGGGGACTTTAAATAACAGTGGAAGAGTTTCCATCCCCAGAGGCAATGCAGAGAAGTAACCAGACATTTCGTCTGACAGACCCAGTTCAACAAAACACGGCCTCCCGCACGAAACAAGTTGGCTAAAATGAAAGTTTCGGTCCGAATCTTCATCTGCAAGGAAGACACCAGATAGGTCTCTATGTTGTTAATGCCGAGGAAGGTTTGAATTGAAATGTCTGTCTTATGCAATATTTGACCTCTGTGTGAGTAAATAAAAAGCCGCATGCATTGTACTTTTGTACAAAGGCTTCAGCACAAGAGTTAGCGGTTCAGAAACAATGTCAAAAAAGAAAATCGACATTGAAATTACAATATGGGAAGCATGTAGTTGCGGTTGGGAGTACCATAGGACGAAATATGACGAGTGAGGGTCCAGGGAAGAGGGTCAGCAGAAAATTTAAACTCTTCAGCTATCGTCTTCTTGTTGGATCTCTGGCCGCTGACTGACAATGTAATCATTGACCATTGTGCCTAGTGGCGTCTTGTAGGGCAGCAATAAACTCTCTCCGCTCTGCTCGGTCTGTGGCGTTCTTTCATGCGTTGCCCCAACTCTGGTTCTTGCTGTACGTCTCGCCCTCCACTGTTCTCCGCCAAGTTTCGGCTTTGAGGACAACAAGAAAAATACAAACCTACTGCTTCCGCAGGCTATCTCGTAAACATAATACAGTTATTAGATTGTGTATTGGGCTATTAACCTCATTGTGTATTGGGCTATTAACCCCATTGTGTACTGGGCTATTAACCTCATTGTGTATTGGGCTATTAACCTCATTGTGTATTGGGCTATTAACCTCATTGTGTATTGGGCTATTAACCTCATTGTGTATTGGGCTATTAACCTCATTGTGTATTGGGCTATTAACCTCATTGTGTATTGGGCTATTAACCTCATTGTGTATTGGATATTAACCTCATTGTGTAAAACAATTTGCTACTGATTCCCTGCCACAAGAGCACACAACAGCTCTGATGCGGGCTTCAGGCAAGAGTTGCCAGCTGCAGGGTGCCTCCGGCTTCATAGATAGTACAAAGATAAATAGCGGTGATGATGGTGGAGGTGATGATGGTGGAGGTGATGATGGGGATAATTATGGTGCCTCTAAGATAGGTATCTAGAAAGTGCCTATTTTTTTATGATTGCTAAATCAGAAGCACATCTCCAATCCAACCTGCAAGTCTGGAAGGAAGAGCTGGAGAAGAGAGGGATGGTCATAAGCAGTTCTAAAACAAAATCCATGGTGATATCACGAGAAGAAAGAAGACATCAGATTAAGCTGGGAGAACAGGTCCTGGAGCAGGTCGCCCACTTTAAATACCTTGGAGCTATTATAGACCGAAAGGGAGGTATCAAAGAAGAGCTGGCAACTCGAAAAGCAGCAGCTGGGAGACTTTTTCAGGCCATCGAGGATTCCCCAGCAAGAGAGAGGTTGGTAAGAAAACGAAGATGGCTGTATACCGCTCCACCTATGTCCCAGTCTTGACATATGGATGTGAGTCATGGGTGTGATAGATTACGTAAATAGATTACATATATCAGCACGTCTTTACTCCCACCTGGCTCCCACCTAGCTTCCTTATTAGTATGCACGTTTTTGTTAAACGCAGAACCCATGTACTTCTATATCTGTCAAACTCATAATTGTAGCCACGCCTATTTTTTCTTTTTCTATTGTCTTACAGGCAATAGGAAGGTTTACAAACAGACTTATTAACTAGTCCACGACGGGACAGGTAAACAACTAGCGAGTAAGAGCCGTTAACTGGATTATCACGCGAGCGATTGGGCAATCGTTGAAATAGTGACAGATCAGACTATGATGCACGTAGAAAGAAAATCAAGGGGCGATAACCACAGTTACCGACCTCAGCCGTCTGTTCGTGAGTCCCAGAGAATGTAATTAGCTACGGAACGAGCGGAGATCAAAAGACTGTTTGCTCGTTGCCAAAGTCTATGCGGTCGGCAGAAGTGAGAAATAAAGCTTTCATTCAGAAATCGGACGCAGATTTCCCCAAAAATACGGGCAAGGCGTGATATCTCGCAAGAACTAGCAAATTAAGACCTATTTCATATATATACCTCTTCCTTTTTCGGAACATCTAGCTTCGAATCCTAGACCATTGTTAAAGTGGAATTACTTAGTATTTTCGATTGGAGATAGTTTCAACTTCTGTGTTGCGGTAAATATATTTGCTAGCATTTTTGAGTGATTTAATAGTTAAAGTTCGTCATTATATTTCACTAGGATTGTTTGTGTTAATTGACTAGCGAATTAAAATAATTTATAGCTAAATTCTCCGGCTGTAACGTTAATTTAATTACTCGCTATCACCCAGAAAAGAGATATTTTAATTGACTAGTAAATGCACTAGGCAATGTAGTACTGACGAAATATATATTTATCTCTAATCCATTATGTGTAATTTTTGTAACTGACTAGAATTTATTTCACGGGTTAATAAGAACGATAATATAAGCTATACACTTGTGTTTTCTAATCAAATATAATAACCGAGTGGATAATAAATTATACCGTTACGCGGGTTTGGACAGAATACTATATTGTGGTTAAATGTTTTGTATTTTCTTCCTAAAATCCAGTACGGGTCACAAACCAAAACCTACCAGCGGCCTGAATCTGAGAAAACGGGTCTAAATCTAACAGTACGAAAAAAAACATTTTTATATAAATATCGGGTCTTCGTGGTTGACCTGTTTGGCCCTCTTGTTTCACCCAGAAAAAGAGAGAGTACCAACAAAAGACTATAAGGATTAATTTAACTGGTCATATAGCTACCCAGCTTTCTTTTCCATTTGTTTCATTTACATTAAGCCCGCTGTGGCGAAGTTATTAAATTTAACAATACCCAACTACCGACCACTGTTTTGTGGCGAAGATTTATCCAGAGAGATTTATATACCTGACATTCTCGTTAACTATCGGAGTTACAAGCTACTGCACAATGTGAACATTAGATCTCTTAAGTATTTTCCTACCTGGACTAATTGATGTGACATAAACAGAATCCTATTAACATTTGGAAATTACGATCATTGAATATACATACCAAGCTTCGTCTGTTTAATTCAAATGTTATCTCAGTGTTAACATACGGCTGTGAGAGTTGGAAAATAACAAAATCATTGGAGAACAAGCTGAATACATTCGAGAACAAATGTCTTAGAAAACTCATGAACATCAGTTGGAAAGAATTCAAGACTAATCGACAAATAAGAGAAGACTCTAGGCAGAAATATGTCTCCGACTATATAAGGAAAAGACGATGGTCATATATCGGTCATGTCCTACGAATGCAAAACAACAGAATACCACTACAGGCGCTCACTTGGGTTCCTGAGGGTAAGCGGAAAAAAGGAAGACCAAAAGAAACACTCAGAAGAACAATAATAAGAGAAGGAAGAACGTTGGGCCTAAATAATGTGCAAGAGCTAAGAGGAGTGGCGTCACAACGAACAACCTGGAGAGCACTGGTTTCTGCCTTATGCGCCGTGTTTGGCGCTTAAAGAATTTATTATTATTATTATTAACAGTAACAAAGTAAGCGTTCCCCAATTTAATTCCTTGGAGGAACTGGGGCTTATTATTATTTGTTGTGTGTACCCACGTATGTTCCAGATGTTGTAATCAATGATTAAAGGCGAGGACTGAAATGTGGCATGTCTCAACAGAGGGAATTGCACTTATGGGTCTATTTCTTTATTATTTCTGTAACATATGATTTTATATTTTCTATCTGATACTGGATGTTGTGAAGTTTTTTTCTTTATGATAAATAAACTTAACATAAAACTTAATTACCTGTGTTGGTCAGCTCGGCCCAATATCCCTAATCCATTACTATAGTTTCACGTTTGTGCATCAAGTTGTCGTCACTTATCTCTGTGTGTGTATGTGAGTGGTTATAGCGTATATGTTAATATATACAGAAAGGTAAACTGTCTGATAAACAAATTTCAGTCGTAGCGATAGGCTGGACTAGAGTATCTTCTCAATCCAGGGACAGACTCTACCTTTTCACCATTTCACTCGTGAAATCTATTTATTTACCTTATCTCTCACTGAGTTACCACCTTTTCCAGTTCTATTCAGACGGGACCAGAATCTATCTTAATCATCTATCAAAAAATCTACGACAATGGGCAATGACTACAACCCACAAAAGCCAGATCCAAACCTCAGAAATGAGATGTATGAGGAAGGTGGTTGAAGTAACAAGAAGAGACATGGTCCGCTACCAGACGATACGTCAAGGCCTAAAATCCCACCCCCTGCAGACCCAAGTAGAACAGTCCCAACTAAGATGGTTTGGCCATGTCTGCAGAATGGGAGAAGATCGGTTACCACGACAAGCATGGGAAACAAAGAGCCAGGGATCCAGACCCCCAGGACGACCCAGAGTCCGCTGGGAGGAAAACATTAGACAATCTTTGAAGGACCGAGGACTAGAATGAAGCCAGGCCAGGAGGAAGACAGCCGATAGGATAGTCTGGTGCTCTCTCTTCCAAACCTCTACACCTCATGGTAGAAGGGGAACGACTAAGTAAGTAAGCCTATTGCTTGAAACCTATGTATTTTCTTGTGATATGTAATTCTAACAACGTCTCTGTCCTTATCTTCTAAAGAGAGTAATACGGTGTGCACTGACGCTGGATCCAGTGCACACGCGACATCAATTTATCAGTGACGCAGACCCGTCATGGACCACTCTCGCGTCATTTTTCATTCTGTTTTGCGCGTTCTAGAGATCCCGTACAACGGTGATTCTCAGCTTTTATTGAAGCAGGAACCACTTGAGAAATATAAAAATTCCCAGGGATGCCCACCTCAAAATGATTCTAGAATACATAAAAGTATAAGGTAAACGTAGTTCCATATCAGATACTGCCATTGGTAAGTGAAGTGTTAGAGACTTCACTAAACAAGGTCTAGCATGAGAGGTGGAGCGACCAGTTCCCTTCCTCGCTTCTTTTCGGTGGAGAATTCAGACACTATCCCCCATGTCAGCTGCAGTTTTAGATATCAGACACAATTCCCCTATTTGGGCTGCAGTTAGAGATATCAGACACAATTCCCCTATGTGAGCTGCAGTTAGAGATATCAGACACGATTCCCCCATGTCAGCTGCAGTTAGAGATGTCAGACACTATCCCCTATGTGGGCTGCAGTTAGAGATATCAGACACAATTCCCCTATGTGGGCTGCAGTTAGAGATATCAGACACAATTCCCCTATGTGGGCTGCAGTTAGAGATATCAGACCCAATTCCCCCATGTCAGCTGCAGTTAGAGATGTTAGATACAATTCCCCTATGTGGGCTGCAGATAGAGATATCAGACACAATTCCCCCATGTCAGCTGCAGTTAGAGATATCAGACACAATTCCCCTATGTGGGCTGCAGTTAGAGATATCAGACACAATTCCCCTATGTGGGCTGCAGTTAGAGATATCAGACACAATTCCCCTATGTGGGCTGCAGTTAGAGATGTCAGACACTATCCCCTATGTGGGCTGCAGTTAGAGATACCAGACACTATTCCCCTATGTGGGCTGCAGTTAGAGATATCAGACAATATTTCCCGTGTGGGCTGCGAGTAGAAAAGCCCGAAACTATACCCAAGTAGGCTTGCCAATAGAGAAGTAAGACATTATACCCCGTGTGAAGTGCTGGTAGAGAAGCCACACACAATTCTCGTGTACGCCGCGGGTAGAAAAGTTAGACACTGTTCTCCGTGTGGGCCTCGGGTAGAGAGATCAGACACTGTTCCCCGTGTGGGCTGCGGTTGAGAAGTCAGAGACTATGTCCCATGTGGACTGCGGTTAGACATGTCGGATACTATTCCTGGTGTGCGAGCAGCTGGTAGAAACATCTGACATAATTCCTCATGTGCGCTGGATGTAGAAAAGAATGAAATTCTTGCCAAAATGTTATGTTACACTGTTCACACAAAAACAGGGATATTATTCCGACAGATTTTTCAAGCTGCAAGGCGCACATTAATGCGTGGAATCTAATATTTTTAGTCACACCTGCCGTTTACTAACTGTTAAAAGCGACTTGCTAAACGAGAACAGCTGTGACATTTGAAACTGTGAATTGGACTGCATAACAAAATAAACAGTGACATAAATTTGCTGAGACACACAGGTTACACGCAGACAGCTATTGTGAAAGATTGGCAACGAAAGTGATTTTTCTTCTTTTTCATCGTACACGTTCAGACTAAAATATTTAAATGAAATATGTTTAAACAACGCAGTCGTCAACCTGAAGTTGTCGGTATCTCCACTGATATGATACTGGTGTCGGCCATATTTGCTTTCTCTGTTCCTCATAAGTTGAGCACTTTAGAAGCAGATGTTCAGCGGTCATTATATCGGTGCTACCATTACACTCATCAGTCGTTTCTATCTTTAGCTGGTTTAATAGATAGTATCTCAATCCAGACTGAGAGAACCCGGATGAAAATAATGTTTCACTTTTTTGTTGTTGTGCTGTTGCCTTCCCATTGCAGATTTTCTGTATGTCTTAGTAAAAGTGTATCGCTTTATGTATTGTCATTTAGAACGAATGAAACTTTAGTCGCTGGCCATTTGCAGGTCATAAGATGATCCGATATCGTTCTTTCTTTTACCCGATGGTAT
Source organism: Oreohelix idahoensis (assembly GCA_024509875.1). Classification (NCBI taxonomy): domain Eukaryota; kingdom Metazoa; phylum Mollusca; class Gastropoda; order Stylommatophora; family Oreohelicidae; genus Oreohelix; species Oreohelix idahoensis. The sequence goes on along the minus strand of JAMPIV010016195.1, from coordinate 579,831 downwards.
TCATACGCTCTGCGTGAAAAGTAGAGCATGTCCGACTTTAATTTTGACATCACAATAATCTGAATAGTTATTACTCTCTGACACAAATGAATGTCCACCTAGGACTGAAATCTAGACCCCTGAATACATCCTTCAAGACTATCCTGCTCATATTGATCTAAAATGTCAGACCTGGCCAAATGGTGCAACGCTGAGATAGAAGTTAAAGCCTGGACCTGGAGAGAACTCTGCACTTAGCGACAGGCCTGTAGATCTACTATGACCAGTGACCTGAATGAAGAGGAAGTTATAACTCGGGTGGACATGCCTTCTTAGAATGTCAAGAACCTGCCAATAGGCCGAACTTGTCAGACGAGGGAACCCTCTCTGATGATCAGATGTCCTCATCAATGAGCGTCCCTGAAAGTTATTATTTTATTTTAAACAGAGCTTCCATTAACTGCCACCGTGTTCATTCTCAAAATAATGGTTTACCAAATTCATAATATTTATATAACTTTATATGTATCCAGTTAACTCATTAACACGCTTATGTAACTCCCTCCAGTGTAACAGGAGTAGTCTGAAAAACGTTCACGTTTCTGCCGCTAGGAAGATCAGAGATTTTGATAATGCAAGTTTTAGAGGTCGCGCTAGGAGGCAATACATAAGCAACCTGGTTAACCCTTGTCACACTGGGGTAACACAGGGCTCAGGCATTAATATTAATAGCTTAACATTTGTGCCTTGATAGGTCTGGTAACCCCATCATGTAAAACTGATGCCATAGAAACAACCGCTGTAAGAGAATGTATACGCTTGGTGAAGTCTTCCTAGAGACGATGCTGCTGTTGACTCCATGATCCGCAAGAAGTACATGAGTTAGTGCAGGCTGTCTTTGAACAACTACAGTGCAGGCTGTCTATGAACAACTACAGTGCTGGCTGTCTATGAACAACTACAGTGCTGGCTGTCTATGAACAACTACAGTGCAGGCTGTCTATGAACAACTACAGTGCTGGCTGTCTATGAACAACTACAGTGCAGGCTGTCTATGAACAACTACAGTGCTGGCTGTCTATGAACAACTACAGTGCTGGCTGTCTATTGTCACGTAGACAGTGACTTAATTTATTTTTCCATCTCGTCTCAATGTTATTACTCTTTAATGTTCTGTTTTCCCAGACATTTTGTTTCTCTTTGCTTTGCTACCTGTGTGGCCCAATTGTTTTCTCCTTCTCAAACCCCACCCGAGGTTGTTTACGTTCGAGCCTGCAGCGGTCAGCGAACGATAATGTTACGTCAGCACACCTGGCCTGATCAGAAGAACGTCTGTTACGCTTAAAGTGTTAGCCACGAGCGGCTAGTACCCTTTGAGGCCTGGGTAACGAGTGTGATCTGTTTCAGGGGGAGATAACAATCGCGGTCAGTCTCTGTGTTTGGCTTCGGAACGCAGTTAGAGCTCTCATAATATTATGCATTTCTCTACCTGGGGAACTTTCGCACGATTTCTGTTGTCTTTGATGTAGTCTCTAAGAGAAACTTTGGTCTTACCCGGTATTACGATTACGCCGATACATCTGTAGGGATACGCAGGCCAGGTGTCCGGGGGGAGCGTCCTGTGTGATTTATAAGAGTAGACGGGTTTTAATAGACAAAGACATTCGAATATTTTCCTGGCCCGAGATAGACCATTATGGAAATAAGGCAAACATTAACACAGAACTAAATGTTTTTTGCCTATTTCTTGGCATTTTCTCGGGTTTCAGGGGATACCGAATTGCTAGTCTAGTTTCCAGTCAGACGAAGAATGTCACCGTCTCTTCGTCTAGAGGGATTCTGAGGATATCTAGCCCCACGAGTGTCACACCCCCGTTCCTGAATCAAAACCCCTTTTGTCAACGCCAAGTTAAGCTCACGCAGTGCAACGGAGCCAACGCTAAATCTGGAATCACCAAATGCAGTAGTAGTTCTCTACTCGCCTCTTGGATTACCAGCCAGAGCATTGCGGCTTCCAGAATATCAAAACCGCCCAGCATGCCTATAGCAGAATTCCATATCACCCGCCTTTTTTGTGCCTAAACGGGGCACTCAGCCAAGCCACAGTCAACCAGCCAAAACCGGATTTAAAGCCAATTCTAGCGCCGGATAAGCACGCCTTGAGATCAATTGTCCTCAAGTGACTTCGTCCCATGGTTTATTTCTGGGTCTATGTAGAACTTCGCACGTATGAGCAGCCATCCATGGACAGAGTTCCAGCCCCACTCACGCCAGTAGGGGGGAGTCACCAACGATAGCGCCTATACAGTGATTTTATTCAGGTTAATTCCATCACCGATGGAGGATATATACGAAAAAACAACTTACTGGAGCTTTTCCCTTGGTCCCCGAAAGCGGACAGGCTGTCGCTAAGTTCATTCAGTTGGTCTGCAGGAGATAAACAGCGTCCCCCAGCCCACCTCGCGCCAGTAGGGGGGAGTCACCAATGATAGTACCAACAAGGACAGTTTTGTAGGCATAGTCCCTCACGAAGGATCTACAAGTAACACACTGTCCGGACTATTTCATCTGGTCCCCGAAAACGGACGGACTGCCACGCAGTTTATTCATTTTGATAAACAGAAGGTAAATAGAGTCTTCCAGCCCACCTCGCGCCAGTAGGGAGGAATCACCAATGATAGTACCAACAAGGACAGTTTTGTAGGCATAGTCCCTCACGAAGGATCTACAAGTAACACACTGTCCGGACTATTTCATATGGAAATCTTCTTCCAGGTTGTCTCAAGTCCATCTCCTATTTACACCTTATCTAAAGTGTAATCTATAACTCTGTCAGTCCACTATCCCTTGTCGATTTCACTACAGTTGTCCAACTCGACAAATACTCTACACTCCAACTCAACCACGACAAATGGGGTCTCGCCGCGGAATTTGAACTACATCTGCAGCAATCGCAACAGATGAGGTTGCAGTCTGGTAGGAATCTCTCACAAGATTCTATTCTGATTCTTAGAGTTTAGTGTTCGGCAGATTATAGGAATTTCTTTCCCCTAGACATATCGAACTATTTCTTTTGGAGGAAGTCGGAACAGCGTTTTTTCTCCACAGCAATCATAAATATTTAGTTACATTTATTGTTCATGCTACACATGAGACAGCTGGTAAAGGTTGATGGTAACATTGCTGAGTTTTTGGTTTACAAATCTGACGACTATTGTTGTAAAAGTCAGAAAATTTTGTTTTTAAGGGTTAATATTTTTTTCAGGAGTAGCTCTTTAATCTGAGATAAGAAGCTACAGATAGTCAGTTACTAGCTTGCATCTGTACCAAGGGAGGGTGTTCATTCGGATGATAGTAACCAATCCTCTCAATAGCTAAGTACTGACAGAAGTTGGGTACGATTTTGGTTATGATTATAAGATGTTTTAAGGACATGTAATGAACGTCTATGGAAAAGATAAATTACTGTCATTTAGTCCGTGTTTCACGCACTTTTAAAAAGGGGCCAACTTATCACGTAGACAGTGACTTAATTTATTTTTCCATCTCGTCTCAATGTTATTACTCTTTAATGTTCTGTTTTCCCAGACATTTTGTTTCTCTTTGCTTTGCTACCTGTGTGGCCCAATTGTTTTCTCCTTCTCAAACCCCACCCGAGGTTGTTTACGTTCGAGCCTGCAGCGGTCAGCGAACGATAATGTTACGTCAGCACACCTGGCCTGATCAGAAGAACGTCTGTTACGCTTAAAGTGTTAGCCACGAGCGGCTAGTACCCTTTGAGGCCTGGGTAACGAGTGTGATCTGTTTCAGGGGGAGATAACAATCGCGGTCAGTCTCTGTGTTTGGCTTCGGAACGCAGTTAGAGCTCTCATAATATTATGCATTTCTCTACCTGGGAAACTTTCGCATGATTTCTGTTGTCTTTGATGTAGTCTCTAAGAGAAACTTTTGTCTTACCCGTATTACGATTACGCCGATACATCTGTAGGGATACGCTGGCCATGTGTCCGGGGGGGGCGTCCTGTGTGATCTATATGAGTAGGCTGGTTTTAATAGACAAAGACATTCGAATATTTTCCTGGCCCGTGATTGACCATTATGGCAATAAGGCACACATTACCACAGTACTAAATGTTTTTTGCCTATTTCTTGGCATTTTTTCGGGTTTCAGGGAGACCGAATTGCTAGTCTAGTTTCCAGTCAGACGAAGAATGTCACCGTCTCTTCGTCTAGAGGGATTCTGAGGATATCTAGCCCCACGAGTGTCACACCCCCGTTCCTGAATCAAAACCCCTTTTGTCAACGCCAAGTTAAGCTCACGCAGTGCAACGGAGCCAACGCTAAATCTGGAATCACCAAATGCAGTAGTAGTTCTCTACTCGCCTCTTGGATTACCAGCCAGAGCATTGCGGCTTCCAGAATATCAAAACCGCCCAGCATGCCTATAGCAGAATTCCATATCACCCGCCTTTTTTGTGCCTAAACGGGGCACTCAGTCAAGCCACAGTCAACCAGCCAAAACCGGATTTAAAGCCAATTCTAGCGCCGGATAAGCACGCCTTGAGATCAATTGTCCTCAAGTGACTTCGTCCCATGGTTTATTTCTGGGTCTATGTAGAACTTCGCACGTATGAGCAGCCATCCATGGACAGAGTTCCAGCCCCACTCGCGCCAGTAGGGGGGAGTCACCAACGATAGCGCCTATACAGTGATTTTATTCAGGTTAATTCCATCACCGATGGAGGATATATACGAAAAAACCACTTACTGGAGCTTTTCCCTTGGTCCCCGAAAGCGGACAGGCTGTCGCTAAGTTCATTCAGTTGGTCTGCAGGAGATAAACAGCGTCCCCCAGCCCACCTCGCGCCAGTAGGGGGGAGTCACCAATGATAGTACCAACAAGGACAGTTTTGTAGGCATAGTCCCTCACGAAGGATCTACAAGTAACACACTGTCCGGACTATTTCATCTGGTCCCCGAAAACGGACGGACTGCCACGCAGTTTATTCATGTTGATAAACAGAAGGTAAATAGAGTCTTCCAGCCCACCTCGCGCCAGTAGGGAGGAATCACCAATGATAGTACCAACAAGGACAGTTTTGTAGGCATAGTCCCTCACGAAGGATCTACAAGTAACACACTGTCCGGACTATTTCATATGGTCCCGAAAACGGACGGGCTGCCACTGTTATTTCATCTCTCTGTGTTCTACAGGTTTTATGAATGGTGATCTGTGTGTGTGGTTGTTGGTGTATATGATTATTGATGACTATTGATGATTAGTTGATTATTGATGTAATTTTATGTTGTTGTGATGATATGCATTAATTTCATGCTTTTCTTCTTTAATAAATTTTACACATTTATTAATGCGCTGTTCACGACCTTTCCATCCATATTTGTATTTTTAGCTCTTTACTAGAATCTCTATGTATGATAAGAGAAAAGAGTTGAGAGCAGGAGATGCTTAGACAGTAAAAGTGAGTTGAGGCCTGGAGAGAGAGATCATTTGAATAAATCTTCTTCCAGGTTGTCTCAAGTCCATCTCCTATTTACACCTTATCTAAAGTGTAATCTATAACTCTGTCAGTCCACTATCCCTTGTCGATTTCACTACAGTTGTCCAACTCGACAAATACTCTACACTCCAACTCAACCACGACATCTATGAACAACTACAGTGCTGGCTGTCTATGAACAACTACAGTGCAGGCTGTCTATGAACAACTACAGTGCTGGCTGTCTATGAACAACTACAGTGCTGGCTCTATGTTCCATTATAAGCACAAGGAGAACAAGGAGGAAGAAGAACGCGTGTGCCATTTATTATGATACCTTATTGTAATACGGATAAGGAAAAACCTGGAGCTGATGGCACGTGACAGGAAGACTTAGCATAAGTTTGTTGAAAGTCTATACTTCTGATGAATGATAATAATGATAACTGTAACACGTTGGTAGCGAATTCTATCGAGGTTATATTCTTATTTTTTAGCTCTCTTTATCCCCATAGTAACAACCACGTGAAACGTCATGTATCGAACAATGAAAAAATCCCATCAGCTTTTCGGAAAAATACAGAAAAAGCGCGCATTGCACAGTGAAAGCTATTTTGAACATCTAATGAAAAAGCACGCAGGCCTTTCAATTTTTTTCGTGGTATATTGACTATTGACTTTAAATCATGATAAATTTGACTACAAAGATCTAATGAAATTGAAATGGAATAAAATGACCACCGGAGAAATAGGACATGCAGCAGAAAGAGCACAACCTAGCTATTACCCATAATGTTTTGCCGGGTTACTTGCTCGTCTGAGCATAATTTCTCTCACTGTAAGTATGTATGCTTGTTTCTCCTGATCTCCATACGCGTTCTCTATCCACTAATGTTTAACCTTCTCTTATCTGTGTGTTCTCTAACCTCATCGCTGTAAACGTTCGCACCTTTTCTCCATAAATTGTTATCTCAACTTCTGACTTAACTACAGTAATGTTCTTGTTGTCTTTCGCTCTCTACTTCAGTGAAACATTACACGTGGTATCCGTAAATCTGAGAAAGCATTTTACTAGTAGTCAATTACCCTCAGTTTTGTTTTAAGTTTTATTGCAGTTTATGTCTTATACATGGTATTCGAGGCTAAGGAAATACATATAACAAACGAATCATCTTTATTTTTGAAGTGCTGAGAATAACGCACTTACATTGTATTCACTGCTAAGGATATACATAACGGGTTAAAGTGGTATTCAATGCTAAGGATATACTTAACGGGTGAATATGGTATTCAATGCTAAGGATATACATAACGGGCGAATATGGTATTCAACGCTAAGGATATACATAACGGGCGAATATGGTATTCAACGCTAAGGCTATAAATAACGGGCAAATATGGTATTCAATGCTAAGGATATACATAAAGGGCGAATATGGTATTCAATGCTAAGGATATACACAACGGGCTAATATGGTATTCAACGCTAAGGCTATAAATAACAGGCTAATATAGTATTCAATGCTAAGGATATACATAATGAGATATTATAGTATTCATTGCTAAGGATATACATTACGTGCTAATATGGTATTCTTTGATCCATAACCACCAACCGTCAAAGCAGTCAGCGGCCATCACGCCTGGTGGCGTCTTGTAGGGCAGCAACAAATTGATTCCACTTTGCTCGGTCGGCGGCCATCCTTCGTACAGTGCCCCAACTGTGGTTCATTCTTTGCACCTCAGCTTCCACAGTTCTCCGCCAAGTTGTTTTTGGTCGGCCTCTCTTTCGCTTTCCCTCGGGGGTCCATAGCATAGCTGTTCTTGTGATGGTATCAGGGTCCCTTCTGAGGACGTGGCCAACCCAACTCCAGCGTCTGCCAGCTATGATGGTGTGCATGTCCTCTTGGTTACTCCGAATAAGTAGTTCTTGGCTGCTGATGGTGTTTGGCCAAAAGATTCGGAGAATTTTCCTTAGGCAGATTGTGTGGAAGGAGGACAGTTTCGACATTTCCTTCTCTGTTACTCTCCAACATTCCGCACCATAGAGAAGCACAGAAAGTACACAGCTCTCATACAGTCTTAATTTGGTGTTTGTGCTGTACTGGGAAGACTTCCAAATGTTGTTGAGAACAGCAAAGGCTGTTTTCGCTTTATTCATTCTGTTGTTAATGTCCTTGCTTGTTCCGCCGTCAGGTGTTACTATGCTTCCTAGGTAAGTAAATGTGTCTGTCTGTTCTAACTTCTGGTTCCTTAATATGGTATTCAATGCTAAATATACACATAATGGGTTTATATGGTATTCAAGACTATGAAAATATACATAATGGACATTAATGGTTTTCAAGGGGAGCCGCGCTGGTGTAGTGGTTACCAAACTGCGATGGCGACCGGGTGACCCAGGATCAAACCCGGGCGAGGACATTTGAAGATTTTTCGTCGACCGGGATTTGGACTGGATTAACTCGAGCCCTGGCGAGTACATTTGAAAGAGTGTCGTCGACCAGGGAAAGGCGGCTCCTGAGCCGACCCAGCTCTAATGGGTACCTCCGAAATCGGCGAGTATCTGCCTGAATGGCAAGGGACACCTGTCTCTGTACAAGAAAAAAAGGGATACTCACGTAAAACTCAGTCTCAGGCTAGACATACTAACCTGAGATTTCGTCGCGAGTAATAGCGGTACGTAAAAAAAAAAAAAAAATGGTTTTCAAAGCTATGGGAATAGACAGTGGGTTTAAATGGTATTCGAGGCTATGGAAACTGCATAACTGATTTATATGGTATTTAAGGCTAAGGAAATATACAAGATTATTTACCACCAAGACTCAGCATATTTTTCTCAGTATTTTAAAGGTATTAAAAGAACATGAGCTTCGTTAATTTAAAATAAGATGAAATTTAAAATATTATTTTTGGTGTTTTTGGTCTGAAAATGTAGTCTCGTAAAGAAAGATATTTCAGAATTAGAATAAATTAAGATATATAATTTTGCTTTTTTTACATGCTTTTATTTAACTTCACTTGTATGTCACTTTCAAATCTTGCAGTCGATTTATCAATCACTTCCAGATGAGCAATAGCTCTGAAACTTTGCATAGTTGTGTATTCCCGATGACAATACAATAATCAGTCAATTATTTAATAATTTAGTATTGTAATTATGACATTATGAGTAATTAAAGTTTTTAGTAAAGAAATGTAAACAAATCGGGGGCCATATTCAAGTTAATTCAAAATTCAAGAGTACGTGGTGTGCTTTTTTTTTCTATGCGTAAAACAGGGCAGTACTCAAACAAGTGTCTAGATAAATCAAGGGAAACAATCCAAATTATAAAATTATGAATTAAGGGTGATTCTCAAACAATCCTGCGAAATATAGTTATGGAACGGCAGAAAGAAGAATGCTGACGCTAGTTCTTTCATGGGCTTCGACAGTTCACAAAATGCAAGGGAGTGCAGTCGATTATGTTGTAATCTATTTGGGACCAAAATTATTAGCTGAAGGTCAAGCATACGTCGCCTTAAGTCGAGTTCGATCTCTAGATGGCCTTCAAATTGAAGAAATTGATTGCACTAATTTAACAGGCACAAAGCCATGTAATATTGACGCTCTAAAAGAAATGTATCGCTTAAGAAATTTCAGACCAGATTTACAATAAGTAAAAATATTGTTTATGTTTTAGTATGTCATAATTTTTCTAACACTAAAAAGAAGAAAATTAAAAAATATATATTTTAAACACACGCTTTTAATGCATTAAAAACCCAAAAATAATTTTTCAAGGAGTTTATTGCTTGCAGTCAAAAAATGTAACATCAAATTGACAAAAAGCGTGGGGCTCTGATTCTGCATGAAATTAACTTCTGCTTTATACTTCATTAGACACTTATGGATAAAATATATGATAAGCGCTTTGATACGTGTCGTTCTGTCTATTGTTTCGGAGAGTCTCCGTGGCCAAAGTAAATTAGGGGTAGTCCAACAACACGTAGTCAGTATAGCGGACCAACACATTTTCTCACAGTTATACACAAATACAGTTTATTATATTTCTACAAAACAGCTCCAATTATACTTATGTAGGCCCAAAGGCAAATGCAGTATTACAGTTTCGTCCAGTCCGTTCTCTATGAAACGCTGGTCATTTTCACTCGTTCCAAATTTTATTTAATATCGTCCCTTGGACATCATTATGAATAATCACACATTTCCTTACTAGAAAAAGCCAGGGACACCTCAACCAAGTATCTTGGTGTCCTGGTGATCGAATAATTCAGGAAAAACACAAAATACTGCAGGAGCTCAAAACACATCCGTCCGCACACTTCAGAACACATGCCGCATCTCTTCTTTCAGACGATTTTCTAACTTCTGCTCTTAATTTATTCACGTCTGCTAGTCAACCCTATAGGCATGACGTCACTTCCTTTATTAATAAATGACTCCGTATAAAATACACAAAAAAGGAGCCCTATCGCGCTGCCTATAATATTGACATAAATGTTATGAATTTTAATCATCACACGCTTAAACGCACATACCGTTATGTTTGTCTAATATTTATTTAAGCGCCCCACGCTTTTTGTCAATTTGATGTTACATTTTTTGTTGTTGATGTAACAAAGTTGAAAACAGAACAAGAAATAAGAATTATGGCCACAAAGAGAGATACAGTAACATGGACATGAAACCAGATAAGCAGTGTATATCAGCCAGTTCTTATCACAAGAAAACAAAGGGTGAACGGAAGGAAGATGAAAGATGAAATTACAAGTTAGAGGTCATCCATATATGACGTCACGCAATGTTTGCCATTTTAACCCTCACCCCTTTTTGTCTCACTTCGTCACAAAAACTCTGACACCCCCCCCCCCCCCCCCCCCCCCCCAACCTCTTTGTGGAACGTCACAAATCTCTGACCCCCCTCCCCGTTTAAAAAAAAAAACAATTAAAGGTTATCACATTCATCCGATATTTCAGTATTATTCCTATATATAAAATCGCAGCTTTTTCTGTCAGTACGTAACTCCACGGGATGCAACTTTGGTTGAAAGTTAGCCATTAATTGTATCGTATTGTTTCCCTTATATGTACTCTTCCGAAAATAGTAACACTTACCAAGGAAGAGTGTGCAAATGACGGTGTGCACAAAAATATATTTATAGAATGTGTGATCCCGTATACACACATTGGGATCCTCTCTGCTGCTACGTAGTTCGTGTACTGTGGTGATGCACAATGGTTTTTAAAAATACTTTTGAATAAGTAAAATTGCCGTTAGGTATTGGTGCTTTTGAATTTAAGTCCCGTCTTATGACGGGCTTTTACACTAGTAATAATAATAAACGCCGCCCACGAAGGAGTTGTCTATTATTGCGCATAAAAGAAGACTATGAGGAATGAGGTTACAAAATCTATTTTGTTCAGACATCATTTATGAATATAAAAGCGATCTTCAGTCATATTTCTTGTTTGACGTCACATTTCTTAAAACACCCGTTCCCTATCACTACACTTCGTCACACAAAATTGGACCTTCTCCCCCCCTCCCCTACCCCGCGCGCTCACTGCATGGCATCTTATGTGGACGACTCCTCATACAGACTGTGGCGAGAGGTTTTATTTGGCTTTAAGATCAGTATAGTACTGACAATTACAGAAATAGAATTTCTGCAGAAAATGGTGAAGTCCCAGTGTCTGAGAGGACAACTGGTATCACAAATTAGTTACGGCTGTGAATGTTCTGATCTCGAAACAATAGTAGAGAGGAGACCGACATAAAGTGCCACCTCCGCTGTGTAACTAACTGTGATATTAATAAACAAGGAAACAGATTTTGCTTAACAATGATAAAATTGACAAGTCTTCAAATACAATTTCCTTATTATTTATTTAGTATATACACTATCTACTCTTGTGCTGAAGGGTGAATGTTGAAAAATGGAATGTAATGAATTTGTAAGTTTACATATGATTTACAAATATTTATTTTATATATATATATATGTAAATAAATATTACAACAAGTTTTCCAATTATAGGAACAAAAATTATATCAGCTGTGCTGTTATTCAATTATAGTACATGTATCAGCTGTGCTGTTAATTAAGGATATAACACTTATCAGCTATGCTGTTATTTTTTGTCTCTTGCTATGCTACTTCACTTTCTCATCACTGACAGTTTCTATGCTCACAATGCTGACAGAAATGGTACTAATGTGTACTCATCTCTCTAAGGTCTGTTCTTCTTTGTTTGGTTCACACAACATCGGCTGAGTATCGTTCCTTTAGCCCACCCAAGACTGAGGGGGACCAAAGATGTAGAGTCAGGACAACCTCTATGCTCCTGCGGAGTTCCAGGCAGCTGGATTGACGACCCACGATCTCAGGTTTTAGGGCACGAATAAAACCTGTAACAAGGAAAAATAGGGGCTAATTTCTGTCCTCAAGCCCACCTATTTCTATTGTATATGATATGAGCGTGTCTCAGTGTCTGCATGTAGGATGAATGACAACATGGCTTAGTATGATTTAGCAATAGCGAGACAAGACAGGTGTCTACTTGCAAAACATTCTTTCTGATAAACTAATACATGGATATCATTAAATAATATAAATTCAATGCATGAATACATTCAATAATATAAATTCAATACATGAATACATTCAATACATGAATACATTCCATAATATAAGTTCAATACATGAATACATCCAATAATATGTACACCTAGGTGTGATACAACAATGTCCTTCCCCCTATAATATACCAGGCCCTCTCTGACAAGTGCTATAATATATCCTAACAATAACGTTATGTTCTTATGATAGGAGTATGTGAGACGAGGACTGTTTGGTGATATATCAGGTGGGAGTTATAGGAGACAATAGATTGGAGTTAGATGAGACAAGAGATTGAGTCCTAACAAGGACTGTTTTGGTTATATTTCAGTTGGTTTTATCTGAGATAATAGACTGAAGTTATAGGAGACAATAGATTGAGTCCTAACAAGGACTGTTTTGGTTATATTGCAGTTGGTCTGAGATAATAGATTGAAGTTATAGGAGACAATAGGTTGAGTCCTAACAAGGACTGTTTTGGTTATATGGCAGTTGGTCTTATCGGAGATAATAGACTGAAGTTATAGGAGACAATAGATTGAGTTATAGGAGACAATAGATTGAGGTATGAGTCCTATTAGTCTTTGTGTATTCAATCATAATAGGAAATACAATCATTATACTTAATTTCCCCCAAGATACAATCAGTAAGCTGATAGGTAGTATAAATGACACACAACAAATACCAACATTATAGACCTGCTGAAAGCCTATTTTCCTAAAGGTTATCGTAAATATATTTACCCTCTAAGATTCAAACCGGCCAGATTTTGACTCGACTTAGCAAAGCAAGCTGCAGGTCATTGCACTCCAGGTAAGCTATAAATCAAGGTGACAGCTTCTCTTCAGTCGGTCGGTATTTCTGGCGTCGTGTCGGTGATGTGTGATTATGCATAAAATCCGCCCGATTATATAGTTAGGTAAATGCTTAAGGAAAGCGTTTGGTTGGTTCCTGGCGGAGCAAAATGATTAGTCTCAAGCGCTGTACAGCCTAATTTTATTCAGTTTTCATCCGCCATCTTGCGTGAACAAGATGGCCGTTAATTTATTCTGTCTCAGAGACTTGTGAACGTTGCTCGTACGTTGCTCGTTGATTGGTTGAAGCAAATCTGTATCTCGACATAGTGATTAACAAAGTAGTGGGTTACACTCGTTTCACGACACAGACAATGCACAATATATAATAAATGAACCTGAACATTGGCATTGTGGAATTACTACACGTACAAGAAACAGATTCCTAAGGAGAGCATGATCGACAACACTTTCTCTGAAATAAGTTCCCTGAAAAGGACGAATAAGAAAAAAGAGATTAAAAGAATAAAACATAACTTAGGTTGTGCAATATATTGTTAAACGTACCCCATTATTTACTCAACTCCTAGAACAGGACATTAACTTCTCAGACCTTGCATAACTGATCAGTATGTGAAATATTTATTGCCTTAATGTGAAACTAGATACATATCTGTAGAAGTCACAAACCCGAACCAGATTAACACATGGACTTTCATAACAAATCAGAGGTGTATGCGCTCGTGGGGGTTCTTTCTTTCTTTTTTATTATTCGTAAACTATTCGCGACCTATAGAAAAGAAAGGGGCCGAATGTAACGCTGGCGCATTCAGCGCTGAAAATGACAACCTTGACAGATAAAAACATGCATGTCAGAGCTAAACCAAACATGTATTCAGAATCGGCAAGTGCACAGCCAGAAGTTACGAAAAAAAGTACGAAAGCAGAAATGTTCATTCGCCAGTGCAATGAATGAATTCTACAATGCATATCAGCAATGCTGTTACGTGCAACAACAAAAAAAGCCTCGTGCATTTTCCCCCCAGATTTTATAAGGTTTTCTTTATTTTTCCGTTATATTGTTTTCGCTGGGTTTTTGTTCCCCCTTCGATATAGCTCTGAACAATATTTTGTTTTGGTTTACTATATTTAATTTGCGCTTATCGCCAGCTTCGCTTCTTAGAAACCTTTGACAACACACACAAAAATAAAATCCTTAATTAAGGATGAACGCAAATTTATCTATCATCTATCTAGTCCACAGCCGTTTAGCAAATATTGGCTACCTAGGAAGGCAACACGGGTGGCCATAATATTCAGCTTGAAAGCGCAAAAATATAACTCAAAATTACACCATTAATTCTGCAATTGTTTGAACTTTTGAATGACTATTGTATATTTAATGTTATAGTGTCTTTTGCAATGTTAGTCTTTAAATGTAACTATGTTTCTTGGGTTTTTTTCACTAAGTCTATGCAGTCTCAAATTTTCTTAAAATGTAATACATCCTAGTAACGGTAAAGGCAAACCCATAGCATATACTGCCGTAGTGTTAGTGATTTCACTATACTAATTCCAGCTTTATGAGGTGGAGTGACCGGTCAAGAGGGGCGTCAGATGCCCATTTATAGCTGAGTAGACTGGCACACGACGCTACCAGGTTTTGATCACGGAACCAAATACCTTTGCTGCCGAAAGGCAAGCGCTTAACCGCTTAACCAATCGGACGCTCCACACTGTTAAAAAAAGGTAACGGTAGTCCCATAGCAGATACTGCCATAGGGCAGTGAAATGTTAGAGACTTCACTATACTAGGTCCAGTATCATGAGGTGAGTGGCCAGTTGCCTTCTTTGCCGCCTTTCCCTTCATTAACTCAAGCAGCACATTACAAAAGGCAGACGATAGCGTGCAAGTAAATAAACATGAACTTCGAGGCCTATGTTTGTATAATGTTATGTGCATTTTTGGGGTTCATCTTGTAAATAGGAAAGCTAGGAATTAATAACGTCTATGAAGTTGTCTGGATTGAACTAGATTTTATAGTTCATAACTTGTGGGTTTGTTTAAAAGTGTGAAGGGATAAAAACGTCTATATCTCTCGTCCAGTGTAGCTGGCATCCTTTTGTGGACAAGTCCTTTTCAGGGCTTTATGCTAGCAGATGGATAACGTTAGTCCTTTTCATGACTTAGAATTTATAAACGCTGGACGGGCTAGCAATCTGATAGTTCACTACAACTGGTGTTCGCTGAACACTGAGGAAGTACGGGAAGCGTTGGCGTAGCTCGCGAGTCCTTTCTAAGGCAAGTCCTTTTCAGGACTTCAGACTAGCAGATGGATAATGTTAGTTCTTTTCAGAACTTAGTATCTGTCAACGCTGAATGGGCTAGCAGTCCTTTTCATGGTTTTTTCGTGCTAGCTGATAGATGCTAGAAGTCCTTTTCAGGGCTTAGAGTTTATCAACACATCGCTTCAGTTAACATTCACTTATTTTTGAATGGCAAATTGCGCTCTGATATAACCAAATGACTTGTCTAGGTTGAAAGCACGTGACACGCTACAAGAAGGCAAAACCCGCAAACTAAAAAACATAAATGTAGCTCCATATCAGATACTAAATAAATAAATAGAGACTTCCCTATGGACAGGAAGCCTTGGGAGAAAGATGTCAGTTAGCCGGCTAGAATAGCCGTAGTTAATTTCCTTATGCTCGCCTTATGATTATTAGTATTAGGCAGCGTTGTTTGCAGGACCATTTACAACTGGGTAGATTGAAGCATGTTCCACATGATACGGGCAAATGAAACAAGAATTACAATTTGAATAGATTACAGAATGAATGTAAGGGCTAAAAGTAATATTTACACACTATATGGAAACACGAGCTTCCCATCAGCAGAGTGGCTAGAGCGTTTGTCTCTTGCGGGGAAGTTACCGAATTCCGAGTTAATTGGTTTATATACTTATATCAGATACTACCATAGTGGAGTGAAATGTTATTGGATTTGACCTATACTATGTCTCAGCTGTGTGAAGTGTGGTGAATCGGTCCCTTCCTCGCTGCTTTTGCTTTCGGTAACTTATCAGCAGAGTCAGGTACCCATTTACAACTGGGTAGACTGAAGCATGTCACTACCAGGTTTTGAACTCGGTAAATTTGCCTCGAAAAACACGCGCTCTAACCACTCTGCAACTCGACTATCGTGAAGGGATTGGCTAACGTCAACATATCTTTGTAGCAGAGGAGGATATCTTATTTGGCCGAGATTTCTAGCACGCCTTTTACGCCACGCATAGTAGGTTCGAATCTGTGAAGCGGCAATTAAATATCTACTTTCGTGTATTTGTTTTGTTCATCCGTTTGTTTGTGTGTTTGTTAATGTTCATTCTGGACTTTGCATCTTCAAAAATAAGAAGAAAAATAAAAGAAGGAGAAGAAGAAGCTATTTAAATATACTTTTAAAAGCCTCCAACATTTAGTTTGAAGTTAAGCTTTAGACTAAATGTTGGTGGCTTTTAAAAATGTTGTTCAATGGCTTTTTTTTTTTTAATTGACTAGTCAAAAGCGTTGATAGTGCAATGAAATAAGCTACCTTTTCAATTCGTCATGCCAAGCAAAAGTGTACAAAAGCATATTTAATAACATATGCATAAACCGAGACCTTCACAATATCCGGTATGAATTAAAAAACACAACCTGCTGAAAGAGAATACATTTACAGCAATCCCCATGGGTCGCTTTTTTTTGGTCTTCCCGCCGAAGTGCACTTGCAAAAATTCTCATCGGAAACGAAACACAACAGAAACCAAAATATCCAGACGTATTGTTAACAAAGCAGACGTATTGTTACATCAGGGGCACGATCAGGGGGCTATGTCCTGAAACTAGTTTATGGGGACACCGCCGGCGTTCAAGCGTGTGTACGTTAATGGCTAACCCATGCTGAGCACCCAGTAGGAGCTGTCAGAGGCGTTACAATGGCTTCATTCGTTAACCGTATTTCTCCTTGGAGGGGCTCTGCTCTTTATGTTGATATAAGAAAATGTGTTTATCTCAGGTGGCAAATTGATACTGTCATGCTGCTATGCTAAGTTATGTGAAGAATATGAGCGCAAGAGATAAAACTGTAAAAGAATTACAAGAGGTCGAGAGAAAACGAGAGCGATAGATAGGCAGAGAGAAAGGGTATATAATTCGTTTATTCATTCAGCATCTTTCAACTACCCAAGTAGCATAGGCCTTCAACAAACTTATGTCACGTTTTCCTGTCTCGGGACATCAGCTCAAGATTTGTTTATGTCTTTCTAATCCCCTTCATGCCTGTCTCCAGTTCTCTTCTCCGTGTGTTCTTTGGTCTCTTAACCTGAGGATTTCAGAAAAAAGTACTACATAGTAATGCTATCAACTGGTTTCCTCAGTGTGTGTGCCCTATTCATCTCCAGCGTCTCCTTCTCATCTCTTGTTCCACATGATACGGGACAATGAAACAAGAATTACAATTTGAATAGATTACAGAATGAATGTAAGAGCTAAAAGTGTTATTTTCACACTATATGGAAACACGAGCGTCCCATCAGCAGAGTGGCTAGAGCGTTTGTCTGTTGCGAAGAAGTTACCGAATTCCGAGTTCGAAACCACATAGCTTCACGCTCCAGTCTACCCCGATGTAAATGGAATATCTGGCTCTACTCTGCGCTTTAGTTAGGGAGGGCAACTGTTGCCAGGAAGAGAACTGGTCACTAACCTCATAAAACTGAACCTAGTTTATTGAAGCCCCTGATACGTCCTTCCTCTACGGCAGTATCTGTGTAGTGAAGTCTGATTCATATATCGGCATCATCCAAAAATTATCACCGTACAAATCCCGTGGATGTAACTAACCAATGAAAAGCCAGCTTGGTATATATAGTGTCGGAAGGTACGCTGGACATGAAGGAAACGAAAGTGTAGATGTTAAGGATATTTCTGAAGGCAGTGTGCAACTAATCATGGAATACCTAGATAAAGAAGGACCCAATTCGATAATAGGGATCATTAGCTTTAGGCAGATAGCAATAGATTCACTGGATGTGTTGTAGAGCCGAAGTTATTATGAATAGAAGACAGTGGAACATGAACCATGTTGTGTTTTTCCCTGTTTCGGCTGCTCCAGTGAATAGTCGGATAAACTATAGGATAAAATTGATACACATAGTGATAGAGCTCATTCATATGAGTAAAATAAGCCTAAGATGGAGGAAATCGGTGCAGAAATAAGGATTCCAGAATTATTTTGGCTTTGCTATCTTAGCACATCTTGCCTTGCCTACACGATTTTGGATGCATGCAAACGTACCTTGGTCCAGTTGCCATCTCGTACATTCGCAAGGCCATTATAAAAGGGGAGAGAATGCATGACACAGACACACTCGCCGCCTATTTCAAAATACAGACACAGAGCACACGCAGTTGTATCAGCTCCGTTGCCATCTGCAGAAGTGTGAGCAGACTGTGTAACCATTAAAAGCCTGTCTGTGATTGAGGGTAAGCGAGATGTTAATTATATATATATATATATATATATATACTTGTATATATATATATATATATATATATATATATATATATATATATATATATATATATATATATATATATATATTATCAATGTGTATTAAAGAAATATTGGCAGGTGTAGAATCACTATGTTGTTTCTGGCGGAAAACCCGAAGTGTGAAGGTTTAGTTTAATTGTATAATAATTAAATAGAACGAATGGATTGAGCAGGTTGGTTGTGGAAAGCGTTTTAAAGATATTATGCTTGCTGGAAAGGACTATCCAAACTGGAGGAAGGAATGACTAGAACAGATTGATTTTCTGTATTATTTGATATATGACACAATGATTACCATAAGGCCTGTGTGATTTTATTGAAGCAAATCATGGACATAACTGTAACAAGTGAATTACTGAACTATTGTGCTAGTACTTGAACGAATTGTGTTATACATGACTTACTATGTCTCTTGTAATTTACCACGGCTTGTCTGAACTGTCTCATATTACCTCCTATCTGGGTAAGGAGACAATGAGCGATACTACGTAGGCTGTATATATTGTTTCAGGTTATATCCTGCCCTGAGTGTCATACACAATCTCTAGTGACCAAGTCAGCAACTAGATGCTCAAGTTTGTCAGAGCTTTTGCCAGTATTAACTGTGTCATCCTGACGAGTGGAGGACCCGCAGTGGTGGGGTTCTATCCAATCATACTGCTGTACGAGGCCTAGGAAGGACTTTGTTTCAGAAAGGTAGCTCAGTGTTGGGCTAATCTTCAATTTTCAAACACCAAATTAACCCACCTACGAATAGACTATGTGATGATGAAATAAACACTGACGAATCAATAATAGACCATATCCACAAGAATTGGTTTCTAGGACTGCGCGCTAGAATATTCAAAACTCTGACTGACTTCTGATAGTTGGGTTAAGAAAACTTCAGTATATATATATATATCATTAAATTGCTCTGATCTCTAATGTTGTTAATTTCACGCTAAAATAGTGCTCTGGCGTGGGCGTCATGGAAGTGGGACAAATGCTATAATGGCCCATGTACTTTAGAGAACAACAAAGAAAAAGGAAGGTGATAAACTACCAAGAACGTGGCTAGTGAACCGAAATGAGAAGAACTGAGAATTTATTACGTATTTCTCAGAAAAATAATGCTAATCTCCCTTAGGAATAAAATTGCAGACGCCAAACATTTTCAAAGAATCATTAACAGTTTTTTGCATACACACCTTGACACCTACATACAAACACACCTTGACAATTATATACATACACACCCACTTACCACTCTCTCTGCCGCCTTCTCCCTCTCCTTCTCTTTTGTGCAATCTCACACACGTTCACGACACATATGATCAAAGATCCAAGTAGGTGTAGGTTAAAATTTCAAAACTGGTCGTTGGCAGCTAACTTCTAACGAACATAGGTAAAAGATAGGCATTAGCAAAACAGTAAAAAAGAAAGAACGCACGAACGAACGAACTTTATTTTCAAAGGGTTGAGAATTGGGCACGCAGGCCCGTCTGACATTCTGCCCTTCCTTTCTCTCGTCTTTTATACTGATTTCATTTATTATCACATACATTTTACCCATCAATTCAAGGAATTCAATATTGTAAAGGTAAAATAATAGCATACTCACATTCACAGTATCTAATTATAAACATGAAATAAAATATGTTGAAAAGTACAAAGAAGAGAAAATTAGACACCGTGATGATAGGAAACTCTATACAGAGAGACACAACATGAGGCAATTTGATCATCAGATTGATCGATCAAGTGTTTCAGCCCCTTAATCTCCTTTGGGCACGGTTTATCATAAAGCCGCTACCACAGCCTCGTCACGACCTTTAAGCACTCTAGAAAAAGTCGCTTTCACGACACTAATCGCAGCTATGGAATATACAGCCTGAAGGATCCAGACATTTATATTGGCTCTTTTACTTCCATAATTGTCATGTTCACAAGTACTGGCCGAACAACACACACGACGAAGATTGTAACTGAAGTGGCCGGGTTCAGTTTTCTATCTTTTTTTTTTTCCTCGCATGAGGTCGCATAATTTTTCCTCTCATAAGGTCGCATTGGCACCCACCCCAAACCCGGCTCTGGTCAAGACCACATGTCCCAACACAAGAAGACCCAATGACAAACTGTGTCACTGTAGTGATCCTCTGTGTTCTCACACAAGGGACCTAATGACACATGAATGTCACTGTACCGGTCCCTGTGTTCAGACACATGATCCTAGCCAAAGGCCGGATACTAGGCATTGGGTCTTCACAGCATTTTTCGTGCTGGGTTTTCTATCTTGTAGTCTACGAGACGAAGAGTTTGAAGAAAGTCTTCAAACTTTTACAAAAGCAACACTCGTTATAGATCAACAAACGCAGGGGGTATATCCTGTCTCCAATACAATCTTCGTAAACTGAGCATCAAGACACAACCATCTGCTGTGTAGTGAACACTATTAAGGCCAGTTTTATACGCATTTCCTTCCCATTAAAACAAACTATTGAATCTCACGTCTTCTTTCACCTTTCAATTCCCTAAGAAGCACAGGCCTTAAACAAATGTATGCCAAGTCTTCTTTTTCCGTGCAATTCAATCATTCTTTCCATGCAGTCTTCATCCCCATTTCTCTAATTCTCTTCTTCATAAGCTTTGTCCTTCCTCTACTTCACGTACCCTGTGGACTCCAGACCAAGGGCTTCCTGGTATCAACAGGTTTTCACAACGCCATAGGGGAGTGAAGTGTTAGAGACTCCAACATACTAGGTCCAGCATCGAGAGGTGGGGCTACCAGTTCCCTTCCTCGCTGCCTTTTCCTTCCCTAACTCAAAGTAAAGTACCCATTTACAGCTGGGTAGACTGGAGCGTGTCGGTACAGTGATTCGAACCCGGTACCATTGCCGCGAGAGACCACTGTTCTAACCACTCTGCCAGTCGGACGCTCTACAAGGACCTATACAAAAGAAAAAACAATATAAAACTAAATTGACACATACTCACACTGTACCGTGAGAGCACGAGGTAGTTATAGGAATAATAAAGAATTGCATTTTGTTGGTTGCTATTGGTCAACGAACGTTAGAATACACAGGAGTCTAAAGTGCAAACTTATATCTGTTGCAGAGAAATACGACAGAGCCGTCAGTCATAGAGAAAGATGGGAAAGCCACAGGAGAAGTGTATCTAGGAGACGTTCCCTGAAATCTGAGAAATCGTCGCACGACAGGAAGAAGAGGTCAATATCTATAGAGAAGCATGTGGAAACCTTGGTTGTCGTGGACACCGATATGGTCAACTACTATGAGAATGAAGACATTGAAACTTACGTTCTGACTGTCATGAATATGGTAAGTCTCTCTCTCTCTCTGTGTGTGTGTGTGTGTGTGTGAGAGAGAGAGTGAGTGAGTGAGTGAGAGAGAGAGAGAGAGAGAGAGAGAGAGAGAGAGAGAGAGAGAGAGAGAGAGAGAGAGAGAGAGAGAGACAATGAAGATTTTCAAACGCGCTATGACAGATGTATATTGAAAGATTATATAGGAATATAGAATAGTATTTACAGGAAGTTGACAAAACTTCCAGGTTGTCTGTTTCATTTACCATTTCGCTTTTTGTGGAGCACGGAGCCAGCGCCACCGCTGGTTTCTTCGTAGGAAGCTTGAAGCAAAGCTAGCATGTCCTGTGCAGCCGTAGTTTCTGTTTCAATTTGTATTACTCGACGAGGTTGCCAGCCTATGCACAACCTCATGTCGACTCTTACGAGTTGCCTGTCGTTAAAGGTGACTATTACGAGTTGCCTGTCGTTAAAGGTGACTATTACGAGTTGCCTGTCGTTAAAGGTGACTATTACGAGTTGCCTGTCGTTAAAGGTGACTATTACGAGTTGCCTGTCGTTAAAGGTGACTATTACGAGTTGCCTGTCGTTAAAGGTGAATATTACCAGTTGCCTGTCGTTAAAGGTGACTATTACGAGCTGCCTGTCGTTAAAGGTGACTATTACGAGCTGCCTGTCGTTAAAGGTGACTATTACGAGCTGCCTGTCGTTAAAGGTGACTATTACGAGCTGCCTGTCGTTAAAGGTGACTATTACGAGTTGCCTGTCGTTAAAGGTGACTATTACGAGTTGCCTGTCGTTAAAGGAGACTATTACGGGCTGCCTGTCGTTAAAGGTGACTATTACGAGTTGCCTGTCGTTAAAGGTGACTATTACGGGCTGCCTGTCGTTAAAGGTGACTATTACGAGTTGCCTGTCGTTAAAGGTGACTATTACGAGTTGCCTGTCGTTAAAGGTGACTATTACGTGTTGCCTGTCGTTAAAGGTGACTATTACGAGTTGCCTGTCGTTAAAGGTGACTATTACGAGTTGCCTGTCGTTAAAGGTGACTATTACGAGTTGTCTGTCGTTAAAGGTGACTATTACGAGCTGCCTGTCGATAAAGGTGACTATTACGAGTTGCCTGTCGTTAAAGGTGACTATTACGAGTTGCCTGTAGTTAAAGGTGACTATTACGAGTTGCCTGTCGTTAAAGGCGACTATTACGAGTTGCCTGTCGTTATAAGTGACTATTACGAGTTGTCTGTCGTTAAAGGTGACTATTACGAGTTGCATGTCGTTAAAGGCGACTATTACGAGTTTGAGCAGTAGGCTAGTCTTAATCTTTATTTGCCTCCTCAGAAAGAATCGGGAACTACATAGAATGCAATGATAGGCTATGTAAAATATGCTTTATTGATATTTACAAGTAGCTTAATAATAAGCATAGGCCAAATGTTTTTTTAATGTAATGGTACATATATTTTTGGGCCTTAGTGGTACGAATAAAAATCAATTTAAAAAAACAAAACACTTCATCTTTGACCCTACATTTATGTTTACAGTCAGAACACATTTACAAAGAATAAACTAAAATAAATGTAATAATACTATAAATGCTTGTACTGTTATTTTCTTCTTGTACAGTAACTTTGTTAAGAACAAAACATGATCTTGATTTCTCTTTCGCAGGTCGCCAGCCTTTTCCATGATGCTTCCATTGGCAATGCAGTCAATATTGTCATTGTAAGGATTGTTCTCATGCAGGATCCAGATGTGAGCCATAATTTTCTGTCTTTTTTACATATTCTTCATCATCATTCATTATCGTGACATAAACATCTTTATATCATCATCATTCATTATCGTCACATAAACGTCTTTATATCATCATCATTCATTATCGTCACACAAACGTCTTTATATCATCATCATTCATTATCGTCGCATAAACATCTTTATATCATCATCATTCATTATCGTCGCATAAACATCTTTATATCATCATCATTCATTATCGTCAGATAAACGTCTTTATATCATCATCAATCATTATCGTCACATAAACATCTTTATATCATCATCATTCATTATCGTCACATAAACATTTTTATATCATCATAATTCATTATCGTCAGATAAACGTCTTTATATCATCATCATCATTCATTATCGTCACATAAACATCTTTATATCATCATTCATTATCGTCACATAAACGTCTTTATATCATCATCATTTTCATTCTTGCTCCTTATTGAGTGTGGAACCACTACCACTTCAGCTGGTCCTATGCAGCAAGCCTGCACCAACAGTCACGATGCTCTTGCAGTTGTGTCTTCTATAGAATGTACACACAGCAGGCACTACAGTATGATAAGCTTGACAAGTGACTTCACGTTACATTCTATTTGTTTTACATAATGAAGTTTCCAGCCCATGCACAACCTCATATTAGTTACACCTGTATTACATGCCTCATATTAGTCACACCTGTACGACATGCCTCATATTAGTCACACCTGTATGACATGCCTCATATTAGTCACACCTGTATGACATGCCTCAAGCAGTAGCGCCACTACTCTTTCTTTGTCTCATCAGCGAGCCCAGGGAATTACACGGGACAACATTTTTATTTACAGAGATTTAAAATATGAACTTGAATTTGTCTTCCTTGCAACACATTACATGAAGAATATTACATTTATTTATATTGATTGATTGATTGGATCATTCAATCATTCATTCATAACCCTTCAGCTCCATGTGGAAAACAGGCTATAAACAACTTCCCACCAATCCTTTTTGTCATGTGCCATCCATTCAGGGTCTTATGTCTTTAACCATAAGGATTCTAGAAGAACTGCCCTGTAATGCTAAGACATGGTTTCCTCAATAGGTCATATTCAACGGAGATGTACTTTCTTGTTTGAATGGTATTTGTCTGGTTCTTTCCATCAGTTCTATGTATATTATATCCTTTAGGCCTCATGGTCTTCTATATTTGGACATGCGCCTTAATATAACCGACAGACTTGAGTCCAGGTTGAGTGGTTAGCCTCGCCAATACGAGGCGAAACTTCTAAAAAAATCAGTTCTATTGATTGGTAATGGTAAACATAATCTTAATCTATCTGTGACTATTGAGTTGATGATTTTTATTTATGTATTGGACTTGATTTGATTTTATTACCATGTTTCACAACACAAGGAAATCTCCTCTTGATTTTTGTACTTTTAATTTGATAGCATGGCCTGCCACATTCCTCCTGACATGTGCCATCAGTTCAAGTTCTTTCCATATCTTTGTCAATCATATGCCTGTTTCCAGCTCTCTTGTTTACGTATTAATAGTATTATACGAGTATATATATTCCATGTGTTACCAGGGCCCGAAAAGGGAATAAAGAATAGGAACACTATAACCTGCCACCTTAAAGGTGACTAAGGAAGGTTGGACCTGGGGCAGTCTAGCCCATCGGGTAGAAAGTTTAAGTCACAAAAACTACAACAATAATATGGACAGGTTAACCAGAGAAATCAGCAGCCGAATGAATAAAGCCAGAACAGCCTTCGCCAATCTAAACAGCACCTGGAAATCCTCCCAGTATAGTACAAACACTAAACTGGAAATATTTGAGAGCTGCGTAATTTCTGTACTTCTGTACGTGCAGAATTCTGGAGAATAACAGAAAAGGAAATCTCCAAATTGTCCTCTTTCCATACAACAAGCCTAAGGAAAATTCTTCTAATTTTCTGGCAGAACACCATCACCAACCAAGAACTGCAAACTCAGAGCCACCAAGAAGACATGCGCACCATCATAGCGGGTAGACGCTGGAATTGGGTTGGCCACATCCTCAGACGAGACATTGACGCCATCACCAGAATTGGGTTGGCCACATCCTCAGAAGAGACCTTGACGCCATCACCAGAATTGGGTTGGCCACATCCTCAGAAGAGACCTTGACGCCATCACCAGCATTGGGTTGGCCACATCCTCAGAAGAGACCTTGACGCCATCACCAGAATTGGGTTGGCCACATCCTCAGAAGAGACCTTGACGCCATCACCAGAATTGGGTTGGCCACATCCTCAGAAGAGACCTTGACGCCATCACCAGAATTGGGTTGGCCACATCCTCAGAAGAGATCCTGACACCATCACCAGAACTCCATTGCTATGGACTCCAGATGGAAAGTGAAAGCAAGGACGGCCAGAAGCCACCTGACGGAGAACTGTGGAGGCAGAACCAGAGCTGGGGCACTACATGAAGGATGGCTGTCGACCGAGCAAAGTGGAGACAGTTTGTTGCTGCCCTACAAGACGTCAATAGGCGTGATGGTCACTGATTGCTTTGTCAGTCAGCAATCAAGGACCAAAGAAGAAGAACCAGAGAACAAATTCAACTAGACCATCAAAGACAGAAAAGGGTCCTCTGATAAATTATGGTGATATCGACAAAAATGAAATAAAGAAGACAGGTAAAGATCATGAGCAGATCGTACAGGACAGGAGGGCTCAGAATGTTTTTGTTGAAGATCAGTACTCTATGGAGAGCTGAAAGGTGTTGAGTAAGACGTAGATGATGATGAGAATGATGATGATTGTGATGATGATGATGATAATGATGAACAGTAAGGTTCCCTTGGGTCTATAAGCAGAGTAAGAAAGATTATATTACCAATGCTTCCACCAAGACATGTCATGGGAGATGATTATGGTGAGTTAGTGCATGCGGCTTGCAACCTGCTACAAAATTTTTGCTACAAAACCTACCACTGCAAGGATGCCCACTGCAGTGGTGTAACCATAGCTCTCAAGGTGCAAAAAAGGATTGACATAGATTCTGTAATCCCATGTATGTGCATAAACATATCCACTATCACATGGTTCGGAGATAAAAACCTGGACAAAAACGAGTGCAGGATGCGAAAAACAAAATGAAGGGCTACAGCCAGGAAGCACCAATATTGGACAGACCTAGACGGAGTGAGCTCACTCACATCACACAGTTCCAGAACAGTTCAAGTTCTGTCAGTGTATTATACTCCAATTGAAATAAAATAACAGAAAGAAGACTGTGCTAGTTGATTAAATTATATACATATATAATAGTTTTAACGACAAATTTTGTCTGTCTTCAGGAAGAGCTCCAAATCACGCACCATGCAGATAAAACACTAAAAAGCTTCTGTAAGTGGCAGAAAAACATCAACTTCCGAGATGATGATCACCCAAACCATCATGATGTGGCGGTGTTGATGACAAGGTGGGTTTGTGGCGGTGTTGATGACAAGGTGGGTTTGTGGCGGTGTTGATGACAAGGTGGGTTTGTGGCGGTGTTGATGACAAGGTGGGTTTGTGGCGGTGTTGATGACAAGGTGGGTTTGTGGCGGTGTTGATGACAAGATGGGTTTGTGGCGGTGTTGATGACAAGGTGGGTTTGTGGCGGTGTTGATGACAAGGTGGGTTTGTAACGTGAAGGCACCTGTCATTCTTATTCTTTTCCCTTTTAGCTCCTTATGGAGCATGGAGCCACCTGTGTAGCTGAGATCCGCCTGCAGGAAGTCTGCATCAAAGTATCCATGTGCTCTTGTAGAGGTGGTTTCGGTAGCAATTGTTTACATGATGGATTAGTCACCTCTTATGAAATACCTGAGTTGACAGTAGCCCTTTTCTTTGTTTCCTCACAGACTCATGTCAACTACACAGGGCACTTGTCTTTAGCTCTAACATACTTCTGTGAATTACACAGGGCACTTGTCTTTAGCTCTAACATACTTCTGCATTTGAAGACAGTAGAGTTCCTTCTGAAATCAACCAGTACTATCTTGCCTGATTTTTTTAAAAGCTTTACTCAGTCATGGAGGTATACACATGTTATAAACCCATGGATTCAGCTGGTAACTTTATCACAATTTTTTTATATCTGCTCCTTTTTACAATTGTAATCTATGTTTTTCAATTTGTCTGTCCTTATTCTTAGTGTGGTGTTGCTTACCAAGAGGTGTTGCACAACTACTCTCTTTTTAACACCTTCTGTCTCAATAAGTTTTGAGATTTTAAGTTTTACACAGGCACTAGAATGGACGTTTTTTCCCCTCAGGGGCTGAAACATACCTAGACATTATTGTAAGTCATATGCAACAATTAAGTTTTATATGGAGTAAAATGTAGACATAAGTAAATCTGACTCATTTAGGCTTACCAGTTGGCCTGTGGGAGAATATTGTTCCATTATAATGTGCACCATACGGCTCGTGGGTAGAAAGAGTTGATGAGACTTTGCATAATAAAACTATTATATTTTGAAAGAGACTTCGCATAACACACTTTTTTAAAGGAGACTTCGCATAACAATTGTATTTTTAAAACATTTTACTAAACAAAACCCTGTCAGATTTCCAGGGGTCTCTAAAAAGACAAAGGTGGAATACTATCATTGATCCAACCATGCATGTCATAGGAGACAATTAAGATGAGGTTGTGAATGGGGTTAGCAGTCTCAACATGCAAACAATTTCCACTGAAACCACCACTACAAATACAACTGAAGTGTTTTGATACAGGTTTCTTGCATGAAAGCCAGCTTCAGATGGTGGCCCAAACCTCCCTAAGGGACGAAACAGGCATTCACTACTATACAGACTTTATGGGCTCATTGAAGCTGTTGATACCAGTGAGCAGATAATAAAAATATAGAGCATCTATCATATTGCTTGTAAATATCATAATATCCTACAGAGATAGTGGAGCATCTCAAATGAATGTAGGCTGGCAGAGTGAAAAAAGTGCATGTTGAGAAACTAAGGTACAAGATCTGAGATGCCTCTAAGTAGAATGATGGATGACAGTGAAGAGTTGCGAAGTGTAAGCTGAGTGGTGACCATGTAGTATAATGTAGAATGGATGAATATATGCTTACTTATTTTGCTTTTTCCTTTCACTATTGCCGTGAAGTGTAAGCTGAGTGGTGACCATGTAGTATAATGTAGAATGGATGAATATATGCTTACTTACTTTGCTTTTTCCTTTCACTATTGCCGTGAAGTGTAGTGGGGAGCTGAAGTTTGCGTTCTTGAGCCAAGTATGTCACGATGGCTGCTATGAGCTCATTATGTTACAGGATGTCTGTAGTGTTGTCTATCCATCTGTCTAGATAGAGTAGATATAAATAAACTTTGGTCAGTATTAGAAGATTATGGAATAGCTAGTAGATAGACCATGCTAGCAGTGGGGGGAAAAAAATCATAATGCTGCAAAAGAAGTTAATGAAAGAAGACCTGGTCAAGAAGAATTTGAAAGCTGTGAATCTTTTCCTTCTGTCATATGTGTTGAGCAGATTGTGGACCTATGTTTCATTTGGAATGACAGACATGTCTGAACTCTAAACAAGCAGTAGCAGAAATTCCTGTGTAGTTAGTTACCAACAGATCTTTGATGAGACAACTAACAAATAAAACTACCGCTACCTCAAGCATGTCGTACAAGGCGATTAATGTGAGATGTGCATGAGGCTGGCAACTTCATCATGTAAAACATGTAAGAACTTGTGAATGCTTGGTGCAGGCTTCCTGTAAGGGAATCAGCTACGGTGGTGGCTGCATGCTCCATAAGGAATGAACAGAAAAATGATGATAATGATGATAAAGAACAGAAATACTCGTAGTATGTGTTGTCACAGTTAAGTGTTTTTATTTTAAGATAAACTAATAACTTCTTGATCACCTATTAGCTTTTTACATTTTAAAGTAATATATGATTTTATGGCCGCTGCCCTGGCAACATTTAAAACTTGGAAACCTACCAACCACAAAAATATTTATAGAATGTGTGATTCTTGTATAGACACATTGGGATTCTCCCTGGTGCTATGGAGTTCTTACACTATACTGAGATCCTCCTTGTGTGATCTAAGGGAGGAGATCAGAGCACTGATGGAGTTGTCCATATGCGATGAAGATAGTCCTTAAAACCAAACCATGTGATTTTATAAAGGTTTGTCACATAAGTAATAGTAATATCATAATGAACCATAAACCTTTCATGCAGTAATCTTCCTTGTATCATAAGATTTGGATACGTTGTATAGAAATGTATTTGTATGCCTTGATTCTCTAAGTAAAATAAGAAAATAATCTACGTTGATATCTTTTATCACAGCATGCATAGAATAATGGGAATTCTTAATATATGAGTATCTTTCGTAATGGCAGGAGAAACATCTGCTCTCGTAATAACGAGCCATGCAGCACCTTAGGCCTGGCACAGGTTGCTGGATTATGCCAGCCACATAGAACCTGCAGTATCAATGAAGACACAGGGTTATCTCTTGCCTGGACAGTTGCTCATGAACTTGGACACAAGTAAAACTTACTACTATTTGTAACACCTAACTTTTAAAAAAAAAATTGTTTTGTTTACTTTCTTGAAACCTTTCTGTGCAAAATTGTGTTTAAAAATCCTGTCTTACATTCATCATCATCATCTTCATTGTCATCCAGCATCCTCATCATCAGTCACCATTATCCATCAACCTTCTTATAACACTTGGTCATGAAAATGAATGAGCAGATGAGTAATAACCCGCTATAGTCTACTAATTGTTAATTTAATTTAGTTTCATG
This sequence comes from Oreohelix idahoensis, assembly GCA_024509875.1. Lineage (NCBI taxonomy): Eukaryota > Metazoa > Mollusca > Gastropoda > Stylommatophora > Oreohelicidae > Oreohelix > Oreohelix idahoensis. The sequence goes on along the minus strand of JAMPIV010016195.1, from coordinate 549,426 downwards.
ATCGGTTGATGTGTCCATTCTATAAAATAATCAGAGATAACAGAGTTTCAGTAGTAGCTAGAGTGTTGGGTGACAGTAGTTAGAGTGTCTGCTTCTTGAGCCAGAGTTGCCGGGTTCCAAACCAGGCAGTGTCACGCTTCAGTCTACAAAGTTGTAAATGGATACTTGACTCTACTCTTGAGTTTGGAAGACAAAGGAAACAAGGGAAGGAACTGGTCACCTATCCTTATAAAATGCTGGACCTAGTAAAGTGAAGCATCTATCACACTTCACTAATCTACCACATTACCTGCTATGGTACTACCTTTACATTTTTATTAGTGAGTAGATGTTATAATATCTCAGAGCAGTATTTATGTAATTATCAACAATACTAGCAATAACCCATCAATATTGACAGGTTTTTAATTATAGTGTGTTGTTTCGGTTACATGTATTACAGATGGTACTATCACTATTGTGGTCATTTCATTGCAGGTGACCATCATTAGATATTTGTAGTGAAAATTATATTGATGTATTAAATATGAAGACACGGAGTAACTTTCCTAAATGGCATGTGGAGTAGGGATAATGATCTAATGGACCGTAAATTGACTAAATAACTAACATTTCTTTTATGACAACATGTCTCGTAATTGTTCGTGCATCTTTTAAAATCTTGACTTTCCATGTTTAATGTCTTTCACCTGTTGCGTGCATATTTTGACGCACATATTACAAAAATCGATATGGCTATTTAATATGGGAAAAATATAGACATTCATTCATTTGTGTATGAAAATGCTGTCTATGGGGAAAACGAGATAATCCATGTTTGATTCACACTTTTGATTATAGGAGTAATCGTTCTGGATATTGATCCGGCGCAAGGATATTGCTCTTATATTTGTACTTATTTTTAGGGCCAGAAAATAGATTAATTTGCTTATTATGTTTATGGCCTGAATTCATATGTATTACATATTATTAGTACAAGTAGAATCAGTCCTATATTGTATATTTTGGATGGGTAGGCGGGACTAGATTCTTGTCATTCCGGTCTAGCGGAAGTATGAGTTGTCTTGACAAGTCGTGATGAGTTCCGATGTACCGTGATAATGACGGGTACGCACTTTTCAAAGGGCTGGTAGATTCTTAAGGAAATATGATTTATGAAGTGGTTTTCTTCTAAAGGAGATGGTATCTCTACTAGAGTTTATGTTAGAGACTCTCCTAAGGTACGGTACAATGTATAATTCGGACTCCATGTATTGCCAGACCCTATTTTGATGATCTCATGTCGATTCGACCTAGATGGAACATTGTGCTTCGTATCGCTAGGGTCGTGTTTTGTATCGACAAAGATGACAGACTTTCCTACAGCGGTTATGGCTACGTGAATTAACCTGATCACCGTAGAGCTGTATGGGAACATTTATGAAATCATTTATATACCCATTATAAATTAACTCTGGCTTATATTCTCCTTCCTATGAATGAGTGAACGACAACTCAGGGAGGCGGCCATGTTAGATTTCGGTCATCATATGTTTTGATCACTGCCAAGAGAACAGATTATTTATCCTATTATCGGACAGTGACAGGGAGATCTCAATCTTGCTAGAAACCCCCTTTCGTGGTTTCATAATATATACAAAAACTATGGACGTCAAGTAACTTTAGTTATTTACCGATCTGCCTTCACTGACGCGTTTAGTCAGATAGGGGGATGCGGCCATAATGTATCATGACAATTGAACTTTTGATGTACTGCCCATTATTTCTGAATGTGTCATGACTTCAGATCTGCTATGTATACCTACAAGTTGATATGTCAACATACCATGATGTACTCGTATGTCCCAGTGTGTACGTCTGAATAAATTGAGTAAACAAAGATTCCAGCAGTCTGCATTGGTGCCTTGTAGACACAAGTGTATGAGTGGTTATATTGGTCAGCACACGAACGGTACACCATTCGCGTCAATCACACTCTACATTTCTACTCCATACATACGCCATCCTGCGTCGGTTGAAGTGACCAAGTTTAGGGCCTGCTTCCCCTGGAGCCTTTGCCTTCCCTAACTCAGGACTAGGGTGAGTTACCCATTTACAGCTGGGTAGACTGGAGCATGCCTGATCTCAACAACACACCACTCTTCCTTACAGAGCATACAGACTGACACTTTACAGAGTGGAAAGAAGAAAAGAAACTTTACAGTGGCGAGCCAGATTCCTGGGTCCAGCTTACGCAGTTTTGTGTTGAGAATCACAGTTTACAGCTGAAAGAACATTTGTTTGAACACATCAACACCAGTAGGACAGCTATACAGTCGATGTCAGCTTGACCTGTATTACCGATAGGATGCTGTATCTACGTCAGCGCTTGTTGACAGTTTTTTCGCTGTACAGACAGTATTACACAGGACAGTGGTATCAAGTGTAGAAAATATCTGGAGCAGTATTGTTGACATTTCTCAACGTACAGAAGAATCACAGTGTTGTTGAACATAAAGTGCATAGTTCATCGTTGGATCTTCATATGCTCAAAAGAGAAAAATTGACAGTGTAATAGTTTAAAATTAAATCTATTACTCAATAAAGTGGCAAGTTATTATTATTTCAATAAACTGTGCCTGCTTTACAACACTATACCTGCAACACATTCCATTCATGATATAAATTATATTGTATGTTATATGCTATTTATGCTTACATGTTATTTGTTATGTATTAAATTAGTTTTTGTTCTGTGTGACTAGTACAAGGTATGCCGAGTGACATTGGTCTGGTACTAGGATTCTATAGGTACACATTTTCTTAATTGGAAATTTGTTAGCAACAATTTGCTGCTATTTCTGTTAGTTGTGATGAGGTGTTCTTTTCTTCGTTGTTTTTGTTAATAATTTTGTGTTCCTTAGTTTTGTTTGATTTGTTTGCATTTGTTGGTCTAATCTTTTCTATTTTTGATTTCTTTACACCCTTATGTTTATACACGGTGGCGTTATTTGTCTTATCTTATTGCAGTTATCATCACGGATTCTGTGATCATTTTTTTCATTTCTCCTATTTAATTTAATTTGATCTCTGCAAATGTTTTCAGATTGTCTTTTCTTGTTTGTCCTTTGTGATGTCTTTAGTTGACATATGACGTATAGTGGTATACACTGATAGTATAGTACAGATCAGTACTTTATGATTGTTATTGTTATAAAACAAAATGTACAAGACCTTTGTAAGGCTTGTCTCCCAAAGTGATTGGTAAAGGGAAATATTTTTTTCCACAGGTACTCAAGTGATCTTTGATTACATTGAGGTATACAAGACCTTTGTAAGGCTTGTCTCCCACAGTATTTGAGATACAGTTATTGTTGTCCACAGGTACTCAAGTTATCATTGGTTATTATAAACCATACAAGTTTGGACTAAGACTAAGTCTATGGTATAGACTTGTCTCCCATTAAAATGAAATAGGGTAATTTATTTACTTTTTCAGGTTTCTGATTTAAGAAGACAATATGTCTACATTAGATTATTTTATTGCACAAGGAAAATCTCTTGATAAGTCTGGAAAAGACTTAGAACAATGGGCTGTTGCTCAATATGACAAAGCATTAGCTGCAGAAGAGAAAAAAACTGCTGCTGCTGTTGAAGAAAGAAAAGCTGCTGCTGAGGGAAAAAAAGCTGCGGCTGAGGAGAGAAAACTTCAAATAGAAGAAAAAAAAGCTGCTGCAGAAGAAAGGAAAGCTCTAGCTGAAGAAAAAAGATTAGAAAAAGAAGCTGATACTGCTGCTGAACTTAAGAAATTGCAGATGCAAGTGGAGGAAAGGAGATTTGATGCAGAACAGAAGAAATTAGAAGCTGATGCAGAACAGAAAAAATTAGAAGCTGCTGCAGAACAGAAAAAATTAGAAGTTGCTGCTGCTGCAGAACAGAAAAAATTAGAAGTTGCTGCTGCTGCAGAACAGAAAAAATTAGAAGCTGCTGCAGAACAGAAAAAATTAGAAGTTGCTGCTGCTGCAGAACAGAAAAAATTAGAAGCTGCTGCAGAACAGAGAAGATTAGATAGAGAAGCTGAAGAGAGAAAAGCAATAAGAGAACAGGAGTTTGAATTAGAGAAATTAAAATTGACATGTATGAGTAATGTTAATCAGGCATCTGGTGGTAATGGTAAACCCTTTGTGTACAAGGTCAAGGTACCAGCGTTTAACCCTACCAGTGATGACATAACATTTTGGCTTTCTAGATTTGAACGGGCTTGTCGATCTCATAATGTTGACAAATCACAGTATGTGAATCAGTTGTCTGAAAATCTAAAAGGGGAGTCTCTGAGTAAGTTATATTTTGTTGAAGAGGCAGACAAAGATAATTATGATGCTGTTAGGGCAGCTTTGATAAAGAGATATCAGCTGTCTGAGGAAGGTTACCGTCTTTTGTTTAAAACAATGAGACCTGAGGTAGGTGTAGAATTCTCAGATTTCATCTCAAAAGCACGAATTACACTTTCACGATGGATTGAATTATCCAAAACAGATAAAACATTTGATGGTCTTACGGATTTATTGCTAAGAGACAAGGTCATGTCTTCTGTAAATAAATCATTCCTAGAGTTCTTACATGAGCGTAAACCTGGTACAATAAAGCAAATGGAAGAATATTGTGACCAGTATGCCACGGCACACCCTGACATGATTCTTAGTAACTCTAACATTAAAGAGAGTATGCCAGTTGCTTCGGCAACAGAATATAATCAGAATTACTCACACAAATTCCAAGGAGCTAAAAATAAATTTGATAAAAAGGTTAATTGGAATAAGTATCAAAACCAAGATAACCACTCAAATCAGGGTTCTTCTTCGAAGAACTGGAATCGGGCTGATAGTCCTCGACACGCGAGAGGTACCCATAATGTTAGAAATTCTCGAAAAGGGAGTAGCTATAGGAACTACCCAAGTGCTTCATGGAGACAACAGAAACAATATTACAGGGATACTCAATATAATGAGCGTGATGATTATGATCATGAATATTATGATTCAAACCCAAATAGGGGTTATAACAGAGGCAATAATAATTATAGAGACAATTATAACCGAGGTAGATCACAACACAAAAGACATGGTAAATCTTATTACCAGGCTAACTCTGCACAACAGGAGTTCCACGACACCGATAATCAGAATAATGATAAAAAAGACTCCAACAGTGTAGCAAATTCTGCTTTCGATTTTGCTAGAGCATCTGAGTGTTCGCAATGCAAAACATTATTCGATCCAACCACGGTGTCTACTTTAAGCTGCGGTCACCCGCTTCCCGCTCTCCATGCGTCAATCGCGCATAATGGAAGGGGTGCTCTTGTCTTTAATAGGGGCCTAATAGATGGTACTCCGGTATCAATTCTTTTCGATTCGGGGTGCACTACCATTGGAGTGAGGCAATCACTCGTAAATCCTTCTCGAGCTACAGGCAATATAGTCAAATGTGTAACATTTGGTGGCACATTGGAGAAGTACTCCACTGCCATTATCAATATTGCTACGCCTTTCTTTACAGGAGAGGTGCAAGCATGTCTCTTGTCGAATCCGATCGCTGATCTTATCATCGGTCGCATTCATGGAGTGAAAGAATGCACTCCACAGCAAATTTCTAATTGGGAAAATGTTAATATGCAATCTGCTAATGCAGTAATCACTAGGGCTCAAGCTCTTAATATGCCACAATCTTCACATTCTGAAGATAATGATGCGCAGATCCAAGATGATCCCTTGGAGATTTCCCACGATTCCTTTATCAAACAGCAGGAAGATGATCCTACTCTAAAGAAATTCTTTACTCTGGCAACAAAAGGTGATCCGAATAAGGATACAAATCGTAAATCTTGGATTACGATGAAGAATGGCGTACTTGTACGTATGGTACAAGACTCCGCTAAGTCCATTCATTCTCAAATCCTTGTGCCTAAAAATATGAGAGTTAAAATCTTACAGCACGCTCATGATTCGCAGTGTGCTGGGCATATGGGTTTTTCCCGTACTAAAGCTAGAGTTCTTCAATCTTTCTTTTGGCCTGCTGTGAATAAGGACATACGAATCTATTGTCGATCTTGTAAAGTATGTCAAGAGATTAAATCCAGAGGTCCACGCCATGATGCACCTATTCAGGCTGCAGACATTCCCATTCGGCCATTTCAAAAAATGGCGATAGACATCATTGGTCCATTTAAGATAAAGTCTGCTAGAGGACACCAATTTATTTTAACGTGTGTTGATATGTGCACACGTTGGCCGGAGGCTGTTCCTCTAAAGAGCATTACTACTGCTGATGTCGCAGATGCTCTTTGGTTAATATTTTCTCGTCTGGGGTTTCCAGCAGAAATATTATCCGACCATGGTACCCAACTCATATCGGATACCATGTCTCAAGTAATGTCGACTCTGAAGATAGAGAGATCGCTGAGTAGTATTTATCATCCTATGTCCAATGGGATGGTGGAACGTTTGAATAGAACTCTGAAAAACCTACTAGGTAAGATAACAGAAGATCATCCTCAGGATTGGGATAGGGTTTTACCCGCGGCTCTCTTTGCATATAGAGAGGTCGCCAACGAACATACAGGATTTTCTCCCTTTGAACTTGTCTTTGGCGCGAAACCGCGAGGTCCTATGTCCTTACTTCATGATCTTATAACTGCTGATAATATTGTCGATGACACAAAATCCTCTTATGAATATGTCATCGCACTTAGACACAAGATTATTGAAGCATGCAAATTGGCAACTGCTTCTTCTGAATTTGCGAAACAGAAGGCAAGGGAATTTGCCAATAAAAAGAGATGTTTGCGACAACTTTGTCCAGGTGACAAAGCATTTGTCTTGCTACCTTGTAGGGAAAATAGACTTCTCATTTCTTGGAAAGGTCCGTACGATATAATATCAAAAGTTTCCGATGTTGACTATATCGTCGATATTGACGGGAAGCGTAAAACCTTCCACATCAACATGCTCACGGAATTCCATGAACGTCCTGATTATTTACAACCTGTTTTCCAGGCAACGGACGATTTTCCAGTCCAACATGGACAGTACTCATCTCTGTCAGTAATACAGGATGAGGAAACGAGTTTCTCGGATGTAAATTTACCTTTTCCAATGATTCCTCTTCACTCTAATGAATCATGGAAAGATGTTGCAATTTCTCCAGAATTATCTCCAGGAGAGCAGAAACAAGTTTCTACTATGTTAGAACAATTTCAGGATGTCCTTACTGACATTCCTGGTCAAACTGATGTCATTCAACATGACATTATTCTTACTGACCATAGTCCTATAAGAGTCAGACCGTATCCTATCCCGATACATTTTCAAGCACAGGTAGAGAAAGAGTTAGATGAGATGATAGAGTTAAAAATTATTGAACCATCCACATCAGCATATTCTTCGCCGATGGTTATAGTACGAAAAAAAGACAATAACATACGTCTTTGCGTGGATTATCGCAAATTGAACCAAGTGACTAAATTTGATGCTGAACCTATGCCTTTGCTAGAAGAGCTACTTACGAGACTATCGAATTCTCATTTCTTTACTAAACTCGATTTGTCTAAGGGATATTGGCAAGTTCCACTATCCGAACACGCCAAACCGTTTACTGCTTTTTCGACGCCTAGGGGTCTATTCCAATGGAATTTCATGCCTTTCGGTCTTATGAACGCCCCTGCAACATTTGTACGCATGATGCATCGAATCCTATCTCATCGCTCAGATGTCATTGCGTATCTTGATGACATCTGTCTTTTCAGTGATACTTGGAACGATCACTATAATGGTATAAATGAACTATTGTCTATCTTACGCGAGCATAACCTGACAGCGAAACCATCGAAAGCATGTATTGGTTTTAGCGAAGTATCTTTCTTAGGACACCGTGTTGGTCATGGGTTCCTAAAAACAGAAGACCATAATACAAGTAAGATACTTAACATTTCTATTCCTAAGACTAAAAAGCAAGTACGAAGTCTCTTAGGTCTAATACAATTTTATGGACGATTCATCCCGAATCTGTCCTCCATTATGTCACCTCTTTCTTCCTTGCTAAAGAAAGGGTCTCCTAATGTAGTCCATTGGACTCAAGAATGTCAATCCTCTTTGGATAAGGTTAAAACTATGTTTTCTACTTCACCTATCCTAGTATTGCCTTCTAAGGATAAGACATTTATTCTTCGTAGTGACGCTTCATCCACCGGGATTGGAGCTGCACTAATGCAAGAGTACGCTGGAACTCTGCATCCTGTGATGTATATTTCTCGGAAATTAAATGCCGCAGAGAAGAATTACTCGGTCCTAGACCGTGAATTATTGGCTATGGTTTGGTCAATCCTTAAACTGCAAAGATTTCTTCTGGGCGCGCATTTCATTGTGGAAACTGACCAGAAAGCTCTTACGGCTATTCAGAGTAAAAATCTGAAGAGCGCGAGATCAACGCGATACGCGATTGCTCTACAGCCATTTCAATTTTTCGGTGCGAGCTATCCGTGGGTCAGAAAATGTGATGGCAGATATTTTGTCTAGATGCCCACATGATTCATAACTGTTATACAACTTTGATACAGTTGTTTCTATGTTGAAATGTGTACACATATGTAATATATCATATATTGATTGTAACACTACTTAGCGGTTCATTGATATTTATTCACCGCTGATCTTTCAATGTGTTTCGTCTTTGATGATCATGATGTTAAGATATCTTAGATGAAATTTATGTATAAACTAATGTGGAAATTGGGTCATTGCTAATATTGTAGTATGCGTTGGTGACACCTCTCTGGAAATATTAATACTTAGAGAAGTACCTTCTCTAAGGTCATAAAACTTATGCTAATCATCTGCGCATTGTTATTGGTGCGTTGTGAGCCTATTGTATGTTGCTCCTAGATGTGTTTCAAAAAAAAAAAAAGTACCATTTTTTTTTTCCCGAGGGGTGTGGTAATCTGTTGCGTGCATATTTTGACGCACATATTACAAAAATCGATATGGCTATTTAATATGGGAAAAATATAGACATTCATTCATTTGTGTATGAAAATGCTGTCTATGGGGAAAGCGAGATAATCCATGTTTGATTCACACTTTTGATTATAGGAGTAATCGTTCTGGATATTGATCCGGCGCAAGGATATTGCTCTTATATTTGTACTTATTTTTAGGGCCAGAAAATAGATTAATTTGCTTATTATGTTTATGGCCTGAATTCATATGTATTACATATTATTAGTACAAGTAGAATCAGTCCTATATTGTATATTTTGGATGGGTAGGCGGGACTAGATTCTTGTCATTCCGGTCTAGCGGAAGTATGAGTTGTCTTGACAAGTCGTGATGAGTTCCGATGTACCGTGATAATGGCGGGTACGCACTTTTCAAAGGGCTGGTAGATTCTTAAGGAAATATGATTTATGAAGTGGTTTTCTTCTAAAGGAGATGGTATCTCTACTAGAGTTTATGTTAGAGACTCTCCTAAGGTACGGTACAATGTATAATTCGGACTCCATGTATTGCCAGACCCTATTTTGATGATCTCATGTCGATTCGACCTAGATGGAACATTGTGCTTCGAATCGCTAGGGTCGTGTTTTTTATCGACAAAGATGACAGACTTTCCTACAGCGGTTATGGCTACGTGAATTAACCTGATCACCGTAGAGCTGTATGGGAACATTTATGAAATCATTTATATACACATTATAAATTAACTCTGGCTTATATTCTCCTTCCTATGAATGAGTGAACGACAACTCAGGGAGGCGGCCATGTTAGATTTCGGTCATCATATGTTTTGATCACTGCCAAGAGAACAGATTATTTATCCTATTATCGGACAGTGACAGGGAGATCTCAATCTTGCTAGAAACCCCCTTTCGTGGTTTCATAATATATACAAAAACTATGGACGTCAAGTAACTTTAGTTATTTACCGATCTGCCTTCACTGACGCGTTTAGTCAGATAGGGGGATGCGGCCATAATGTATCATGACAATTGAACTTTTGATGTACTGCCCATTATTTCTGAATGTGTCATGACTTCAGATCTGCTATGTATACCTACAAGTTGATATGTCAACATACCATGATGTACTCGTATGTCCCAGTGTGTACGTCTGAATAAATTGAGTAAACAAAGATTCCAGCAGTCTGCATTGGTGCCTTGTAGACACAAGTGTATGAGTGGTTATATTGGTCAGCACACGAACGGTACACCATTCGCGTCAATCACACTCTACATTTCTACTCCATACATACACCATCCTGCGTCGGTTGAAGTGACCAAGTTTAGGGCCTGCTTCCCCTGGAGCCTTTGCCTTCCCTAACTCAGGACTAGGGTGAGTTACCCATTTACAGCTGGGTAGACTGGAGCATGCCTGATCTCAACAACACACCACTCTTCCTTACAGAGCATACAGACTGACACTTTACAGAGTGGAAAGAAGAAAAGAAACTTTACATCACCATGAAAATAATATCTACATTGATGATAATAAAATCATGATTTATTTAATTTTCGCACTTTTTTATTTTCGGGAGAGTACAAATAAGGGAAACGATACAATTATTGTCTAACTTTCAACCACAGTTGCACCCCCTTAGCTGTGGTTCAAAGTTAATGTACTCTCTCGAAAATTAAAAAAAAGTGCGCAAATGACGGTATGCAGAATGTGACTGACCGACGGACGTACTTACGGCGGGTATTATGTCATTGATGAATAAATAATTCTGCATAGCAGCACTCCATCAGAGAATGTTTATCTTTAAAATTAGCTTTGGCATGAAGCATGACAACCAGCACAGTGACTGCATGTCAGATCCAGAGATCCAGTATGTCATGGCTCCTCATTTAACCTGGGATAAGACACCTTCAAGCTGGTCCAACTGCAGTAGAACAGCTGTCACCAAATTTCTGGAGTAAGTAAAGATTATATTTATTCATTACAATGGACCACAAAGTCATCATACAATCAAGAGCACTCTTCTGTACTGATGACAAGTCACACTGAAATCACATTTGGTCATTTGGAAACACAAATTTAAAGTATGATGCCAGTTTGAATACTAAAAAACTAGATATCTATTTAACTAGCTTCGTTTTAAACAAAATTGTCCTCTCTCTGGAAATGTTCAAACTGCTGCAGGAAATACTTACTTACTTAGTCGTTCCCCTTCTACCGTGAGGTGTAGAGGTTTGGAAGAGAGAGCGCCAGACTATCCTATCGGCTGTCTTCCTCCTGGCCTGGTTCCATTCTAGTCCTCGGTCCTTCAAAGATTGTCTAATGTTGTCCTCCCAGCGAACTCTGGGGGTCTGGATCCCTGGCTCTTTGTTTCCCATGCTTGTCATGGTAGCCGATCTTCTCCCATTCTGCAGACATGGCCAAACCATCTTAGTTTGGACTGTTCTACTTGGGTCTGCAGGGGGTGGGATTTTAGGCCTAACACTGCAGGAAATGCCAGGACTAAATTTTTGTGGAAGATCACTAAACAACCTTATATATGCAGATAATGTAGTTTTGTTAGTAGAAAGCAAACAGGAATTACAAGAACTAGTTAAGCAAGTAAATAAAATACGTCATGATTACGAATTGGACATAAACACAGAATATGAAAAATGTGATAATTAGCAAAGCACATGATAGACATCATTACAAATAAGATTAAATAGGATAATATTTGAACAAGTAAAGGGTTTCTTATATCTTTGATGCATTATAGCAGAACCCATTATAGCAGACGATGGCTGATGCTAAAACGGAAATGAAGAAGAGAAGAGGAATGACCAAAGTTACATTCAACAACAGGAGAGCTATCAACAACATGAGAGCTATCAACAAACATGAGAGCTATCAACAAACATGAGAGCTATCAACAAACATGAGAGCTATCAATCAAACAGATAATTCAGACATTAAAAATAATGAGTGTGTATTTATGTATGTACGTATTTGTATGTTTGCATGCATGTGTGCGTGCTTGTGTGAGTGCATGTGTGTATGTATGTATGTACACACACATATATATTCCTCATTATTGTATAATGTAGGAACATGGATAATAGAAAATGAAGAAACAGGTAATAGACAGAATTGAGACGTAGAGATTTGTATGTAGAGAAGAACGGGATACATTTCATGGACAGAGAAGAAAACAAACAAAATAATCATAGAAAAGCTAGGAATAAAAAAAAGAAATTATAAATGAGATCAGAGTCAGATAAAAAATGTTGGTCATATAAAAAGACAAGACTCCTTGCTGAAAACTATCAAGGAAGGAAATGTTGAAGACAAGTGTGCAAGAGAAAAATAGTACTATAAGTGGGCAGGTAATATAAAAAGATAGACAGGAAAGAGTCTATCAGAGTAAACCATCAAGACAAGAGACAAAAGACAGAGATAGTAACAAAAACCATCAAGACAAGAGACAGAAGACAGAGATCCATAATAAAAACCATTAAGACAAGAGACAGAAGACAGAGATCCGTAACAAAAACCATCAAGACAAGAGACAGAAGACAGAGATAGTAACAAAAACCATCAAGACAAGAAACAGAAGACAGAGATCCATAACAAAAAACCATCAAGACAAGAAACAGAAGACAGAGATCCGTAACAAAAACCATCAAGACAAGAGACAGAAGACAGAGATCCGTAACAAAAAAAAACCCATCAAGACAAGAGACAGAAGACAGAGATCCATAACAAAAACCATCAAGACAAGAGACAGAAGACAGAGATCCATAACAAAAACCATCAAGACAAGAGACAGAAGACAGAGATCCATAACAAAAACCATCAAGACAAGAGACAGACAGAGATCCGTAACAAAAACTATCAAGACAAGAGACAAGAAGACAGAGATCCGTAACAAAAACTATTAAGACAAGAGACAGAAGACAGAGATCCGTTACAAAAACCATCAAGACAGGAGACAGAAGACAGAGATCCGTAACAAAAACCATCAAGACAGAAGACAGAGATCCGTTACAAAAACTATCAAGACAAGAGACAGAAGACAGATCCGTAACAAAAACCATCAAGAAAAGAGACAGAAGACAGAGATCCATAACAAAAACCATCAAGACAAGAGGCAGAAGACAGAGATCCATAACAAAAACCATCAAGACAAGAGACAGAAGACAGAGATCCATAACAAAAACCATCAAGACAAGAGACAGACAGACATCCGTAACAAAAACTATCAAGACAAGAGACAAGAAGACAGAGATCCGTAACAAAAACTATCAAGACAAGAGACAGAAGACAGAGATCCGTTACAAAAACCATCAAGACAGGAGACAGAAGACAGAGATCCGTAACAAAAACCACCAAGACAGAAGACAGAGATCCGTTACAAAAACTATCAAGACAAGAGACAGAAGACAGATCCGTAACAAAAACCATCAAGAAAAGAAACAGAAGATAGAGATCCGTAACAAAAACCATCAAGACAAGAGACAGAAGACAGAGATCTGTAACAAAAACCATAAAGACAAGAGACAGAAGACAGATATCTGTAACAAAAACCATCAAGACAAGAGACAGAAGATAGAGATCTGTAACAAAAACCATCAAGACAAGAGACAGAAGACAGAGATCTGAAATAAAAACCATCAAGACAAGAGACAGAAGACAGATCCGTAACAAAAACCATCAAGACAAGAGGCAGAAGACAGAGATCTGTAACAAAAACCATCAAGACAAGAGACAGAAGACAGAGATCTGTAACAAATATCATCAAGACAAGCGACAGAAGACAGAGATCTGTAACAAAAACCATCAAGACAAGAGACAGAAGACAGAGATCTGTAACAAAAACTATCAAGACAAGAGACAGAAGACAGAGATCTGTAACAAAAACCATCAAGACAAGAGACAGAAGACAGAGATCCATAACAAAACCATCAAGACAAGAGACAGAAGACAGATCCGTAACAAAAAAACCATCAAGACAAGAGACAGAAGACAGAGATCCGTAACAAAAAAACCATCAATACAAGAGACAGAAGACAGAGATCCGTAACAAAAACCATCAAGACAAGAGACAGAAGACAGAGATCCGTAACAAAAACCATCAAGACAAGAGACAGAAGACAGATATCTGTAACAAAAACCATCAAGACAAGAGACAGAAGACAGAGATCTGTAACAAAAAACATCAAGACAAGAGACAGAAGACAGAGATCCATAACAAAAACTATTAAGACAAGAGACAGACAGAGATCCGTAACAAAAACTATCATGACAAGAGACAGAAGACAGAGATCCATAACAAAAACCATCAAGACAAGAGACAGAAAACAGAGATCCGCAACAAAAACCATCAAGACAAGAGACAGAAAGAGATCCGTAACAAAAACTATCATGACAAGAGACAGAAGACAGAGATCCATAACAAAAGCTATCATGACAAGAGACAGAAGACAGAGATCCATAACAAAAACTATCATGACAAGAGACAGAGATTCGTAACAAAAACCATCATGACAAGAGACAGAAGACAGAGATCCATAACAAAAACCATCAAGACAAGAGACAGAAGACAGAGATCCGTAATTAAAACCATCAAGACAAGAGACAGAAGACAGAGATCCGTAACAAAAACTATCATGACAAGAGACATAGATCCGTAACAAAAACCATCAAGACAAGAGACAGAAGACAGAGATCCATAACAAAGCTATCATGACAAGAGACAGAGATCCATAACAAAAACCATCAAGACAAGAGACAGAAGACAGAGTTCCATAACAAAAACCATCAAGACAAGAGACAGAAGACAGAGATCCGTAATTAAAACCATCAAGACAAGAGACAGAAGACAGAGATCCGTAACAAAAACTATCATGACAAGAGACATAGATCCGTAACAAAAACCATCAAGACAAGAGACAGAAGACAGAGATCCATAACAAAAACTATCATGACAAGAGACAGAGATCCATAACAAAAACCATCAAGACAAGAGACAGAAGACAGAGATCCATAACAAAAACCATCAAGACAAGAGACAGAAGACAGAGATCCATAATTAAAACCATCAAGACAAGAGACAGAAGACAGAGATCCGTAACAAAAACTATCATGACAAGAGACATAGATCCGTAACAAAAACCATCAAGACAAGAGACAGAAGACAGAGATCCATAACAAAAACTATCATGACAAGAGACAGAGATCCATAACAAAAACCATCAAGACAAGAGACAGAAGACAGAGATCCATAACAAAAACCATCAAGACAAGAGACAGAGATCCGTAATTAAAACCATCAAGACAAGAGACAGAAGACAGAGATCCGTAACAAAAACTATCATGACAAGAGACATAGATCCGTAACAAAAACCATCAAGACAAGAGACAGAAGACAGAGATCCATAACAAAAACTATCATGACAAGAGACAGAGATCCATAACAAAAACCATCAAGACAAGAGACAGAAGACAGAGATCCATAACAAAAACCATCAAGACAAGAGACAGAACACAGAGATCTGTAACAGCCAACCTTTGATGCAAAGATGGCAGTTGTCATTATCTCTGACTGTTGAATATGCTTCTCTTACTTTGTTACTTACTGCTCAGAGCAAGCTTGACTTTTAGACTGTTTAAACTGTTAAGAAAAATATTTGGGATATGTTGAAGTTTTAATCAAAATCTGATGTTTTGCAACAGAATGTGAACAATTTTAACAACTATAAAATCAGACAGATAATTTTTTTCAAATTTCAATTGGATTTTGAAAAGAAATACTTGTTTTTAAGCTATTCATGTCTGACATGCAAAATATGGGGTTCACATCAGCTGTACCCACTGCAATAACTAACAATTCACCTCATGCTTTTTTTTGCATTGTTTTTTTTTAAAGTGTGCTGTGTGACCTGATATCAGGTCAGCACTATTAATAGACCAAGTTAAACATGTAAGTTCAGTTCTACTGTGTTGGCACTCATTCAATTTTTTCCAGATGTTACTAAATTATAATTTTGCAACACAGCTGTCAATAAAGACTTGCTGAAGGTCTGCTTTTCTTTAGAAATTTGATGACGCAAAAGTTAACAATGTTGGTAGCAAGGCTCAGAAATGGCATTAGCTGAACATTGTGGTGGAGCTTTAACAATAATGTATACTGATCCAAGAGCTGTAGTTCACATTAAGCAAATTTCACTCTATTTTTCTTCTTCTCTTTTTAAGCCTTACAGTTCCCTATGGAGCATAGGTCTGTAATAGGTTCATGCCTATCCTTCTATTGCTCTGTAAAGTTCCCGGCGGTCTCTGAGGAAACAAAGAAAGAATATGACTGCTGTTTCCCCAGGCATGTCGTAATAGAGGCCACCAATATCAGGTTGTGCATGTAGGTCACAGCCTGAGCATGTCAGACTAATTACTGCATAAGCCACAACAGCAACAGCACATGACATTCTGAGATGCAGGCTTCTTGCAAAGGGACCAGCTGCATTAGTGGTTCCATGCTGCGTGAGGTGAAAAATTGGAAATGATGATGATGATACTGTCTTACATGGATTGTTGGTGTTTACTTTTTCAGACTACTGTATCACTTTAATCTCCAGTCCAGACTGTCCATAACTATGGAGTTATTTATTTTCATTTATGTACAAGACAACTGTCTATAGAACTCGTATTACCCATTTCATGTTTACTGTTCTTTTTTTTTTAAGACTTACCACCTTTTAACTACATTACCTTGCAGTTTGGATACCACAGTGTGCTCAATTTATTTATTTCTGCCATCATCAGCTTGCTACATAAGATTGTTAATGGTGATTTGACAAATGTATAAATGTTTAATGCATTACATGTAATTTCTTAATTTGTAAAACCACAAATAGGGTACTTGTAATTATTGAAATAATATAATACCCACAATCTTAGTCAGTCCAGACTCTTGGAAAAAGGTAAAGAAAAAGGGTAAAGGATCCCGTTACACGCCCATTGAGGCATATTGGGAATATGGTGTTAGGCCCATATTTTCTTGACCGTCGGCACACTAGGGTGATGTGGTCAGCATCACGCCGGCCGCCTTAACCTTCCCAGAGTTGCTCTGGTACCCATTTGGGGCTGGGTCGACCCAGGAGCCGTTTGCGGCCTAAAAAAATCCCACCTCATCTGGGGATCGAACCATAGACCACTGAGCTAGGAAGCCGCGGCTCCCTACTCTTGGAACAGCTGTATAATCATTTTTATATTTTAAGGAAATGTGCTTTCTGTTGATCCAGATCTTTACATATTCTGTAAATTTCTTCTCACTTTAACAAAAAAATATATTTGGACTGTATTTCTTGTGAGATTCTCTGCCAAGTTTATGGTTGAGAAAGGTATATTTTCATATTTGTTAAATACATTAAACAAGTGCAGTCAGACCATTGTGTAAGCTTCATTTCTTTCAGCCGTAACTGGGGATATTGTCTGGATGACCAACCTGGCCACCATGATTTCAAATATCCTGAACTGCCTGCTGGGACAATGTATGATGCTGACCACCAGTGCAGACTTTTGTATGGGGAGGGTGCTGAGAGGTGTAATGGCATTGAAGTTCTAGAAGTATGTTTCATGCTTTATCTTTTTTTTAATTATAAAAGACTCTTTAAAATGTCATTACAAGCAAACATTGTTTTTAAATGTGACTGAACTAAAGTTTTGTGTATCATCATCATCATCATCATTTGCTTCTGATGGATTATACTAGTTTCTGATCTAATTAACAGGAACTTGGTTTAACAGTATCATATTACATTTTCAGAGTGCTGGTTTCAGCAAAGAACAAATTAACTCATTGTTCAATTCTTCATTTTGCTTCAATATAGTGCTTATAATACCCTGTTCAACCTTTTGGAATATATTGTGTGTTTCCTTTGTATTAGATGTTTAGCTGATGATAGCCCTGAAAAGGGCTGCTCCTGAGGAGTTGTCATGTCATTTGCTTGTTCCCAATGTTGTGGGTTTTTCCAATGAATTTGTGGTCAATGTGTTGTTGCTGTTTTCCCACATGTTCTCGCTAGTTTGCTGGCAGCCTTGAGAAGGACTAATCCTTAAAAGGACTACTAGTTGGAATGTAGACCCGAGTGTGCTTTTGTTTTGCCCTGTTTGTGTCTATTTGTGGTGTTTTCTTGTTGTGTCATCTTTTCTATCTCCAGCGGTTGTAGGGTTTTGTTGGTTATTATTGGTATGTGACTGGTTGTTTTGTTGTTTTCAGAATATATGCACAACACTGTGGTGTAGAGTCAACAACAAATGCTCAACAAAGCTTCAGGCAGCAGCTGTTGGTACAATATGTGGTATTGATAAGGTAGGTGATGTAGGAATAGAAAAATATAGATATTTTCAGTTAACACTGATGTATTGTTTCCAATGTTCTGGCAAGGCAGTTATGCCAGCATCTAAATTCTGGCATTATTACCATCGTTAAATTTACTGTGTGTAGACAAACACTGAATTGAGGTACAGTGACTTTCTTGACAGTTTCTCATGTCTGTTCTGGGGGATAGCTTGCATATCATTGCAAACCAGATCGCTGTATTCATCATCATCCTCATTGTGTTTCAGCTCTCAGAGGAGCAGTCCTTTAACAATCACACCCCAAGTCTTCCTGTCCTGTGCCATCCATTCAAGTTTTTTCCATGCCATGTCTTTTGATTACTTTCATCTCTGCCTCCTGTTTTCTTCTCCATCTGTTTTTGGTCTTCTTCTATTTCTTTTACCCTAGAGATTCAGAGTAGGGACTACCTTGTCATTCTATCAGCTGGTTTTGTCAATGTTTGTCCTATCCAGTGCCAGCATCTTCTCATCACCTCTTGTTACAATGGTATTTTTAGGTTCTGTCAACATTTCCAGATTTGTTAAATCACTGTAATGCCACTCATTAATGGCTCCATGTGTTGCATGAAAAAAATCTATGGGCATTGCTTCTTTTAAACTCTAAAGGACACTTGCCATTGTTCTAAAGTAGTGTGGCTAATGTGTGAAACTGTGCTCACTCAGAATCCCAGCACAGCTCAACAATGTAACGACCACAAAGTACAATCACTGATATGATTAGTGATATGACACCTAGATGGTAAATGACTCCTGATTCATGCTCTATTAACAAATGATGATTATAATGATTATTAACTTCCCTTTATCACTTTATTTTCCTTTTCGCCCCTTACAAAACATGAAGCCATCACTGGTCCCATTGGAGGAAGCCTGCACTAAGCATTCATATGCTCCTGCAGCAGTGGTTTCTGTGACAATTTGTTTGACATGATGAGGTTGCCAGCCTCATGCACAACCTCATATTAGTGGCCTTGTACGACATGCCTGAGGGTGCAGTAGTCTTATTCTTTCTGCATCTCTTCATAGACCCCCAGGGACCACACAAGTGATGTTTATTTACACAGATAAGATAATCATATAAAATGTTGATTAAATAACATGAGCTTCCTTCATTAATGTTGTTGTAGACACTGAAGCTTTAGTAATATTTCAAACTCTTTGCGTGTTCTTAAATTCTTACATTTCATGTCAAAAATGATCAGACAAGATCTAAAACACAAACCCAGTTGTTACCTTATCAATAGTTCTGGCAGCAGTGTTATTGCATTTATTCATCACATTTTAACTCCTCGAAGAGCATGGGCTTTCAACAAACTTTTGCTAAGTCTTCCTGTCACGTGCCATCAACAAACTTATGCTAAGTCTTCCTGTCACATGCCATCAACAAATGTCTGCCAAGTCTTCCTGTCATGTGCCATCAACAAACTAATGCTAAGTCTTCCTATCACGTGCCATCAACAAACTTATGCTAAGTCTTCCTGTCACGTACCATGAACAAACTTAGGCCAAGTCTTCCTGTCACAAGCCATCAACAAACTTATGCCATGTCTTCCTGTCACGTGCCATCAACAAACTTATGCCAAGTCTTCCTGTCACATGCCATCAACAAACTTATGCCAAGTCTTCCTGTCACGTGCCATCAACAAACTTACGCCAAGTCTTCCTGTCACGTGCCATCAACAAACTTATGCCAAGTCTTCCTGTCACGTGCCATCAACAAACTTATGCCAAGTCTTCCTGTCACGTGTCATCAACAAACTTATGCCAAGTCTTCCTGTCACATGCCATCAACAAACTTATGCCAAGTCTTCCTGTCACGTGCCATCAACAAACTTATGCCAAGTCTTCCTGTCACGTGCCATCAACAAACTTATGCTAAGTCTTCCTGTCACGTGCCATCAACAAACTTATGCCAAGACTTCCTGTCACGTGCCATCAGCTCAAGGCTTTTCCGTGTCTTCTTCATTGCCTTCATGTCTGTCTCCAGTTTCCTTCTCATTTTGTCACCCTCAACCTCTCTTACCCTGGGGATTTTAGAACAATGCATCGATTGGCTCCTTCCAAAAAAACACACACAAAAACAAGAAGAAGCGTCATTAGTCTCTGCCTATAGACTCTGAACTTGACTGCAGATATTATTGGTGTTCATTCTGACAGCACAGTTTCTTTGCAAATCTGTGCCTAAAATAATAATCACTTCTAAAAAGTCTTGGTTATTTGATTTATATTTAACTCAGCGAAAATATATATTCATGTTTAACATTAATATTGCCGATATTGAACATCCCCTATGAATTCACTCTGCTCAAAAATTATGTTGTCTAAAATTAATTATGATATTAATTAATTATGCAAACTCAGCATTTCATGAACTCTACTCATCCATGCAACTCTAGCAAACAACATCTTTTCTGTCCATCAAAATACATATTCTTTATACTGCTCCGTCCTAATTTATTAATATAATTATTTGCCTTAGACCAACATGGTAACTCCATGATTATGCTGGTTGTCAGTTGTGTTTTGAATTTATTTGGTTTGAGACTTCTTTGCTATCTTTCGAAAACTTCTTCTTAAACATGACAGGGTTTCTTTCCCACACTGTCCATTTTTAATATGCACATAATTTTCTCTAGTTTTACTTGCTCTATCACAAGGAGTTTTATAAAATAAAGGAGTTGCAGTGTGTCACACACCATCTTGTACTAGTTATAATGCACAGACACTGCGTGCCATGATTTTTTTTCTCCAGATAGTGATTGCAGGGATGCTACAAATAGCCTAGAAAATAATGTTATTCTTCTGAAGCCCACAAAAACAAAGTACAATGCAGCCTTGAATGACTCTTATAAAAACTTGTCAAGTATGATTCATTGCCTGTACTGGAAGTTATAAATATTTTTGTTCATGAGAAATGATATCATAAATGTTATTTACAATGATTATTGAATGTTAAACATATGGCTAAGACACATTTATTGAATATAGTACAACATTATAATTTATTAGTATTGGCTGTGATCGAAATCATACTGACGCTGTAATTTTGTCTTCATTTACCCAGTGGATGTAAAAAATGTACTGTAATGTATGCTTAGAACTTGTTTTCAACCATTCAGACATGAAAGTTTCTACTTCAACAGTGGTGCTTTGCTGGTCAGTGTGTTGATATTGGTGAAAGACCACAAGCTATTGATGGACAGTGGGGTCAGTGGGCAGAATGGACTGACTGTACCAGAACTTGTGGGGCAGGAGTCAGTGTGTCTCAGAGGCACTGTAATCACCCACCGTAAGTTAAAACAGAAAGTTTATTCGATAAAACAGGACAGTTGGATCATTTTGATAGGTAATGAAATTCATCCCAACTCCATATCCATGTCATGGAAGATGGTAATCAAGAACATGTGAGTAGAACAAAATTCCTCCCAACTCCATATCCATGTCATGGAAGATGGTAATCAAGAACATATGAGTAGAACAAAATTCCTCCCAACTCCATATCCATGTCATGGAAGATGGTAATCAAGAACATATGAGTAGAACAAAATTCCTCCCAACTCCATATCCATGTCATGGAAGATGGTAATCAAGAACATGTGAGTAGAACAAAATTCCTCCCAACTCCATATCCATGTCATGGAAGATGGTAATCAAGAACATGTGAGTAGAACAAAATTCCTCCCAACTCCATATCCATGTCATGGAAGATGGTAATCAAGAACATGTGAGTAGAACAAAATTCCTCCCCCAACTCCATATCCATGTCATGGAAGATGGTAATCAAGAACATGTGAGTAGAACAAAATTCCTCCCAACTCCATATCCATGTCATGGAAGATGGTAATCAAGAACATATGAGTAGAACAAAATTCCTCCCAACTCCATATCCATGTCATGGAAGATGGTAATCAAGAACATGTGAGTAGAACAAAATTCATCATTATTTTCCTTTGTGCTACAGCTGGTCTCCTTCCAAGGAGCCTGCACAAAACATTCACGTGCTCCTGCAACACTTTTTTATACAGCAATTTGTTTTACATCATGTGGCTGCCAGTCCCAAGTACAACCTCATATTAGTTGCTTTGTAGGACATGTCTGAGGGTGTAGTAGTACTATTCTGTCGTTGTCTCATTAGAGACCCCAACATTTTATCTCCTCATACTAAATTTTTTGTTTAGGCATCAGCAAGAAAAGATAATGTAAAGCACAGTGATAAGGAGCATATTTCATAAAATAAACCATGTTTAAGTTATGGTTTTGGCCCATGGCTATCCATTTATAACGTAACCAACAACAAGTGTGTACATTTTATATAAGATTATTAGAACTAAAGTCCCTTCAAAGACGGTGAGTATCTGCCTGAATGACGAGAGGGCACCTGTTAGCATACAGGGAAAATAGGATACTCACGTAAAATCAGTCTCAGGTTAGATATACTAACCGGAGATTTCGCCTCGGGTAATAGTATGGGTACGTTAAAAAAATAAAATAAAATAAAGTACAAAGACGTCAGTGGATGAGAAAGCTTGATGGAGTAGATAACATATGCAGGAATATAGACCCAATCACTAGCAATACCCAGGCTATGTGACTTGCTCAAGACTGTCTTCTAATTTCTCCATCATGTTGTTTTGCTGCAGCGGTTTAAAAAAGGCACAAAGAAGAATAACACTATAATTAGCTCTTTTTTGTCCCAGGCAGTTTATAGGTTTTACCTAGGAGCTAAAATTGATGCCAATTTTTTTCCACAATGACAGTGGCTGAAAAATTGGTTGAAGTATATTTTGAAGTGTTAGTCTTAATGCAAAAAATTCAGTTCATTTTACATATAGTAAAGTGTAGCCATGATTCAATTAAAGTTATAACCAAACTGGCATACTAGGCAGCCATGGGGAGAATAATGTATCTTGTCGTATTGTACCATCATGGGGTAGAAAGAGTTAACTCCTGCGATTGGATTGTAGGTCAGTAGAAAGGACTGATTGTTTCTTGATTATGAAAAAAGATAAATAAAATTGAGATGAACAAGCATTTAGATATGGCTTTAAGAATAGGAACCAAATATCCAGGTACAAGGATAGACAAATATTTTCTACAGCAAATAGATTTTAAGCACTTAGAGGAACACTCGGACACATACTGAGACAGCAAAAGGGAAAGAGTGAAAGCAAACAAAGCAGAGATAGCTAGTAATTCCTTTATTCAATCATTCATTGCTCTTTAGCTCTCCTAGGAGCATAAGCATTCAACAGTCTTATGTCAGTCCTTCAATATCTTGTCAATCCTTCTGTCCCTTGTCAATCCTCCAGTCTCTTGTCAATCCTCCAGTTTCTTGTCAATCCTCCAGTCTCTTGTTAATCCTCCAGTCTCTTGTCAATCCTCCAGTTTCTTGTCAATCCTCCAGTCTCTTGTTAATCCTTCTGTCTCTTGTTAATCCTCTAGTCTCTTGTCAATCCTCCTGTCTCTTGTTAATCCTCCTGTCTCTTGTTAATCCTCCTGTCTCTTGTTAATCCTCCTGTCTCTTGTTAATCCTCCTGTCTCTTGTTAATCCACCTGTCTCTTGTCAATCCTCCAGTCTCTTGTTAATCCTCCATTTACTTGTCATTAAATCCAGGTCTTTTCTCATCTTCTTTATCCCTTTCATTTCTGTCTCCTGTTCATTGTCCACGTTTTTCAGCCCCCCCCCCCCTTTCCACTATCTCTCTCTTGCCCTGTGGATTCAAGAATAAATACTGCTTTGTAAAGCTTTTGCAGGTCTCCTTAATGTGTATTCTATGCTTTGCCAGTGTCTTCTTCTCATCTCTTCTTCTCCTGGCACTAGTCTTGCTCTTGTTATCAGTTCCACATTGATGATAATTGTGTACCGTTTCAATCCTTCTATTCTACACAAGTGGCCTGTGTAGTTTCCTGGGGTCTCTGAAGAGGTAAAGATAGAATAGGACTTCTGGTCCCTCAGACATGTCTTATATGCATTTAATACCTATTGAATTAATATGTCTCTATACTTTGTTTCCACCTCGTGTAGATCCCAGGGGTCTCTTGTGAGACAAGGAAAGAATAGGATTATTTATCCCTCAGGCATGTCATACCAGGTGACTATTACTAGGTTAAGCATGCGACTGGCAAACTCATGTAAAGCACACTGCTACAGAAAGTACAGCTACAAGAGCATGTGAATGCTATGTGCAGGATTCTGTAAGGGAATAAGCTGCAGTGATGACTCCAGGCTCCGTAAGGAGCAAACAGGAAAATTGTGAAGATGATGATGATACCTTATTTCTGTGTATTTTCAACCTTTGTCTTTTGGGAAACAATATATACAGTTTAAAATCTAGTCTTCATTATGTTATCTAACACAGTAGCTCTTCTTTACTTACAGATTATTCTGGTTGTTTCTATTTTTAATTTTGTTTTCTTTGTTCTTTAGTCCCTCAAATGGTGGAAAGTATTGTACTGGAGAAAGAAAGAGATACAGAATCTGTAACACTGATGTAAGTTATCTGACCTTATCTGTAACACCAAGTTAAATTGTTTATTGTGATCTGTAGCACTGATGTAAACTTTTTATTTAATATGATGTATAGCACTGATGTAAACTGTTTAATATGATCTGTAGCACCTGAAACATGAAAGTGAGTCAAAGACAATTAGTAAACAAGCAGGAAATACTTGGAGCCATAGATATTTGGTTTTACAAAGGAATGTTAAAAAAAATACCATGGACAGCTAAAAAAAAAGAGTAATGAGGATGTTTTGAAATAGGCCACTGCAGACAGGAAGCTTTTTACTGACATTAGAGGGAAGTAATCCACTTTTTGTTAGCATGTTATGAGAAGAAAAAAGCTGGAGTATATCGTGACAACTGGAAATATTGAAGGAAAAAGATATGTATGCTGACAATGAGTGAAAAAACTGGAAATATTGAAGAAAAAGAGATGTATGCTGACAATGAGTGAAGAAACTGGAAAGTTTGACATCATGACATGGAAAAACAGAAATAATAAACAGTACTGGAAACAGGAAGTTGTGGAGAGATAATCGCTTATGCCACCAAGCATGGTACTTGAAGAAGAAGGAGGAGAAGAAGAAGAAAAATAAAAAGAAGAAAAAAAAACACCAAATTTAGTTCTTTGATCAGTAGTAATAACTGCATTCATTGATATGCTTCTAACCTAGTGTCACTTTTTTTTTATCTCCCTTTTTGTCCTTTATTTCCTTTCACACAATTGATCTCGTTTTTGTTGTGCAGCTCTCTTTCCATGCTTGTCTTGTTTTAAGCTTCCTGCATGTTTAACCTCCTCTTTTTCTTTGTTAGAACCCTCCTCACCTAATACTTGCATCTGGTTATGCTTCTTGTGCTGTCCACAGAGCAATTTCTGAGCTGTCTCTGGTACAATTTCTGTGCTGTCTCTGGTGCAATTTCTGAGCTGTCTCTGGTATAGGTATATTATCTGTGCATTTTGCATACCTGTCAACCTACTGAGACAAAAATCTGTACGCCGGACCCAAAAAATCCTTACAAACACTCAAAAATCCTTACGCAAAAAATATATTAATAAATTATACGCACCAACGGGCTGATCACCCGTTTGCCAGTCACTTCGATTACGGAAACAACAGCAGATGGATTGATTTGCCGTTGCCCTAAAGACGCCAATAGGCGTGATGGGAAACAATGGCAAAGAAAACCTATCTGCTGTTGCCCTAAGACGCCACTAGGCGTAATGGCCACTGACTGCTTTGACGGTCGGTGGCTAAGGACGGAAGAAGAAGAAGAAGAAATTATACGCAATACAGTTTTAAAATGAGAAATGACATATACACCGTCAGAAATCTATTAGCATTTGAATTTTGATTGTGATATTCTTCTTTCTTAACTTCTTACAGAGGACAGACTGCCTTTTCATTTCCGGGTACACCACAATGAGATGGTACCCACTGAAGTATGGTTCTCTTTTTGGCAGCTACCTTGTTTAGTTCATTTCTCAGATGCGGGAGTTTACCACCTTTGAGAGCTTGCAGGACAGACAGTGCATCTGTGAGGATGACTACCTGGTGGCAGTCAGAGTTGGTGTTATAAATCATATTTGCAGCTTGCTCTAGAGCTTGAACCTCAGCTGTATAGTTGGAACAGAATTTACCAGTGGGAATGTGCCTAGTCTCATAGTGGTTGTTAGGATATGAGATAAAGATACCGGCACCTCCATTCCTAACAGCATTAGTTGCTGATCCATCTGTATAGGCATGTATCCATGATTGATCGGGATAGCTTTCTTGGATCATACTCAATGTAGCAGTTCGTTTTTGCAGATCATTACACTCACATCCACTTGTGAGACCACTGACTGATGTATTAATTTGGAGGGCACTGCTGGCCTGCTCCCATGGTACAGGGTATAGGGTGGGCTTCAATGGTGTTGTCTTCATGGATAGGTCTTCTTGATGCTGTCTTATAAGTCTTTTCCCCCGATGCACAAAGCTGCTACGCTTTAGACGTCCCAATGCCAGATCATCTAGTCTTGCCTTCATTGGGTGCATTGGCATACTGTTGTACTTTTCCATCTGGATCATGGTTGTTGTGTCTCTTCTATGGGACAATGTCTGTAATCCAGCAACCTTCTGCATCTCTGTTATTGGTGTAGTTTTCATGGCTCCTGTAATGAGCCTGAGAGCTTGATTTTGCACCTTGTCCAAAGACTGCAGATGTGAGTTAGCAGCTGATGACCATGCTGCTGCGCTAAACTCTAAGTGTGGTCTTATTACTCCATTATAAATCTTCTTTAGATTTCGTTCATTTGCTCCCCAGTTGGTACCTGCTAATTTTCTGAGTATGCCTAGTCGTCTTCGGGCCTTTCCTTCTGCATTTTCAATATGCTTATTCCATGTAAGCCTTTGGTCAAATGTCACCCCAAGATAGGTGGGGTAGCTTTCTTCCTTGATCACGGTTGTCCCTAGGTGTATGTTAGCTGATTTGTCCTTGGGGGCGAGGGAGAACAGGGTTGTGGAGGTTTTGTCTGTGTTTATTGTGATAAGCCATTTCTCTGCCCATGACACTAGCATGTCTGCTGCCCGCTGCATTCTATAATTTGCTGTGGTGACATTTTCATCAGCGCACCAGAGTACTAGGTCATCTGCATATAAGGCAGCTTTAACTCCTGCAGGGAGATCTTTCACCAGGTCATTGATGTAAACAAGGAAGAGTGTTGGGGAAATTACTCCTCCTTGAGGTACCCCCTGATGGAGCAACACTTTTCTGCTCTGCAGACCGTCAAGAGTGACTCTAGTTCTCCTGTTATGCAAGTATGACTGGATCCATTTCATCATGTTGCCTTGGATTCCACTTCTCCTAAGTTTTGCAATTAGGCCATCTTTCCACACCTTGTCAAAGGCCTGCTTGAAGTCGACCCAGATTGTTAGGACCTTTTTCTTCTCCTGGAAGGCATCTTCTATTGCTTGAGACAAGTAAGTAACTTGGTCTTCTATACTGTAGCATTCTCTAAATCCAGCTTGTTCCGGCACCAGGATCTGCTCAGACTCTAAATACCATTTCAATCTGTGGTTGACTATTCGCTCCATAGTCTTCCCAACACAGCTTGTGAGACTGATTGGCCGGTAACTTGCAGCCTCGGTCTTACATTTCCCTTTCTTTAGTATGGGTATTGTGATGGCTTCTCTCCATACTTGGGGTACCGTTTCTTTCAACCAGCTGTGGTTGAATATCTCAAGCAGTTTTGTCTTTGCTGCTGAGCTTAGATTTACTAGCATTTCATTGCTGATTTTGTCTGGGCCGGGTGACTTTTGAAACTTAAGCTTGGAAATAGCCTTCTGTAGTTCTCCTAGTGTGATGGGTTCCCTCATTGGGGCAGGAGTATCTGTCTGTCCCATGGTTGCCAGTATTTCTTTTCTTATCTCTCTTTGATGATCTATGTTAATGGGTAAGTTGCTTTCTGAACTGTATCTTCTAGCAAACAAGTCTGCAGCTTGTTTTCCTCTGAAAAGTTTGCCACCTTCATCCAATGTGATAGTCTGCCTAGGTGAGGAACGCTCTTCATTTAGAGACTTGACTAATCTCCAAAGTTTCCTGCCGTCTTTCTCAAGGTTCAGCGATTCCGTTTTAGTTCTCCAGCTTTTCCTTTTTCTTCTAGCTTTGTTCTCTGAAACTCTGCTACAGCCTTTTTCCATTTGTTGTGAGTTTCAAGTGAAGGCTGAGACTCTGCGTCCTTTCTAGCCCTGTCCATAGCTTCCTGACGTTCTTGGAGTGTGCTGGACCAGTATGGTATGTAGTTACGCCGGCATCCTTTGGGAATGGTTTCTTTTGCAGCTTGTAGTATGCATCTGTTGAAGTCTTTTACCACTTCATTAATGTCTCTGTTCTGTACCTTGAGGGTAGACAGCAGCGTGTTCCCCTGATGCCTGAATAAACCCCAGTTGGCTTTTTTGTAGTTCCATCTTGTAATGGCTGGGCCTGTACTGAGAGTTGCACTCTGGACAGTAAGAAAGATTGGGCGATGGTCGCTTCCCCCTAGTTGGTCTCCTACTTCTCTACTAATAGATCCAGCTATATCTGGTGTGGAGAAGGCAAGATCTGGTGTTGAAGTTGTGTGCCATCCTCTGGAGTAGAAGGTAGGAGTATCTGTGGCATTATTGACTAGGATTAGGGAGTGATCATCTTGCCAAGTTTCAACCTCTTCACCTCTGTGATCCAGATGGTTATAGCCCCAGCTCTGGGCGTGGCTATTAAAGTCTCCAACTGCTATAAAGTTGGTGGCTGGTACCTGTATAGAGCTGAGACTCAGGGGTTTGTTGTTCGGACAGTAATAGTTCAGGAGTTCTATTTCCATCTTGTCTACCTTTATCTGCAACAGCTGATATTCTGCTCCATCCATGAAGGTTTTCCTGTCGTGTGCAGGAATGTTATTCCTTACAAGAGTAAGTACTCCTCCTTTTCGTCTATCTTTTCTGTCGGATCTGAAGCATTGATATCCCCTTATTTTAAAGGTTTGATCTGCTTTCAAGTGAGTCTCTTGGATACAGCAAACACTGACTTGCTTCTCATACAAGATGTTTTCCAGCTCTGTCTTTTTGCTGTATCCAGCCTGCTTGCTGTTCACTCCCTCTGCATTCCAGTGCATCATGACAAGTGGCACTCTGGGTTTCTCTTTTTCTGTTTTGTTTTGGTCAGTAGTTCTCCTCCGCCGTCTGCTGACTCCACAAGACGGTCTAGAGGGTCCTCCAGTAGCTGAGGGTGGGCTCTGTCGAGGCTCAGAGCCCGGCACTGCACCTGCCTGGTGGAGCTCCACAGGGCGAGCACCAGTACGAGATTTATTTGACGGTGTACTCTCCATAGAAAAAAAAAAGCGAGTTGCGTGATACTGTGGTTTCCGGTGCGCCTTCTGGCCCAGTATCTATGACTTTAGCACCTGTTCAACGGGAGAGTGGGCTCATCCCTAATCTGTTTATGTTCCCAGTAGTAGACTATTCGCAAGCAGCCTGGGGGTGTCACTGCTCTGCGCGGACCTTGTTTAC
This sequence comes from Oreohelix idahoensis, assembly GCA_024509875.1. Classification (NCBI taxonomy): domain Eukaryota; kingdom Metazoa; phylum Mollusca; class Gastropoda; order Stylommatophora; family Oreohelicidae; genus Oreohelix; species Oreohelix idahoensis. The sequence goes on along the minus strand of JAMPIV010016195.1, from coordinate 519,541 downwards.
CGAGGCGGCGTTCGAGCTCGTATGGTGAAAATATGGTTGCGTTATCTTCAAAATAGCCCTGTCTTTCCCATGGCTTTTCTGCCATCCTGCAACTTTGAGTTAGGGAGTTCTGAGCTCCAGTCTCTTTCCCAGGCATTTTATCCTGGCCTGGCACGCATACAGAGGACCCCACTTCTGGTTCTAAGTTAGCAGTTGGGGATAGGTGGGGTAGCACACTGTGCATTCCCCGTCATCCAGGGGGCTCTCCAACTATGCAGAGCTTGCACAATGCTGTGCTCTGGTTCTGGGCTCTCCCAAGGAATCCTCACGTCCTGCACAGAGCCACTTCCAGATACCCACCACCTGCCAACCCTCCATTGTAGAAATCTCCGGAGGTTTGGAGAGTGGCCTTCTCTGCTTTTTTGAGCCGGGGTGGGCTCCCCGGGCAAGTCTCGATGGGGATCGGGACGTGTCCACGCGCCAGTGGGCCCAGCATCGGCCGCATCTGATGGAGGACTTGCTCTGCCAGGTTTGAGTTAGTAAATTCCAACTTTGTCATCTTCATGGCATTGTGATGCTGGGGTGCCTGTGGATTTCCTACAGCCCCGGGTAGAAGCCAGAAGTGTACTGTGCCAGCTCTGGGGGAGATAAAGGGGGTGTTTCTGCGTCTCCTTGTGATACGTAGCCAAGGTAGGGCTCACAGTGCTCTTTCCCCGCCACCAAATTGCCTGCTGGTTACGCCGAGTTCTCCGAGGCTCTAGGCATGTGACCAAGAGTTGAAGGCAATAGGATCGTCACGTCCTGAGTCTCTGTGCCTGTACGATGGGTTCCGATCTTCAGGGAGCAGTCCACACTCATTCCCACTCCCAAGACTTGTTCAGTATCCATCTGGCTCCTTCCCACCCACAGAGGGCGTGTACGGTGTAGTGCACCGGTTTTATTATCGAGGTTTGCTCCTCTAGATCCGTTGTGTTTAGCCTGAGGATTCGCACCCTCAGTTACCAGGACTACCTCGAGGAGGGTGTGGCTCTTCACCACGCACAACGATCTTGGGGTATGAGAGGTTTTGCTAGGCCAAGAGACTAACACCCGCAATGGTCGCTCCTTTCATGAACAAGAATTCACTAGGCCTAGGGTGAAGCAAGGGGGGAAACCCACTACCCACAACACCAGCACATCATACCCCCTGTCTGTAAGACTTTGCCCCCATTGTGATATAAAACATGCTAATAGTCTCATGCTGTTCTTTACATATAAAAAAAACTTAGTGATCATGAGGTACACTATTCTTTTGATGTACAGTGTTTTGTATTATAATCAACACATGCACTTTTAGCACTTTGCAGAATTGCATTTGTGGGCTTAAAGTCTGCACAGCATGTATCAATGTTAATCTTACACTGTAAAATAGAAGTGAGTGTGTCCACATTCATGGACCTCCTGCAGTCTGTGAGAATTGTTTTCATCATTGAAAATGATCTTTCGCAGTCAGCATTGCTGTGAGGGAGTATCAGGAGTTGCTGAATGATGACTTTCAAATTAGGGAAGTGGATGGCACCAGTACTAGTTTTCTGGTCAACAACTTCCAGCCAATAGCTACAGAAGCTCTTGTTCTGACCACTATCTGTCAGTAGAGGCACACACACACACATCAGACAACATACAGTAGAGAATGATTAAAAAATACAACGAACAAAGCAAACAGCTAACAGCAAAAAAAAAAAAAAAAAATTAACAAAATTATGAACAGAATATCAAATCTAGGAAGAAAAAAACGTACCACCAAAAATGTACAAAATTATTATTTAAGAGTTGGTAGCCTAGACCAGTGATAACAGATTGCCACTTTATTAAAAAATAAAGCAGCGAATCTCGAGCGCTGGAATAAAGTAGGCCTACTCAATGCAAACAAACTTTTTTTTGTAGTTATGTAGGGCCTAAAAATATTATGACTATTTATCGGAAATGTATTGAAGGGCAAAATATAACTGGAAAGATTAAGACAGCGATTAAATTGCAACAAAGCAAAACAATAGCAATATTTAACCAAGTTATAAGTACTTAGCTTTTTAAAACAAAATGGCGTCGAAGTGTGGTGGCAAGCAAGCGTGGTCGTTGATAACAGGTAACTTTAAAAATACGTCATGTCACGCTGAAAACCGAAAGCGTTTGAGGCCGAATTCAAAGTTTTTTTTTTTTTTTTTTTTTTTTTTAATGTGTTTGCTACTTCATTTTGTAGCACGCCCCTTTCAACCATCTACCATGTACATGGATTTGTTGGTTATATCAGGACGTGTTTCTTTTATTGTAATATGTTTTTGTTTGTATTTGTTTTATATTATATTATCTCTAGTCGGTATTTTTCCTTTTGTAGTTATAGTTCAACATGGCCTATGAGATTTTCTACACTCATTTCTACCTTGTGGTTACTACAGTATGTCTTAATGTTTTGCCTCTGTTGGTCATATTTTTTGCAGTCCACTAGAAAGTGCCTAATTGTGTTTGGTTCTTGACACTCTTCACATGTGGGTTCCTCTATCATGAAATATCCAGTTCCCAGCTTGAGTCTCCGCAATTTTTTATTAATTGGTATTTTTAGTTCATCTTTTATTTGACATTTTTTGCTTGTTTTTTTAAGGATTTTATATGAGTGTCTTGCTTTTTTACTTAGGTCCCATGCTGTTATCCATTCTTTAGTTATTTTTTTTTTCAAAGTTTTTGCCGAATTGTTGAGTATAAAAGGATTTGATTGGTTGCTGGGAGAGAACTCAGTTTAAAGACGGACGCCGAGATTCCCGGAATTAAAAATAAAAAAAATTGGTTTAAAAAAAAACCCGGGCTAGAAAATATTTTCTGATTTAAAATTTTAAAAAACTTGGGTTGGAAAATATTTTTATAATTTTTTTTTTTTTTTTTTAATTTTTTTTTTTTGGAGGGTGAGAAAAATCCGTACAACGAGTCTGTACGGCCGTACACTGCTAAAAGTATCAAAAATCCGTACATTGTACGCAAAATTCGTACAGGTTGACAGGTATGATTTTGTCTCAGAGTGTTTTCCTCCCTCTTGCTGTACCTGTTATTCAGTCATACTTAATTATGTTTTCTTTCTTCCTCCTAGTTATTAAATACATTTTGACACATATCATTTTTTTCTTGTATTTAAAAAAAAACAGACCACAAGGTCTTATATATTTGGTCATGCACCTTAATATAACAGACAGACCTTGTGTCTATGTGGATCGAGGCAGCACACCTCGCTAAAATGAGGGAACATTTTTTTTTTGTTTTAAATTTTGTTTAATTAAAAATTTTTTTTCAGAAATGTCCTGAAGATGCACCCAGTTTTAGAGCTCAGCAATGCTCTGAGTTCAATGAAATTCCATATAAGGGAACACTGTATGAGTGGGAGTCCATCTCAACACCAGGTACAGTTTGACACTTGTTAGCATTATCTGGACCTCACACTACAGTTAACCCAGCTGTTAATGGGTACCTGACTGTGTTCTTGAGTTAGGGAGGAAACATACAGTGATGACGGGAACTGGTCACCCCATCTCTCAATGCTGGACCTAGTATAGTAAAGTCTCTAACACTTCATTCCTATGGCAGTATCTGATGTGGGACTACCTTAATCTTACTCTTGCTATCCTAACTTTTATGCTACAATTAGTTTTCATACTGTTTCTTATACCAAAGTGAGTCTATTTTTGTATTTCCGTTTATAGTTGGGCACACATACACTACTATCTGATGGCTGTACGTAGCATTGCACTGTCTGACAGCTGTACTTAACATTGTACTATCTGATGGCTGTACTTAGCATTGCACTGTCTGACAGCTGTACTTAACATTGTACTATCTGATGGCTGTACTTAGCATTGCACTGTCTGACAGCTGTACTTAACATTGTACTATCTGATGGCTGTACTTAGCATTGCACTGTCTGACAGCTGTACTTAACATTGTACTACCTGATGGCTGTACTTAGCATTGCACTGTCTGACAGCTGTACTTAACATTGTACTATCTGATGGCTGTACTTAGCATTGCACTGTCTGACCGCTGTATTTAAAATTGTACTGTCTGACTGCTGTACTTAACTTTGTTCTGTCTGACTGATGATATGTCTTGTTTTTCAATGCCATTTCTTTAAGACTAATATTTGACAACCATAATCACATATTACTGTTGGGTATACACTGGCTTGGTACATCCATGGAAGTGAACATAGTGACTGATTTGTTGATTGATTAATTGATTGGTGTATGAATTATGACTGTAATAAAATTATATCTCAATGTCATCCATATCCCCTTTTTATCCCTTTTTTCCACCAATTATGCAGCTGTCACACTGTGTTCTTAATGTTATCTTTTAAACTGCATCTCTCTGTTCAGCTCAATGAATTTCATCTGTTTTCTTGAATCTCTCAGGACATCCTGATCCAAGTTATTAAAAATTGTTTTTTGATATTTTAAATATTATTCCAGAAAATCACATTTTTTTGTATTGTCGATGTTTACTGTTTGCTTCCATTTGATAGTATAGGTACTGTTTACATGAGAGGCCCTCTTTCATGCTTCAGTGGTTAATGAAGACAAAACTGGGTTAAACGATGGGTACATACTGATTTTTCTGAACAGATCTGTGCTTTCAAATGCATTTGAGGTCATTATTTGACAAATACTATCTATACCATTTGATAGCAAAGAATCATAGGTTTCATAATATACAAACATCTGAAAATTATATTTAACCAAATTAAAGTTTTTTTGTTTATATTTTGTTTTGTTTTGGTTTTTCTCAGTCATGTTTGTCAACTAGTTGCTGAATTTGCCAGAATACATAACAATTTTCATTTTCTGGAATGTTGTTTTTTTTTCTTGCATTATTCTGTTTCTTTCATCTGAAATTATTAATGTGCTGGCACCTTAACTTCTGTCTCACAGACTTTGATGCTGTGTTGTGTAGAACTTATGATCTTATTTAAGACCTTTTGTCTCACTAACTTTGATGTTGTGTTGTGTAGAACTTATGTTCTTATTTAAGACCTTAACTTCTGTCTCACAGACTTTGATGCTGTGTTGTGTAGAACTTATGATCTTATTTAAGACCTTAACTTCTGTCTCACAGACTTTGATGCTGTGTTGTGTAGAACTTATGATCTTATTTAAGACCTTAACTTCTGTCTCACAGACTTTGATGCTGTGTTGTGTAGAACTTATGTTCTTATTTAAGACCTTAACTTCTGTCTCACAGACTTTGATGCTGTGTTGTGTAGAACTTATGATCTTATTTAAGACCTTAACTTCTGTCTCACAGACTTTGATGCTGTGTTGTGTAGAACTTATGTTCTTATTTAAGACATTAACTTCTGTCTTGCTGACTTTGACATGTGAGTTCTTTTCCACCACTATGCAGTCTGTTTCCAAATACTCCCTACTGCTATTATTTCACAGTATTGCTTTCCGATATAATGTTGTTGGTATAACATAAATTTTTATATATTTTGTCTGGCAGTATCATTTCTAGTTTTCTTGTATGTTGCATGATTTTTATTTTATCTTTTTGCTGTATGATGAGAAAAGATCATGTAAAATAAAACAGTTCTGTTTAACTCACTCCTGAATCTCCTGGAGATGGCCTATTTGGTTATGCATTTTTATATCTGTTGTTGTTTTTTTTTTTGGTGCTTTGTATGAATAATGCAAGTGTTCTTCATTAAGTAGATTTGGTAACCTTCAGCTTTTTTTTCTCAAACTATGAAGCTTCCTTTTGGTATATTTTAACTTAATCTCTCATTATATACTAGGATGCTAATGCTGAAGATTACCTTATAGCTTTAAGTCATGATATCTCGGATATTAAGAATAGTGGTTTTTCCTTACACTAATATATGTAAAGCCTTGGACTAAACATGTTGTACATATAAGGAAGAAGGATAGAGGTTAAGATGTTCCGACTCACCAATAATATTGTTATCGCTGAGAATGGAGCGTAGAATAAGCGCTCAGCTCCTGTTCTTCTTCTTCTTCGATCCTTAACCACCGACCGTCAAAGCAGTCAGTGGCCATCACGCCTAGTGGCATCTTGTAGGGCAACAACAAATTGATTCCACTTTGCACGGTCGGTGGCCATCCTTCATACAGTGCCCCAACTCTGGTTCATTCTTTGCATCTCAGCCTCCACAGTCCTCCGCCAAGTTGTTTTTGGTCGGCCTCTCTTTCGCTTTCCTTCAGGGGTCCAAAGCATAGCTGTTCTTGTGATGGCATCGGGGTCTCTTCTGAGGACATGACCAACCCAGCTCCAGCGTCTGCCAGCTATGATGGTATGCATGTCCTCTTGCTTGCTACGAGTAAGCAGATCTTGGTTGGTGATGGTATTCGGCCAAAATATTCGGTGAATTTTTCTTAGGCATGTTGTGTGAAAAGAGGACAATTTTGACATTTCCTTCTCTGTGACTCTCCAGCATTCCGCACCATAGAGAAGCACAGAAAGCACGCAACTCTGGTATAATCTTAATTTTGTGCTTGTGCTGTATTTGGAGGACTTCCAGATGTTATTTAGGCTAAAGAAGGCTGTTCTTGCCTTATTCATTCTGATGTTGATGTCTTTGCCTGCCCCACCGTCTGGTGTTACTATGCTTCCTAGGTATGTGAAGGTATCTGTCTGTACCAGTTGCTGATTCCTTACTGATATGGGCTCAGGGTTGCTCACATTGAGCGTCATGACCTCAGACTTCTTTAAATTGATGTTCAAGCCCACCTGCTGGCTAAATTTATTAAGTCTATCCGTTTTTTCCTGGATGTGTTGATGTGAATGTGCCAGCAGTGCAATGTCATCTGCATATTCCAGATCTTCCAATGTTGAAAATGTAGTCCATCTTATTCCTCTTGGACTGCCCTCTGTTGTCTGGCGCATCACCCAGTCTATGACTGTTAAAAATAGAGTGGTTGATAAGGGGCATCCCTGTCGTACTCCTGTCTTCACCTCGAAGGTTAGGTTGCTCTGCCCAACCCTACACGTAAAGTTGGCATAGAGGCTTTTTATGATTGACACTATGCAGCTTGGAATTCCATAAGCCCTCAGTATTTTCCATAAACTGTCCCTATGTATGCTGTCAAAAGCCTTTTCAAAATCAACAAAATTTATGTAAAGCTGTCTTTGCCATTCTGAGCACTGCTCTATAATGTTCCTGAGAGTGAATATATGGTCTACACATCTTCTGTTCTTTCTAAATCCTGCTTGTTCTTTCCTCAGTTTGTAGTCTACTGCCTTTGAAATTCTCTGTATAATTATCCTGCCTAGTATTTTGCTGGGAACTGAGAGAAGAGTGATTCCTCTCCAATTATTGCAGTCTGAAAGATCTCCCTTCTTGGGCAATTTGACAATTATTCCTTTGTTCCACTCTGATGGTGTTGTCCCCGTTTTCCACACTTGTGCAAATAGTGGTTCTAATAGTTCTGCTGCTAGCTCAGGGTCTGTCTTAAATAGCTCTGCATTTAAGTTATCATGGCCCAGAGCTTTACCATTCTTTAACCCTTTGATTGCTGTGATGATTTCTTCTTTTCGTGGAATGTCTGTATTTACATCTAGATCGTTGTCAACCTCAGGAACATTCAATTGTGTCTCTGGTATTTCCTTGTTCAGAGTTTCTCTGAAGTGCTCTGCCCATCTTGTTTCCTGTCCCTCCGCTGTCTTGATGAGATTTCCTTGCTCAGCTCCTGTTAAATGCTACTAATGAGTTTGGTTTGGTTTGGATTTAAGGACTATCTTCATTGCATACGGACTACTCCATCAGTGCTCCGATCTCTTCTCTTAGATCACACAAGGAGGATCTCAGCACAGTGCACTAACTCCATAGCACCGGCTAGAATCCTAACAGGAATCACACATTCTATAAATCTACTTATGAGTGTATCTCATGTAGCTTCTATCAGAAGAAGTCGAGTTCCAGGCTTTCTCATAAAGTTCTTACTTAGAATAGAAGAGACACTGTCCAATCTCTGGCACCATTTAAACAAAATGTTTCAGATAGATGAAAATCATTAACCTTGGATAGTGAATCATCTAGAAGAATAACAAGTCTAATTACAAACCAACTTCTGCATTAGGAGCTGGACATCTTTAAAGTCTAATGGAGGTGGCATGTACACAGGAAGCAAGAGGAAACCACATTGCACTTTCCCTAATGGTAGTCATGTAACTCTTAAGAACATGCTCTGAGAAGAAAAAATTGGAACACATAATTACAGCAGGAAAGATGTAGGGGTGAAGGGACAGAGAAGACAGAATGAAGATATTAAATATTAGGTATGGCGACAAAATGGCATTGGTAATCTAATAGGTCACCAACAGAACTTACAGGCAATACTAAGGAAAGGGGACTGCGGAGAGAAATGATCACTTACATGACCTGATATTGTACTAGATGATGATGATGATCATGACTCACCAAGTCCCATTACTCAGCATTAGAAGTGCCTATATTTGATAAGTTAATGCCCCACATAATTATTTCATCTCACCCTTTATGACTGAAACCTGTTTTTAGTCTATTTAAGTGTGCATTACAAACCTCATGTGTGTATTTTCCAAAACTATCTTGTAAATAACCTGTATTTCTGGGTTTTTGTTTCCAACAGAAACACCATGCCAGCTTCATTGCAAGCCAAAAGAGTTATTCTTTTCTGTCATGTTAAAGGATATAGTTACAGATGGTACACCATGTGTAGTTGCCTCTAGACATATGTGCATAAGTGGGAGATGCAGAGTAAGTCTTATTGTACGTTCTGACTGACTTCTTTCAGTTTTTTTTAATGCGTGTCCTTGAACAAGAGAAGAATATTTCATTAAACATAGATACAATTATTTGTAATTATTTTGTTTGACTTAGTGGTAAATGATGTCCTAACAACAAAATAGGATGTTGTTTTATAAAATTATGTTTTTTAATTCAAACTTTATTTGGTGATCAGATTACTTCTTGTTGTTGGGCACCGTATAGTTACATATCACTGTCATATTGTTAGACCATTAACAATCAGGTTTAAGACCAGTGGACTTCTGAAAAGACAGATGACACCGGGAAAGACTAGGTGGACTTCTGGGGAAAAATACAGCTGACCAGGTTGGCACCAGCCATAAACATATCTGTTTTGTGATTCATAATTTAAAAAAAAAAAAACAACCTGAGAATTCAATGAAAGGAGGGGATAACAATGAATCTATATGTGAACTAAATATAACAATAAAAATTGAATTTGATTAGGCCCATTTAACAGACTTCACATGATTATGGTAGGAACTTTGCCACACAAGAAAAGCGTGAACATTCACAGGAACATTTTTGAAAGCAGTTCAAGAAAGTAGCTGAAGCAGAAAAAGAAAATGTGGAATAGTTGTAGGAGCACTTGAAAGCCAAACATAATAGACTATTGGATAAATATATTGTCCCAACATTGATAACGTGTAATACTAGTTTGTTCTTAGCTTTTTCACATTGGTTGAAACAAATAAGACACTGATTAATCAGATAATTTTTTTTTTTTTTTCCGTACGCCCGCTAATACTCGAGGCGAAATCTCAGGTTATTATTAATTTCTAACCTGACATTGATTTTTACGTGAGTATCCCTTTTTTCTTGTACAGAGACAGGTGTCCCTCGCCATTCAGGCAGATACTCGCCGATTTCGGAGGTACCCATTAGAGCTGGGTCAGCTCAGGAGCCGCCAATCCCTGATCGACGACACTCCTTCAAATGTACTCGCCAGGTCTCGAGTTAATCCAGTCCAAATCCCGGTCGACAAAAAATCCTCAAATGCCGTCGCCCGGGTTTGATCCTGCATCACCCGGTCGCCAGAGCGGTGTTGTAACCACTACGCTAGCGCGGCTCCCTAATCAGATAATAACTGTTGGCTTGACCCCTTTTTCTGATTCAATACTGTTTTATTGGTTTATATACTTATATATATTCCTTTTTTTTCTAGCATGTTGGATGTGACTGGATCATTGATTCCAGTGCCACTGAGGACCGATGTGGGGTGTGTTTTGGTGATGGCACGACCTGTGAGACAATAAAAGAGCAGTTTAATGAAACTAAAATTCAAGGTCTGGCATTTTAACCTGTTTCTATATTAAGTGTTGTATTGTATTTTTTGTACTGTTGATTAGAATCAACATCATGACTCCCTGGGTAAACCTGTAGGTGCTCAGTCTCACCTCAGCAAATATCGAAGGGTATAAATGTTGTAACCTCCACATAAACCAGATTCTTGCCAGTTTTTTTGTCTTTTTTAAGTTTTTCACATCTTGGGAAAGAAGTTCAATTGATGAAAATATTACAAAGTGAGAGCTCAACTAAAGGTTGAGATTTGTTGGAATATCAGGGCATTTACAAATTTAAAAAACAAAATTCAAAATATCATTGAAGCTTAGTAATTATCTTAGTTTTTGTTTGTTTGTTTTGTTTTAAAACAAATTTTTATAAAATATTACTCGTATTAAAACTATCAGTATTTTCAAAGCTTGTATAACTATCTATAATTAATGAGTTTATTAGGTCCTTTCTGGTAAGAGGCTACTAATTTTATTAGGTCACATCACTTAATGCGATAAAATAAAAATTATAACATACCGTACCATTATATATTTGTCCACGGATTATTTTTTTAAATTTTAACATTTTAAAATTTCTGACTTGTTTAATCTTACTTTAGGTTATATTTTTTCTGCTACTGAGATATGATCTTGCAATTTTTATCAGAATTAATACTATTTTTATGTGCACATGCAAATGAGGACACACATACACTACACACAGATATATGCTGCGAAGCCAACAAAAAATTAATTGTGTCTGTGTAGAAAAGAGTTGTAAAATTCGACCTTGAGCCTTTAATTCTTAAACATTGAGGTGCTGGACAGTAAACAGTCAGATGGAAAAGAAAGTGAAATAATAGAGATCTGGTTCATGTAAAAGTACAACAAATTCAAATAATGGAAGTCCTCAGGATAAATAAAAACAACCATATCTAAAAACCATGGTAAGATATGGTTAATTACTTTTCTCTGCCTATTTATATATATGTTTGCTCCATTATTAAATTATGCGTCAGCGTATATCATTAATCTGTCTGTATAAATTCAGTAATGAAGTTGGTCGTTCTAATTTATTATTAAATGTGTCTGCAGGGTATGTAGAGGCAACTGTGATTCCTACAGGAGCACGTAACATCAGAGTTGAGGAGGTAGCTGAAGCAAGTAACTTCTTGGCTTTGAAAAATGATGCAGGAGAGTATTATCTCAATGGACATTGGTTCATACAGGTGAGCTTTTTAATTATAGGATATTACAGGTTAAAACAAAATCTTACCTGTAGTAATAATAATAATAATAATTACAGGTAAGATTTTTTTGACTGGGTAATACTTTAAAAACCAAATCTAATTTTCTCGTGTATTTAGCTTCATGAATGTACTACACATTGAGTGTTGTTTTATACTCTTATTATTATTTTTTTTTAATGTGTTAGGTTTTTAACGTTTCTATTTATCCTAGATAAATTTTCAGTTATCATATCTACAGTGGTCTGGAGATTATGAAGTGGCTGGCACAGTAATTCATTACAAGAGAGTAGGCAACAAAGAGAAATTTTTAGCTCCAGGACCTCTCAAAGAACCACTCCACATCATGGTCAGTATACAATGTGGAAATAAATATTTAGTGCTGTCTTGTGAAGAAAACAGTTTTGTGAGCCTTCAACTTTTAATTATAAGTTTTATTATATGAAGTAATTATCTTGGGCACTATGTTGTTTGAAGTAATTGTCATGGGCATTATCTTGTTTGAAGTAATTGTCATGGGCACTATCTTGTTTGAAGTAATTGTCATGTGTACTATGTTGTTTGAAGTAATTGTCATGGGCACTATCTTGTTTGAAGTAATTGTTATGGGCACTATCTTGTTTGAAGTAATTGTCATGGGTACTATGTTGTTTAAAGTAATTGTCATGGGCACTATCTTGTTCAAAGTAATTGTCATGGGCACTATCTTGTTCAAAGTAATTGTCATGGGCACTATCTTGTTCAAAGTAATTGTCATGGGCACTATCTTATTCAATTTTAGCTCCTGGGTAAAACCTTTAAGAAGAAGAAGACTGTGTTACCAGTTGAAAACACAGCACAAGACGTCTTCGCCTTCTTTGGTCCTGAGTCACTGACTGACAAAGCAATCAGCGACCATCACACCTAGTGGCATCTTGTAGGGCAGCAGCAAACTGTCTTCACTTTGTTTGGTCGACAGCCATCCTTCATGTGTGCCCCAGCTCTGGTTCATGCTTAGCATCTCCGCCTCGACTGTTCTCCGCCAGGTGGCTTTTGGCTGTCTTTGCTTTCACTTTCCTTCTGGAGTCCATAGCTTGGCAGTTATGGTGATTGTGTCAGGGTCTCTTCTGAGGATGTGGCCAACCAAATTCCAGCATCTACTCTGATCCTCCAGGTATGGGGTTTTAGCACGGGCTAAAAATCACAATCATTACGGAAACAACACAAGAAGTGAAGGGATTTAAACATGTTTGCAATGATATGGACCACTTCTAATTACACTAGTCAACAACCAAAATGTACCAGAAATGAAAATAGCTGATCTTAACTAATTTTGGTGTGCTGAAAACGAAAGTGACATTAAAACAGTTTGATTGGCTCTAGTTTTCAAGATATATGCTACTAGTTTATTTAATTACGGTCAATTTATATATATGACGCAACTGTTGTGGGCGAATGCATAATTTTTTCTAATGACCAATAAAAATGTAACTAGAAGTTGATGATGCAATCCTACCTATGGTTACATCACCTTTGTGTATAAATATCTTATCTCTGATAAAGTTTTGCCATTTGTTAGTGCATTTGTCCTTATCAAAAGTATCGTAGTTAGAAATGCCTAGGACATGTGTGAACAGTGCTAATAATTTATGTTATATATGTGGTGAGGTGACATTTGTATCACAAAAACGAAATATAACTAAAGTGATTAAGAAGGCGTACAGTTTGTATTTTGGCTGCAGGATAGGAGATCAAGATAAGAGCTGGGCGCCACACATATGCTGCAATACATGTGCAGCACATCTTAAACTGTGGTTGACTGGCAAAAGGCAAGCTATGCCTTTTGCAGTCCCAATGATTTGGAGAGAGCCCACTGATCATCTCAACAACTGTTACTTTTGCATGGTCCCTCCAGTTGGGAAAGGCATATCAAAGAAGAAAAATTGGACTCTGGAATATCCAAACATCCCCTCTATAATACGTTCGGTACCACATGGCGATGACCTACCAGTTCCCAAAGTGCCAGAATCATTTTCAGCTGCTTCCACTGATGAAGAAGAGGACAATGGTGGTCCTGAACCATCAACCTCAAGCAACCCAGATTTTGAGCAAACTACATCCACTAAACCACACTTAATAACCCAAAGGGAACTGAATGATCTTGTAAGAGATCTGAATTTACCGAAGAACAAGGCAGAGCTTTTGGGTTCCAGATTGCAACAGTGGAATCTCCTGGCAGAAGATGTTACAATTTCTGTGTATAGGAACCGCCAGAAGCCGCTTATTACATTCTTTTTCAAAGAGGGTGACCTTTCTGCGTGCTACAACATTTCTGGTTTAATGGCAGCCCTCAAAATCAATTACATACCGGAAGAGTGGAGGCTTTTCATTGATTCATCCAAGACGAGTCTTAAAGCTGTTTTGTTGAATAATGATAATGTGTTACCGTCAATTCCAGTTGGTCACGCAGTTCATATGAAAGAAACTTATGAAAACATTAAGCAGCTTTTGAAGTGTATAAACGACGATCATCAACATTGGTCACTTTGCGGTGACTTAAAAGTGGTTGCTCTTTTGCTTGGACTACAGGGTGGATACACGAAGTACTTTTGCTTTCTCTGTGAGTGGGATAGCCGTGCACGAAGTGACCATTACATCAGAAGAAATTGGCCAATCAGGCAGTCATTGCAGCCTGGCAGTAAGAACGTTGAGAACCCAGCACTTGTCGACACCAGCAAGTTTTTGTTGCCACCCTTGCACATTAAGCTGGGTCTCATGAAAAACTTTGTCAAGGCAATGGAGAAAACAGATGAGGCTTTCAAATACCTCATCAGAAAATTTCCAAGACTGAGTGAAGCTAAAATAAGAGAGGGAGTATTTGTTGGTCCGCAAATTCGAAAACTTCTTCATGATGACGAGTTTCTTTGCGTGTTGCATGGCAAGGAAAAAGCAGCATGGCTAGCATTTAAGTGAGTGGTGGACAATTTTCTTGGAAACAACAGATCTGATAATTATAATGAAATTGTAGAAAATCTCCTTCTAAAGTATAAGAGTCTTGGCTGCAATATGTATTTGAAAATTCATTTTCTGGATTCTCATCTGGATTTCTTTATGTCAAACTGTGGAGCGGTCAGTGATGAGCATGGTGAACGATTTCACCAGGACATTGCTGCTATGGAGACAAGGTATCAAGGCAAGTGGAGTCCTTCAATGCTTGCTGATTACTGTTGGACTGTGACAAGAGACACCTCATCGATTGACTACAAGAAGCAAGCAAAGAGAGCTCAAACAGCGACTGAATAATGACGGAATGGGTACAAATGTGCCTTTTTTAAAACATGATATGTGAACTTTAAATAATGTTTTTATTTTTTCTATCATTTTATGTTGAAATATCAATTAATTGAGTATGTAACCACAATTTTTATAATGCTAAAGTAGAAAGACCAGCTGTTCACCCCAGAGAATTAAACAAGCATACATTATTTGTATTAATGTAATGTAAATTCATTATTTAAAAAAAACCAGAGCCAATTGGTGAATTTCATTATGATATTTGAAATCAGCATGTCAAAATCAATAAGAAATGGTATATTTAATTTCTGGTACAAATAACTTTTGAAAATTTGTTGACTAGTGTTATCAGATTATTTCTTGTCTTATTCTTTTATACAGATTCCTATTAATATCATGAGTGTTGGTTGGCAAGGTTGTTAGAATGTTTGCTTTTTGAGGCAAAGTTACTGGGTTTGAAACCTAATAGCTTCATGCTTTATTTAGTCTACTCAGCTGTAAGTGAGTACCACACTGTTCTTGAGTCAGGGAAGGCAATGGCAGTGAGGAAGGCGACCAATCATTCCACCTCATAAAACCTGAGACCTAGTAAAGTCGAAGTCTCAAACACTTGACTCCACTTTAGCAGTATCTACTATGGGACTTGAGCCGTGGTAGCGCAGTGATTAGTGCACTGGCTCCCTAGCTCATGGCAAAAATGTTTTAGCTGTCTAATATTTTGATCTCCTTCATTAATTCTCTTTTCATTCCAAGGTTTTCTATGACCTCGTTACTTTGTCTTCTCTTTTCACGAGAAGTGCCCAATTTTTCTATATATATCCCACAGTTGAGGTGGGATTTTTTAGATCGCAAACGGCTCCGGGGTTGACTCAGAATCAGGAATTTGGGTACCAGAGCAACTCTGGGAAGGTTAAGGTGGCCGGTGTGATACTAACCACATCACCCCTAGTGCACTGATGGTCAAGAAACAAAACACCATATTCCCAATATGCCTCAATGGGCAAGTAACTGGATCCTTTACCTTTTTTTTTTTTTTTACCTACTTTGGGACTACCTTTAATGTTTTATCAATATGAAATATTATTAGAAGGGTATGGAGAAAAAAAATTGAACTATAATCTTATCTATTTATAATCTTATCTATTTATAATCTTATCTATTTATAATCTTATCTATTTATAATCTTTTCTATTTTTAGCTTCTGATGCAAACACATAATCCTGGAGTTGAGTTTGAGTACACAGTTCCTAAAGAGAATGCTACTAATAACAGGAAGCCAGAGTTTAGCTGGGATTATATGGGGTGGTCACACTGCACTGTGTCTTGTGGAGGGGGTAAGTCTGTGAAGACAGTTTTTCAAATAAACAAATAACATTGTTGCTGAGTGTCATACAAGACAGTACTTGTCAGGTAGCGGTATGCTTACCACTGCTGGTATGTGGAGGATATTTTGGTCATATATTAAGATATTTGACAATTGCTGCTAAAAGGAGCAGCAGAGTTGGATCAAAAATGTTTTAGATGTGAGCATCAGTTGTTGATGCTGTCAAAGCTTGAGCATGAAAGACACAATATGTTGAGTAGTGCAGCAGCTGAGAAAAATTTAGAATATACCTTTGTTTATAGAACTGAGGCCTTTGAGTAATGCTAAAAAATGTAGAGTGCCAACTGTTAGGACTCCAGAGGCCATTGCTGTTATTGAAGAGAAGATTTTAACTAGTCCTACAAAATCTGTGAGAAAATTAGCTCAACAAAGTGGAATGAAACACACTTCTTGTTTTAGAATTCTCCATTCACTAAATTTAAAACCATATCGCGTAACGTGTGTACAAGAACTTAAAGAACATGACAAGGAGAAACATGTGAATTATTGTCACTGGCTTCTCAACAAGATCGTAGATGGTGAGTTGGATCCATTTCAGTACTTCATGAGTGATGAAGCGTGGTTTCATTTGTCTGGTCATATTAATTCCAATAACACCAGGCATTGGTGCACAGAAAACCCCCATAAGCTATATGAGAAACCATTACACGACCCAAAAATCGGGGTATGGTGCGCTGTGTCTGGGAATGGGATTGTCGGTCCCATATTTTTTGACACGAATGTGAACACTGAAGTGTATTTACGAATATTTGATGAGTTCTATGCACAATTAAGAAGTTATCAATGGGAATATTCCTTCTTCCAACAGGATGGAGCAACTTGTCACACATCTCATGTATCACTGGCCCATATTCATAATGTTTTCACCGAGGAAAAGACTTTCAGCAAAGGATTATGGCCTCCTCGATCCCCTGATTTATCTACATGCGATTTTTTTCTATGGGGGTATTTGAAGGGAGTTGTGTATAAAACAAACCCCCATACATTAGAAGAACTGAAGGACAATATACAGACTGCTATCCAAACAATTGATGTGACCATGTTGCGAAATGTGTACCTCAACATGATTACTCGGGCACAAACATGTATAGACATGCACGGCGACCACTTCCAGCATCTATTGTGAGATCTACAAGTAGACTGCCAGTACTTTTCCCCTCCATACACCCTTTTCAGGATCGCCATATCCATCACAAGTTGAACAAGAGTTTCAACATACCATCACCTTGTATACTGTGTGTGACGTCACATTTCTTCAACACTAGGACTACTTGGCAATTCACACTACTTCCGACAATACGTCAGCATTCCATGACGTCACGAGCCGCTTATTCGTGGAACACCCTGTATATAGAAAAATTGGGCACTTCTTGTGGAAAGAGAAGACAAAGTAACGAGGTCATAAAAAACCTAGGAATGAAAAGAGAATTGATGAAGGAGATCAAAATATTAGACATTTTTGCCACGTACAAAGACATAACACTTTACTGAAGAACATATTAGAAGAAAGAGTTGAAGGCAAATGTCCAAGATGAAAATGGCACTATAAGTGGGAAGATAACATCAAGCGATGGACAAGAAAGAGTCTATCAGAGTGTACTATCAAGACAAGAGACAGATGTTGGAAATCCATTGCAGCCAATCTTTGATGCTGACATGGCAGCTGATGATGACTGGTTTTTTTGGGCCTGGAAATAACCATAATTAAGACAAGTTTTCAGTGCGAGGTAATTGTTTAATCACAGGACTATTGGAGTCAGAAGATTGTAGACCATTAGCAGAATGATATTGCCCAAGTATCCAACTTTTGATTTAGACAATTCACATTTGGACTGGCTGTAGTGTGATACAGGTGGCAAAGTAATTCTTCAATTTAGAGTGTTTGGATATGCTCTTCATCTGTTCTACCAGTTACAATAATGTCAGTCAGATAATTCACACAGCCATACAAGCCCAGTGTGATTTGCTAAATGAAGTGCTGAAAAATGTGCAGGGACACAGAGCTTTCATAATGGTAATGTTTTATATTGTAAAAGTCTATTAGATGTCAATAACATCAAGTTTTTTGGATTCATCATGCAGCTTAATTTGTAAATAGGTACAGAGGAAATCAATTTTGAAGAAGTATTTACCATTTTTAAGCTGATGGTAAGTTTCATTAGGTCTTGATAATAGAAATCATTCAAGTAAGGATTGATAGTGGCCTTTAAATTATCACATATTCTGAGAGTCTCATTTAACTTTGGCACAACAATGATAGATGCTGCCTATTTTGCTTGTATGAATTGGCTTGTCAGTTCCTGCTTGAATAAATTGTTCAGTTTCTTTCTTAACTGCTTCTTTCTAGTAAAAGGTAGTGGGCATTGTTTGTGAAACTTTGGAATTGCATTTGTTTGAGGCTACTAATGTCCTTAGAAAATTGTGCATTTTCCTGAAGCTTTTTGCAAAGTAAAATTTAACTTGAGTTGGGTGGTTCAACTATGCTGATAGCCTCAGGAGGTATGTGGTTACAGTCAGTACTAGTTCATCTAAAGGCTTATTAAAACCATTGCAGTCAAATCAGTTTAGTCCAGTTAAAAAAGAATGCAATTTATCACTTTTATAGCTAGCACATGCACCTCAATTGTGTAAGTTGACAGACATTGACGTCACAGTCAGTGAGTTTTGCTAAATGACTGGACACTGATGTCACACTCTGCTATTGATTTTCCACCACCATCACATCCTGCTGTCTCCAATAGCAACACATATTCATTGTATTGTTGCTAGTCATGTACAATATAAGTATGAGCATTAAAGAAAAAATATACGTTGCTTCTTGCTTTAAAAGCGATATTTTTCTGACACTTCAGGCACCCAGCGATCTGCTGTTGTCTGTAAGGAACAAGAGGCTGGACTTGTAGATGAGAGTTACTGTGACCAAAGTACTAAACCTGATGATCAAATGAGGGCATGCAATGTACATTTATGTCCAGCCAGGTATGAAAACTAGCCAGGTGTTGACTTAAAGATTATCAGCAGTCTTTCTTTAAACTTAAAATTAATTGTTTGTGATCTATCACGTGTTGGATTCTTAAATATTTCCAATTGTTGTTTAATCATCATCATCATCATGTTTCTTTTTACTATCTATGGAATATGGAGTCACTGTTGTTGCTGGTCACATTACTCTTACAGCAGTAGCTGTTGTAGCAATTTGTTTTACATGATGAGGTTGCCTCAACATGACCAACTTTATATTAGTCACTATGAGGGTTCTGAGTAGTTCTATTCTGTCTTTCTCTTATCAGAGACACCAGGTACTACTACGATGTGGCTATGTTGTTAAAGCTGCAGTGTTGTTTGTAATATAACAGTTTTCACAGCACTGTGATAAATCTTGTAACTAATGTTAATTTCTGATGTTTTTTTCTAGCTATTCTATTTTTGACAAGCAACTTAATATTTTATTTCAGATGGTGGACTGGCCCATGGCAACATTGTTCAGTGACCTGTGACAGAGGCATCCATCAAAGGACAGTCATCTGTGTTCGCAGCTTGGGATCTGATGAACAGATTGCCTTAGAGGACCAGGCATGTGAAGGTTTAGAGAAACCAGTAGAGATAGAGCCATGCCATCACAAAGACCCTTGTCCTAGACTTGGCATTTGGGAAGTGGAAGAGTGGAGTAATGTTAGTGATTTTTTATCTCAACACTTTTCAGCATTTTTTCATGGCTCGTATATTATTATTTGTAATTGCAGAAGATTTGTTTTTTTTTTTAAAGCGAGTTTTGAAGTCCAGTCTTTTTATGCTGTCCTTCACCTTCATGCATCTGTCATAAACTGATGAAACTCTAAGTAAACTTTAAAAACAAAAGATCTTTTATATTACCATATATCACATAAATTATCTTACAGTCACTGTGGTAAAGTGGGATGTTATAAATATTTATAGGGGACTTAGTGTACTGACTGAGATCAGCTGTGAAGGTATCTATATCTAATAAGAGTAGTGTATTATAGATAACCTTACTTACTGCCACATATGTATACCTCAGTCAGAATTATTCTGGAATAGTGTGATGACTACGTTATATGTCTAGGGTATGTGTATGATGAAGTGTAAGTCATAACAACAACAGACAGATAAACAATTTAATTTATTCCACCACACTTGACAACACTGTGACACTCACATACATATAACACTCTAAGAGGATATCTTAAAGGAGTCACTGATAACTTTTCAAATAACAATATGTATTCAGTGCTGTCATGAATGTATATGTGTCCTGATTCAAATACAAAGGGAACCAGGAATCACAATCAATTTTAATTACAAGTTATATGTACAGAATTTATTAATATGATTCTTATAGTGACATATATTATTAATGGTATCCTATGTGTGTCAGTTGTGTAGTGGTAATATGAGGTAATACTGGTTTTGTTTTGTTCAAGCTCTGTTGGTATTTGTCATCATGACTTCAATAGTTTGTTTTTATTGGAACTAGTATTGGAGATGTTCTCAGTTCCTGGTATTAAAACAATTAAACTCCCCTCTTAATTTTAGTTTATAATGTCATTTTAAGATGGGGGTACATAATGTTGAGCTCCATGGCCACACTCTCTTATCTTGCGTGATGACTGCAGTAAAAGACTCCTCTGCTCGTTAACTGTAATGAGTTCTGGAGCCACCCCACTGGTTGCTATATGGACCAAGGAGTATGCTGTCCACTTCTGGCTTCAGCAAAGCTCTGACAAGGTGCTGCTCAATAACTTTAAGACCACGGTCCCTGAAACAAGAAGGTTGTACCTTCTACGTCAGAACTAATTTACACTCTATTTCTACACTGAGCCCAATACATCACAAACATTGAGTTCAGAGCGTTAGGCCAACTGTCAGCTTCATCTGAAATACTTTATACCAGTATTTCCCTCCCTAATGGTTACTACGCCTCTGCAATTCCAGCATTATTTCTTTCTAGTTAATAATCTAGGTGTCAGTGTACTGTTTGGCCATTCCATGCAGTTTTACTTTCCTCCGACACCTTCTGTTCAGGCTGGAGCACTATAGGCTTTACATCATGTTCACTACTGAACCACACATATATACAGATATAAATTATCAATTTACATTCAATTTTCATTAAAAGATATTGAATATTTCAAGCTTACCACAATTCATGGAAATAATAATAAACAGTTTCGTTGACTGGCAATGAATATAGCACAACTCCGATCTGCCGATGTCCCAGGCTTTATTTTATAAAAAATATACACTGGTGCTCAACGCACTGCTTCTTAGTAGGTTTATTACAAGATGTGGCAATGAACAGACGCTCTGAATTGTGTATATTCGCAGCTCTACCCAATCACACCACGTCTACACATCTTTTCAAAAAAGTACCCCTTTCTCACGTTTCCCCTGACAACACAAGATAGTATTTATAGTCCGACCAATCGTGTTTAGTCTTTCATTTGTTGCGCTCCAATCACATAGGAGTTAACATGGTAGGCTATTTCCGTAACGTAATGTTTTTTCAAACACGTTATAAAAAAAAAATTTTATGAGCAGAAATGATTTCATGCTGTCAGGCACCCCCACTATTTTATTTTGGCCATAACTTGGTAATTCCTAGACTATTTGCGTAACGTTTTACATATTCTTTGTCAGCAAACCCTAAGGAACCCAAATATCTCAATTTAAGGGAGCTAGGTGGCTGCGTTCAAAATGTGCATTTTCTACCACCTCCTGTTTACTTCAATCCCCATGTGGTGTCTGGGTACTGTCATGTTTTCAAACGTAAACCCATCTATTGTCATCTTTCCTAATAAGCGTTTTTCAGGATTTTAAAACCTAACTCTGGTATGGGTAGTGAATTTTATCACTGTCGATTTGAAATAAAGTTAGTGCATGTGGCCTTACACGCGTGATGGCAGCAATTGTGTATCGCGCGACGCGTGTTTAGTGTTGCACGTGTCCCTCCTTTCTGCCTCTCCCTTCTCTCTATCCTTTAGTCCATCTGTCTTTTAGTTACGCCGTGTATAAAATGGAATGAATGAAATATTAAATTTAGGTCATTGATCAGCTTGCGTATCTCAAGGTTTTCCCAAGAAATACAGTACACGTTTCATTGAAGAAAGCGGGTAATAATACAGTAGGCTTTTACTATCAACGTGAAAGCGTTACAATTTGCCGACGAAGTAGAAAACAAGGGGGATTTCGAGTACAGGCATTGTGACAGCACTGTTCTTTACCATTCTTCTTTCCTTTTATTAAATTTATTTGTTAGGCTTTGCATTTACGTTTTAATTTATATATGGGGATTAGAATAATTCACGACATCTCCCCTCTTAAAACAGACATTATATGTCAGTCCTTTATTCTATATACACATAGAGAAATTTATTATTATTTCTGGGGTTTACGGTGATTCTCATCACACGGATGGCGGCTTAAAAAAATCCGCTCCCAAATTTGTTTTTCCAGATATATACTCAATGCTAAAATTATAGGGAGCCAAAAGCAAGGACCATCGGAGTAACCTAGAGTTCTCATGCCTAGCCTGGGCTAGAAACGATAAAGGTTTGTGATCCGTTTGCAACTTAAATGCCTTCCCATACAGATAAATATTGAATTTCTTTATTGCCCATATTACTGCAAGACATTCTTTTTCGCTAGTTGAGTAGTTGATTTCAGCTTTATTCAATTTTCTGCTAGCATATGCCACTGGGCTTAATTCCCCATCCAATGCATCTGATTTCTGTAGTAGAGTTGCACCCAACCCAATATTACTGGCATCCGTCCTTACTATGAATTCTTGACTTAAGTCAGGTAATTTCAAAATAGGTTTACTTGTGAGCTTTTCCTTCAATTCTTGGTAAGCCATTTCACATTGTGGTGTCCATGTAATGCGATCTGGATGTCCTTTACGTGTCAAATCAGTTAACGGTGCACATATGGAATTAAAGTTTTTGATATACTTCTGGTAGAAACCACATAATGAGACAAAGGATCTCACGTCCTTCTTGGTTTGTGGTCTCGGGGCTTTCTTAGTTTCTCTAAATTCTTTGGGTCAGGGGTCATGTTTCCCTGATAAACTGTGTGTTCCAAAAATTCCAATTCTTTACATCCAACGCAACATTTGGTTGGTCGGGCTGTTAAATTTGCTTCCCTAAGTCGATCAAACAGCATATTCAGAGAGTCAATGTGTTCCTCAAATGTTTCTGTTGCTATAAGGATATCATCCATGAAATTTGTTATATATGGATTATTCAGAGGGTCCAATAATTTTCTCATCATTCTAGAGAAGACACTAGGCGCATTCTTCAATCCAAATGGCAATCTATTAAACTCATAGTGTCCTTCTGAGGTACTAAAAGCTAGGTATGGTCTAACCTCAGGCTTTACTGGAATCTGATAGTATCCTTTACTCAGATCCACTTTTGAGAAATATTTAGCTTTATTTAGTCTGGCAAACAGCTGATTTGTATCCGGCAATGGATCCACCTGTCCTTCTGTAATAGCATTCAGTCTCCTGTAATCTATACAGAGTCTATGTTCTCCAGAGGGCTTCCTTAAGAGTACAACACCGGAACTATATGAGGATTCACTGTGTGAAATAATTCTTTCCTTTAACAGATAGTCTATCTCTTCCTTCAAAGCTTTCTCCTTAGCAAACGGAATCGAATATGGTTTCATACAGACGGGTGTGGGGTCTATCAGTTTCATATCATATTCCAATAGGTTTGTATGCCCTGGTCGGTCTGTTAACACCTCTGCATGATTATTTAGAACCTGTTGCACTCTCTCTTTCTGAGTTTTCGTTAAATGTGTACTGATTTTCACCTGTGCTGCTGTCTCACAGGGGTGTAATGGATATTCAAATGATGAAAGTGGTTCCTTTTTCATCTCCATGGCGATGGACAAGGTCAACAAGTGTGTCTCTTCCTGATGTTCTCTTTCCAAATATTTCTTCAGGAGATTCACATGATAGATTTTTTCTTTCCCCTTCTTATCTATCTTATAATTTGTTCTAGACACCTTCTCTAAAACTGTATATGGACCTTGCCATCCAATCTGTAACTTATTCTGACTCCCGGGGAGAAGAAGCAGTACCTTCTCTCCCACAGCCAAATCTCTGTCTTTCGCCTTCCTGTTATAATAGGCAGCATGTTTCTTCCTGGCTTGTTTCAAATTTTCATTGGCAAGTTTCCAGCCAGTTTTTAAACGAGTGGTCAGCTCATTCACATATTGGTATGAAGATGTAATGTTTTCCTCTGCCTTTTCATCAGTCCACGTTCTTAACAAAGCTTCGAGTGGACCTTTTATTGGCCTTCCAAACAATAATGTTGCCGGGGCCATACCGGTTGAACTATGGGGTACCTCCCGATAAGCAAAGAGGGCGGCGTGCAGGTACTGGTCCCATGTATCTGGTTTTTCGTGTGCCAACTTTCTCAGGATCGACATCAACGTGCCGTTAAATCTTTCCACTTGGCCGTTCCCTTGGGGATGGTACACACTACAATGGAAGTGTTTGGCCTGGAAGATCCTGAAAACTTCTTCAGTTAGTTTCCCCTTGAACTGAGAGCCATTATCAGTCAAGATTTGATTGGGAAAGCCTAACCTTGTGAAAATTGTGAGCAATGCCTCTGCCACATGTTTAGAATCAATCGATGACAGGGCTACTGCCTCTCCCCACATAGAACAAGTGTCCACCAGAGTCAGAATGTAGCTGTTCCTTCTCTTGGTTCGGGTGAGAGGTCCCACAAGATCCACAGCAACTCTCTCAAAGGGTGTTCCCACTATGGGCATTTCCCCCAGAGTTGCTGGTGCAGTCCAATGTTTAGGTGCTACTCGTTGGCACTCTGGACAGGATTTTACATATCGTTTGATATCTTCAGTTATTCCTGGCCAGAAATAGTGACAAGCTATTCGCTGTCCTGTTGCGCTGATTCCCATATGACCACTGAAGGGAATCGCATGCCCTAGTTCCAACACTTTAGTCCTATATGAAGTGGGAAGGACCAGCTGTCCGTGACCATTGGATTCAGATCCAGCCTTCCTATATATCAGTTTGTTCTTCATATAAAACTCTCCCTTGCCTGGAGGTGTATGAGATTTGGGCAACTTCTTGAAACATGGCTTGAGTGTTTTGTCCTCAGCCTGTGCCTTCCTCATCTCATCTGGGTGAGTATTTATTGGATTATCCTCCTCCTTTTTAGACTGTGATCTGGTCTGTACTGTTGCCAATATCACAGGTCTCTTGGGATTCCCCAAGAAGACATATCTACACCCCAATATCAGAGGGTAGATTGGCTCATTTATCACTGCTGCTTTTATGATTCCTTCCACATATCGCGTTTTCACTTTTATTCGGGCGACGGGAAGTGTCATGGTAGCTACATCCTTGGTTGCAGTTTGAATCTCCACTGTTTCTGTGGTGTATTGATCGGCCTGCACCAGGTGAGAACTCACAACGGAATCGTAATCTAAACCGGTATCATATAAACACCTTATAGTGACACCATTACAGATGACATCTTCACACACTGGGGGGTGGTATGGTTCCTGTAGTTCTTCAGGTTTGACCTTCTTTTCCTTTTTCCCCGATGTCATAGCAGCACAATGAGGAGGTTTCCTTCTACAATGGTCAGTGTCATGATTGTTCATCTTACAATTTTTACACCACCTTTTTCCTTGGTTGAAAGATTTTCTTTCATCATATTTCCTTTCATCGAATTGTGGGGTTTTATTTTTATTTTCATACCGTGGCCTATCAAACTGGTGCTTACCTTTGTTTTGATCCCTAGGATCAAATTTATTTAAGTTCTGTGGTGCCCTAAAGTTATCCACCTGTTTCTTTTTATTACCTGTTACCTCTGCTTGAGCTGCTTGATACCTTTCAGCAACATTTAGCAACTCACCCAGCCTCTCTGCACCTTGTTCCATGAGAAACTTTCTCAGGTCTGGAGCCATGGACTCTCTTAATTGCTCTATAAGGACCATTTCCTGAAGATCTTGGGTTTTCCCCAGAGAAGTCCATTTCTCCAAGTATGTCTCTATTCGTGCAGAGAACTGGTGATAGGTTTCACCTGACAGTAGTTTAGCATTCCTAAATTTTTTCCTATAAAATTCTGCATTCTTTTCATATCTTAACAAAAGAGCCTGCTTTAGCATGTCATAATTTTCCTGATCACTTCTGCTCATTTTTGCAAAAACTTCATAAGCTGCCCCACGAAGTCCCTGAGATAACTTTAAGCTCCACCTTTCTCTCTCTAACCCATATGTGGTAGCTAATAGTTCATACCTATTTAGATAGCTCTCTATATCATCGTCTTTCTCAACAAAATGATCTAAATGAAAATTCATAGCTGAGGTTGAGGCTCCTTGGCTAGCAGTGGCATCCGAGGCAAAGGGACTGGCACCATTTTCAGGAACATGGCCTTGAAACTCAAACTCCCTTAGTCGTAACTCATGTTCCCTTTGTAATCTCTTCTCCTCCTTTTCTGCTTCCCTCTCTGCAGCTAATCTCTTTTCTTCTCTTTCTGCAGCTAATTTCTTCTCTTCCCTTTCTGCTTCCCTTTCTGCAGCTAATCTCTTTTCTTCTCTTTCTGCAGCTAATTTCTTCTCTTCCCTTTCTGCAGCCAATCTCTTTTCTTCTCTTTCTGCAGCTAATTTCTTCTCTTCCTTTTCTGCAGCCAATCTTTTGTCTTCTCTTTTGGCCTCCAATTTCTTAGCCTCAGCCTCAATCTGCAACCTCTTAATCTCTTTTTCAGCTTCTATTCTCTTATCTTCGGCCAATCTTTCAGATTCTAATTTTCTTTCGGCCTCTTTTTCTAATCTTCTTTCTTCCCGTTCAATATATTTGTCACATTCAGCAGTGACATAAGAAATCATAATTTGCCCGTCCATTCCTAACTCTTTCGCAGTCTGTACAGCAGCAGATCGAAATTTTGCCAGGTCGGCCATTGTCTAACAGATAAATGTCTAAACAATTTTATCTATGACTAATTAACTCAAGACAACACAGGCACTGTGAGCTCAACCTTATTTATTTTCACCCAAGGATACCTTTTAATTCTTATTATTCCCTGAAGTGAATTACCCCGAATATTTGTAATAGGGAAAGATTCAAAATCCCGAGGGTGAGACCCCAATATATGTGGTAAAGTGGGATGTTATAAATATTTATAGGGGACTTAGTGTACTGACTGAGATCAGCTGTGAAGGTATCTATATCTAATAAGAGTAGTGTATTATAGATAACCTTACTTACTGCCACATATGTATACCTCAGTCAGAATTATTCTGGAATAGTGTGATGACTACGTTATATGTCTAGGGTATGTGTATGATGAAGTGTAAGTCATAACAACAACAGACAGATAAACAATTTAATTTATTCCACCACACTTGACAACACTGTGACACTCACATACATATAACACTCTAAGAGGATATCTTAAAGGAGTCACTGATAACTTTTCAAATAACAATATGTATTCAGTGCTGTCATGAATGTATATGTGTCCTGATTCAAATACAAAGGGAACCAGGAATCACAATCAATTTTAATTACAAGTTATATGTACAGAATTTATTAATATGATTCTTATAGTGACATATATTATTAATGGTATCCTATGTGTGTCAGTTGTGTAGTGGTAATATGAGGTAATACTGGTTTTGTTTTGTTCAAGCTCTGTTGGTATTTGTCATCATGACTTCAATAGTTTGTTTATATTGGAACTAGTATTGGAGATGTTCTCAGTTCCTGGTATTAAAACAATTAAATTCCCCTCTTAATTTTAGTTTATAATGTCATTTTAAGATGGGGGTACATAATGTTGAGCTCCATGGCCACACTCTCTTATCTTGCGTGATGACTGCAGTAAAAGACTCCTCTGCTCGTTAACTGTAATGAGTTCTGGAGCCACCCCACTGGTTGCTATAT
This sequence comes from Oreohelix idahoensis, assembly GCA_024509875.1. NCBI lineage: Eukaryota > Metazoa > Mollusca > Gastropoda > Stylommatophora > Oreohelicidae > Oreohelix > Oreohelix idahoensis. The sequence goes on along the minus strand of JAMPIV010016195.1, from coordinate 491,619 downwards.
GGACCAAGGAGTATGCTGTCCACTTCTGGCTTCAGCAAAGCTCTGACCAGGTGCTGCTCAATAACTTTAAGACCACGGTCCCTGAAACAAGAAGGTTGTACCTTCTATGTCAGAACTAATTTACACTCTATTTCTACACTGAGCCCAATACATCACAAACATTGAGTTCAGAGCGTTAGGCCAACTGTCAGCTTCATCTGAAATACTTTATACCAGTATTTCCCTCCCTAATGGTTACTACGCCTCTGCAATTCCAGCATTATTTCTTTCTAGTTAATAATCTAGGTGTCAGTGTACTGTTTGGCCATTCCATGCAGTTTTACTTTCCTCCGACACCTTCTGTTCAGGCTGGAGCACTATAGGCTTTACATCATGTTCGCTACTGAACCACACATATATACAGATATAAATTATCAATTTACATTCAATTTTCATTAAAAGATATTGAATATTTCAAGCTTACCACAATTCATGGAAATAATAATAAACAGTTTCGTTGACTGGCAATGAATATAGCACAACTCCGATCTGCCGATGTCCCAGGCTTTATTTTATAAAAAATATACACTGGTGCTCAACGCACTGCTTCTTAGTAGGTTTATTACAAGATGTGGCAATGAACAGACGCTCTGAATTGTGTATATTCGCAGCTCTACCCAATCACACCACGTCTACACATCTTTTCAAAAAAGTACCCCTTTCTCACGTTTCCCCTGACAACACAAGATAGTATTTATAGTCCGACCAATCGTGTTTAGTCTTTCATTTGTTGCGCTCCAATCACATAGGAGTTAACATGGTAGGCTATTTCCGTAACGTAATGTTTTTTCAAACACGTTATAAAAAAAAATTTTATGAGCAGAAATGATTTCATGCTGTCATGCACCCCCACTATTTTATTTTGGCCATAACTTGGTAATTCCTAGACTATTTGCGTAACGTTTTACATATTCTTTGTCAGCAAACCCTAAGGAACCCAAATATCTCAATTTAAGGGAGCTAGGTGGCTGCGTTCAAAATGTGCATTTTCTACCACCTCCTGTTTACTTCAATCCCCATGTGGTGTCTGGGTACTGTCATGTTTTCAAACGTAAACCCATCTATTGTCATCTTTCCTAATAAGCGTTTTTCAGGATTTTAAAACCTAACTCTGTTATGGGTAGTGAATTTTATCACTGTCGATTTGAAATAAAGTTAGTGCATGTGGCCTTACACGCGTGATGGCAGCAATTGTGTATCGCGCGACGCGTGTTTAGTGTTGCACGTGTCCCTCCTTTCTGCCTCTCCCTTCTCTCTATCCTTTAGTCCATCTGTCTTTTAGTTACGCCGTGTATAAAATGGAATGAATGAAATATTAAATTTAGGTCATTGATCAGCTTGCGTATCTCAAGGTTTTCCCAAGAAATACAGTACATGTTTCATTGAAGAAAGCGGGTAATAATACAGTAGGCTTTTACTATCAACGTGAAAGCGTTACAATTTGCCGACGAAGTAGAAAACAAGGGGGATTTCAAGTACAGGCATTGTGACAGCACTGTTCTTTACCATTCTTCTTTCCTTTTATTAAATTTATTTGTTAGGCTTTGCATTTACGTTTTAATTTATATATGGGGGATTAGAATTATTCACGACAGTCACATATGATAAAGCTGTTTCTAAGCATTTGGAATTTATCCCTGACTTGTCATGCGTCTACTAATGCAGTGTTTCTTAACCTTTTAGCGGTGCCACACCCTTTCACAGTATCTTAAGAAGCCTCACACCCCTTTTCATCATCTTAAGAAGCTTCACACCCCATTATTTTCTAGCTCACTAAATATGCCAAAAATGAGATATGTGTTTTGAGAAATGTTATTTACAAAATGTGACTAAGATTTGGTATTGAATTCTTGTTGTCAATTTTCTGTTTTGTACAAATACATTTGAGTTCTGTGTATGTATAATGTTAATGATGATTCACCTTCTAAAATAACTGGCATGTTTTGCACCACCTAAAGGTAGGTCTTGCACCCTCAAGGGGTGCATGCACCCCTGGTTAAGAAGCACTGTACTAATTTGAATCTTTCTCCAAGGTTTAAAATAGAAAAAATAACAACTAAACAAAGATTGGGTAAAGATACATACATAATATTGTTCCCTTAATAAGGTGTTATGATATATTTACACAGAGAATACCAATACCATGCACAATCTGCAATGGTCTTTCTAAAGGTACATTGTGATATAACAAGCTGAAATATACGGTAGTGAATAAGTAAATATTACACACATAAAGGTATGTTTCAGGCACTCATGAGATACAAAGAAGTAGAAAACTAGAGAACAGAAAAACAACAGACATGATAGGCTCGACGGAGAATAGAACCCAGGACCTTCTGAAAGGCAACACATATAGTGCAAAGTGGAAGATTGACAATTAGATAAACAAAAGGCATACAAAAATCCAGTCGCTCAGGCATGCAAAACACTATCACTCAGGCACTCAAAACACATTTACTTGGGCACACAACACATTTATTTGGCACACATAACACATTTACTTGGGCCACATTTATTTGGGCACACAAAACACATTTACTTGGGCACACAAAACACATTTATTTGGACACACAAAACACAATTATTTGGGCATACAAAAGACATTTACTTGGGCACACAAAACACAATCACTCAAGCACATAAAACACATTTACTTAGGCATACAAAAGACAATCACTCAAGTACACAAAATGCACTCAAGAACACAAAACACATTTACTTGAGCATACAAAACACAATCATTCAAGCACACAAAACACAATCTCTCAGGCACAAAAGATTATATTACTAAAATGTTTTTTTTTTTTTTACAGTGTACCAAGCCCTGTAATGGTGGATTCCAGTTTAGAAATGTATCCTGCACTGGAGGAGATAGTTGTGATGATGAGAAACCAGAATTTAAACGACCCTGCAATGATCATAAATGTGCAGATGATCTTGAAAACGAAATAATGAGTATAGAAGAAGGGGGCACAGAAATCAGCAATGATTTTCTTCTTTCTGATTTTCTTACACCATCATCATCCTCAATCAACATTACCAGTATTAGCAACAATATTCTGTTTCCTCTAGATGATGATGCTAAAAATATTCTTATCAGTCATTCAAGCTCAGATCCTATTAAGGACGATTTGAATATACACAACAATGTAAACATTGACAGCAGTGATCAGAATAATCATCTGTATCATTATGATTCCCAAAATAACACCACCAGTTTTAAAAATGTGACAAGCTCCATGCCTGAGGAAGAGTCTCAGAGCAAGCCAGTCAGTGGGGAGATACCTGTCCAGGATGGTATAGCTACAGAAGGTGATGAGAACATGCAGAACACACAGCCTGAAGAAAATTCTCCTTTTGTTTGGCAAACACTTCAGTGGAGTATGGTAAATAACATCTTGCGTCTTCTGTGTGCTGTCTCTCTGTATTAATTGAATGTCTAATGTCAGTTTATCCTCTTTGTGCACTGTATACCTGTATGTGTATGTGTTTATATATATACATATATATATATAGAAAGACACAGAGAGAGTGTGTGTTTGCTTATTGTATGTGGTTGGTATAAGGTTATGGGACTGTTGTTGGAGTTTTTGCTTCTTTTTTTCCAAGCAGTTTTATTTCAGTCTAATAGCTGTCTAATAGCTGTGCATTTGATTATTTATTGGACAAGTAATGAAAAGTGTAGCATGTAAATGAAGACTGTACCATAACGAGTGTCCTGTTGGCAGAGGGGTTAGAGTGCTTTCCTCTCACAGTGCAGTTACTAGGTTCTGGAATTGAAACCTGGTAGCATCCTACTCCAGTCTATCCAACTGTAAATGGGTACTGACTCTGCTCTTAAGTTATGGAAGGCTAAGGTGGTAAAGGAGGGAACTGGTCACCCCACCTCATAAAAAAAGCTGGACCTAGTATGGTGAAGTCTCTAACACTTCACTCTACTACGGCAGTATCTTACCATCTTACCAAGAACTACCTTACCATGTAAACCATGGAACTACCTTACCATGTAAATGAATACTGTGCTATGTCAATGAAGACTGTATCATGTAAATCAGTGGTTCCCAAAGTGGGCAGTACCACCCCCTGGAGGCATTAGAAGGATCCAAGGGGGAACAGGGGGGTCTTCAATAGTAAGGGGGTGGTTTTGTCAGGCTAAATTCAGCAATATTACTTAAAATAATGCTTATATCGGTTAATTATACAGGGCCCTGACGTGAATACCAGGCTCATCCGTCTCATTGAAAGTTAAAATAATAATGAAGTAGGTGGGTTACCAATGTACTCTCATATACTGATTATGAACGTGTATTATACTGGATGAAGTAATTTCGATTTTGAAAAAACAATTAAATTCGTAAGTAAGCGGATCTGTAGTGTTATATTACAACTGAATAAATAAATAAATTAGTTGTCACTGTTTTGAATTTGCAGTTGCTCTTATTTTCCACTCTTTACATTTTGAATGCAATGCAGGGAAATAGAGGTGGGATGTGCTCTGGGAGCCAAGGGGAAGGTGACCTGAAAATGTTTGGGAAGCACTGATGTAAAGGAAGACTGTACTGTGTAAATGATGATTATACAAAGAAAAAATTGTAAGTTAAGCTGAGTAATATGTAAACACAACACTGTTGCCTTTACAGTGCTCCAGTCAGTGTGGCCAAGGTGTTCGGACCAGAGAAGTGTTGTGTGTTCAAGCTAAAACAGGAGAAAGAGTTGGAAATGACATTTGCGGCATTAGCAAAAAGCCCACAGCAGTTAATGAATGTTTTGAGTCTATATGTCTTGAATGGCAGACTGGCGAATGGGGAGAGGTACAATTTTATTTTTCAATTTTTAATACCCAATTTCAAAATTGTTACATTTATTGCTGTTTAGAATGATTATGTTTATAATTTATATTTTGGATGAATTGGCTCAACCAGATTTGTATGTAGCTGTTTCAGTAAACATATTTTATTCCTGCAGGGAAAGGTGGTTGGCCTAACTTCATGTTTTCTTAGCTCTTTTATGAGAATGTGTGAAGGAAACTCAGATAAACAAAAACTGCTTTAGATTCATCTGGTTGTAGTCAATTTTCCTTATTTTAGACAAAGAAATTATGACAGAGGGATTATTCAGAATGAATGAAGGAACAAACAAAATCTTTATTTCATCAGGGTACAGAAATAGGCATATGCAAAGTGAACTGCCATTTGTAAGATCTTTAAGTGCTTCTTCCAAACTGGTAGTGAATAAATATGCGGTTTCTGCTTTTTTTTAATAACTTCAGTGTTCAGCAACTTGTGGACGTGCCGTACAGTTCCGTGAAGTATTTTGCACAAACCCAGGACATTGTGACATATCTCAAAAACCACAATCAACTCGAGTATGTGAAGATCTCAAGCCCTGTATTACCTGGGTGTATGGTGACTGGAGCAAGGTAAGAAAACCTGGTTAAGTAACCAAACACCAGAATAGTGTGAAAAGAGTAAAAGTTTAATAAAGAATTAGCAGAACGAACTTGGTAAGATAACATGTTCACTATTTAGGTACAGACATACCCAACTATTACGACAAGTTAGGTTCCAGACCGTTGTCGTAGAGAGAATTTCATCGTAAAGTGTATGATTGCCTTTTTTTCACTTGTCGATACATGTACTTTACTGCAATTGTCCTAAGTATTGTTTCCATGCCATTTTCTTGTGCATATCTGACGTAAATAAAGCACACTTTAACTGCTGATGCAACGTAGGTAGAAAACCACACTTTAAACAGGGATGCAGTTACCCATGCTTTGGCATTGGATTTCCAATAAACTGGAAGGCTAGTTTTAACATAACTCTTGAGAGCTGTTAGATTTTCAGAATGGTGAATAAACATAGGCTAAAGTTTAAATTTAACCAAAAGCAGTGGCACCTAACAAAAGAGTTAACTTGATTTCAGCTGCTTGACATGTATTTCTCCTCTTTTGTTCTTGGGGGCATCTTTTTCCAGAACAGTTCAGTTTCATCCATATTAAAGATTTGTTCCCTAGAATAACCAGCATCATCCATTATCTAAACTAACTCATAGGGAAAATTTTCTGCAGCAACAGTATCTGCTGCTTCACCTTGAACTTTGATATAATGCAAGTTACTTCTTTTCTTGAACCTATCAAACCATCCTCTTCTTGTTCTAAATTCAGCGTCCTTCACTGCCTCTCCTTTCTTAGCTTTCATATCATCTGATAGACTTTGAGCTTTGTTCTGAATAATAGCCTGGCTTAATTAAGGGAACATGTCAACTAGTTTGACTGTCTATCCACATTGCTAAAAGTTTCTTCATATCAGCAGTAACCCTATCATGTTTCCGATTCACTATAGTGTTAACTAGAGTAGCACTTGTAACGTCATCAAGAATTTTTTGTTTGTTATTAACAACAGTAGTGCGAGGTACGTTTAGCCTTCGTATAAAGTTTCAATCTCACTTTCAATTCATCATCACTGTCACGAGCTCTGTATTATGAGTGTGTCATGTGTAGATGGTAAACAACACTAGGGGTATGAATAACACAACGCCACTTGTACAGCTTCATGACATTTAATAGAACATTCACATAAGTCCTGAACATCAATAATATCATCAAGCATGCATAACATCACACTCAGGCTGACACTGCCTGTAGGAAATAACTCTTAACACTTCCACGGACTGGCTGACCATCCACACACTAACAATACACACAACACGTATCTATGTGCGGCATTCAATCCTAGCACGAATCCATTCACCATCCAGGTGTAAATCATTTATCCCAAGTGATTGGCGGCATGCAACATCGCCATATAAATTCTACTCCAATATAGCTACAAGGCGGACAATACTCAACGCCTTACTCCACCATAGCTCCAAAGGCGGGACCAACTCATCGCCTTAATATGTTCTCCACGAACATTACCCAAAGTTCCTCCAGAACACTCCTAGGTGGGAAGACATCGCCAATACAACAATATGTAAGACATAATCACTATATTCATAATCGCTATATAATATCTCAACTGTCACATAATACGAGCATCCAGCTCGACCTCAAATCACAGCCTCAAGCACACAGCTCGGCTATCAAACACAGACTCTCACTAGTCACACTCGGGTACTCTCTCAGCCACCCAGACTTGTTCACCAAACATGCTTTCTCCATGCGCAAGTCACAACATGCTGACATGAAGTCAGACATAAACTTAACAAATATTGACAACCTCAGTGACCCTTACTTCCACTCACTCCATCATCCACCCATGAAACTGCTCTGTGACAATCACTAAATGTAATAATTTGAATTGTTGTATGTAATGTAACTGCCCTACGACATCTCTTTTCACTTTTTTTTGCCTTTATTAATTTATTTTATAGTTTATTGACAATGAAAGAAAATAATAGATATAAACAGTTTGTAATTCATTAAATCACAGAGCCTAGCACAGGGATGTAGCACTTACAGTGTTTGTAAACAAACCGAGTCCAGCAGGAAACCGGGAACTTGACAGCATCATGTTGCTAAAGCATTTGCGAGGTAGCTGTCGGATGCTCGGGGTATAGTCACAATTTAAAACTGTCGTATGAGCAAAGCATCGCAAAGCAGGGTATACCTGTATTTCCAACACAGATAGTAGCAGTTTAGAATTGTGTGTGTATATATGAGTTTGTGTGTGTCATTGAGGTAATAAAAAAAATAGATACCAAGTGATGTCACTGCAAGTTCATTTTACAAAATTTAAGTTTTTATATCACTGATGAATTTATTAATTATCAACTTGACTACATTTCTGTGGTATTTTTTTTTTCACCCTGAAGTAGGACTGATTATCCAATAATGTTACCTGCATTGTTTGTGTACATTCAATTCTGTTGTTAAACAAAGCAGTTTTAATGCTGCTACTGTCTTCATTCAACTGATCTGTACTCTTCTGGCCCATAGCCGTAACTACATACGAGACAAAATGAGGATATTTAATGAGATGTCACTGCAGTTGAGTTTGAACAAACAAAGGGAAAAGACAAAGTTTATGAGGTTAAATGTGACTAATGAAAGCTTGGCTGCAGTGGGAGTTTCATCTCTACAAGGTGTGAAATCATACATATTTCTTGGCAGCAATGTAGGCAAAGTTGGAGGTACTGACAGTGACATAAAAATAAGAATTAAGAAAAGGCAAGATTAGCCTCATTGCCTTTGGAAATAAAGTATATAGAAATCAAAAGAATTAAAGTCCAACTAAGAAAAAAAGAATATTCACCTGAGATGTCTAGTCATTTCTATTATATGGCTCTGAAACATGGAGAAAAAAAATGGCAGCAAGAAAGATACAGACTTTCATAAATTGGCAATTGCGCAGAATATGATTGAAGTGATATGACAAGATCATGAATGTGGAACTGATGAAAGAATCAGGAATAGGATTGAAATGATATGACAAGATCATGAATGTGGAACTGATGAAAGAATCAGGAATAGGATTGAAATGATATGACAAGATCATGAATGTGGAACTGATGAAAGAATCAGAAATAGGGTGACCAGTTCCCTTCCTTGCTGCCTTTTCCATCTCTAACTCAAGAGCAAAGTCTGGTACCAATTTACAGCTGGGTATACTGAAGCGTGACGATACCTTGATTCAAATCCATCACCTTTGCTGTGAGAGAGACCAATGCTGTAACCCCTTTGCCAATCAGACACTCATGCTCTATATACACCACGAAACAGTCCCCCCACCAGTGAGAATTAAAAACTAATTCTATACAATTTTCATTTATATATTGCTTCCCTTACCAGGTTTACATTAGCCCCCTTGTTTATTTTCTTTCATTGTAATGCATTCTAATAGTTCCTGATTATTCTGATTTTCTGTTTTTAATTTTGTTAAAGGGTTTATAAATTCACATGTTTTTAAGTGTTTTGTAACACGTGTGTTAACTAGTAAACAAGCAGGAAACGGCCTAGAGGACACATAGATATGGTTTTAAAGAAGAATACCATGGGCAGCTAAAAAGAAAAATGAAGATGTCCTGAAAGAAGTCAATATATATATATTAACAAATAAAACGGTATTGAATCAATTTTACAGCAGCCCCCTTATTTATTTTGTTAAACTAAAACTGATTCAATACCATTTTATTTGTTAATATATATATATTCATTTCCTTACCAGTTTTATAGCAGCCCCTTTATTTATTTTGTTAAACTGATTCAATACCATTTTATTTGTTAATATACGAGGGGCGTTCAGAAAGTAATGCACCACATCGTTTTTCTCAGCTAATAATGAAGATAGAAGCATGACATTTTGCACACTTCAAATACGGCATGTGCCAATTGTGTGCATTAAATTGCACTGCAACCGGCCAAATAATACCGTTGCCCTAAACCGTTGAAATGGAGCGTGTTAGCAACTTGCGTTATAAGCAGCGAATTGTGATAGAATTTCTCATTGCAGAGAAGGAAACTGTTGTGAACATTCACAAGCCTCTATGTGATGTGTATGGAAGTTTTGCAGTCGACAGGAGTACAGTCAGTCGCTGGGTTCAGAGAATCAAAGAATCAGGAAGTGGAGATACGGAGCTGCTTGATCGGCCGCGCTGTGGACGTCCTGCCACAGCCACCAACGCAGAAATGTTGAAATGCGCTGAGGGCATTATTCTTACTGATAGGCGAATCACTACTCAACAATTGGCCTTACAGCTGTCAGTCAGCATTGGTAGTGCAAATGCAGTTATAAAAACTCTCGGATTTTCTAAGGTTTGCGCAAGATGGGTTCCTCGAAGTCTCACAAATGATCACCGATTGCAAAGGAAAGAAATTTCTTCTGAATTGTTGGAGCGTTTCAGTGCTGATGGACAGAACTCTTTGGCTAAGATCGTTACAGGTGACGAAACCTGGGCACATCATTTTGAACCTGAGACAAAAAGACAATCAATGGAGTGGCATCATCCGCAATCACCAAGAAGAAAGAAATTCAAGACAATTCCTTCTGCTGGAAAGGTCATGATCACTGTCTTTTGGGACATTGAAGGTGTGATTCTTGTGGACGTTATGCCAAGAGGAGAGACAATCAATTCGCAAGCTTACATTAAGACATTGAAAAAACTCAACGTTTTCGCAGAGTTCGGCCGCACAAGAATCCAGCAGACCTGCTTCTCCTTCCCGACACTGCGCGACTTTACACAAGTCTGGCAACACGGGAAGCAATCACCAAATTGCGTTGGACTGTACAACCCCATCCACCCTATAGTCCCGATTTGGCACCCTCTGATTTTCATGTATTTGGCCCACTTAAAGATGCACTCCGTGGGACAAGGTTTGAAGATGATGAAGGAGTGATTCATGCAGCGAAGAAATGGCTGCATGATCAAGACAAAAAATGTAGATAAACTACTGGAGATAGGAAGTTGTGGAGAGATATGATTCACCAGGCATTGTACTTAATGATGAATGGTTCATGACTACTTTCACTTTCTGTTTCTTGTCAAATGTGTAAATTGACATATTTTAGTGTTTTCTAACATGTATATTACTTATACCAAAAAGTTAGTAACACATTTGCCAGGCTGAAACATAGATAATTCATTTTGCTATTTATTGTGATATAAAAATCTAAAGAAGTTTCAAAGTTTATTTTTCTCTCACACTTCTAGTGTACAAAGTCCTGTGGACTGGGCAGTCAAGAGAGGCTGGTTCAGTGTGTCAATCTGACATCCCAGCAGTTATCACAGGATTGTCTACCAGATGTCAAGCCAGCTGAAAAGCAAGATTGCAATGAACATGAGTGTCCTGCAGATGATAATGCTGGTAAGCATCTGGTCCTAAAGTATCACACATAAAGGAATAATAAACAGCTCTAAAAATGTACAGTGTGAGAGCAGCCAGGCATATCCAAAATATGTGTTGGTTAGTGCTCAGCACGTTAAAAACAACAAATGGGCAAAAGTACAACAATATAAGGTAACAAACACATCATCAATGGAACATGAGATAAGACACTACACTGGTGATGGATAAAAGACACACTGGCGATGGATAAGAGACACACTGAGAAAACCTGTTGTTAGCATTGTTATGGTTTTGAAGGACCATCTTCATTGTACACAGACAACTCCATTATGGCTCCGATCTCCTCACGTAGATCACACAAGAAGGATCTCTGCACAGTGCACAAACTCTGTAGCATCGGTGAGGATCCCAATGTGTGTATACAGGAATCACACATTCTATAAATATTTTTGTGGCGGGTAAGTTTTCCTAATTTTGCCAGGGCAGCGGCTGTATGGCCTACTCTGTTTACAATTTCCAACTGCCAAGGGATTTTTAACTTGCACACAGGAACTCCTATTTTTTGCTTTATCAGAGAAGGCTAGGCATCTGATCTCACTACCCATGAGATCAGGAGGGTGTATGGCATCATTAGGACCCACTGATTCTGAAAAAAATTTCCATCAGATATATTCCCCGTACTGGGAACCAAACCCGTACCCTTTAGAATTAGAGGCAGACATCATACCTCTTAGCCACCCTGACCCCCTGTTGATAGCATTACAATGACAGTTCATATTCAGGAATCCCCAGGGTGAACAAGCAGAGGTAGACCAGACAACACATGGAGAAGAAACAGACAGGAGTTAAATGATGAGGAAAGCATGGCAAGACCTGGAGCTAATGGCATGAGACAGGAAGATTTAGCCTCAGTTTGTTGAGGGCCTATGCTCTATGGGGAGTTGAAGGGTAATGAAATGCAGCAATGACAAAGAGAAAAAAATACCAGAAACTGGCTCATGTTGCTGGAGTCATATGTCCAGACAGTGTTCTAATTAATAACATCACGATGCTCATCTGCAGTCATCCATTACACTTTTCCTTCATTTATCCCCCATCAGCATCATTATGTGCCTTGTTGTTGGATGCAAGCAATCATTTCTACCCACATTTATTAATCCCTGATGTTGGGAGCCACGCTAGTGTAATGGTTACCACATTGCGCTGGCGAACAGGTGTTCAAGGTTCAAGCCCGGGCGTGGGCATTTGAAGAAGTGTGATCGACCGGGATTTTGACTGAATAACCTGAACGGCTTCTGAGATAAACACTCTGTGGATGGGATGGAGCGAAGCTCCTGACCGGGTTGGAAGGAAAGTCCACAGGCTCCCCAGCCTCGCAATGACATGTCATTGGGCCGGAGGGCTGAAAGCCCAAGTGCCGCTGGTTAAGAAAATAAAATAAAAAAATCTCTGATGTTCAGTATCACTTTATTAGTTGAAAGGCTCACATGCAGCTGCCTGTTATGCTGCATTGTATCTTTTGTTTTTAACAAAACATTAAGTCTATGAGCTTCCTTTATTTGGATTGTTAATCAGTCAATCAATCCCTTCAGTACATAGTGAACAGTCTCTCAAAATCTTCCTGTACATAATTGTCATCATCTTTTCCATTGTTTGCTCCCTATGGAGAATAAAGCCACCATTGCAGCTGGTCCCCTTGTAAGAAGCCTGCACCAAGCATTCATTACCTCTTGTGGAGGTTTCTCTAGCAATATGTTTCACATAATAAGGTTGCCAGCCTCATACACAATCTCATATTAGGCCCTTGTAGCAGTAGTTCCATTCTAATGGGGCGTATCTCATGGACAGAGAAGAAAACAAATAAGGAGGTCCTAGAAAATCTAGGTATGAAAAGAGAACTAATGAGGGAGGTCAAAGTTCGGCAGCTAAAATATTTTGGCCACATAAAAAGGCATAACACCTTGCAGAAGACCATAACAGAAGGGAGAGTTGAAGGCAAATGTGCAAGGGTAAGACAGCGCTATAAGTGGGAAGATAACATCAAGAGATGGACAGGAAAGAGTCTGTCAGAGTGCACCACCAAGACAAGAGACAGAAGACGTTGGAGATCCATTACAGCCAACCTTCGTTGTGGAGATGGCAGCTGATGATGAGTTCTATTCTTTCTTGGTCTCATCAGAGACTCCCAAGGAAATATACATGGCCCTGTTCTTAGTGCTTGTTATCAATTCTGGTGTTGATTTTCTTCCATGCCGTGATATTAAACTGTCCAGTATATTCTCTCCTTGTCACCCCCATCTCCTTTTTTCATTAATCTTTCCTGTTGTATTCTAGCTTTTGTCTTCTCATACCATACCCAAAGAAAGTGAACTGCTCCCTTCTGATGTGTGCAGTAAGCCTTCTCTACGCACCAGCCTCTTTAAAGACATCCTCATTACTTCTTGGTTTTTTTTTAACATTCTTTATAAAACCAGATCCATTTGGCCTCTATGGATCTTCTTGCTTCGTTACATATTGTTCATAACTTGCTTTCTAGTGACACAATTGGCTCTCTATAGCACTTGAGAACTCTCTTGCTTCCATTGACAAAGATTTGTTGCATAGAATATTTATCATTTAATGGAATGTCATTTTTTCCTTTTGGGGTTATTATGTTCTTTATTTGTGAATTACATGTTCCATCTGATTTTATTAACACGCCTAGGTATTTGAATCAATGGACCTGTTTCAAAAATGTCAAATTTGTTCATGCATTCTGAACACTTCTGTACTCTTGCTGTATAGCTTAAGGGGTTTTATTTTTACATTCTGTCACTATTGGATAAATCTTTTCCTGTCGCTCTTTTTCACTTTTTCCTATTTAACAATGTATCATCACTGTATCCCAGGTTGTTTATATTATGTCCACCAGGTCTTACTCATGCCATATCATACTAATCCTAGTATATAGAAGTGAATTATTGACAATTAATAAACAAGTAACAAAAGCACTAGATGGCACAGAGAAATGGTTTTACAGAAAGATGTTTAAAATACCATGGACAGCTAAAGAGTAATGAGGATGTCCTGAGAGAGGCCAAAGCACAAAGGAAGCCTTATTAGTCATGTTAGAAGGAAGTAACTGACTTTATTCAGACATGTTATGAGCAGAAGAAAGATGGAATATATTGTGACAACCTGTCAACCTTCTGAGACAAAAATCTGTACGCCGGACCAAAAAAATCCTTACAAACACCCAAAAATCCTTACGCAAAAAAATATATTAATAAATTATACGCAATACAGTTTTAAAATGAGAAATGACATATACAAAATCTATTAGCATTTGAATTATTGTGATATAAAACATGCTAATAGCCTCAAACTGTTCTTTACATATAAAAAACTAAGTGATCATGATGTACACTGTTCTTTCGATGTACAGTGTTTTGTAGTTAAGTTATGCTGGGCAATGAAATTGGCAAATAAAACTTCAGCCCTTATAATGCCACCCTCTTCCTGCTTTGGCTGAGCAAAAAAGGTCTTAATAGATGCTCCCTTCTTCATTGCAAACATTTGTTCATGCAATTTCGATTTAAAATGTACTTTCAGATCATATAATCCTGAAGCTACTACTTTAATATCTTTGCTGCATAATCTACAAAAAGCATGGGTTGATCCTAACTTGGATGCATCTACAATGCCAGGGAAGAGTTTAACCCATTCGACCTGAAACTTACCATGACCTGCAAGCTTTTGTTTCTTTGAATTAGGCTCAGCCATCATTCAGTGGATGAAATATTTCAACTAATAATCTTTGTAGACGAAGAGAATGATTAAAAAATACTACGAACAAAGCAAACGGCTAACAGCAAAAAAAAAAAAAAAAAATTATAAACAAAATTATGAACAGAATATCAAATCTAGGAAGAAAAAACGTACCACCAAAAATTTACAAAATTATTATTTACGAGTTGGTAGCTTAAAGTGATAACAGATTGCCACTTTATTAAAAAATAAAGCAGCTAATCTTGAGTGCTGGAATAAAGTAGGCCTACTCAACGCAAACAAACTTTTTTTTTTCTAGTTATGTAGGGCCTACACAGAATATTATGACAATTTAACGGAAATATATTGAAGGGCAAGATATAACTGGAAAGATTAAGCCAGCGATTAAATTGCAACAAAGCAAAACAACAGCAATATTTAACCAAGTTATAAGTACTTAGCTTTTTTAAACGAAATGGCGTCGAAGTGTGGTGGCAAGCAAACGTGGTCGTTGATAACAGGTAACTTTAAAAATACGCCATGTCACGCTGAAAACCAAAAGCGTTTGAGGCCGAATTCAAAGTTTTTGCCGAATTGTTGGGAATGAAAGGATTTGATTGGTTGCTGGGAGAGACCTCAGTTTAAAAACGGACGCCGAGATTCCCGGAATTAAAAATAAAAAAAAATGGTTAAATAAAAACCTGGGCTAGAAAATATTTTCTGACTTAAAATTTTTAAAAACTTGGGTTGGAAAATATTTTTAGAATTTTTAAAAAAAAAAAAAAAAAATTTTTTTTTTTTTTTTTAAAAATTTTTTTTTTTTTTTGGCGGGGAGAAAAATCCGTACAACGAGTCTGTACGGCCGTACACTGCTGAAAGTATCAAAAATCCGTACATTGTACGAAAAATTCGTACAGGTTGACAGGTATGCAACAGGAAAGACTGACAGAAAAAGAGATGGAGGACAAGAAAGAAACAAGGTATTGGAGAGTTTGACATCATGTCATGGAAAGAGGCAAACAGCAGAATTAATAGAAAGTACTCGAGACAGGAAATTGTGAAGGGACATGATCACCGACGCCACAAGGCATGATACTTGAAGAAGAAGTTCCTCTATGGACCTCACTATGTTTTTATTATGCAGGCTGAACAGATTAAGTGTCATTACACATCCCTGCTTTACACTGTTCATCTACTGGACAATAACTTGAAAATAATTTTATGTTTCAGCTCTGACTATTTCATGTGAATCGAATGAAATGAGCTTCAACGTTTGCCAGATGCTGAAGAAAGTTGGCTTATGTCACAAGCAGTATGTGCAAGCAAAATGTTGCAGAACATGCCACCATGATGTCAGACCAAAACCTGATGTACCAAACCTGTCACGAAGGTAGTTGAGAGGCTATCTGGCAGCACTAACCTGCTGAATGAAAGGGCTAGTTGACTGTTTATAATTTGGGATGCAGATGTGAGGATTTTTATGAAAAATATGTTGTGTACCTGAATTATTTGTATTATTATTGTAAGTGCTTTCCCTTTTTTCCACATTTTATGCTTATTCTCTTGCATATATTTACACTGAGAGCAGTGTAAAACCAGTTCAACATTATGTTCTATAACCTTCTGTTAAGATAATAACACCAAATAATTTTTATATATTTTATTTTGCTGCAAATTCTGTACAGTAGTAACCACTTTACCTCAGAGAGTAAGATCCTGATAGTTACATGCATGCATATAATTTTGTTACCAGGGTTTGAAAGTGGAGCAAAGAATAGTAATACTGTTACCTACCATGCATGTCGTAAAAGGTGACTAAGGAGGGTTGGGCATGCATGGAGCAGTTATGCTATCCTGAAGAAATTTTAAACCCCAAAACTGCAGAAGAAGTCTGGAATTCCAAAGGTAAGAGGTGAAGGGAGACTGAAGTTTGTTGGAGGCATATGCTCCTTCGGGAGCTGGAGGGGATGAATGAATAACTACAGTTTTGCTATGCCAAAAATAGAAAAGGTGTGGAAATAATGAGCTTAGTTCTATTGTAGCAATCTCCTTACACCTTACAAAGATATAGTATGCCCATATTGCATGTAATTATGAACAAATACGATATATGCTGAGAAGTACTGATGTGGGAATGGAAGATCAACAGTGATATTAAATGAACAGAACAGAAAAATATGTATACTTAATATGTTTGTGCTTGTTTTTTATTTACAAAGTATATAGAGTGGTTGAGTTGTATTTAATAAACAAATCCAGTGTTGTTCACAACAGTATCATTTAAGAAAATAATACTAATTAGGGAGAAAAGCTAATAACATATTTTTAAAGAAAACAGAGACAATGATTAAAACATACAAGGATATTATCTAATGATTGCTTCTATTTAGAGAATATTTGATGTGTTAACACATAGTGAGCTGCAGTTGAGTTATCACAGAAGTAAAAAAAAAATTTGATTTTCTAATGAAATGTCTGTGACAAGTATCTGTGACAAGTATCCTGTTGCATATAAAGTAATGTGTTTTATATTTGTTTCATTTTTCAATTGTTTTGTTTTGTTTTTTAATTAGGCACTTACTTGACACTGAAAGTAGTAATGATCTTTTGTTTAGCTAATGTTCATGTACATTAACCATTGCATAATTTTTAAATTGTGATTATTAAAGTTTTCATGTGACTTACTGATGTTGAACTGTGTCCTGTTGTATTAATTAGTAAATACTTGCATTTAAGAGCAAGTCTCATAACCGTAATCAGATGCAAGACAAAAAAAAAAAACTTGATGAGAGGTCACAGCAAGTGGCTCTAATATTACTTTTTTTTAATTATTTCGTTTCTGGAAATAAAAAAAATGCAAAATAAAAATGTATTAGTCAAATGGCAGTTATTGCTCATTGTTAGGACATTTGTGCCATGTATATCCAATGGATACAATTAGGAGATATAAACAAATTATAACAGGAATTGACTTTTCAATAATCCTGTAGGTATGTAACTTTCACAACAAGTATTAATTCTTATACTGAAATGTAAATAAATATTACACACATAAAGGTATGTTTCAGGCATTCGTGAGAAATAAAGAAGTAAAACTGTATTTGTTTAGATGTTGAAATACTGAAATGTGTATTTTAAAAAGAGAACACAATTCTTTATTAAATATGTACATTACTTTTGGCCTCATAAAAGTAGATTTTTAGGGATGAGGTTAGAAAATATACTTTGTTCAGACATCATTTATAAAAAAAAGAAACGATCCTCGCTCGTATTTTTTGTGTGACGTCACATTTCTTTAACCCCCCCCTCCCCCCCCAATCATCACACTTCGTCACATATTTGTGGATCACCCCTACCCCTTACTGCGTGATGTCATATGTGGAAGACCCTGTATTTACAAATTAGGTGTGCGAAACTTCCTAAAGACATATAAGCACCAAGTAGCATCCTGGTTATCTACTATGCAGACAATAAAAATAAATTGGCCCATGTACTTGTTTCCATGAGCTGTAAAGTAAGTTTTAGACATCCTGTGTTTCACGAAGCACTGACAATTAATGTGACCTACTAGCGACGACGCTAAGCTGACTGTAGCATGGACTGTGACTTGATAGATCGAACTGTCTCATTTTCCTATCCTATCATATAATACAGAATCAAAGTAGCATTTTAGTTATGAGAGGCAATTGCTGGCAAAAGCCGATCGTCAGAAGCTGCGGCATGGACAGAGGCTTGAAGTAAACATCTCTTAACCTGCCTGGCCCAGAAATATGGAATATATAGGGTGATTGATAAGTCACTTCCTGTTTTTAAATTATTTCTTCAGTCATCTAAATAATTTACATGAAACAAACATCATAGTAAAGTCAGCACACTGACATTTGATTACATAATATGCTATGTCACTTTAGCTTTACAGCTGTCCGTGGAATCTGGTCTCTTCAACACATGATTTCATAGAGGCAGGAACTCTTGCTTATTGGTCATTTTAGATTTTATTGTATGTTTTGTTTCGTTTCTGGGGAGTGGGAGTTTATAAAAAAAACTTATTGTCACATGACAGTTACTGCTTATTGTCATCACATTTGTTTCATGTATGTCCAGCAGATACAAGTGAGAATATTTCAAAAAAAAAAAAAAAAAAAAGTTTTTTGAATAGTGAGTGGCTTTTCAATCACCCATTATAATTCTGTTGTCATTATAACCGCTTGACTTCGGAATGAACGTCGCTGTGCGTTCCGCACAGAATATTCACTTGCAGTTATTGCATTATTTTTCACTTTCTTCTTCTGTGAAGACTCTCAGGCGTCAATTTGAATATGCTTGAAGACTGGCCAGTTTCTCGGTGCTGACATTCCCATATAGTGTTTTTCCTGGACTGTTACTGGTGCCAGCAATACGCGGTTTCTCCATTCCTCTTAAGTGGGTGGAGAACCAGAAATCAGACATTACTGAAGAAATAAAGTGTAATAAACAGTATATCAGTTTCATATTACTATATGCTTTTGGTGCATATATTTTTATAAAATTAATATCCAGATGTCCATCATTCAATTTAACTAATAGAACACACTCTGATTTTTCCCAATACACTTCTTGTTCGAAATTCTGCTACTCTTTCTTCATACTCTTTTCTGCTGAATAAATGACAACTATTGTTGTTGTTATTGTCAGAATATATATGTCACCTGCTCCTCTGTATCACCTTTAGTATAATCCTAATAAACTTACACCCATTCTTTCCATTTCAATTTTGCTGTTATCTAATTTTCCAACATATGCAAATGTCATGACATTCAATGTTCATGTGGGTATGTTATCTTATTAGTTTTGTTTACAGCAGCTTGATGACAGTCGGGTTTCACCTGATGCATATGATGTTTCTGCCGGACAAGGTAGTTTATCTGAAACCCCTAGTAACATAGTTTCCTTTTCTATGGATTTTTTTCTCTGATTCATGGCTGTAGAAGGAATACCGTAGATGGTTTCCTTTTACGCCCCACTGGTTTGGGGAGCTCCATAAGCTGTGACAATAAAACCAGGTGAGGAGAGGTTAAGGCTGTCATATCATAAAGCTTTAAAGGTGTTTTATAAACAATGTCTATGCGTGAAGGCATATCTGGAGTCATCCTTATATGACCTCCAGCTATATGCACAAAGCTTAGTATGTAGATTTGGATGTGAAGCTCTGTCTGTGAGGCAAATTACACCCTCATTGACTCTTTAAATCATCCACAGATTTTCAGAGATTCTCCCTGTGGTGAAACATGTTGAGAACCCAGCATTGCACACTAAGGAGGTAGAAGTCACTTGAACCCCAGACGTAACTCTGGTTTTTATCTGGTAGGCTGCATGCAGGTGGATCTCACTATGGGCCCTATGATAGGCAGGGGGAGCTGAGAAGTGGCTCTATGTAGAACGTGACGATTCCTTGGGAGAATCCACAACCAGAGCACAGTATTTTAGCTCTGCACATTTGGAGAGCCCCCCCTTGGATGGTGGGGAATGTACAGTATGCGACACGTTTTTTTCTCCTAGCTTGGGACCAGATGTGATCATCCTTTAAATGCAAGCTAAACTGGAGAAGCTGGAGCTCACGACTTCAACTCAACACGTTTCGGAATGGCAGAAAAGCCACAGGAAAAGAATAGATCTACAGTGTAGATAAAACCAAACAATCTTCAACTTGGTATTGGCTTCAAAAGAGCGAGAAGCTCAGCAGCCTTGGTTAAACAACAATATACACGTCTTTCCCCCGCCCCCCCCCCCCCCCCCCCTAAAAATAAATTAAAAAAACCAATACCTCATCTTGCCCTCTATAACCACCTGGCTTGATCCACGGTTGTTTAATTAGTATTCACAGCTAACCTTGATATTTAGAGATGTCAAGCAATTCGTCACCTAATAGAATCGCGTGACAGTAGAACTGGTTCCGCCTCCAGGGCTTTTTTTGCAAAATTCATACAATTTTTTACTGGTTCATTAAATGATAGGAGTTCTAGTACCATGGTTTAGAAATAAATAAAACACAATAAATAATTTTTAAAATTACATCTATAACACATTTTCTTTTAATATATATAGAGAAATTAATGCCTTCTGTTCAGCCCGTAAGCAAATTTTCCTTCAAATTCAAAACTGAGGGGGAAAAAATAGTGCATCAAAACTGGGTTGTCTTAAACATCGACAAGACAATTGTTCAGGCTGCACAAATTGATTTCCATGTCTAGTGAACATACAATAATAATAAGAAGAAGAAATGAAAGAAATAAAATAATTCCCTACTAAAAAAAAAAAAAAAAAAAAAGAACTTGAAGCTTACTAAAAAACCTTCTATCAAGCACTTAATCCTCCCTCACACTCCATTACAGTTATCTGAGGTAAATTACAATCTTGTAAAGAAAAAGCAAACCTAAATTTAAATTTAAAAAAAAAAAAGAAATGAAAAGTTATTCTAACGAACGAAATCGTATTTTAAATATATTACATTATCCCGAGTGATGTCTGTTGTAATACTCTTAAAAGTAAATCTAACCAATACACTATTGTTTTCTTAATTTTATTTATCAATGGTCAAGTCTTCTGAATGTTTTGCATTATACCAACAGGATTCCTTCTTAATTAGTACTAATTGCATTGCCAAAAAAAGATTGGGACCGTTGAGTCTGAACAGCATGAAACAATTAGCCTGATGAGTCACATCACAAAGAATACTAAATGATGGGTGAGCAACTAAAATTAACCCATGTGTGTGTCAACCTGATTCAGCAAAAGACGTCGTTATCGTAACAGCATGCACAGCCAACGCGAAATGGGGGATATTAAACGTAATAACTCGGATTATCTACGTGTAGAATTAGCACTAAAATGCTAGCAGTAAGAAGAACCCACATTTCTCTTGTTAAAAAGGTACCTGGATAGCTTATCAAACTCAAATTGAAGGAGTAAAACTAGATTAAATAGGGCCTAGATAATGTGAATATAAATACAGTTGCAAACAATCTTGCAGTATAACAACTAAATGTAGCCACTAAACATATACTTGCAACAACCTCATAAATCCACAATAAAATACACGAAAAAGGAAAATAGTAGCCTACACTTGAGAAAAAAATACTAGGACCATGGTATTTAAGCAAATGCAGATAAAAACGTAAATTAAGAAAACAAGCAGCACATAAATACAGAAGAAAGGGGACTGAACTAAACTTACAAAATACAAAAAAAATAAGAAATTAAAGAAACAAAATAATAATCAAATAAAAGGAAGCTTACTATGAATCTTTCTGACGTGCCCTTAATCTACGTTTCCTGTCCATTACAGTTATGTGGGGAAAATTAAAATCAAGTACAGGAAAAGCAAACGAATTTATAATTAATTCATTCATAACCCTCCACTCCCAAAGGAGCATAGGCCTTCAACAAATACATGCCAAGTCCTCCTGTCACGTGCCATCATCTCAAGTTCCTTCCATGCTCCCCTCATCACCCTCACCCCTGTCTCCAACTCTCCTCTCCATGTACCTCCCGGTCCCCCTCCGCCTCCCCTGCCCTGGGGGCTCCAGAACAAGGACTGCCCTGCAATGCCATCAACAGGTTTCCTCAGTGTGTGTCCTATCCATCGCCATCGTCTTCTTCTCATTTCTTGTTCCACTGGCACTTGTCTAGTTCTTGTCCTCAGTTCCACGTTGGTAACCTTGTCATACCATTTTAATCCCTCTATTCTACGCAAGCACCCATTTATGAAAGTCTGTAGCTTTTTGGTTGTTGTCTTTGTTGTTGAATTTATAATACCAATTAGGAAAATACCTGTACGGGTTACAAGAAACATGTTGATGTACTACCCAGATACATCTGAAATTAAGTTAGTTCAAGAAATAGCTTAGGACGGAAAGAAATAGACAGAGGACCCACCCAACATTTCTTGACAGCAACTAGACCTTATCAAGTTAGCCAGTGAGGTGAAAATGTATGGAGGAATTATTTTTATGCAGAATTGACATCATTGCACTCTGGGCAAACCCATAGGTGTTCAGTCTCCATCAGTATATGTCGAAGAGTGTGAATGCTAATTGTTCCTGTAGCTCGCTGGTTGTAAACACGACGGATGCATCCTCTCATACGTCCATCTCTACTAGCTTTACGTTTGATGCCAAATTCCAACAGTCC
This sequence comes from Oreohelix idahoensis, assembly GCA_024509875.1. Lineage (NCBI taxonomy): Eukaryota > Metazoa > Mollusca > Gastropoda > Stylommatophora > Oreohelicidae > Oreohelix > Oreohelix idahoensis. The sequence goes on along the minus strand of JAMPIV010016195.1, from coordinate 468,881 downwards.
TTGATGATTCATCTATTGCAGTGTTATTCTCTAACAGGCGATCATTAATTGTTCTCAGTATATCTCCCTTATCCATATCCAGTGTCCCCACTATGGGTGCTCTTGATGCTAGTCTGTCAGTTCTTTCATTACCACATACCCCAGCATGACCAGGACAGTATATTGTAGTAAAATCTGCGAGAATAATCGCTCATTTCAGTAAGATTTTAGTCATAAAATGATAATAAATGAAAACAGCCCTATTGTGTCTGACGGTGATGCTCTCACACGCCAGCAACGCTGCCATTTGTGCAGTGCTAACCGGCTTAGAAGAGAGGCATTGAGGAAATTCAAATTAGCTTGGGTAACAAGAGTATAGAAGGAGAGGGGAGCGGTAGGAAAATTGTTACCAAAAACTAACATCGTTTTGCATTGGCATAACTAAAGCGGACTGGCCAATCGACTACCAGACGCAGAGTATGTTTGGAATTATTCTTGTTTTTCAAAAACTGCATTTGAATTCTGGTAGTCGCAAGCTTTCGATTGGCCAGTGCTACTAAATATTAGCAAAAAGCTTTCACTATTCATTGCCAGTTGAACTGTATTTTTTATTCAGATACGCTGAGAACAGCTGTGATAAATTTAAAAGTAAATTAAATAACTATATGAGTATTTCACAGTCTGGACGGAGCAGAGGAAACTGAGGCCATTTCTTTGCAAAGTCAGCGTCATTTGTTTATATTTCTTGATTTGGGGTAAGGATGCTTTAGGAATTTAATATGTTTAATCCCATTACCAAAGTTAGATACTGCTAATGGGAAAAAGTGCATTGTTGAGTCCTCACGTTGAAATGTATCTAACTAATGTATGTTGTCATGATTATGTTTGAATATTATTGTATTAGAGCATATTAGTAAGCCTCTGTGTTCAATGAACACTGTTCAACATGCCTGAAGCATTTATATTTAAAAAGAAAAAGATGAGAAAAATATATAAAAGGAAATGTGGTTACCCCACATTATATTATTGAGGAAAACTATGTAAACGTACAGTGGCGTATCTGCCATAGGGACCTGAGGGGTGGTCACAGCAAGGTGGGAGTCATGAAATTTAGGGGAAATGTGCATCTGAAATGCACGCGAGGCTGACCCCATACCCACGTATGAAATTAAATAAAAGAATAAGTGATCAGATGTAAAAGGCCAGGGTGTCCTTTTGTTGCAGAGGTTTCGTTTCCTGTTGCCAGCTGGTGACAGGAAACCTGAGGAGTAACGATACGCCAAGAAGTCTCCTACACTTTACATATGCTGTCAAGAGATAACAGCAGGAGCTTGGGTGTGTGACGTGATATCGATATTTCTGCAACTACACAATATCCTATCTTTCAACAAGAAACCCCAGGTGATATGTTAAGGACCTGGGTACATCTGACAGTTTCGGTTTAAATAAACCTTGGTAATTCAAGTCATACTCAGGACTTTTGTGGGGTATGATGACATTACAGCCCCTCATACACAGTGACTCTCTGTCTTAGAAGAATAAATTTAAGCTGGGAACATTCAAATAGGAAATACATATAATAACATTGTAGTTATTTGAGCAGATTGTCCACACAATTTTAGTTAAGCTTTTTATGTAAACTATCTTGTCCTCATTTTCAAAAACCTGTCCAAACGATATGACTGGACAGGCAAAATAAATTGTACAAAAAAAAAATTAATTTAAAGAAAAACTTAACCACAGGTTTTATTCACTTCCTCATAGTACTTAAAGTGTTTTTGTGTTGTGTACCATCATTTAATTTCTCCCCTAGACACTAGGTACATCATACACCAGACACTAGAGCCAACACAGTGACCGTGTGAGATCTAGGGATGTAGCGTTAGGTTCCCTGCACATAATTCATCATCATCATTTATAGAGTCAGGGCCTACATGTGCTTGACCTCACACGGTTCATACATACACGGATTTCATTCTTTTAGGATACCATCATAACCTCCCCAGCAAAATCTAACTTTGCTACATATATCCACACCAGCTCTTGTAGACTGGAAGCTTCTATGAATGTTTTCCATTCATGCTGCAACCAACCACTTTGAACCTTCAAAGCATGGACAGAGAGTCGGACACAAGGATAGCCTTTGTTAATGAAGTTTCAGTTATCCACCTTAAGGCTGCAGTAACAGCCTCGACCTCCATTCTCATGCTGGAAGTTGTTATCTTGTAAGCCCAGCTATGTTCGGCGACGATTCTGCCCTGTACCCGAGCAGAGAAGCCCCAACCGGATTTCTCACCCCGGATCACCGACCCATCTGTATACACAATGGCATCACCATCCCCGGAATGATCATGTATCAGTTGATTAATTTCCAGTACTGCTATTCAATTCCCCCAATTTCTACACTCTCTCCCAAGGCTGATGATGACCCGCTGGTAGTTATCCCAGTTCTCATCTGACATACACCATTCTTCCCCCTTGAATATATTGTCAACTGTGGCCACCTGCTTGATAGTTGTCTCTGCCTGCGCCATCCATGACATCCCTCTCTTTATTCTTGCTCCCTTAAATGTCAGCTATGTTACCATGCAGAGGGTGCCGTTTGTCTGTGGCTACTCGCATATAGGCTTTTGCTTGGGCCACCGCATATCTGGATTTAATCGACAGCACTTCAAGCATGTACCTCATTGTCACAATGGGGGTATCTCGCGTACAGCCCAAGACTATGCGCATCCCTTCATTCTGAATGCGTTCTAGTTCACATTGTGTTACTGACAGCGTGAGTATTCCCAGTCCATACTCAATGACCGATATGACTAGCTGTTGATAAAGAAGAAATAGAAATCTCTGCTCCAGACGCGCCGCGGCCATTATTTTCAGGGCCGCTAGACCTCTCCTGCATTTCTGTGTGATGTGCTCAACATGGCGATCAAATGTAACTCCAAAGTATTTCAGCTTTTCTTGCCTTTCAATTTTCTGTCCATTGAGAGTAATATCTGGGAGGTCTGCTTGCACAATGGAGTTGTTCTAGGAGCACTACATCACGCAGGCCTTGTTGGGATTGACTTTGGAGCCAGTTTCCTCACACCATTTAGACACATCCTGTAGTATCCGATGTATGCTATTAACCATTTCTTGTCGGTCAGAGCCAGTTCTGTAAATAAGTATGTCATCAGCAAGTGTCAGTGTTCGTCCCATCCCAGTTGGTTGAATGGTGGCTACTTTTGCTGTATAGATATTAAACAGCACCGGTGATAGTGGAGAACCCTGGGGTAGTCCCGGGCAAATGAGCAGTGGATATGACGTCCGTGTTCCCAACTGAAATGCCACTGACCTCTCAGTTAAGACAGCTGATGTCCACCTTGTAAGCCAAGGGTTTACACCGCAAGCCATTACACAGTTTATTAATGTTGCAAAGTTCACACTGTTATAAGCATCTTCTAGGTCAATTGCTACCGCAACCGTTTCTCGCTTATCATGGAACCCCTCATAAACATCATAAGCAAAGGTTCCAGCGTTACCCCACGTTACTTTCATGGGCCCACAGCTGCCGAGAGTATCGGGTAGGATCTGTGCATTTTCGAGGTGGTTCATTATGTTTCGTGCTACTTTCTTTTCTAGTAGTTTACCATAGACATTCTGCACTGTAATAATTCTGTAGCTGCTGAGAAGCCTGGGATCTTTACCGGGTTTAGGAAGTGGTCGTAGGTAACTGTGTAGCCAGTCTTCTGGCACAAGAGCATTCTGTAAGCTGTAGTTGAAATCACACACCACACTCTTAATGCCAGCGTCATCGAGCTGTTTTATGTGATGATACTGAACACCATCAGCACCCGGGGCAGTGTTCCTACTGGATTCTAAAGTGCACATAATGTCTTCTGTTATGGGGGGGAATTAAAGCATAATAAACAGATTCGTTTTTTTAAACCCATAGGAAAATGCAATTGGCAATTTATATATATATTTTTTTATATTTTAAGATACATACCACGACAGAGCTATGAAAAATAATTAATTATTAAGTCTTATGAAAAATGTTTGTATTCTGTTTTTATTTATCCTTTATATATATATATATATATATATATATATATATATATATATATATATATATATATATATATATATATATATATATATATATATATATATATATATATATATATAATTTGATTATATTTTTTTGGATAAGAAAAACATCTCTTTTTCTTCTTAGTTGGCGACTTGTGTTGTTTACAGCTAGATACGTTACGTCATTGCTTCGGTCAGAGTTCTAGGCATGCAAAACTTGGCACTCCGTGGTACAACTGAAAAATTTTACAGTGCAACCAATGGAAGTTTTTTGAAGTTTGTAAAATATCTAGTCCTATTTAATCCTATCATAAATGAGACTTAAATTTTAACATCACAAATTCATAAGATAATTCAAAATGATTTGTGTGCTAAAACATTTTCTTATATATTTGGGAAAGATAAACAAAGACTATTGTATTACTTATTCTTGCAGTTTAAAACAAATTTAGCGGTTTCTAGTTTTGTGCGTCTCATTTTATCTACATCTGTTTTTGATAATTGAAGTTGGCAATTGTGTGTGTGTGTAGGGTGGGATGTGCAAGTAGTTAGCCTTGTTTATGATGCAAAATAGCCTGGCATCAGCACTGACTTCAGGTTTATAATACACACTAGTGGTATTGCCATGGAACGCCAAGCCCTACAGCGTAACATATCTTGAGAAGAAAATACCTCAGCACACTACATTATAACGTGTGAGAAAACGAACTACAAATAAAAGCCGTAACTAATTACTTAAAAACATTAAATTACCCATTATCTCTAGAAACGATGCTAAATGGGTCATACATAGGCAACTACGCAACGTATTAAAGCATTAAATTACCAAGGCAAGAATCAACGTTATTCCAGCTTCACGAGCTAATGAGAACTGTAGCGAAAGGTTTTTATGAGTGTAGTATTCAGTAGTAGTTACTGAAAAGAACTGAAGAAGAATTCAGTCTGACAAGAATGTAGTCCCAGTGTCAGAGACGAGCACTGGTATCACAGGATAGTCATGGCTGTAAAAGTCTGTGCTTCAGATAGTATTCAGGTTAAAGATAGAGCCTAAGTTGCCACCTTACTATGTAACTAACCTATGATAATCAAACACATTGAAAAGCATAAAATGTTGCTCAAATGTTTCTTTATCACTTAAGTATATCTTGTCTGGTCTAATGTTTCAGAACTGTTTTCTCAGCCCTACACAAAGTTAATAAGCTTTGATTCTTTTGACTTCTCATAATGGTTGCATGAATTTGGTCACATAGAATACTTATATTAAAGTTCTGTGACTGTCCTCTATGAGTATACACAGCAGTATCAGTTGAAGGTCTGGCACTGGACCACCAAGCACTGATGGGACCCAGGGCTGAATTTTAGATTACAATATCTGATGCTCGTGCGTTGTTCAGGAAGGCAACAATCGACCTAGGATTCTAGACCACTGATGTATGACACAGATCAACCCTCTAGAATCAACGTAAAGCACAGAATAGGCGGTATGGTGATGGAAAAACTGCACGGTAACAGATGGTAAAAGTTTAGCCTTCACAAGCGTCTTCCTCCGTCCGTCTATCTGACTTCTGCTGTATGTGTGTGGAGTTTGAATTTTTTTTTTTTTTTTATAAAATAAAGTTTTGCCTCGTTTTGACGAGACGCGTCCCGTTCAACCTAGTCGGTTATATTAGGGTGCATGTCCAAACATAAAAGACCCTTAGCTTTGTAAATTTCAAACTAAATTTCCGCCGCTTGCCTTTTTATAAGGGGTGGATGGGCGTACCAGAGAGCAATGCGGTGTCACAGTTATCAGACTGCGTATATAGTGCAGACGTGAGCGAGTATGTGTTAGTTGGGTCCAGAATTCTTCTTCATGCTTCTCAACCCTGTTATCCATAACTTTCATCTATATCTCCTTTCACTTTCCATAACTTCTGCTTTCCTATTATACAAAGTTTTCCGTAATTGGTTCCGACTTCGATTTCTATCATATTTTTAAAGACAATCGACACAGCAGTTTTCAACGTGCTGGCGCCTTTACTTACAATTTTCTCCAAAAATACTGCACACAGCAATTATTCCTTTGAATTGAATAAAGCTGGTCTTATCCTCCAAAAAACGAAATAACTGTCATCACTTTCTGTCACTGCATTCACTTGTACGACACACGAATCCATCTTTATACTAGCACACTTTCCTTTCCTCTGCAGAACGCCATTATAAAAACCGGTTCGTCTACAAGCCAGCTCGCGGCTTCTGATTGGCTGGCAATATTCTTCTTCTTTCTTTCATGATAAGGCATTGTGTTTACAACTCGTTACAAGAACCATTAAGTTAGACACATTCATTAACAAAACAATAACATCTAGCACATAAATTAAAAGCAAAAAGTATGTTGACCAAATCAAAAATCAACAAGTACAAAACATGAACATTACAGGTAATTTTCACTAAAAAAAAAGATTAAAAAGAGAAAGACACATTTAACAAAACGTTAATCAAATGTTTAACATTTACAATTCCCTCCAACACTAAAATGTAACTAAAGGAAAATGAAAGAGGAACACACAATACAGAGAGACAGAGAGAGAGAAAGAGAGAAGGGGCGGGGGAATATATTAAAAGCGTATGGAATAATACTCCAAAAACAATCAAAGTCACTGTGAAACACCACAATAAATATATACCAACATTTGCAGCCTGGAAGAAATAACAAAAGAAAAATAACAAATATAAATAAAGAGTAATGATTGACTGACTGATGTGGCGAAATGGCTGTTACTCCCTATTTTCCCCCCCCCCCCCCCTTCTCTTTTATTTTCTTAGTTTTGTTTTTTCTAGAGTCAATGGCTCTCTGTATTTTGTTCTTTTCAGGTGGTTCTACGGGGCAGTAACCCCCATTATTACTCGGTGAGACACCCACCCTGCAGAGTAGCTTTGTTCACCCACCCTGCAGAGTGGCTTTGTTCGTTGATTTCGTGTTCATTGGGCCAACAACAATTGACGTAAGGAATGCGCAAGAGCACCGGGCATCAGACCAGCGGGAGAGAATCTTCGCCGCTCGTAAACATGTTTGAGCACGAGTGGTAATCCTTTTCTGCTTTCTTTTGAAACACCGATTCACTGTCCACGTGAGTACCCCTCTTGCATTTCTGTAGAGGCGTCTTGGTCTTTTGAGTGCAGTTTCTTCGAGGAGACCTGTCTCAGTAGTCCTGTTGAATGACATCACGTTACAGAAAGTTCTGGTCCAGTATTACGTGTCTTCGTCTGTTGCTCTGGGCACGTGTTCCTGAATGAGGGAACACCTGCGACCGAAGATGGTAGTATAAAAGAGGTCCTTGTCTGTCTGTAAATTGCTTCAGTCTCGGAAATTCTTGCCGGGGAAATAGCAACATAAGACAATCTGCCCGCTTGAGAGTAGTGGGATATTCTCATCTTTGTTCGCATACGTCGGCTTTTTCCGGCAATCAACTGAGCCGTAGGCCGGACTTTGCCTTCTGTGGTTAACGCCTTCTGTGGAGACTTTACCTTCAATGGAAGGTTGCTCCAGGCAACGATCCATTTATAGTAGGGTGGAACGTAGAGATAGGCGTGCCCAGTTCATCACCCTATTACGGGTTATCAATGTTTTTCCCATGAATGAGACGGGTAAACTAAAACAGGTCACGGCAGAAATGAGAAACTATAGGTTACACATTCCAGGGATAAGCGAGAGCAGATGGACAGGGGCAGGAAAAGTTAAAACAGCAACAGGAGAAACAGTACTTTACTCTGGAAGAGAGGACGGACAGCACAATGAAGGCGTAGCCATTATTTTACAGAAAGGAATAGAAAGGACATTATTGGAATGGAAACCCATCAACAACAGACTGATAAGATTAAGATTGAGAGGTAGATTCACCAATACTACAATAATACAATGCTACGCACCAACGAATGACAGCGATGAAGAGGTCAAGGATGAATTCTATCGACAACTGCAGAAAGAAATGGTAGACACACCTAGATATGATCTTATTATAGTAATGGGAGACCTCAATGCGAAAGTTGGAACACACAATACATATAATGAAAGAACAATGGGGAAATGCGGCAGAGGAACAGCAAACGAAAATGGGGATAAATTAATAAGTTTCTGTATTAACAACCTGGTCATTGGAGGAACACTTTTCCCACATAAAGAAATTCACAAATTAACATGGGAATCACCAAATGGTCGGGACAGAAACCAGATAGACCACATCATGATTAACGGTAGATGGAGACATGCATTACAAGATGTGAAGGTAAGAAGAGGTGCAGATGTGGGAAGTGATCATCATTTAGTAGTAGCAAAACTGAAAGTGAAACTAAGAAGGGCTGGACCAACTGTAACTACACAGAAAAGGTTTGACATCAGCAAATTGAAGGACCCCCTTACCAGAAAAGCTTTTGCGGCTGACATAAAGAAACGATATCAATTTGCCAAAAGTCAGGAAAAGACATTGACTGATGATATAGACCAGATAAGAACAGGATATTGGGATAAGAACAGGAGTGCGACAGGGATGCCTCTTGTCTCCATTTCTTTTCTTGCTGGCAATAGATTGGGTTATGAGATCATCGACAACACACAACAGAAATGGAATCCAGTGGACTCTGACTAAGCAGTTGGATGATCTGGATTTTGCTGATGACTTGGCTCTTCTGTCCCATAACCGTAATCAGATGCAGGACAAATTGAAAACACTCGATGAGAGGTCACAGCAATTGGGTCTGAAAATACACAGGGAAAAGATAAAAATAATGAGAATAAATGCAGGTAATGATAACAGGGTTGAACTTGAAGAAACACCAATTCAAGATGTAGAATCATGCACATATCTTGGCAGTAATATAGACAAAGTTGGAGGGACAGACAGCGATATCAAAATAAGAATACAAAAGGCAAGAGGAACTTTCATTGCATTGGGAAATATATGGAGATCAAGAGAAATCGGATCCAACACGAAAATAAGAATCTTCAACTCAAATGTGAAGTCAGTCCTATTGTATGGCTCGGAGACATGGAGAACAACAAAGACAACAACCAAAAAGCTACAGACTTTCATAAATGGGTGCTTGCGTAGAATAGAGGGATTAAAATGGTATGACAAGGTTACCAACGTGGAACTGATGACAAGAACTAAACAAGTGCCAGTGGAACAAGAGATGAGAAGAAGACGATGGCGATGGATAGGACACACACTGAGGAAACCTGTTGATAGCATTACAAGGCAGTCCTTGTTCTGGAACCCCAGGGCAAGAGAGGCAGAGGAAGACCAAGAAGTACATGGAGAAGAGAGTTGGAAACAGAGGTGAAAATGATGAGGAGAACATGGAAAGAACTTGAGATGATGGCACGGGACAGGAGGACTTGGCATGTGTTTGTTGAAGGCCTATGCTCCTTTGGGAGTGGAGGGTTATGAATGAATGAATGAATAGACCAGAAATTCAACACCATTTCAACAATATACAAGCAAAGCAGCAAATCATGCTTGGGATTCCAGGAAAGGAAGAAGCAAGACTGGATAACACCAGAAACATTAAACATCATAACACTGAGAAAGGAAATGAAAAGAAAGAAAACAGAAACTAAGTCCCCCAGGTTAAAGCAACTATATGGCGAACAGTACAGTCAGCTGGACAAGGAAGTTAAACGCCAAACCCGAGCCAACAAAAGGAATTTCCTAGACGATCTTGCAAGACAGGCAGAAGAGGCAGCACTGAGAAATGAACAAAGCACAGTATACAAAATAACTAAATTCATCAGCGGAAAACGAGGTGCAAACAATATTACATTAGTAAGAGATAAGCAAGGAAATCTCATCACGACAGCAGAGGGACAGGAAACAAGATGGGCAGAGCACTTCAGAGAAACTCTGAGCAAGGAACCACCAGAGACACAATTGAATGTTCCTGAGGCTGAAAACGATCTAGATGTAAATACAGACATTCCACGAAAAGAAGAAATCATCACAGCAATCAAAGGGTTAAAGAACGGAAAAGCTCCTGGCCATGATAACTTAAATGCAGAGCTATTTAAGACAGACCATGAGCTAGCAGCAGAACTATTAGAACCACAATTTGCACAAGTCTGGAAAACGGGGACAACACCATCAGAGTGGAACAAAGGAATAATTGTCAAATTGCCCAAGAAGGGAGATCTTGCAGACTGCAATAATTGGAGAGGAATCACTCTTCTCTCAGTTCATGGAATTCCAAGCTGCATTGTGTCAATCATAAAAAGCCAACTTTACGTGAAGTGTTGATGCATAGTAACACCAGACGGCGGGGCAGGCAAAGACATCAACATCAGAATGAATAAGGCAAGAACAGCATTTTTTTTAGCTTAAACAACATCTGGAAGTCCTCTCAATACAGCACGAGCACAAAATTAAGATTATATCAGAGCTGTGTGCTTTCTGTGCTTCTCTACGGTGCGGAATGCTGGAGAGTTACAGAAAGGAAATGTCGAAATTGTCCTCTTTTCACACAACATGCCTAAGAAAAATTCACCGAATCTTTTGGCCGAATACCATCACCAACCAAGATCTGCTTACTTACTCGGAGCAAGCAAGAGGACATGCACACCATCACAGCTGGCAGACGCTGGAGCTGGGTTGGCCATGTCCTCAGAAGAGACCCCGATGCCATCACAAGAACAGCTATGCTTTGGACCCCTGAAGGAAAATGAAAGAGAGGCCGACCAAAAACAACCTGGCGGAGGACTATGGAGGCTGAGATGCAAAGAATGAACCAGAGTTGGGGCAGTGTACGAAGGATGGCCACCGACCGAGCAAAGTGGAATCAATTTGTTGTTGCCCTACTGTCGTGGAATATTCTAATCCACATATATAAATTATCAAGTAAATATAAAGCCTAATAAATACATATAATAAATAAAGGAAGAAGAATGGTAAAGAACAGTGCTGTCACAATGACTGTACTCGAAATCCCCTTGTTTTCTACTGCGTAAGCAAATTGTAACGTTTCACGTCGATATTAAAGGCTTTCTGCAACATACACGCGTTTCCCAAACACACAATAAAATGTGCTGCCTTTCTAAGAAAAACCTTGAAATATGCAAGTTGACCTACATTTTAAATTCCATTCATGTCTTTTTCTACACTGCGTTACCAAAACGAACGAACAGATGGTCAAAAGGATAAAGAGAGAGGGAGGGCTGAAAATCAGGAACGCATGCAACACGCGTCGCGCGATACACAAATGCTGCCATCACGCGTGTAAGGCCATGCACTAACTTTTTTTCAGACGGACAGTGATAAAATACATTAACCATCCCAGAGTTAGGTTTTAAAATCATAAAAAAACGCTTATTAGGAAAGATAACAATAGATGGGTTTACGGTTGAAAACATAACAGTACCAAGACAGCACATCTTCGAAACAGGAGGTAGAAGAAATTGCATATTTTGAATGCAGCCACGTAGCTCCTTTAAATTTGTATTTTTGGGTTCCGTAGGGCTTGCTGACAAATAATATGTAAAACGTTACGCAAATAGTCCAGGAATTAATAAATTATACCCAGAATAAAATATTGGGGGTGCCTGACAGCATAAAATCATTTCTGCTCATAAAATTTTTTTATAACGTGTTTGAAAAAAACTTTGCGTTACAGAAATAGCCTACCATGTAAACTCCCAATTGATTGGAGCGCAACAAATGAAAGCCTAACCACGATTGGTCGGGCTATAAATACTATCTTTCGTTGTTAGGGGAAACGGGGAAAGGTAACATTTTTTCAAACACTTGTCGAAACGGGGCTCATTGGTCAGACTCGCTGATATACACACTTGGGAGCGTTAGTTCGAAACCACTTGTTTAAATAAGCTTGATAAAGCATCAGTGCGTTGAAGCCAGCTTATATTTTGCTAAATAAAAGCCTGGAAGATAAGCAGATGGGAATTTGTGCCAGTTTGTGCCAGAATTCATTGCTAATCAACGTATCTGTGTTTATTCGTATGAATTGTGGTAAGCTTGAACCATTCAATATCTTTTAATGAAAATTGAATGTGAATTGTTGATTTATGCCTGTATATATATGTGTAGTTCAGTGGCCAACGTGAGGTAAAGCCTGTAATGCTCCAGCCTGAACAGAGGGTGTCGGAGAGAAGTAAAACGGCATGGAATGGCCAAACAGTACACTGACACCTGGATGATTGAATAGAAAGAAATAATGCTGGAATTGCAGAGGCGTAGTAACCATTAAGAAGGGTAATACTGGAATAAAGTATTTCAAATGAAGCTGACAGTTGGCCTAACGCTCTGAACTCAATGTTTGTGTTGTATTGTGATCAGTGTAAAAGAGAGTATAAGTTAGTTATGAAGTAGAAGGTACATCCTTCTTGATTTCAGGGACCGTGGTCTTGATGGTAGTGAGCAGCACCTGGTCAGAGCTTTGCTGAATCCAGAGTCGGACAGCATACTCCTTGGTCTTTTTAGCTATCAGTGAGGTGTCTCCTGAGCCCAGAGGAGAATTCGAGCAGAGGAGTCCTTTCCTGCCGCCATCACGCCAGATAAGCGAATTGGCCAGCTGAGCTCAACATTATGTCCCCTCATCTTGGAATGACTTTGTAAAAATAATATTAAGAGGGGAAATTAATTGTCTTAATATCAGGAACTGAGAACATCTCCAATACTAATTTCCTTAAGACAAACTATTGAAGTCATGATGACAACTACCAACAGAGCTTGAACAAAACCAAACCAGTATTACCTCATACTACTATTACACAACTGACACACATAGGATATTTTTAATAATATATGTCACTACCAGATTCATATTAATACATTCTGTACATAACTTGTAATTAACATTGATTGTGATTCCTGGTTCCTTTGTCTTTGAATCAGGACACACATATGCCTTTATGATAGAAATGAATACATATTGTTATTTGAAAAGTTACGAGTGTCTCCTGTAAGATATTCTCATAGAGTGTTATATGTATGTGAGTGTCACAGTGTTGTCAAGAGTAGTGGATTAAATTAAATTGTTTATCTGTCTGTTGTTGTGACTTACACTTCACCATACTCATACCCTAGACACATAACGTAGGATCACACTATTCCAGAATAATTCTGACTGAGATATATAGATATGTGGTAGCAAGTAAGGTTATCTATAATACACTACTCTTAATAGATATAGATACCTTCACAGCTGATCTCAGTCAGTACACTAAGTTCCCTATAAGTATTTATAACATCCCACTTCACCACATATATTGGGGTCTCGCTCTTGGGATTTTGAATCTTTAACTATTAAAAATATTGGGGATAATTCACTTCAGGGAATATAAGAATTAAAAGGTATCCTTGGGTGGAATTAAATAAGGTTGAGCTCACGGTGCCTGTGTTGTCCATTAGAGATTGAATTGTTGGTTAGACATTATATAAAGTTACCTGATAGACAATGGCGGACCTGGCCAAATTTCGATCTGCTGCGGTTCAGACTGCAAAAGAGTTAGGATTAGATGGGCAAGTTATGGTTGCCTATGTCACGACGGAATGTGACAAATTTATTGAACGCGAAGAAAGAAGGTTTGAAGCCGAAAGAAAGTTAGAGGCTGACAAGGAAATTAAGAAGTTACAATTTGAAGCTGAGGCTGAGACTAAGAGGTTGCAGATTGAGGCTGAGGCTAAGAAATTGGAAGCAGAAAGAGAAGAGAAGAAATTAGCTGCAGAAAGAGAAGCCGAGGAAAGAAGACAGGCTGCAGAAAGGGAAGAGAAGAAATTAGCTGCAGAAAGGGAAGAGAAGAAATTAGCTGCAGAAAGGGAAGAGAGGAAATTAGCTGCAGAAAGGGAAGCAGAAGATAAAAAATTACAAAGGGAACATGAGTTACGACTAAGGGAGTTTGAGTTTCAAGGCCATGCTCCTGAAAATGGTGCCAGTCCCTTTGCCTCTGATGCTACGGTTACTCAAGGAGCCTCAACCTCAGCTATGAACTTTCATTTAGATCATTTTGTTGAGAAAGACGATGATATTGAGAGCTATATAAATAGGTATGAACTATTAGCTACCACGTATGGGTTAGAGAGAGAAAGGTGGAGCTTAAAGTTATCTCAGGGACTTCGTGGGGCAGCTTATGAAGTTTTTGCAAAAATGAGCAGAGGTGATCAGGAAAATTATGACATGCTAAAGCAGGCTCTTTTGTTAAGGTATGAAAAGAATGCAGAATTTTATAGGAAAAAATTTAGGAATGCTAAACTACTGTCAGGTGAAACCTATCACCAGTTCTCTGCACGAATAGAGACATACTTGGAGAAATGGACTTCTCTGGGGAAAACCCAAGATCTTAAGGAAATGGTCCTTATAGAGCAACTAAGAGAGTCCATGGCTCCAGACCTGAGAAAGTTTCTCATGGAACAAGGTGCAGAGAGGCTGGGTGAGTTGCTAAATGTTGCTGAAAGGTATCAAGCAGCTCAAGCAGAGGTAACAGGTAATAAAAAGAAACAAGTGGATAACTTTAGGGCACCACAGAACTTTAATAAATTTGATCCTAAGGATCAAAATAAAGGTAAGCACCAATTTGATAGGCCACGGTATGAAAATAAAAATAAATTCCCACAATTCGATGAAAGGAAATATGATGAAAGAAAATCTTTCAACCAAGGAAAAAGGTGGTGTAAAAATTGTAAGATGAACAATCATGACACTGACCATTGTAGAAGGAAACCTCCTCATTTTGCTGCTATGACATCGGGGAAAAAGGAAAAGAAGGGCAAACCTGAAGAATTACAGGAACCATACCACCCCCCAGTGTGTGAAGATGTCATTTGTAATGGTGTCACTATAAGATGTTTATATGATACCGGTTTAGATTACGATTCCGTTGTGAGTTCTCACCTGGTGCAGGCCGATCAATACACCACAGAAACAGTGGAGATTCAAACTGCAACCAAGGATGTAGCTACCATGACACTTCCCGTCGCCCGAATAAAAGTGAAAACGCGATATGTGGAAGGAATCATAAAAGCAGCAGTGATAAATGAGCCAATCTACCCTCTAATATTGGGGTGTAGATATGTCTTCTTGGGGAATCCCAAGAGACCTGTGATATTGGCAACAGTGCAGACCAGATCACAGACAAAGAAGGAGGAGGATAATCCCATAAATACTCACCCAGATGAGATGAGGAAGGCACAGGCTGAGGACAAAACACTCAAGCCATGTTTCAAGAAGTTGCCCAAATCTCATACACCTCCAGGCAAGGGAGAGTTTTATATGAAGAACAAATTGATATATAGGAAGGCTGGATCTGAATCCAATGGTCACGGACAGCTGGTCCTTCCCACTTCATATAGGACTAAAGTGTTGGAACTAGGGCATGCGATTCCCTTCAGTGGTCATATGGGAATCAGCGCAACAGGACAGCGAATAGCTTGTCACTATTTCTGGCCAGGAATAACTGAAGATATCAAACGATATGTAAAATCCTGTCCAGAGTGCCAACGAGTAGCACCTAAACATTGGACTGCACCAGCAACTCTGGGGGAAATGCCCATAGTGGGAACACCCTTTGAGAGAGTTGCCGTGGATCTTGTGGGACCTCTCACCCGAACCAAGAGAAGGAACAGCTACATTCTGACTCTGGTGGACACTTGTTCTATGTGGGGAGAGGCAGTAGCCCTGTCATCGATTGATTCAAAACATGTGGCAGAGGCATTGCTCACAATTTTCACAAGGTTAGGCTTTCCCAATCAAATCTTGACTGATAATGGCTCTCAGTTCAAGGGGAAACTAACTGAAGAAGTTTTCAGGATCTTCCAGGCCAAACACTTCCATTGTAGTGTGTATCATCCCCAAGGGAACGGCCAAGTGGAAAGATTTAACGGCACATTAATGTCGATCCTGAGAAAGTTGGCACACGAAAAACCAGATACATGGGACCAGTACCTGCACGCCGCCCTCTTTGCTTATCGGGAGGTACCCCATAGTTCAACCGGTATGGCCCCGGCAACATTATTGTTTGGAAGGCCAATAAAAGGTCCACTCGAAGCTATGTTAAGAACGTGGACTGATGAAAAGGCAGAGGAAAACATTACATCTTCATACCAATATGTGAATGAGCTGACCACTCGGTTAAAAACTGGCTGGAAACTTGCCAATGAAAATTTGAAACAAGCCAGGAAGAAACATGCTGCCTATTATAACAGGAAGGCGAAAGACAGAAATTTGGCTGTGGGAGAGAAAGTACTGCTTCTTTTGCCTGGGAGTCAGAATAAGTTACAAATTGGATGGCAGGGTCCATATACAGTTCTAGAGAAGGTGTCTAGAACAAATTATAAGATAGATAAGAAGGGGAAAGAAAAAATCTATCATGTGAATCTCCTGAAGAAATATTTGGAAAGAGAACATCAGGAAGAGACACACTTGTTGACCTTGTCCATCGCCATGGAGATGAAAAAGGAACCACTTTCATCATTTGAATATCCATTACACCCCTGTGAGACAGCAGCACAGGTGAAAATCAGTACACATTTAACGAAAACTCAGAAAGAGAGAGTGCAACAGGTTCTAAATAATCATGCAGAGGTGTTAACAGACCGACCAGGGCATACAAACCTATTGGAATATGATATGAAACTAATAGACTCCACACCTGTCTGTATGAAACCATATTCGATTCCGTTTGCTAAGGAGAAAGCTTTGAAGGAAGAGATAGACTATCTATTGAAGGAAGGAATTATTTCGCACAGTGAGTCTTCGTATAGTTCCGGTGTTGTACTCTTAAGGAAGCCCTCTGGAGAACATAGACTCTGTATAGATTACAGGAGACTGAATGCTATTACAGAAGGACAGGTGGATCCATTGCCGGATACAAATCAGCTGTTTGCCAGACTAAATAAAGCTAAATATTTCTCAAAAGTGGATCTGAGTAAAGGATACTATCAGATTCCAGTAAAGCCTGAGGTTAGACCATACCTAGCTTTTAGTACCTCAGAAGGACACTATGAGTTTAATAGATTGCCATTTGGATTGAAGAATGCGCCTAGTGTCTTCTCTAGAATGATGAGAAAATTATTGGATCCTCTGAATAATCCCTGTATAACAAATTTTATGGATGATATCCTTATAGCAACAGAAACATTTGAGGAACACATTGACTCTCTGAACATGCTGTTTACTCGACTTAGGGAGGCAAATTTAACAGCCCGACCAACCAAATGTTGCGTTGGATGTAAAGAATTGGAATTTTTGGGACACACAGTTTATCAGGGAAACATGACCCCTGACCCAAAGAATTTAGAGAAACTACAGAAAGCCCCGAGACCACAAACCAAGAAGGACGTGAGATCCTTTGTCTCATTATGTGGTTTCTACCAGAAGTATATCAAAAACTTTAATTCCATATGTGCACCGTTAACTGAATTGACACGTAAAGGACATCCAGATCGCATTACATGGACACCACAATGTGAAATGACTTACCAAGAATTGAAGGAAAAGCTCACAAGTAAACCCATTTTGAAATTACCTGACTTAAGTCAAGAATTCATAGTAAGGACGGATGCAAGTAATATTGGGCTGGTGCAACTCTACTACAGAAATCAGATGCATTGGATGGGGAATTAAGCCCAGTGGCATATGCTAGCAGAAAGTTGAATAAAGCTGAAATCAACTACTCAACTAGCGAAAAAGAATGTCTTGCAGTAATATGGGCAATAAAGAAATTCAATATTTATCTATATGGGAAGGCATTTAAGTTGCAAACAGATCACAAACCTTTATCGTTTCTAGCACAGGCTAAGCATGAGAACTCTAGGTTACTCCGATGGTCTTTGCTTCTGGCTCCATATAATTTTAGCATTGAGTATATATCTGGAAAAACCAATTTGGGAGCGGATTTTTTAAGCCGCCATCCGTGTGATGAGAATCACCGTAAACCCCAGAAATAATAATAAATTTCTCTATGTGTATATATAGAATAAAGGACTGACATATAATGTCTGTTTTAAGAGGGGAGGTGTCGTGAAATATTCTAATCCACATATATAAATTATTAGGTAAATATAAAGCCTAACAAATAAAATTAATAAAGAGAAGAGCAATGGGAAAATAACAGTGCTGTCACAAAGAATGTACTCGAAATCCCCCTTGTTTTCTGCTTCGTCTGCAAATTGTAACGCTTTCACGTTGATATAAAAGCTTACTGTATTATTACCCGCCTTCTTCAATGAAACGTGTGCTGCATTTCTAAGAAAAACATTGAGAGGCCCTGCGTAATGACCTAAATTAATCCTAACATTAATTATACTGCGTTACCAAAACGAACGAACAGATGGACAAAAGGATAAAGAGAGAGGGGAGGGCTGAAAATCAGGAACGCATGCAACACGCGTCGCGCGATACACAAATGCTGCCATCACGCGTGTAAGTCTACATGCACTAATTTTTTTTCAGACGGACAGTGATAAAATACATTACCCTTTCCCAGAGTTAGGTTTATAAATCATAAAAAACGCTTATTAGGAAAGATAACAATAGATGGGTTTACGGTTGAAAACATAACAGTACCCAGACAGCACATCTTCGAAACAGGAGGTAGAAGAAATTGCATATTTTGAATGCAGCCACGTAGCTCCTTTAAATTTGTATTTTTGGGTTCCTTAGGGCTTGCTGACAAATAATATGTAAAACGTTACGCAAATAGTCCAGGAATTAATAAATTATACCCAAAATAAAATATTGGGGGTGCCTGACAGCATAAAATCATTTCTGCTCATAAGATTTTTTTTTAACGTGTTTGAAAAAAATTTGCGTTACAGAAATAGCCTACCATGTAAACTCCAAATTGATTGGAGCGCAACAAATGAAAGCCTAACCACGATTGGTCGGGCTATAAATACTATCTTTCGTTGTTAGGGGAAACGGGGAAAGGTAACATTTTTTCAAACACTTGTCGAAACGGGGCTCATTGGTCAGACTCGCTGATATACACACTTGGGAGCGTTAGTTCGAAACCACTTGTTTAAATAAGCTTGATAAAGCATCAGTGCGTTGAAGCCAGCTTATATTTTGCTAAATAAAAGCCTGGAAGATAAGCAGATGGGAATTTGTGCCAGTTTGTGCCAGAATTCATTGCTAATCAACGTATCTGTGTTTATTCGTATGAATTGTGGTAAGCTTGAACCATTCAATATCTTTTAATGAAAATTGAATGTGAATTGTTGATTTATGCCTGTATATATATATGTGTAGTTCAGTGGCCAACGTGAGGTAAAGCCTGTAATGCTCCAGCCTGAACAGAGGGTGTCGGAGAGAAGTAAAACGGCATGGAATGGCCAAACAGTACACTGACACCTGGATGATTGAATAGAAAGAAATAATGCTGGAATTGCAGAGGCGTAGTAACCATTAAGAAGGGTAATACTGGAATAAAGTATTTCAAATGAAGCTGACAGTTGGCCTAATGCTCTGAACTCAATGTTTGTGCTGTGTTGTGATCAGTGTAACAAGAGAGTTTAAGTTAGTTATGAAGTAGAAGGTACATCCTTCTTGATTTCAGGGACCGTGGTCTTGATGGTAGTGAGCAGCACCTGGTCAGAGCTTTGCTGAATCCAGAGTCGGACAGCATACTCCTTGGTCTTTTTAGCTATCAGTGAGGTGTCTCCTGAGCCCAGAGGAGAATTCGAGCAGAGGAGTCCTTTCCTGCCGCCATCACGCCAGATAAGCGAATTGGCCAGCTGAGCTCAACATTATGTCCCCTCATCTTGAAATGACTTTGTAAAAATAATATTAAGAGGGGAAATTAATTGTCTTAATATCAGGAACTGAGAACATCTCCAATACTAATTTCCTTAAGACAAACTATTGAAGTCATGATGACAACTACCAACAGAGCTTGAACAAAACAAAACCAGTATTACCTCATACTACTATTACACAACTGACACACATAGGATATTTTTAATAATATATGTCACTACCAGATTCATATTAATACATTCTGTACATAACTTGTAATTAACATTGATTGTGATTCCTGGTTCCTTTGTCTTTGAATCAGGACACACATATGCCTTTATGATAGAAATGAATACATATTGTTATTTGAAAAGTTACGAGTGTCTCCTGTAAGATATTCTCATAGAGTGTTATATGTATGTGAGTGTCACAGTGTTGTCAAGAGTAGTGGATTAAATTAAATTGTTTATCTGTCTGTTGTTGTGACTTACACTTCACCATACTCATACCCTAGACACATAACGTAGCATCACACTATTCCAGAATAATTCTGACTGAGATATATAGATATGTGGTAGCAAGTAAGGTTATCTATAATACACTACTCTTAATAGATATAGATACCTTCACAGCTGATCTCAGTCAGTACACTAAGTTCCCTATAAATATTTATAACATCCCACTTCACCACATATATTGGGGTCTCGCTCTTGGGATTTTGAATCTTTAACTATTAAAAATATTGGGGATAATTCACTTCAGGGAATATAAGAATTAAAAGGTATCCTTGGGTGGAATTAAATAAGGTTGAGCTCACGGTGCCTGTGTTGTCCATTAGAGATTGAATTGTTGGTTAGACATTATATAAAGTTACCTGATAGACAATGGCGGACCTGGCCAAATTTCGATCTGCTGCGGTTCAGACTGCAAAAGAGTTAGGATTAGATGGGCAAGTTATGGTTGCCTATGTCACGACGGAATGTGACAAATTTATTGAACGCGAAGAAAGAAGGTTTGAAGCCGAAAGAAAGTTAGAGGCTGACAAGGAAATTAAGAAGTTACAATTTGAAGCTGAGGCTGAGACTAAGAGGTTGCAGATTGAGGCTGAGACTAAGAGGTTGCAGAAATTGAGGCTGAAAGAGAAGAAATTGCTAAGAAATTGGAAGAAATTAGAAAGAGAAGAGAAGAAAGATTAGCTGCAGAAAGAGAAGAGAAGAAATTAGCTGCAGAAAGGGAAGAGAAGAAATTAGCTGCAGAAAGGAAGAGAGAGAAATTAGCTGCAGAAAGGGAAGCAGAAAAGAGGAAAAGATTACAAAGGGAACATGAGTTACGACTAAGGGAGTTTGAGTTTCAAGGCCATGCTCCTGAAAATGGTGCCAGTCCCTTTGCCTCTGATGCTACAGTTACTCAAGGAGCCTCAACCTCAGCTATGAACTTTCATTTAGATCATTTTGTTGAGAAAGACGATGATATTGAGAGCTATATAAATAGGTATGAACTATTAGCTACCACGTATGGGTTAGAGAGAGAAAGGTGGAGCTTAAAGTTATCTCAGGGACTTCGTGGGGCAGCTTATGAAGTTTTTGCAAAAATGAGCAGAGGTGATCAGGAAAATTATGACATGCTAAAGCAGGCTCTTTTGTTAAGGTATGAAAAGAATGCAGAATTTTATAGGAAAAAATTTAGGAATGCTAAACTACTGTCAGGTGAAACCTATCACCAGTTCTCTGCACGAATAGAGACATACTTGGAGAAATGGACTTCTCTGGGGAAAACCCAAGATCTTAAGGAAATGGTCCTTATAGAGCAACTAAGAGAGTCCATGGCTCCAGACCTGAGAAAGTTTCTCATGGAACAAGGTGCAGAGAGGCTGGGTGAGTTGCTAAATGTTGCTGAAAGGTATCAAGCAGCTCAAGCAGAGGTAACAGGTAATAAAAAGAAACAAGTGGATAACTTTAGGGCACCACAGAACTTTAATAAATTTGATCCTAAGGATCAAAATAAAGGTAAGCACCAATTTGATAGGCCACGGTATGAAAATAAAAATAAATTCCCACAATTCGATGAAAGGAAATATGATGAAAGAAAATCTTTCAACCAAGGAAAAAGGTGGTGTAAAAATTGTAAGATGAACAATCATGACACTGACCATTGTAGAAGGAAACCTCCTCATTTTGCTGCTATGACATCGGGGAAAAAGGAAAAGAAGGGCAAACCTGAAGAATTACAGGAACCATACCACCCCCCAGTGTGTGAAGATGTCATTTGTAATGGTGTCACTATAAGATGTTTATATGATACCGGTTTAGATTACGATTCCGTTGTGAGTTCTCACCTGGTGCAGGCCGATCAATACACCACAGAAACAGTGGAGATTCAAACTGCAACCAAGGATGTAGCTACCATGACACTTCCCGTCGCCCGAATAAAAGTGAAAACGCGATATGTGGAAGGAATCATAAAAGCAGCAGTGATAAATGAGCCAATCTACCCTCTAATATTGGGGTGTAGATATGTCTTCTTGGGGAATCCCAAGAGACCTGTGATATTGGCAACAGTGCAGACCAGATCACAGACAAAGAAGGAGGAGGATAATCCCATAAATACTCACCCAGATGAGATGAGGAAGGCACAGGCTGAGGACAAAACACTCAAGCCATGTTTCAAGAAGTTGCCCAAATCTCATACACCTCCAGGCAAGGGAGAGTTTTATATGAAGAACAAATTGATATATAGGAAGGCTGGATCTGAATCCAATGGTCACGGACAGCTGGTCCTTCCCACTTCATATAGGACTAAAGTGTTGGAACTAGGGCATGCGATTCCCTTCAGTGGTCATATGGGAATCAGCGCAACAGGACAGCGAATAGCTTGTCACTATTTCTGGCCAGGAATAACTGAAGATATCAAACGATATGTAAAATCCTGTCCAGAGTGCCAACGAGTAGCACCTAAACATTGGACTGCACCAGCAACTCTGGGGGAAATGCCCATAGTGGGAACACCCTTTGAGAGAGTTGCCGTGGATCTTGTGGGACCTCTCACCCGAACCAAGAGAAGGAACAGCTACATTCTGACTCTGGTGGACACTTGTTCTATGTGGGGAGAGGCAGTAGCCCTGTCATCGATTGATTCAAAACATGTGGCAGAGGCATTGCTCACAATTTTCACAAGATTAGGTTTTCCCAATCAAATCTTGACTGATAATGGCTCTCAGTTCAAGGGGAAACTAACTGAAGAAGTTTTCAGGATCTTCCAGGCCAAACACTTCTATTGTAGTGTGTATCATCCCCAAGGGAACGGCCAAGTGGAAAGATTTAACGGCACATTAATGTCGATCCTGAGAAAGTTGGCACACGAAAAACCAGATACATGGGACCAGTACCTGCACGCCGCCCTCTTTGCTTATCGGGAGGTACCCCATAGTTCAACCGGTATGGCCCCGGCAACATTATTGTTTGGAAGGCCAATAAAAGGTCCACTCGAAGCTATGTTAAGAACGTGGACTGATGAAAAGGCAGAGGAAAACATTACATCTTCATACCAATATGTGAATGAGCTGACCACTCGGTTAAAAACTGGCTGGAAACTTGCCAATGAAAATTTGAAACAAGCCAGGAAGAAACATGCTGCCTATTATAACAGGAAGGCGAAAGACAGAAATTTGGCTGTGGGAGAGAAAGTACTGCTTCTTTTGCCTGAGAGTCAGAATAATACAAATTGGATGGCAGGGTCCATATACAGTTCTAGAGAAGGTGTCTAGAACAAATTATAAGATAGATAAGAAGGGGAAAGAAAAAATCTATCATGTGAATCTCCTGAAGAAATATTTGGAAAGAGAACATCAGGAAGAGACACACTTGTTGACCTTGTCCATCGCCATGGAGATGAAAAAGGAACCACTTTCATCATTTGAATATCCATTACACCCCTGTGAGACAGCAGCACAGGTGAAAATCAGTACACATTTAACGAAAACTCAGAAAGAGAGAGTGCAACAGGTTCTAAATAATCATGCAGAGGTGTTAACAGACCGACCAGGGCATACAAACCTATTGGAATATGATATGAAACTAATAGACTCCACACCTGTCTGTATGAAACCATATTCGATTCCGTTTGCTAAGGAGAAAGCTTTGAAGGAAGAGATAGACTATCTATTGAAGGAAGGAATTATTTCGCACAGTGAGTCTTCGTATAGTTCCAGTGTTGTACTCTTAAGGAAGCCCTCTGGAGAACATAGACTCTGTATAGATTACAGGAGACTGAATGCTATTACAGAAGGACAGGTGGATCCATTGCCGGATACAAATCAGCTGTTTGCCAGACTAAATAAAGCTAAATATTTCTCAAAAGTGGATCTGAGTAAAGGATACTATCAGATTCCAGTAAAGCCTGAGGTTAGACCATACCTAGCTTTTAGTACCTCAGAAGGACACTATGAGTTTAATAGATTGCCATTTGGATTGAAGAATGCGCCTAGTGTCTTCTCTAGAATGATGAGAAAATTATTGGATCCTCTGAATAATCCCTGTATAACAAATTTTATGGATGATATCCTTATAGCAACAGAAACATTTGAGGAACACATTGACTCTCTGAACATGCTGTTTATCGACTTAGGGAGGCAAATTTAACAGCCCGACCAACCAAATGTTGCGTTGGATGTAAAGAATTGGAATTTTTGGGACACACAGTTTATCAGGGAAACATGACCCCTGACCCAAAGAATTTAGAGAAACTACAGAAAGCCCCGAGACCACAAACCAAGAAGGACGTGAGATCCTTTGTCTCATTATGTGGTTTCTACCAGAAGTATATCAAAAACTTTAATTCCATATGTGCACCGTTAACTGAATTGACACGTAAAGGACATCCAGATCGCATTACATGGACACCACAATGTGAAATGACTTACCAAGAATTGAAGGAAAAGCTCACAAGTAAACCCATTTTGAAATTACCTGACTTAAGTCAAGAATTCATAGTAAGGACGGATGCAAGTAATATTGGGCTAGGTGCAACTCTACTACAGAAATCAGATGCATTGGATGGGGAATTAAGCCCAGTGGCATATGCTAGCAGAAAGTTGAATAAAGCTGAAATCAACTACTCAACTAGCGAAAAAGAATGTCTTGCAGTAATATGGGCAATAAAGAAATTCAATATTTATCTATATGGGAAGGCATTTAAGTTGCAAACAGATCACAAACCTTTATCGTTTTTAGCACAGGCTAAGCATGAGAACTCTAGGTTACTCCGATGGTCTTTGCTTCTGGCTCCATATAATTTTAGCATTGAGTATATATCTGGAAAAACCAATTTGGGA
The DNA here is from genome assembly GCA_024509875.1 of Oreohelix idahoensis. NCBI lineage: Eukaryota > Metazoa > Mollusca > Gastropoda > Stylommatophora > Oreohelicidae > Oreohelix > Oreohelix idahoensis. The sequence continues at coordinate 443,788 of JAMPIV010016195.1, read as the reverse complement.
GCGGATTTTTTAAGCCGCCATCCGTGTGATGAGAATCACCGTAAACCCCAGAAATAATAATAAATTTCTCTATGTGAATATAGAATAAAGGACTGACATATAATGTCTGTTTTAAGAGGGGAGGTGTCGTGGAATATTCTAATCCACATATATAAATTATTAGGTAAATATAAAGCCTAATAAATACATATAATAAATAAAGGAAGAAGAATGGTAAAGAACAGTGCTGTCACAAAGAATGTACTCGAAATCCCCCTTGTTTTCTGCTGCGTCTGCAAATTGTAACGCTTTCACGTTGATATAAAAGCTTACTGTATTATTACCCGCCTTCTTCAATGAAACGTGTGCTGCATTTCTAAGAAAAACATTGAAACGTACTGCGTAATGACCTAAATTAATCCTAACATTAATTATACTGCGTTACCAAAACGAACGAACAGATGGACAAAAGGATAAAGAGAGAGGGGAGGGCTGAAAATCAGGAACGCATGCAACACGCGTCGCGCGATACACAAATGCTGCCATCACGCGTGTAAGTCTACATGCACTAACTTTTTTTTCAGACGGACAGTGATAAAATACATTAACCATCCCAGAGTTAGGTTTTAAAATCATAAAAAACGCTTATTAGGAAAGATAACAATAGATGGGTTTACGGTTGAAAACATAACAGTACCCAGACAGCACATCTTCGAAACAGGAGGTAGAAGAAATTGCATATTTTGAATGCAGCCACGTAGCTCCTTTAAATTTGTATTTTTGGGTTCCTTAGGGCTTGCTGACAAATAATATGTAAAACGTTACGCAAATAGTCCAGGAATTAATAAATTATACCCAGAATAAAATATTGGGGGTGCCTGACAGCATAAAATCATTTCTGCTCATAAAATTTTTTTATAACGTGTTTGAAAAAAACTTTGCGTTACAGAAATAGCCTACCATGTAAACTCCAAATTGATTGGAGCGCAACAAATGAAAGCCTAACCACGATTGGTCGGGCTATAAATACTATCTTTCGTTGTTAGGGGAAACGGGGAAAGGTAACATTTTTTCAAACACTTGTCGAAACGGGGCTCATTGGTCAGACTCGCTGATATACACACTTGGGAGCGTTAGTTCGAAACCACTTGTTTAAATAAGCTTGATAAAGCATCAGTGCGTTGAAGCCAGCTTATATTTTGCTAAATAAAAGCCTGGAAGATAAGCAGATGGGAATTTGTGCCAGTTTGTGCCAGAATTCATTGCTAATCAACGTATCTGTGTTTATTCGTATGAATTGTGGTAAGCTTGAACCATTCAATATCTTTTAATGAAAATTGAATGTGAATTGTTGATTTATGCCTGTATATATATGTGTAGTTCAGTGGCCAACGTGAGGTAAAGCCTGTAATGCTCCAGCCTGAACAGAGGGTGTCGGAGAGAAGTAAAACGGCATGGAATGGCCAAACAGTACACTGACACCTGGATGATTGAATAGAAAGAAATAATGCTGGAATTGCAGAGGCGTAGTAACCATTAAGAAGGGTAATACTGGAATAAAGTATTTCAAATGAAGCTGACAGTTGGCCTAATGCTCTGAACTCAATGTTTGTGCTGTGTTGTGATCAGTGTAACAAGAGAGTTTAAGTTAGTTATGAAGTAGAAGGTACATCCTTCTTGATTTCAGGGACCGTGGTCTTGATGGTAGTGAGCAGCACCTGGTCAGAGCTTTGCTGAATCCAGAGTCGGACAGCATACTCCTTGGTCTTTTTAGCTATCAGTGAGGTGTCTCCTGAGCCCAGAGGAGAATTCGAGCAGAGGAGTCCTTTCCTGCCGCCATCACGCCAGATAAGCGAATTGGCCAGCTGAGCTCAACATTATGTCCCCTCATCTTGAATGACTTTGTAAAAATAATATTAAGAGGGGAAATTAATTGTCTTAATATCAGGAACTGAGAACATCTCCAATACTAATTTCCTTAAGACAAACTATTGAAGTCATGATGACAACTACCAACAGAGCTTGAACAAAACCAAACCAGTATTACCTCATACTACTATTACACAACTGACACACATAGGATATTTTTAATAATATATGTCACTACCAGATTCATATTAATACATTCTGTACATAACTTGTAATTAACATTGATTGTGATTCCTGGTTCCTTTGTCTTTGAATCAGGACACACATATGCCTTTATGATAGAAATGAATACATATTGTTATTTGAAAAGTTACGAGTGTCTCCTGTAAGATATTCTCATAGAGTGTTATATGTATGTGAGTGTCACAGTGTTGTTAAGAGTAGTGAATAACGTAGCATCACACTATTCCAGAATAATTCTGACTGAGATATATAGATATGTGGTAGCAAGTAAGGTTATCTATAATACACTACTCTTAATAGATATAGATACCTTCACAGCTGATCTCAGTCAGTACACTAAGTTCCCTATAAGTATTTATAACATCCCACTTCACCACACCTACAAGACGCCACTAGGCGTGATGGCCACTGACTGCTTTGACGGTCGGCGGCTAAGGATCAAAGAAGAAAGAAGGTGTTTTTCCCGTGAGTGACCAGCAGTGATCCCTGTGGAGTAAAGCTTGCGTGCCAACGAAGAGGGAGTTGGGGAAAAGAGTGCACTTAATTGGGGTAGCTTTTTCTGAAACTGTGTACTAGACTGCTTAGTGTAGTTCGTAAGCAAAGTCGCTGACAGGAACAAGTCAGCAGGCTTAGTGTGTAGGCATAACTGAGACTGGTGTGTATTCAGGGTTCTTTTTCCAACCACGGATTATTAGATTTAAAGTACAACCCCATACTTGTGGGAGCGGGTAACCTTTGGTTGGTTTTTCCTGCGGTAGTCAATATTTTTGCATACTACCTGTCTCGGGAGTGTTTATAATTTTGGTGTCTCGTTCTTAGAGATCTGCATTGTAATTTTATTCCATCTGTATTTTATGCCGTGATTGATATTTATGTTATTCTTTTTTTCCAGCAGCTATTTAGGTGTTGTTTCAATAAAAGAGATATACTCGTATATTTATTTAACCGGATCAGATTTCTTTTACTTTCCTCACTGGATCTGTACTATTCACTTGTACTGTTTTGTTGTGAGTGGATACACCGTAGTGTATAAAACCCTTACCTCTTAATTGAGTAGGAGGCGGTGTGACAGTAGTTGAGCAAAAGGTCACCGAGTGCCGAGGAGAGAGTCATGTTATGTTCTCAACCTCGATAACTATAAGTCACATCATCCACCATCAACAGAATCTCTTATCTATCACCTCAGATCTCTCTCAGACTCTTTTGTGTTGTCTCTGACATCGCCCAGACCTTAGCTCTGGTCACAGACAGACACTTATATAACCCGCTCGTGACAACTGAGTAAGTGATTGACATTAAGTGATTGACTAATTAAGTAGTTGAGTGAGATAAAGGTAATCCCATATGTGGTGGGTTTTGATGTTCAAAAGATCAATATTATTTGTCTACAGAGTGAGGTCAGCTATGCAAGTCCCTGAGTCTAATAGTTGATGATGATGTTCTCAGGATACCTGACTGCTACCACCCTACGACCTCAATCTTTGATATACTTTGAGTTTATTTTATATATTTCTGGTGTCTGTGTGTCAATCTGGCTAGGTGTCTAGGGTAATGCAAAAGAAATGGTGAGTGTATGACAACAAACACAATTTAACTCAATGAAAAGTAATTAAACAAGTCAGTGGTTAAAGTTAGAACAGTATTTTACCATTTTTAATTTCCTGTACCACAAATCTTTTTGGGTACAGGAATGTTTAAACTCAAAATGGAATGAAATATATTTACAGTTAATTAATTAAGTCTATAGGACAACTTGTCCTTAACTGTCAATATGTAAATGTTTTTAATATGGAAATCCCTGGTGAAGCTCTAAATTCTATGACTAGTCACGATTATGAGGGACGAATTGTCTCATCACTTTATAAACTGTTTTCTTGCAATATTGGAGAGTTTTTGTTAAGTGAACACTCATTAAGCCCGTGGAAGATGTGGCTTATCTGTATTTTCTTGTGAAATCTGTTGACTTTATCAGCAACCATACATTCGTCACGACAGTGAGATTTGGAAACTGCTTCAGCACACTTGCTTCAAGTTATAGGCAAATAAACACTGTTGCCTCGAACTCTGCAGCTCCCATAATACTTGGTGGCACACTGAGTGTTTTAGGATGCAACCCTGCAAATAAGAGGATTAAGACCTCCTAAGTATTTCATACATAACTCTCTCCACATCTAACAATTACACATCATTAAACAGTTTAAAATCAGCTTCCTGTGCTAAACAAATTAGCTTTCGTCCCTATCTTATTTTGTGACAGCTTCATACTCAGGAAATCTTCAATCTCATCAGTTTGATACATTCTTTTCATATAAAATTATATTTATTTTATCAAGTCATGTGGAACACTGTGACTTGCCGACGACGGCCAGTGGTTTGCTGGTCTTACAGTCATAATAATAAATATATCAATTTTCAAACCATATGGACTTTCATTTGATCTATAATTCTACTTAGGCATGCCTAGCTTTTCTAAGAAGTTTTAAGCTTCCACAATGGCAAAAGTCGCACACCACAAATTCTTGTTTGGCGCCTATCTATGTGAGCCTCTACACATCCATAATGCATATACATATTAATAATACATATACATATCAATAATAATGTTTATCTTACCACAATCAATGAATTAATCACAAATAATAGGTTAACCGGCGATCAATGGTTCAAGCTGAGATCGCCACCGGCCAGAACAGCAAAGGCAATGGTCATGAAAATCTTGTGTCTGATGATAACCTTATTTGAAAAGTTTTTTTCTTCAAGTGGCAACTAAGCGTTAGCAAAACGTTCGTTATATCCCCTCTTTAGTTATGCTCCTCTAAACCAATCAGATTAAGGTACGCTGACGTGACTCTCTTTTCAAAAATACACGTTCAAAAAATGTAACGTCCCCAAGATTTTCAAAGTTGTGTGGGGATATCAAGGTGTTCGTCTTTCTGTCTTTCAGTTTTTATTTTCTACGTTATTTCTGTTAATATCTAAGCGATTTTAATGGGGAAAAGCAATTATTAGCTGTCTGTCATCTAGCCCTTATGTTTTTATTTCTCTCTTTATCATATTTTTCATCTTCGATTTTTCTTCTTCAGTTATTCAAATAACATACTTTTCCTCTACGGTAAGATAACATATCATAATGATTAATATAATAACCAAGTATTATCATTTCAGTCGTCAACTGTCCTTTCTTTCATTTATTATTCACTTAGAATACAATACTTCATCTATGTTTATTACCACCGTTTTCGCTACCCTGCCCAATTTTGGTTACATTAGTTTCACTTTCGCAAGGCATATGCTAGCATTAGGTTTTTCCTCCATGTCAATCCCCTCCCCTTTTATTTTTCTCTCTCTCGCTTGTTCTAAGAATTGAAACACGCGTTTGGCTGTTCGCCAATCGTGTTTATATTAGATTTAATTTCCAAGACGGAGAGGGACCAAGGCGGTGGGTTTCATCGCGTGCATTAGCAGATGTCCAAATACTTTATTCAAACCCTAACGGAAGGGAAAAATTGTGCCCTAACGACGGTTGTTAAGGCCTTAGTTGATTTTTCTAAACTCCAGCCTGTCATTTGCGTTTTGTGGTACCATAAGCAAGACCTTAACGCTTTAGTCCAGGTTTTATTCCTCCTTCTCTCCTTTCACTCCTCCTTTTTTCTATCACTCTTTTTGGGAACGACACACGTGTTATGTTATTTTTAAATCTTTTGACAGCATAATGAAAAAGCTAGTGGTTTTGGTATCATTCACTTTGGCGTTAATGCTTTTCAATTCCAGCGTGAATCGCTGGCGTGGGCGATGACTATGGGCAAACAAACATGGTTGGGGTGGTAAATTTACTTAGCGTAAGGGTTTCATATTACTGTATTTGGCGATTGTATCACTGATCTCGCTACACATCTCCCCTGTTAAAAACATGCATACCAATGCAGGTTTATAATCTGTGATACAAATTCGATCAAATAAACTCAACTAGGCTTTATGAGTATCCTGGTTTTCTTCGAGAGGGTGCCTACTCAAGAAATCTGCCCCCACATTCTGCGAACCAGGAATGTATTCGATGGTAAACGAATAAGGTTGAATGAGCAAAGACTACCTTAATAAACGTGCATTACCATGTTTTGCCTGGGCCAAGAATACCAATGGCTGATGATCCGTTTGGACCACAAATGTTCTACCATAAAGATAGATCTGGAACTTCTTGATTGCCCAGACTGAAGCCAAACATTATTTTTCAATCGTTGAGTAGTTTTGTTCCGCCCTGTTTAACTTGCGACTGGCATAAGCGACTGGGTTCAATTCCCCATCTGGTGACGTGGACCTTTGTAACAATGTGGCCCCTAATCCCACGTTACTAGCGTCCGTTCTTACCACGAATTCCTGACTCAAATCAGGTAATTTTAATATAGGCTTACTGGTGAGTTTTTCCTTTAACTCATTATATGCCAACTCGCACTGTGCAGACCATTCAATTTTATCAGGTTTCCCCTTGCGAGTTAAATCTGTCAGAGGAGCACATACGGAGTTAAAATTTTTAATATACTTCTAGTAGAACCCACACAGTGACACGAAGGATCGCACATCCTTCTTAGTCTGTGGTCTAGGTGCTCTCTGCAATTTCTCCAAGTTCTTGGGGTCAGGGGTCATGCTACCCTGATGTACAGTATGTCCCAAGAATTCTAATTTCTTACACCCAATACAACATTTTGTTGGTCTAGCAGTCAAGTTTGCCTCTCTAAGTCTATCAAATAGCATATTCAAAGATTTAACGTGTAGGATAGAAATGAGTGTCCCGTTGAACCTTTCCACTTGGCCGTTCCCTTGGGGGTGGTACGGACTACAGTGAAAATGCTTGGCTTGGAATATCCTGAAAAATTCTTCAGTTAGTCTCCCCTTAAATTGTGAACCATTATCAGTCAAGATTTGGTGGGGAAATCCTAACCTTGTGAATATAGTGAGTAATGCCTCTGCCACATGTTTCGAATCGATTGATGACAAGGCTACCGCCTCTCCCCACATAGAACAAGTGTCCACCAGAGTAAGAATGTAACTGTTTCTCCTCTTGGTACGTGTGGGAGGTCCCACAATATCCACTGCAACTCTTTCGAAAGGGGTTCCCACGATTGGCATCTCCCCTAGAGTTGCTTGGGCAGTCCAATGCTTTGGAGCTACCCTTTGGCATTCTGGACAGGACTTGACATATCTTTTTATATCTTCCGTCATCCCTGGCCAAAAGTAATGACAAGCTATCTGCTGTCCTGTTGCGCTGATCCCCATATGACCACTGAAGGGAATCGAATGTCCTAACTCCATCACTTTTTCCCTATATGAAGTGGGAAGTACCAGCTGTCCATGACCATTTGAACCAGTTCCAGCCTTCCTATACATGAGTTTATTCTTCATATAAAAGTCTCCTTTGTTTGGAGGGGTATGGCATTTTGGGAGTTTCTTGAAACACGGCTTAAGTGACCTATCTTCAGCCTGTGCTTTCCTCATCTCCTCTGGATGAGTATTTATTGGGTTTTCTTCCTCTTTCCTTGATTGTAACCTGGTCTGTACCGTTGCCATTATCACAGATCTTTTGGGATTTCCCAAGAAGACGTATCTACACCCCAATATCACAGGGTAGATTGGTTCGTTTATCACTGCTGCTCTAATCACTCCTTCCACATAGCGAGTTTTTACACTTATTCTGGCAATGGGAAGTGTCATGGTTGCAACTTCCTTGGTTGCCCCTAGAATCTCCACTGTTTCTGTGGTGTATTGAAATGGATGAACCAGGTGAGAGCTCACGACTGAGTCTAAATCCAATCCAGTATCATAAAGGCACCTTATGGTGGCCCCATTACATACTACGTCTTCACAAACAGGGATGATAAGGTTCCTGCTGTCCAGTAGGTTTTTCCTTTCTCCCTTGGTTTCCTGTTTTCATGCATGCAGCGACAATAGGAAGTTTCCTCTTACAGTCTCTGGTGTTATGATTGTCCCTCTTACAAAATTTACACCATCTCCTTTCTGGGTTGAAAGGTTTCCGTTCATTGTATTGCGGGTTTCTATCTCTTTGGTCATACCTTGGCCTATCATAGTTGGGTTTACCTCTGTTATTTTTATCCCTACTGTCAAATTTGTTTTGGATTTGGGGGGCTTTATTATGTTCTACTTACTTCTTCTTCGTTCCAGCTATCTCAGACTGGGCTGCCTGATACCGTTCAGCCACATTAAGAATCTCCCGCAGTCTCTCAGCACCCTGCTCCGTGAGAAATTTTCTCAGGTCTGGAGCCATGGACTCTCTTAACTGCTCCATCATAATCATTTCCTTTAAATCTTGGGTTTTCCCCAGAGCAGTCCATTTCTCCAAGTATGTCTCTAGGCGTGCAGAGAACTGGCGGAAAGTAGTTTTGCATTTCTAAATTTTTTCTGGTAAAATTCACCATTCTTTTCATATCTAACCAGGAGAGCCTGCTTTAAAATGTCATAGTCTTCCTGATCTTCCCTACTCAACTTTGCAAAAACCTCATACGAGGTTCTCTTGGGATACTTTAGACTCTATTTTTCCCTCTCAAACCATAATTTGTAGCTAATCTTTCAAATCTAGAGAGGAAGGACACAATGTCATCCTCTTTTTCTACAAAAGGGTCAAAATGGAAGTTCATGGCTACATTGGAGGGCCCCTGACTGGCAGCAACATCAGAGGTAGAAGGGCTGTTCCCATTTTCTGGAGCATGGCCTTGCAACTCTAACTCTTTTAGTCGTAGCTCATGTTCCTTTGTAATCTCTTCTCCTCATTTTCAGCCTCCATCTGTAATATCTTCTCTTCTTTTGCAGCCTCCAGTTTCTTCTCCTCCAAATGTAGCCACTTTATTTCAGCCTCCCTATCAGCCTCTAATTTCCTAGCCTCCCTAGCATCTTCTAATTGAATTCTTTTAAGTTCTTTGTCAGCCTCTAATTGAATTCTTTTCTCCTCCGCTAATCTCTTATCTTCTCTTTCAATAAATTCATCACATTCTGATGTCACATACTGAATCAGAACTTGCCCCTCCATTCCCATTTCCTTTGCAGTCTGCACAGCAGCAGATCTGAACTTGGCCAAGTCTGCAATCTTTTTCTTGTGCCAAATGTTATTAAACTAACTAAATTAGCCAACAAATAATTCTAATTAACTAACTAATAATGGGCAATGATAGTTCACTTAATTCTCCACACTGCTTAATAAAATGGGGATTTCCTGGGTCTTTAATGTTAACTTTAATTTTAAAATCCCGGACGAGCCCCCAATATATGTGGTGGGTTTTGATGCTCAAAAGATCAATATTATTTGTCTACAGAGTGAGGTCAGCTATGCAAGTCCCTGAGTCTAATAGTTGATGATGATGTTCTCAGGGTAGCTGACTGCTACCACCCTACGACCTCAATCTGCTATATATTTTGAGTCTATTTTATATATTTCTGGTGTCGGTGTGTCAATCTGGCTAGATGTCTAGGGTAATGCAAATGTAATGGTGAGTGTATGACAATAAACACAATTTAACTCAATGAAAAGTAATTAAACAAGTCAGTGGTTAAAGTTAGAATAGTATTTTACCATTTTTAATTTCCTGTACCACAAATCGTTTTGGGTACAGGAATGTTTAAACTCAAAATGGAATTAAATATATTTACAGTTAATTAATTAACTCTTTAACCCCCAAGAGCCAGTATACTGTACTTCCCGCTAGACCCATTTGGCCCAATCAACAGTATACTGGCTTTCGTATCTCTTGATCCTTTCTAGGGCTGTTTTCTAATTTTGACAACTCAAAAACGCTATTTTCTTAAAGTATAGCCATCCATTATGGACTTTTGTTATTTATGAATATGAACATTTTAAAAAATTATTTCCAAACAAAAACAATAAAAACATACTGGTATGGCCATTTTTGTTTGGGCCAAACCCCCTTTTTTGCTTGGGACTGAAAGAGTTAAGTCTATAGGACAACTTGTCCTTAACTGTCAATATGTAAATGTTTTTAATATGGAAATCCCTGGCGAAGCTCTAGATTCTATGACTAGTCACGATTATGAGGGACGAATTGTCTCATCACTTTATAAACTGTTTTCTTGCAATATTGGAGAGTTTTTGTTAAGTGTCGTAGATTTTCGATAGGAGAATTAAGACTAGGTTTGGTCCCTTCTGAATAGGTTTGAATAGGTGATAGACTCAGTGAGAGTTAGTGAAAGGTAATAGAATTTCCACACACGTGAGATGATAGATTTAGATATAGTGGCTGTCTCTGAAAGCGAAAAGAATTCTTCTCTCTCTCACCTATCTTCTACAACAGTTGTTACCGCGTCAGACAGACTACACCAATATACATATTACGTATATTTCTATCACTCACAGGCACGCACATACACGTGACGACAGGTAAACACACAGACGTGGGAAAACTATAACAATGATATATATATATTATCTAGAACGAGCTGACCAAACACGATTATTAAGTTCAAGAGCGATTTTAATATCAGGAAAAAATCGGCTCACAACATCAAAGAAAGTACATCAAGGAAAATACATATACACATAGTCATAAAACTTCAAGGAAATGTTGCAAGGATGATAGCCCCGTTATGGTGTTAACTCTAGGTTTAGCCCGGCCCCGTTAAGAGAACAGATGATGGCGCCCGAGTCACAGATACATAGGGTTTGAGTCTAAGAGTTTTTCTTTGTTTTATCTCGTAATTATATGCACAGAGTTTGAAAAAATCTGATTTAACCTAAGACAAAAACACAAGAACTCTAGCCTTAGCAACAAATTATGCAGATTGGAAAAAAAAAAATTAGGACCGCAACAGGGTGTCAAAGATATAATAGTGAAAATATCACTCAGACCAGCGTACACTCATTCATTCCGCCATGGCTTCTCATTCAGGTACTCACGACTTTGCTCGCTGCCTCTTGGAACACACTGATTTTAGATCTTTACACAGACTCAAAAAAAATGCAGTCTTCTGCCAAGAAGTCCCCAGTTCCAAAAGACGTATTTAACTCGGAGTCTCCGGGAACGACTACTTGGGTGTGCAAATTTGTTCAAATGTCTGATTAAGTCACCTAACAATTATTCCAGGCGCGGGAGTTAGCAGAGCACAGTGTCAATAGCGTAGGTTTCTAGAAATGATGAATGTCAGGTCGGTGCCTTCCCTCAGTATAGGATTCACTTTAGTCACACCACAGATTTGTCCACAAATAATATATATAGATATAGTCGGGAAATGTTAGTTAATACTTGAAGTATTTCGCGCCACCAGGCAGAAAGATTACGTAGAGTTTTTCTAGAAGAAATTTTAGATCTAGCTCCAAGGTCCAGTATTTATCATTACAGTCTTTGAAAACCCGTTATTGGGATATTAGTATTTCTGTCTAACTTGCACCGTCAGATCAGTGTTACTTGAGAAAACCCACGTGGTTCAAAATAAGGACTGTCTATTTCTTCACAAGTATGGAAACTACTACTAGGTGCTGGTAAAGTTAGGGTCACCCCAAAACTTTCACTGTGTGGAGGAAAATAACACATATAATATAATAAACAGAATCTGTACTGATTATGACTTACATTTAAACTTGCAAGCAGAGAGCTTTGCTTATCATTTAAACTTCCCGTGACGTAAGTTATAATTAAAAATCAGCAATCCTAATGAATTAGGAACACGTGCGTATTCCGTCACCATTCATGAGGCTCGATTCTAGAGTTTATACGTTAGTTTAGAAAAATACACTCGACTGAGTATTAGCAGTTAAATTAAATTCATAAATAGCTACAATTGCCGTTATAAGCTAGAAATTTAAATTTTATTCTGCTTTCCACTGAATGCTTCCCTAGAAAATATAATAGCCTACCACTTTATTTCTCTTCAGCGCTAATAAATAGATTAAAATGAATTTAGCGATTAAACACTTTAACACTCACAAAATCTATATATCTATCATATTAATTACCTCAACCACAGAATTACAGGTAGTCGCACAACTTAAGAATAAAAATGCTGAAAATATTTCTGGAAGTCTAGAAGTTCGACACATTGCCGAAACAAACTGAGATACTTCGCTAACAGCTATTCTGTTTACGAGCAACCTATCACTGTGAGTCTATGAGCGAGAATGAAATTTAAGTTTCAAACTTGGCCAATATCTTAAAATCAGACAAAGGGCCCAAACTTATTTCGCCAAGCGAAATTATCTCCCCTACTCCCAACATTTACGTCCGCTTAACGCGTGTCGTAACTGTCACCTACTGACCACGATGTACGCGTGTCAGTTTCAAATCCCAGACAGCCTGACTCCATTGCAGGGCAGTTTTCACACTACAGCTGACCATGGCCCAAGTGAGCGCCGTGTCAGTTTGGGATTTTCCAGACAAATGTCTGGATACTGACCGGTGCAGATGTAAAGTATCACACCTCACCGGGACTAATGCCGAGAAGAAGCTCGCGCGCTCGGTGAGAATGTAGACGATTTGCTACGTCCTATGTTCCGCGAACCGACTTATCACGCCTTCTGACGCCCTGCAGCCCTGACATCTACGTAATATCGTCCTAGCGCGATTCTCAGTTTAAGAGAAAGGAAAACAGGTAAAGTTTGCGAATTATATGAAAATAATATTCGCAAAACGAATGGATGAAAAATACACAGGAAAAAAAAATACAGAGATAATAAAAGAGAGAATATGGGTGAACGACTAGGAAGAAGATGTAGGAAATTAAATGAATATAAACCCTACGTGACAGAGCCTCCCCCCTTTAAGATATGGAAGCACTCCATGTCTACGTTATGGAGTTTAATTTCCTATAACCGTAGCTTCGGGGTGACTGTCCCCTTCCCTCTCATCTTCCCCCTCCATCTCTGTCCAATTCCTACTCAAGTCCACTCCTCAAAGTTTCCTTCCCCTGGAATGTCTCATATGCGCGCTTGAAAGAGCGTCGCCGCTTCTGACATTTTTGAAAGATTTCATGTGATAGCGGTGGAATATCCCTGCCACTATCGTCATCTTCGTCAGTTTTGGCGATCGTCAGGAGATGGTCGGAGGTTGGCACTGGTTTTTCCAAGTATCTCTTTAAGAGATTTAAATGGAAAACCTTCTCCTTTCCTTCAATAGAGATCTGGTAGTTAGCCTTAGAAATCTTTTTCAGGACGGTAAACGGCCCTTGCCATCCGATCTTCAGTTGGTTGTTCTCGGTAGGGAGCAACACCAAAACTTTCTCTCCTGCTTCCAGTTCTCTCTCTTCCGCGACTTTCCTGTATTGGTTAGCGTGCTTGGTGCGTGCTCGCTTAAAGTTAGTCGTTGCTAGGTCCCACCCTAGTTTCAACCGTTCCTTTAAAACCGACACATATTTACTGGCTGAGACAACTGTCTCATCAGCCTTCTCGTCTGTCAGAGACTGAAGTAAGGCTTCAAGCGGGCCCTTAATGGGTCTGCCGAATAAGAGTGTAGCTGGCGGAAATCCTGTGGAAGTATGAGGAGATTCTCTGTAGCCAAATAATGCTGCAGGAATACAGAGATCCCAATCTTCAGGTTTCACTTGTGCCAGCTTACTTAGCATCATGGTGAGGTTTCCATTAGCACGTTCCACGAGCCCATTTCCGGCCGGAGTATATGGCTTAGTGTGGATGTGCTGGGTCCTCAAGATCTTAACGATCTCATCCATCAACAGGTTTCGGTATGGAGATCCATTATCCGTCAACACTTGCTGAGGGAATCCCAACCGAGTGAAAATCTGCACGAGGGCTTCTGCGACATGCTTGGCATCTGCGCATGTTAGCTGGATAGCTTCTGCCCATAAAGTGCATGTATCGACTAAGGTCAGGATGAACCTGTTCCTTCTTTTAGTCCTTTCGAAAGGCCCTAAAATGTCGATCACAACCCGTTCGAATGGTGTTCCCATTATTGGCATTTCACCCATGTGGACTGGGGGGGGTCCGTTGCTTGGGTGGTACACGTTGGCACTGGGCACAGGATTTGACATATCTGATAATATCAGTATTCACTCCTGGCCACCAATAATGAGTGGTTATACGTTGGTTTGTGGCGTTCTGTCCCATATGTCCGCTAAAGGGAAGAGAGTGCCCCATTTCTAGGATTTGGCTTCTGTACTGTTTCGGTACTAGGAGCTGGTTGTAACCTTGGTCAGGCTTGCCCGTTCTCCGATAAAGTACGCCATCCTCAGAAAAAATGTCCACGTGCTGTTTGGGTTCCTTAGCCATGGGCAGTTTCCTAAAGCAGGGTGCCAAAGTAGGGTCCTTGTATTGCGCTTCTTTAAGTTCCATAGGTAACAAATTAGGCGCAGGCTCCCGTTCCTTCTTGGTTTGCCCTCTTGTAGTTACTGCTGCCACAATCGGCTCTTCCGGTTTCCCAATACACACGTATCTCCCGCCAAGTATGACTGGGTAGATGGGATCATCCATAACAGCCGCTTTGATCACACCTCTGACAAAGTCAGAGTGTATCTCCACCAATGCGATGGGAAGCGTTGTAGGTGCATCACTCTTACGAACTCCACAAAGTTTGACGGTCTCTCCTGTCTCTTGACCGGGTTTAACCAGGTTTCTGGCAACAATGCAATCGTAAGAAAGCCCCGTGTCAAATAAGCAAGAAGTTTGAGAACCGTTCAAAATAACAATACCTCGCGTTGAGGGTCTATCCCCAAGAGGTTGGGAATCACTGTCAATAATTCCGCCTTGCGAGACTGTCAATAAGCATCCGATGCGTTTTGGCTCGGTGTGCTCGGTCTGATCATATGTCCCGTGCTCAGGGGTTCTCCCTTTGCCACCTTGTCCTTTCTGGCTACGCTGCCATGTAGGGCGGTCGGGTTGATCAGACTGTTTGGGGTGGTTGGGGTACTTGTTCTTGTAGAACTTGGATTTTTTCAGGAGGGGGGTTTTGAGGTCCAGTTTCTCTGTGGTTGTTTAGGTTAGAAGCCTGAGAAGATTGCTCTAGGTTATGTTTTCGAAAATGCTCCTCTGTCGGTTTCCGCTTTGTGGCCGGTAGTTCAGCCAGCGCATTGTGATAACGCTCAGACTTTTCCAAAATGTCTTCAAGTTTTTCTGCCCCCTGCTCAGCGAGAAATCTCCGGGTATCAGCAGACAAAGTGTTCTTTATTTGTTCAGTTAGAACAAGTTCCTCAAGACCTTCATAGGTAGAGGGGAGCTGCGAAAGCTCAAGGCACTTTGTTAGATATCCCTTAAGACGCGATGAGAACTGGTGAAAAGTTTCAGAATTCTCTTTCCGGCTGTTGCGAAACAGTTGCAAAAACTTGCGAGCGTTCATTTCAAAGCGCTCCAGTAACGCTTTCTTCAACACATCGTAGTCGTCTTGTTGGCTACTTTCCAGCTTAGAATAAACATCATAAGCAGAACCTTTTAGGGCCTGGGAAAGTTTCATATTCCAACGCGACCTCTCTAACCCGTACAGAGTTGCAATTTTCTCAAATTTTACTAACCATGTGTCAATCTTCTCATTTGGACAAGGGAAAGATTCTAGCGGAAAAGACATAGCCGTGAGGTGAAGAGATTTACTGTTAGAAGGATCAGTTAAGGAAGAATGAGGAGAAGACTCTCCATTGGTGGAGGTAGAGGCAGCGCCATGACTTTGAAGTTCTAGAGCTTTAAGAGCCAACTCATGTTGTCTCTCCTTCTCTCTTTCCTCATGCTGTCTCTCCTTCTCTTTTTCCTCATGCTGCATCCTGCGAATTTCCATTTCCTCCTCAATCTTCTTCTGCTGTAATAGCCGGTCTTCTGCTTCTTTCCTCCTAGCTTCTTCTGCTTTCCTCTCCGCATCATATCTCTCAAGTTCGTCCCTGACAAAAGCTTTCGCTTCCTCTCCTTCCAGTCCCTCCTCTCTCGCTTCGTCCCTGAGGAGTTGTCTAAGTTTTGCCCTCTCGGCCATATTATGTCAGACTGAGACTAGTGGAGAAAGAAAATAGGAAAAAGGATACACTGGTTCCTACCACTTACGAGAAAAAAAAAACCAAAAATTCAAAAGATGATATCCTTAACCCTGGGATACCTCCTCCAAAGTAAAATCTAACTATCGCTGCTATTATCGGCAATAAAGCACTTAATGCAAAACACGACTACGCCAACTAAATGGTAGTTAAGATAACTTCTGAAAAATAAGTTGCTACAGTGGAAAAGCAAAAGAATATTGCAAAAATTAAAGAGAAAAATAATCCCTTAATTTTTAAAAATCCACTATAAGTTCGCCCCTGAAGTCAGATCGGGTAAGGGAGGGAATTAATCTGGACAAAAAGTCCGAAACACACTCCTTAACTTAGTTCAAACGCCGTTCTGCCTCAGTACCCAGTGAATGTTATACACTCACCACTTTACCAGCATTTAGTATTACAATCAGCAGTTAACATATATCCCGACAAAATCAACCTGTAACCAAAATGTATATTATTCAAAGATGCTGTGGAAAAAAAACTTATTAGTTTGTGTGGTCAGCACGCCCGTAAACAGATCGCTAGTCTAGGGGGTAATTATTTTTAAAAGATACACCAACTCACAAGACATCACACTCTTACTCTATATCAGAATACAGAATCTAAGTACAAAATCCAGATAGACGAGTCCACGTTTGTCGTACTCGTCTTCCTATTCTAAGTTCAAAGACCGGAAACGAGTCCCCATTTGTCGTAGATTTTCGATAGGAGAATTAAGACTAGGTTTGGTCCCTTCTGAATAGGTTTGAATAGGTGATAGATTCAGTGAGAGTTAGTGAAAGGTAATAGAATTTCCACACACGTGAGATGATAGATTTAGATATAGTGGCTGTCTCTGAAAGCGAAAAGAATTCTTCTCTCTCTCACCTATCTTCTACAACAGTTGTTACCGCGTCAGACAGACTACACCAATATACATATTACGTATATTTCTATCACTCACAGGCACGCACATACACGTGACGACAGGTAAACACACAGACGTGGGAAAACTATAACAATGATATATATATTATCTAGAACGAGCTGACCAAACACGATTATTAAGTTCAAGAGCGATTTTAATATCAGGAAAAATCGGCTCACAACATCAAAGAAAGTACATCAAGGAAAATACATATACACATAGTCATAAAACTTCAAGGAAATGTTGCAAGGATGATAGCCCCGTTATGGTGTTAACTCTAGGTTTAGCCCGGCCCCGTTAAGAGAACAGATGATGGCGCCCGAGTCACAGATACATAGGGTTTGAGTCTAAGAGTTTTTCTTTGTTTTATCTCGTAATTATATGCACAGAGTTTGAAAAAAATCTGATTTAACCTAAGACAAAAACACAAGAACTCTAGCCTTAGCAACAAATTATGCAGATTGGAAAAAAAAAAAATTAGGACCGCAACAGGGTGTCAAAGATATAATAGTGAAAATATCACTCAGACCAGCGTACACTCATTCATTCCGCCATGGCTTCTCATTCAGGTACTCACGACTTTGCTCGCTGCCTCTTGGAACACACTGATTTTAGATCTTTACACAGACTCAAAAAAAATGCAGTCTTCTGCCAAGAAGTCCCCAGTTCCAAAAGACGTATTTAACTCGGAGTCTCCGGGAACGACTACTTGGGTGTGCAAATTTGTTCAAATGTCTGATTAAGTCACCTAACAATTATTCCAGGCGCGGGAGTTAGCAGAGCACAGTGTCAATAGCGTAGGTTTCTAGAAATGATGAATGTCAGGTCGGTGCCTTCCCTCAGTATAGGATTCACTTTAGTCACACCACAGATTTGTCCACAAATAATATATATAGATATAGTCGGGAAATGTTAGTTAATACTTGAAGTATTTCGCGCCACCAGGCAGAAAGATTACGTAGAGTTTTTCTAGAAGAAATTTTAGATCTAGCTCCAAGGTCCAGTATTTATCATTACAGTCTTTGAAAACCCGTTATTGGGATATTAGTATTTCTGTCTAACTTGCACCGTCAGATCAGTGTTACTTGAGAAAACCCACGTGGTTCAAAATAAGGACTGTCTATTTCTTCACAAGTATGGAAACTACTACTAGGTGCTGGTAAAGTTAGGGTCACCCCAAAACTTTCACTGTGTGGAGGAAAATAACACATATAATATAATAAACAGAATCTGTACTGATTATGACTTACATTTAAACTTGCAAGCAGAGAGCTTTGCTTATCATTTAAACTTCCCGTGACGTAAGTTATAATTAAAAATCAGCAATCCTAATGAATTAGGAACACGTGCGTATTCCGTCACCATTCATGAGGCTCGATTCTAGAGTTTATACGTTAGTTTAGAAAAATACACTCGACTGAGTATTAGCAGTTAAATTAAATTCATAAATAGCTACAATTGCCGTTATAAGCTAGAAATTTAAATTTTATTCTGCTTTCCACTGAATGCTTCCCTAGAAAATATAATAGCCTACCACTTTATTTCTCTTCAGCGCTAATAAATAGATTAAAATGAATTTAGCGATTAAACACTTTAACACTCACAAAATCTATATATATCTATCATATTAATTACCTCAACCACAGAATTACAGGTAGTCGCACAACTTAAGAATAAAAATGCTGAAAATATTTCTGGAAGTCTAGAAGTTCGACACATTGCCGAAACAAACTGAGATACTTCGCTAACAGCTATTCTGTTTACGAGCAACCTATCACTGTGAGTCTATGAGCGAGAATGAAATTTAAGTTTCAAACTTGGCCAATATCTTAAAATCAGACAAAGGGCCCAAACTTATTTCGCCAAGCGAAATTATCTCCCCTACTCCCAACATTTACGTCCGCTTAACGCGTGTCGTAACTGTCACCTACTGACCACGATGTACGCGTGTCAGTTTCAAATCCCAGACAGCCTGACTCCATTGCAGGGCAGTTTTCACACTACAGCTGACCATGGCCCAAGTGAGCGCCGTGTCAGTTTGGGATTTTCCAGACAAATGTCTGGATACTGACCGGTGCAGATGTAAAGTATCACACCTCACCGGGACTAATGCCGAGAAGAAGCTCGCGCGCTCGGTGAGAATGTAGACGATTTGCTACGTCCTATGTTCCGCGAACCGACTTATCACGCCTTCTGACGCCCTGCAGCCCTGACATCTACGTAATATCGTCCTAGCGCGATTCTCAGTTTAAGAGAAAGGAAAACAGGTAAAGTTTGCGAATTATATGAAAATAATATTCGCAAAACGAATGGATGAAAAATACACAGGAAAAAAAAATACAGAGATAATAAAAGAGAGAATATGGGTGAACGACTAGGAAGAAGATGTATCTCATCAGTTTGATACATTCTTTTCATATAAAATTATATTTATTTTATCAAGTCATGTGGAACACTGTGACTTGCCGACGACGGCCAGTGGTTTGCTGGTCTTACAGTCATAATAATAGATATATCAATTTTCAAACCATATGGACTTTCATTTGCTCCATAATTCTACTTAGGCATGCCTGGCTTTTCTAAGAAGTTTTAAGCTTCCATAATGGCAAATGTCGCACACCACAAATTTGTGGTTTGGCGCCTATCTATGTGAGCCTCTACACATCCATAATGCATATACATATTAATAATACATATACATATCAATAATAATGTTTATCTTACCACAATCAATGAATTAATCACAAATAATAGGTTAACCGGCGATCAATGGTTCAAGCTGAGATCGCCACCGGCCAGAACAGCAAAGGCAATGGTCATGAAAACCTTGTGTCTGATGATAACCTTATTTGAAAAGTTTTTTTCTTCAAGTGGCAACTAAGCGTTAGCAAAACGTTCGTTATATCCTCTCTTTAGTTATGCTCCTCTAAACCAATCAGATTAGGGTACGCTGACTTGACTCTCTTTTCAAAAATACACGTTCAAAAAATGTAACGTCCCCAAGATTTTCAAAGTTGTGTGGGGATATCAAGGTGTTCGTCTTTCTGTCTTTCAGTTTTCATTTTCTACGTTATTTCTGTTAATATCTAAGCGATTTTAATGGGGAAAAGCAATTATTAACTGTCTGTCATCTAGCCCTTATGTTTTTATTTCTCTCTTTATCATATTTTTCATCTTCGATTTTTCTTCTTCAGTTATTCAAATAACATACTTTTCCTCTACGGTAAGATGACATATCATAATGATTAATATAATAACCAAGTATTATCATTTCAGTCGTCAACTGTCCTTTCTTTCATTTATTATTCACTTAGAATACAATACTTCATCTATGTTTATTACCACCGTTTTCGCTACCCTGCCCAATTTTGGTTACATTAGTTTCACTTTCGCAAGGCATAAGCTAGCATTAGGTTTTTCCTCCATGTCAATCCCCTCCCCTTTTATTTTTCTCTCTCTCGCTTGTTCTAAGAATTGAAACACGCGTTTGGCTGTTCGCCAATCGTGTTTATATTAGATTTAATTTCCAAGACGGAGAGGGACCAAGGCGGTGGGTTTCATCGCGTGCATTAGCAGATGTCCAAATACTTTATTCAAACCTTAACGGAAGGGAATAATTTTGCCCTAACGACGGTTGTTAAGGCCTTAGTTGATTTTTCAAAACTCCAGCCTCTCATTTGCGTTTTGTGGTACCATAAGCAAGACCGTAACGCTTTAGTCCAGGTTTTATTCCTCCTTCTCTCCTTTCACTCCTCCTTTTTTCTATCACTCTTTTTGGGAACGACACACGTGTTATGTTATTTTTAAATCTTTTGACAGCGTAATGAAAAAGCTAGTGGTTTTGGTATCATTCACTTTGGCGTTAATGCTTTTCAATTCCAGCGCGAATCGCTGGCGTGGGCGATGACTATGGGCAAATAAACATGGTTGGGGTGGTAAATTTACTTAGCGTAAGGGTTTCCTATTACTGTATTTGGCGATTGTATCACTGATCTCGCTACACCATAGAAGAAACTGCCGTATGGCAGGGAAGCTGGTAACGTGCCGCAAGAAGAAATCACTCTAACCACCTAGCCCAGCCTTTCTCAATCTTTTTATCCTGTAGGAACACTTGAAACAATTTTCAGAGAACCCCTGCATAAACATTATTATATTTACAGCTCATGGTATGTTAGCGTGATCAGTAAGTTTTAAATATAATAATCCAATAATAAGTGTCGACGCTCTTTGGGTAGAGAATGATTCTTTTCTGTGGATCTATTTATTTTGGCCAACCCATTAGCGTACTCCTTCAGTGTGGTGTCTCATCCTCACAACACTAGTGCAAGTTTAATCCCTCGCGGAATCCCTAACGACCTCTCGCGGAACATTAGGTTCCGTGGAACCCGCTGTGTTGCTGCAGTTAGCTAATAACACGAGTGCAATATCTTTGTGAACACTGTAACAGTGGCAGGTTCATCGACAACTCTGCAGTGGAAATATACGACAAGGTAACTGGATACCCAAGATCATTAATGGCAAACAATTTGCCCTTGTTCGACACACGGCCACCCACACATCCGCTTACAAATATTCATCTGCTAGCTTGACAAAGTATGAGTGATCCTGGAATTCAGACAAAGTGGCTAAAAACTGAAATCCATGCCAAAGTTTTCAAATGTCATATGTCATTATCTGAGGTAGTACGTGGCAATCTAAACTTTATGTTTCGCTTAGTTTGCTGCGAATGTTGTAACTTATTAGCGGAAAATCTCAACCGTGGGAAAATGTTCTGATACAAACACAGATAGTTAAAGTCAACCCACAGAGCTCCTAACTGTCGATTGAATATAGCCAATTGTTAAAGAACGTTTTCAGACTTTAATAATTTCAGAATACTACTCGTTGTTAAATTTATGAGCATTAAAAAATAAAAACTATTTATTAATTTATTGCAACGTTTATTGTGAAGCTCATCCTTGATTTATTCCTTTTCTACATATTAATCGAGCGTCTGATTGACAGCGCTGGTCTTTCGCGGCAGATGTACTGGGTTCGAATCACAGCACCGAAACGCTCCAGTCTCCCTGGCTGTAAATGGGTACCTGACTCTGCTGTTTGAGTTAAGGAAGGAAAATGCAGAGAGGAAGGGAACTGGTCACCCCATCTCTCGATGCTGCACCTAGCATGGTGAAGTCTCTAACACTTCATTCCCCTAAGGCGGTATCTGATGTTGCACTATCTTTACCTTTTTACACATAAATCACCTACGTAACTCAAGTCAGAAAGACAATTAAATTTTTTTTTTTTTCAATGATATAGCTTAAATAACGTGGATCTTCAAAATGGAACTTATGACAAAAATCAAATTAGAACCCGTGGAACAGGAGGTGTGAAGAAAACAACTGTGCTGGATAGGGTACACATTTAGGAAACCTGTTGTTAGCCTTACAAGACAGCACTTATTCTGTAATCTCCAGGGTAAGACAGGTCGAGGTAGACCGAAAACGCACTTGGAAGAGAACTGGGAACATAGAAGAAAGTGATACAGAAGACATGTAAAAATCTTGAAGGGATGGTACTGGGCACAAAGACCTGTCACAATTTTGTTGAAGGCGTTTGCTCCTTGGGGAGCTTATTAGTAATAATGATAAATGATGAACATAACTTAAATATTATTAACAGTACCATTCATTAATAGCAGCGAATATTCCTTGAATGCTGATCTTACTAATATTACTAATGACTAACTGCAATAATTATCTTATTCCTAACGTCATTTCCCATCTTTTCCCACCAACAATGCTATCTTTTTCATAACGTATTTTTGGGAGTAACTAAATTGAGCGCCTGTTGAAACAATGCGCCATTTTGTACTCTTACTTACTTAGTCATCCCTCTTTTATAGTGGTGCATAGTTGGCAGGGAGGATAGTGTGATTCACTTCCGTAGCTAGGCGGTGGTGCCGTTCGGAAAGTCCTGGGTTCGATTCTCCGGTAAGCCACTCACGTCTGTTGTTTTTCTGTTGTCTAGTTTTCTACTTCTTTATTTCTCACGAGTGCCTGACAACATACCTTTATGTGTGTAATATTTATTTATTTACTCTTATACAGTGAGGCGTAGAGATTTGGATGAAGGAGCGCCATACTGTCCTATCAGCTGTCTTCCTGCTGGCCTGGTTCCTTGGTCCTTCAGAGATTGTCTAATATTGTCCTCCCAGCGGACTCTGGGTCGTCCTGGAAGTCCGGATCATTTTGTACTTATCCTTAATAATGGCAGATGCTTGATTTAGGACACCATTTCTTAAATGTTCCCCATTTTAATTCTGGCGATTATGAAAAAAAAGTATTTTATATTTATGAATGGAGTAAATTACATTTGCAGTAACTCAGCCGCTTTAATCGCTCAAGTCGATACTCCCTTAAAATACGTACCAAGGCAATATTTAACAAAAAACGTCCGTACATTTACAAATCATGTTGTGATAAAGCAGCTGTTAATTAATTAGTCAAATTTCAATGCATAGTTTTATTCCACTTCTCCCCGTGGTATTTTTGACCAGTTGCTCCATAGCTCTATAACCTATACAGCCAGATAAATGATCACAGGAGAATTAGTACCGTCATGATAACATGCAGCAGAAAAAAAGCACAACATATTCTTACCCGCCATGTTTTGCCGGGTGACTTACTCGTGACTAACTGATTGTCACATCAGTTGACTTGATCGTACACACATTACCTTCCACAGCTTAGAAAAAAATACATCAGCCCATGACATTTTAAATAGTGACAAATGTGTTATTTGAAACGTGGCTTTCTTTAAATTGAAAGTGACTTCGTTCAACCCCCCCCCCCCCCCCCCACCCCCTCCCCGGTCATCTTCATCACTTCACATAACAATGGGAATTGAAAAATGACATGAATGTGATAACAGAAAACATGGAAAGATCACGAACGGACTGCACTCAACAGGAAAACTTTAAGCAGAGTTTCTTAACCTGTGGTCTATGGGCGCCTTGGGGTTCCGTGAATGGATTCTTGCGGGTCAGTGTACATATCGTAACATTAAAAATGTGAAATTTTTAATTATGTGTTTATTTACATTTTTTCTGAGGAGGGGTTCGTAACCGTTACTGGACAATCAAAGGGGTCCGTAGCCTTTAACGGACAATCAAAAGGGTATGTAGCCTTCTTGGGACAGTCAAAGGAGTCCGTAGCCTTCATCGGACAATAAAAGGGGTATGTAGCCTTCAGCGGACATTCAAAGCAGTCAATAGCCTTCTTGGGACAATCAATTCGTTCTGTAGCCTTCATTGGACAATCAAAGGAGTCCGTAGCCTTTAACGAACAATCAAAGGGTTCCGTAGCCTTCTTATGACAATCCAAGGAGTACGTAGCCTTCATCGGACAATAAAAGGGGTATGTAGCTGTTGCGGGGCTTTTTTATATGCTGTTGGTTATATATTTCTCTTCTTGGTTATGTTGTCTAGGGTATTCATACTTCAGTGAGGTCTCTCCCGCACTCTGCTTTCACTTGTGTGAACTCACTTTCACCTTTAAACTTCAACGTTAAAGAAGTCCATCAAGGACAGGGGTCCGTAGCCTTCAGCGGACAATAAAAGGCGTCCATGGCACACAGAAAATGTTAAGAAACCCTCCTCTAGGGCAATTTGTTGAAGGCTTAGAGCTAGGTCATGTGGCCATTATCATGATGATCACTATGTCTGAATTTATAAAGCCACGAGTATATTTCTTTCCAGGTTGCCAGTAGTTTTCATACAACTCTTAATTTTTTTCTCACTTTAACCATTTTATATCACTGTCGTCTGTGTATAACCAAGAATAATTTCTGAGATATTCAAAGGTGATGGGTAATGTCCCTTCTTCCTTTGGAAGTTAGGGGTCGGAGTGGCTAAGGTTTAAGGCGACCGTCTGGAATTCTGAATGTACCGGGTTTGATTCCCAGTAGAGGGAATTTAATTTGTTGAAATTTTTTTTCAGAACCAGTGGTCCTAATGATGTCATCTTTCTCCCTGGTCTCCTGGACAGTGAGATCGGATGCCTAGCCTTCTCGGATAAGAGCGACAATACGTCCGTAGTCATATAAGGTTAAAATAGAGTTCAGAAATCCCGATCGGAGAACAGGACGAAGCAGACGTAACCGGACGTAATGTAAGCAACAGCTTCCCGCACGCAACACGTGTAACTCATGTCTCTTGTATACAGTACAAAGCAATTGCGATACCAGGCGTATAATGGTACAATACCTATATAGCCTATAATACAGTACATATGTCTTGATAGTCATAATAAACGCCTATGTTACTAGCCTATGTATGTACTGTACTGTACTTACTATCGTTATTTTAATGTGAACTTTCTAAAATACATTACCGTGAAGTGCATCATGGCTCCCAAACACAGCAAAACCAGTTCTAGTGACAGCAGCAGCAAGAGACAAAGGAAAAGTATCGATTTGGAAGTGAAACAAAAGGTAATTAAACATCACGAAGGTGGAAAACCAGTGAATGCTATACTCGTGATTTGGGCATGTCGCACTCGACAGTCACGACGATCCTTAAGAACAAAGAAAAAATATTAGCCTATGTACAGTATACAGTATTTTACATTATTTTTCTACTTAACCCATATACTGTACAGTATTACCTTACCAGATACAGTACATTAGCTGAAATACAGTACTGTATGTGTACAGTATCTTGGCCATTTAGTCAATGCAGGTACACTACAGTATCCCATAAAACTTTGCTAAGTATAAAGTGTGGTGTTCGCACAACGTCCAAATCGTATAACATCCTATTTCACAGAACGTATCGTGGACGTTAAGCGGCGCATGACTGTATACGTTAATCTGTAAAACTGATTCCATACCATTTTCTTTTGTAATGTATATATTACTTTCCTTACCAGTTTTGCAACAGTCCGTTTACTTATTTAGTTGTCTATAAAGTTGACTATTCTAGTGTTATAAGTATTATTCACACACCTTAATAATAATTAAACTGCTTGGTATGAAAATTATTAGCGTCAGAAACGTAAGCAACAATTGCGACACCTCTCGGGAAAACACGAAATCGGCGTGAAATGCAGTTCTTTGACTATAAGCTATCTTGAAAACCCATTAGAATAATCCCAAACAGAGGCCAACAATCACTCTTTGATTTGGATTTCAGAGATCTCTTTACAAATTCATTGCTAGTAAGTATGACTGAGTCAAACTCTTGGATTTATACGTGATAGGATAGAGAATAAGTGGAAATTCGTAGCCAAGCGGGTCTGTTCCATACAATAAACGTTACTGTAAGTATGAAATGGTCAAAACGAATGTTTTTAATTAGACTTTAACAATCTATATAATTTAATCAGGACATCTTAAAAATCAAATCTTGCGCATTAGCGTGATGGCCTTCTCGACAAAAAAAAAAACAAAACAAAACAAACAAACAAACAACAACAAAACAAAACGCCACAATCCCTAATAATTTGCTTAATATGTCCACTGGTAACGAGCGCATTGTTGACTAAAGGAGACCATCTTTAAAATTGTTAAGATTTAAAAAATCACATATACATAAGGAAAAACAATGAATTAATACAAACAACACGACACGTGAAAACAACAAATTCCAATATAAATAGACACCACCAATAGCAACATCGCTAATGACAATAGGTATTTGAATATGACATAAAATACTCTAATTATAACCGACAATTTGGTTGAACAGGGCAGACCAAGATGGTGGATGAGCAGAGGCAAATGAAGATCATCTGATGCTAGCCCGCTCTCCTCCCACTACCTTTTAAGAGAAGAAGAAAAAAATCGCATCTACCAAGGCGGTTTCGTTGTTAAAGCAGCAGTGGATTCTTAGCAAATGTTCCAAGTTCGAGTTCCGACAGTTTTTAATTTTTTTAAATTTCAATCATCCCGTCTTCAGTTTATATACGTTTTTTAAAATTGTATTTAATTTTTTAAATTATTATTAAAATTATTGATTTGAGTTGACGGACTTACTTTTTCGGTGGAAGGTGACAAGCAGAAGGAAACGAACAGGAAGATACTGAATATTTGAGACATGGCGCTATTCTCCAGGCATGAGACAGAAATCGAAATCATAGTGCTTTGCCGCCATTTCTTGACCACAGTATGTGGTATACTTTCAACGGGTTAAGAATTGGGCGCGCAGGCCCGTCTAACATTCTGCCCTTCCACTTTCAATTATCATGCAACTATATCCTTTCATTCTCACATGTTACTTTAAGCATTAATTTAAAGGCATGCAACATTATAAAGGTAATATAACAGAATACATTTACAGTATCAAATTAAAATCAAAAGTAGTACCAAACTTTCAGAACATCTCCGGGTTAAAAAGACTCACAGCTTAGAGAAACACTAGACAAAAATGCTGAGGTAGAAACAGAACGACGACAGATCAACTGCTGCGAAGTATAAGCTCGTCAATAGTGTAACAATCAGTCTTTGAAAGATTGTATGAAGCTTGCCACAAACAGCACACAGCTACAGTTTGAAATTGAACATAGTGGATCAGGGCCTTGCTGGATTAATAAGACATTACCTAAACAACACTCTTTCGTCGGTATATTTCATACCGAGTTATTGTTTAACATGAGAAGTGTCTCTTCTATCTTCAATTTGCCGAAAAAATAGGTTTTAAAACTGATGGGTTTTGAGTTGTTAAAAAAGATTTTAAAACTGACAGTTTTGTAAGTTGTTAAAAAGAGGTTGTAAAACTGGTAGTATAATGCATGACCGAAAAGAGTACGCACGTAGTTAAGTTATAGGACAATCATATTGATTACTTTGTTTTCCAGCTATGTTTGGAAAAAGGTAACATGTTTATGATTTAAGAATACATAAATACACTGAAATATAAACTGTTCGAAAGCAGACAGGCTGAACTGAATCCAAGAACGAAAACTATAGAATTGTTATGTTCAAACCAGATCAATGTTTTTCGCGATTTTCTTGAAGATAGAAAAGCTGAAAAGCCAGATTCTGTACGAATGTGTCATTTATTGTGGCAGTCACTGTCTAATTAACGGATGCCAAGGCTGATTATTACCAGACAAGCTAGTCGCAGATCTCTGGATCCCGAGTTCGTAAAATAGTGGGGTAAAGTCGTCTTAATGTCAGCTGTCCTTATGACTTTAAAAAAAAAAATAGTTCGATCCATAAATAATGTCCGCTGTCCTTATGACTTAAAAAAAAAAATACTTCGATCCGTAAAGTCCAGATTGCAAGTTTATCAGTACACGATAAACTAAACATCTGAATACCAAGATCCTTGCTCTCTACACTCTTTACTTAATATGGATACTAGTTGCACATGGTCTGTTTAGCAGTGCATTGTGTAAAAATCAG
This sequence comes from Oreohelix idahoensis, assembly GCA_024509875.1. Classification (NCBI taxonomy): domain Eukaryota; kingdom Metazoa; phylum Mollusca; class Gastropoda; order Stylommatophora; family Oreohelicidae; genus Oreohelix; species Oreohelix idahoensis. The sequence continues at coordinate 415,431 of JAMPIV010016195.1, read as the reverse complement.
ACTGAACCCAGTACTAGTTGTCACAGATCGCAGTTTGGAAAAAGTCGTTGAACAAAGTCCAAATCGATCATCGTAAATTCAGCTCATAGTTTGGAGCTGTCCCTCCGCTAAATAACATTAGGGAAATCAGATTAGCGTCGTGTGAACGTGAAGTTTTGTAGTTTGAAGTCTTAGGTGATCTTTGTCATTGTACTTATAGACAGGGCTGTGGAGTCGGTGCAGGGAGTGGGAGTCGTAAAGTAAGTAGTTTTGAGCGGAGTAGGAGTTGTTACAAGCTAACCGAATCCTAATCGTCTCATAATTTTAAAATTCCTGAAAGCTGATGATAAAATCAGGGTATTTTTGAGAAATCTATCTTTTTTCATTAAACCCATTCATCTTAGTCAATGCGCATTGTGGACTAAAAGCCACGCAAATAAACAGCAAGACAGAACCAAAACAAGCATTATGTGAAGTCGCCTGTTCGAGTGAAAGGTTTAATGTGGAAGAAAGAGCCTTTATATCAACAATAGTTTCCTCATCGTTCTTAATAGCTTTCTTATACCAATTATGATCCGCATTTTGAAAACATCTAGACGAGCAGATGCGATCAAAGTGCCGCAAATCAAACTTATATGAGAGGGGAGAAAGAAAACCAACTGTAATATTCAAATCTAAGCTGAAATTGATCAATGCACTGAATGATGTAAATTAATAATGAAAGAAACCTGAGTCCTGTGAATTGGAAATAAATAAATATAGTTAATTAAGAGGCATTCGTTACTTGATGATGGGAAAGATATATTAGTGATTGCCTCATTTAAATTGTCTAAGTCGTTCACCGGTCCTATATACCGTAGTTGCGTGATTTTCGTGAGAGTGACTTCAGCCAATTCTTCTTCTTCTTCCGTCCTTAGCCAAAGACCGACCAAGCAGTCAGAGGCCATCACGCCTTGTGGCGTCTTAAGGGCAACAGCAGATTGATTTTCTCTGTTGTAGTTTCCCATCACGCCTAGCGGTGTCTTTAGGGCAACAACAAATAGATCCATCTGCCGTTGTTTCCGTAATCGGTGTGACAAGCCAATGGGTGATCAGCCCATTGGGCGACTTCAGCCAATGGGGTGCAAAATTGGCTGTGTGTTTCACGATTTACTTATAGCGATGTCGCCGTTTGGATGGTCCTCGGTTTGATTCCGGGTAAGCCTATCACTTATATATTTTTTTCTATTGTCTTGTGTCATCCTTTATGTCCAATGAGTGCCTGTTTATTACCTATATTTTTTTATTTACTGACAGAGGCAGAAAACAGTGACAGCACGTCGAAGATACAAGTAAAAGTGGCATTCATCAGTTGTGCAAACCGCCGCTCTTATTGTCACAGCTTGACCACCAACAACATTAAGTGTTAAGTGCTTGTTTTCTGCCTTCCGAATCGTAAAATCCGATTTGATAGCAACAACGAAGGTGGATATAATAGAAATTTTCCTTTTTCTTAGACCAAATTCAACATTAAAAAGTGCATTGTCCATAAAATAAAGGTAAAAGGTAAAGGATCCCGTTACACGCCCATTGAGGCATATTGGGAATATGGTGTTAGGCCCATATTTTCTTGACCATCGACACACTAGGGGTGATTTGGTCAACATCACGCCGGCCGCCTGATAATAAGGCTTTTGTTGTGATGTTTGATGTTACTGCTTTCATAAGGTCATACTGGACGCGTAGATGAATGGTCAACTCGTTCCGACACAGTGCTGACATCGAGTGAGAATGTAGATGTAAAGAACGCGAATGTGTGTACAGTTCTGTTGAGTTGACAAGTCACTCACTCAATCATAAGCAGAAGTCAATAAAGGGTAGACTGCTGATGACGTTTCATACATTTAATAATGGACGTACACTTCGACATCACAATTACAGTCACTTGAACAGGTTGGCAAAAAATCATCGTATACTTGAAAAATGGGTGACAATATCAAATGTACATTTATGTGGCATGTCAATATAATGGAACGATAGTAGGCAAGCACTCAATATTCTGGTTGTCTATCGTCTCATGCTTCAACTGACTAATCGCGTCAGTTAAGGTGGATACATAATCATCAACAATGGTTCACTGTCAGAACCTTCTCCTGGCTAAGTTTCTCAAGCCGTAAATTCATCAAATGTTTATAGCAACAATGTTAAACCACAGTAGTGGGTTTTCATAATACATAGATCTCTGTACCATCATCAGATAATAAGACCTTTTCTGTTCTCCGACGAAGATCCGCTTACAATGGCGGGATCCAGAAAATGGCTCTCCTCCGTGAGCTTCGCTCACCCAGGATGAAAAATTATGAAGCAGAATTAATTCGTAATTCGTACATAAATGTCCTCATTGGGCTTCTATACATTTTCTGCTATCAATAAGGCTGGTTACTGGAGTAGTCTAGTGCTGCTAGATAACACGTCATCTTCATCTGTAGTCAGCAATCCTAGATGTACGATAATACGTCTCCCATCTAGGCTTAGCAAAAAATTCAGCAAAAAGGGTGTGATTTTACCTGACTTTAGGAAAACACATACAAGCGAATAACGCACGCCATTCCTAGGCGTTAATAATGGACATTAGGAGAATCTCTGATAATACCATCATACAGAGAAACAATCTCCTTCCTAGAATAAATCACAGAGATCAATCTTCAAACTTTCTAATCGACCAGCCCATAGTAGCGACGACATGACAGCCTTCTCTGTCCACACCCAAAATCGACGCATGCGCAGGAAAGCCTTTCACCCCAGAGTTCAGCTCACAAAATAGTCCGACATAGAAATACAAAGATACAAAGATATAAGACCGAAACACCTTAAATAGTCAAGGAATAAATATAAATTCGGGCCATAAACATTTTAAGCAAGACCAATCTGTTTCTGGCCATACCAGACAAAAAATGACGTAAATCTAGTATTCATACGCCAGATTGAGACACAAGAACAGATAACCCATAGAACCGAATACAACATCGACCAATCAGGGTTCTGTCCCTTCCTAAGAATTATTGATTCTCAAATAAATACTTTTCATCAGACAAATAGTTATACTTTACATTTGTATGCCTACCAACAGTAATCTGTGCGTCACTACCACACAAAAGAATATGTGCGCAAAAATCATTTTTTTTTTCATCTGAGAGCAACATACAATAGGCTCACGACGCACGTATAATGCGCAGATGGCGAATGTCAGCGATTTATAACGCCAAATTAAGACAAAGTCGAAGTATAGATCGATCGATGAGAATATATCTCAACATCTCAGAGAAAGTATTTCTCTAAGTATAAATATTTCCAGGGAGGTGTCACCAACGCATACTACAATACTGGCAATGACACAATGCATACAATAATTTCAATCACAATTTCATATTAAGTACCATAAGTTCATGATTGACAAAGGAAAAATCATCAAACGAGTAGCCGTGAATATACATTAGTGACCCGCATGGTGTTTATACCATCACCATATCATATATTACAAATGTGTACATATTTTGATATAGAAAAAATAACTGTTGTAAAGTTAGACATATTAGAAAGTCCAAGATTTAACAGTTAGGTGTAATCATGTGGGCATCTAGACAGAATGTCTGCCATCACATTTTCTGAACCACGGATAGCTCGCACCGAGAAATGAAACGGTTGAAGAGCAATGGCGTATCGAGTTGATCTCGAGCTCTTCAAGTTTTTACTTTGAATAGCCGTACGAGCTTTCTGGTCAGTTTCCACTATGAAATGCGCGCCAAGAAGGAATCTTTGAAGTTTGAGAATTGACCAAGCCATCGCCAAAAGTTTACGGTCTAAAACCGAGTAATTCCTCTCTGCCGCATTAAGTTTTCTTGAGATATACATTACAGGATGCAGAGTTTCTGAGTACTCTTGCATTAGTGCCGCTCCAATCCCAGTGGATGAAGCGTCACTACGAAGAACAAATGTTTTATCTGTAGTAGGTAACACTAAAATAGGTGGTGTTGAAAACAAACTTTTAATCTTATCCAAAGAGGATTGGCATTCCTGAGACCAGTGGACCATATTAGGAGACCCTTTCTTTAGTAACGAAGAAAGCGGTGCCATGATAGAGGATAGATTCTGAATGAATCGTCCATAAAATTGTATAAGACCTAATAGACTTCTCACTTGCTTTTTAGTCTTAGGAATAGAGATGTTAAGTATTTTACTGGTATTATGGTCCTCTGTCTTTAGGAAACCATGACCGACACGGTGACCTAGGAAAGAAATTTCTAGGAAAGAAATTTCGCTAAAACCAATACATGCTTTAGAGGGTTTCGCTGTTAACTTATGCTCGTATAAGGTAGACAGTAATTCACCTAATCCCAAATAGGGATCTTCCCAAGTATCACTGAAAAGACAGATGTCGTCTAAGTACGCAATGACATCTGACCGATGAGATAGGATTCGACGCATCATGCGTACGAATGTAGCTGGGGCGTTCATAAGGCCGAAAGGCATGAAATTCCATTGAAACAAACCCCTCGGTGTAGAAAAAGCAGTAAGAGGTTTGGCTCGTTCACTTAATGGGACTTGCCAATATCCTTTTGACAAATCAAGTTTAGTGAAGAAATGGGATTTAGAAAGCCAAGTAAGTAGCTCTTCTAGTAAAGGCATAGGTTCAGCATCGAACTTCGTCACCTGATTCAATTTGCGATAATCAACGCAAAGACGTATGTTATTGTCTTTTTTCCGAACAATAACCATCGGCGAAGAATATGCTGAACTGGATGGTTCGACTATTTTTAATTCTATCATTTCATCCAATTCTTTCTCGACCTGTGTCTGAAAATGTATAGGTATAGGATATGGTCTGACCCTAATAGGATTATGGTCAGTTAGAATAATGTCATGTTCAATGACATTGTTGTGTCCAGGAATGTCAGTAAGGACATCCTGAAATGTTTGTAACATAGAAGAAACTTGTTGCTGTTCCTCTAGAGATAAATTAGGAGAAACAGTAACGTTTTTCCATGATTCACTAGAATGGAGTGGAATCACTGGAAAAGGGAGATTTACATCCGAGAAACTTGTTTCTTCATCCTGTATTACTGACAAGGATGAGTAATGACCATGTGGTACTGGAGAATCGTCCGTTGCCTGAAAAATAGGCTGCAAATAATCAGGACGTTCATGGAATTCCGTAAGCATATTGATGTGGAAGGTTTTATGCTTCCCATCAATATCGACAATGTAGTCAACATCGGAAATTTTCGAGATTATATCGAACGGACCTTTCCATGAGATAAGAAGTCTGTTTTCCCTACAAGGTAGCAGAACATACGCTTTGTCCCCAGGACAAAGTTGTCGTAAGGTTCTCTTCTTATTGGCAAATTGCCTTGCCTTCTGTTTGGCAAATTCAGAAGAAGAAGTTGCTAATCTGCATGCTTCGATAATCTTGTGTCTAAGCGCGATGACATATTCGTAAGAAGATTTTGTGTCATCATCAATATTATCAGCTGTTATAAGATCATGAAGCAAAGACATAGGGCCGCGCGGTCGCGCGCCGAAGACAAGTTCAAAGGGAGAAAATCATGTATGTTCATTGGGGACCTCTCTATACGCAAAGAGGGCCGCGGGCAAAACCCTATCCCAATCTTGAGGATGATCCTCAGTTATTTTCCCTACTAAGTTTTTGAGTGTTCTGTTTAGACGTTCTACCATCCCATTAGACATAGGATGATAGATACTACTCAATGATCTATCTATCTTCAGAGTAGACATCACTTGAGACATGGTATCCGATATCAATTGGGTGCCATGATCTGATAATATTTCTCCGGGGAATCCCAGACGAGAAAATATAAGCCAAAGAGCGTCTGCAATATCGGCCGTGGAAATGCTCTTCAGAGGTATAGCCTCTGGCCAACGTGTGCACATGTCAACACACGTTAAGATAAACTGATGTCCTCTGGCAGATTTGATCTTAAACGGACCAATAATGTCTATTGCCATTTTCTGAAACGGCCGAATAGGAATATCTGCAGCCTGAATAGGTGCAGCATGGCGTGGACCTTTGGATTTGACTTCTTGACATACCTTACAAGATCGGCAATAAATCCGTATGTCTTTGTTTACGAAAGGCCAAAAGAAAGCCGCAAGAACTCTTGACTTAGTACGGGAAAAACCCATATGTCCAGCACACTGAGAGTCATGAGCGTGCTGCAAAACTTTAACTCTCAAATTCTTGGGGACAAGAATCTGAGAATGCATTGACGTAGTAGAGTCTTGGACCATACGCACAAGTACGCCATTCTTCATTGTAATCCAAGATTTTCGATTTGTATCTTTATTTCGATCACGTTTCGTTGCAAGAGTGAAGAATGTCTTTAGAGTGGGATCATCTTCTTGCTGTTCTATAAATGAGTCACGAGAAATTACCAAGGGATCATCTTGGTTATGCACTTCAGCATCTTCAGTAGATGAAGTTTGAGGCATATTGAGAGCTTGTGCTCTTGTGACTACTGCATTAGCAGTTTGCATATTTTGTTCTTCCCAAGCAGCAATTTGTTGCGGAGTGCATTCTTTGACTCCGTGAATACGACCAATGATGAGATCAGCGATCGGATTCGGCAGAAGACATGCGTGCACATCTCCCGTAAAGAAAGGAGTAGCAATATTGATGATAGCAGTAGAGTACTTCTCTAAGGTGCCGCCAAATGTTACACATTTGACTACCTTGCCGGTGGCACGGGAAGGATCTACGAGTGACTGTCTATTACCAATGGTGGTGCATCCAGAATCAAAAAGAATTGAGACTGGGCTATCATTTACTAGACCTTTATGTAAGACAAGAGATCCTCTTCCATCATGCGCGACTGACGCAGGAAGAGCAGGGAGAGGGTGACCACAACTCAAAGTAGACACCGTAGTTGGTTCGAATAATGTTTTGCATTGGGGGCATTGAGATGCTCTCCCAAAATCAAAAGCAGAACATGCCATATTATTAGAGTTTTTATTATCATTAGTCTGATTACAGGCTTCATGGGACTCTTGCTGCGCAGAGTTTGCCTGATAATGTGATTTATGTCCCTTGTATTGCGATCTACCTCGCTTATTATTGCCTCTCCAATTATTATTGTTTCCTCTATTGTAACCCCTATTTGGGTTTGAGTCATAGTTCTCATGGTTACAATCATTATGTTCACGATAATGAGTATCTCTGTAATTATGGTCTTGTTGTCTCCATGACGGATGACTTGGATAGTTCCTATAATGACTTCCTCTACGGAAATTCCTATAATTGTGGCAACCCCTGTATCGAGGGCTGTCAGCTCGTCTCCAGTTCTTCGAAGAAGAACCTTGAAATGATTGATTACCTTGATTTTGATAATTATTCGAGTTACTCTTTTTATCAAACCTGTTTTGTGGTCCTTGAAATTTGTGTGAGTAATTAGGGTTGTATGGTGTTGCTGAAGCAACTGGCATACTTTCCTTAACCTTAGCATAATAGCTACATCCGGATGTGCAGTGACGTATTGGGTACAATATTGTTCCATTTCTTTTAGTGTCTTGGGTTTACGCTCATGTAGGAATTCAAGGAATGGTTTATTTACACTTGACATAATCTTGTCTCTCAGCAACAAGTCCATAAGGGCTTCATATGTCTTTTCTGTTTTCGACAACTCAATCCAACGATTAAATGTAAGACGTGTCATTGCAATGAATTCTGAGAATTCTACCCCTGTTTCAGGTACCATTCTTTTAAACAAAGACAGTAACCTTCCTCTGTCAATTGATATTTTTTTAATAAGGCTGCTCTGATAACATCATAATTATCCTGGTCAGCCTCTTCTACCAAGCTTAAATTAGTCAGTGTCACCTTTCAGTATCTCTGATAACTGATTAGCATATTGTGATCTATCCACATTATGATTTCGACAAGAACGTTCAAACCTATCTAGCCAAACTGTTATATCGTCACTGGATGGATTAAATGCTGGTAGCTTGATCTTGTAAATAAAAGGTTTACCATTACCACCAGATGACTGATTAACATTACTCATATTTGTCAATTTCAATTTTTCTAACTCAAATGCCAAAAGATTTTCCTCATGTTCCATCTTTGTTTTTTTCTCCTCAGCCTCTTTGTTTAGCTGCATTTGCATCTTTCTTTCTTCTGATTCTAATCTTTTCTGTTCAGCTTCTCTTTCTAATCTTTTCTCCTCAGTCTCTCTTTTTTCTTTTTCCATTTGCAACATGAATTTCCTTTCATCTGCCTGCATCTGCAATCTTGTATTCTCAGCGTCTATTTTCTTTTGTTCAGCCTCAGCTTCTCTTTGTAATCTTTTTTCTTGAGCCTCTCTTTCCAATCTTTTTTCTTCAGCCTCTCTTTCCAATCTTTTCTCCTCAGCCTTTTGTTTTTTCTCTTCAGCCTTCAGTTTATCAATTTCAAATTTTTGTGCTTTGTCATATTGACTGTTAGTATAATCTTCCAACATATCACCAGTCTTGCCTAGGGATTTCCCTAGTTCAATAAAGTAATCTAAAGTCGACATAATGTCTAACAATATGTGACTAGTTACCTGAAAAAGTCAATGAAATTTATTTCAAAGTAAATGAGAGCAAGTTTTAGTAAACTTGAATAACCAGCTCTCTTTATCCCAATCTCTGTGGGAGACAAGCCTTTATAAGGTCTTGTATACTCACTTGTATAATAATAATAATAATAATAGTAATAAACTACCAGTTTAATCTATACCACAAGTGTACTACCCAGCTAGTAGTGTATGATCAAATATACCTTATAGCATATGTCAACCAACAACATAAACAAAGGACAGTCAAGAAAGACAACATGGAAACATTCGCAGAAATCAAATAAGTTAAATAGGAAAACTGAAGAAAATAATCACAGAATCTGTGATGACAACCGCGAGGAAATAAACAACACAAATGACGTCACAGTGTATACATATAAAGTTGTATAGAACTAAATGACAGGAAAGATGAGACCTACAAATACAAACGGTTCTTGTGCGTTTATTCACCGGTTAAATCAAAGTCTGGAAATTTATTACCAAAACTGAGAACCGTACTTTTTCTTGACTGGAAAATGTTGATTTCACATTGTGATTTGGGAGGCAAGTTAAAAAAAAAAGCGTTTCTCTTGCATTCATAGTTGACACGCTTACGACAGACCCCCCCTCAACCCCCCCCCCCCCCCGTATTTAAAAAAAAATTTTTTTATAAACCAATAGAACGGAATTGAATCAGTTCTACAAGTTAACGGTACAAAGGAAACAAGGGAAATCGCTGCCGTTGCCTTCTCTAACTCAAGATCAGAATCAGGCACCCTTTTACAGCTGATTTGACTGATGCGTGACACCTGTTCCCTTCCTCGCTGCCGTTGCCTTCTCTAACTCAAGATCAGAGTCAGGCACCCTTTTACAGCTGGTTTGACTGATGCGTGACACATGTTCCCTTCCTCGCTGCCGTTGCCTTCTCTAACTCAGGATCAGAGTCAGGTACCCATTTACAGCTGGTTATGGAGTGTTAGAGACTTCACCATACTAGGCCCAGCATCGAGAGGTGGGGAGACCAGTTTCCTTCCTCGCTGTCTTTTCCTTCCCTAACTCAAAGTTAAGTACCCATTTATAGCTAGGTAGACCCCATCTCTCAAAGCTGGACCTAGTATGGTGAAGTCTCTAACACTCCATAACAGCTGTAAATGGGTACCTTACTCTGATCCTGAGTTAGAGAAGGCAACGGCAGCGAGGAAGGGAACAGGTGTCACGCATCAGTCAAACCAGCTGTAAAAGGGTACCTGCCTCTGATCTTGAGTTAGAGAAGGGAACGGCAGCGAGAAAGGAAGCAGGTGTCACGCATCAGTCAAACCAGCTGTAAAAGGGTACCTGCCTCTGATCTTGAGTTAGAGAAGGCAACGGCAGCGAGGAAGGGAACAGGTGTCACGCATCAGTCTAACCAGCTGTAAAAGGGTACCTGCCTCTGATCTTGAGTTAGAGAAGGCAACGGCAGCGAGGAAGGGAACAGGCCACCCCACCTCATAAAGCTGGGACCCAGTACATCGAAGTCTATAACACTTCACTCCCCTACGGCAGAATGTGCTACGTGACTACAACCTTACGAACGGCAGGCGTGTTTTAAAAAAAATTCTAAGCAACGGGGGAGGGGGGAGAGGACAATGACACTTTTTCCAGTCAAGAAAGAGTACGGTGATCGGTTTGGGTAATAAATATCCACAATTTGATTTAACCGGTGAATAAACGCACAAGAACCATACAAACAAATCAAAACAAAACTAAAGAACAGAAAAAATATTACAAAAACAACGAAGAAAAAACAACACGTCGTCACAACTAACAAAAATAGCAACAAATTGTCGCTAGCAAATTTTCAATTAAGAAAATTTGCGCCTATAGAACACTAATATAAGCTCTCTATGACGTGGGAAATCTTATATCAGTAACCTTACCCAACCGCCCACAGACATATACACAACACTATAATGCAACATGTAAACATTTAAACATAAATATATATATGTCATATAATGTAATATAATGTGTTGCACGGAAGGCTCAGATGTTATCACACAATAGTATTATAATTTACTAACAATTCATTCTGGCTTTAACTATTACAAAGTTCAATTTAGAGCAGAACACCAGAAGATCCACCGTTGAAATATAAGCACTTCTCGCTAACACAGTTAATACTTTCTAATACCCTGCTGTGCAATGATGTCTGTTCTAACACAAATGTCAACAAGCGCTGACCTAGTTACTGCCTCTGCTTGACAGGTCAGGTCACGTAACGAAACTGCTGACTAGCTGACATCGACTGTAGACTTGTAATGCTGGTGTTTATGTGTGTCGTATGCGTCCACAGGAAACGATCTGGTATCAGTAGCTGACTTCTGGCAATGTCAACTGTGCAGGTTAGATCCAGAAATCTAGCCTACCACATTGATAACGCGTTGAGGCCTGTTGACGTTTTCTTATATTTAATTGGACGGACAGATTCGACATCATACTGGCCCCCACATTGATAATAAGGCTTTTGTTGTGATGTTTGATGTTACTGCTTTCATAAGGTCATACTGGACGCGTAGATGAATGGTCAACTCGTTTCGACACAGTGCTGACATCGAGTGAGAATGTAGATGTAAAGGACGCGAATGTGTGTACAGTTCTGTTGAGTTGACAAGTCACTCACTCAATCATAAGCAGAAGTCAATAAAGGGTAGACTGCTGATGACGTTTCATACATTTAATAATGGACGTACACTTCGACATCACAATTACAGTCACTTGAACAGGTTGGCAAAAAATCATCGTATACTTGAAAAATGGGTGACAATATCAAATGTACATTTATGTGGCATGTCAATATAATGGAACGATAGTAGGCAAGCACTCAATATTCTGGTTGTCTATCGTCTCATGCTTCAACTGACTAATCGCGTCAGTTAAGGTGGATACATAATCATCAACAATGGTTCACTGTCAGAATCTTCTCCTGGCTAAGTTTCTCAAGCCGTAAATTCATCAAATGTTTATAGCAACAATGTTAAACCACAGTATGGGGTTTTCATAATACATAGATCTCTGTACCATCATCAGATAATAAGACCTTTTCTGTTCTCCGACGATGATCCGCTTACAATGGCGGGATCCAGAAAATGGCTCTCCTCCGTGAGCTTCGCTCACCCAGGATGAAAAATTATGAAGCAGAATTAATTCGTAATTCGTACATAAATGTCCTCATTGGGCTTCTATACATTTTCTGCTATCTGTTTTTAAGCAAGACCAATCTGTTTCTGGCCATACCAGACGAAAAATGACGTAAATCTAGTATTCATACGCCAGATTTAGACACAAGAACAGATAACCCATAGAACCAAATACAACATCGACCAATCAGGGTTCTGTCCCTTCCTAAGAATTATTGATTCTCAAATAAATACTTTTCATCAGACAAATAGTTATACTTTACATTTGTATGCCTACCAACAGTAATCCGTGCGTCACTACCACACAAAAGAATATGTGCGCAACACCGCCTTAACCTTCACTGAGTTGTTCTGGTACCCAGTTAATGAGGCTGGGTCGACCCCGGAGCCGTTTGCGGTATAAAAAATCCGACCTCAACTGGGGATTGACCACATGTTTGTGTTAGTTTCTTTTGAGCCCTTTCCCTTCTCCATTAGTCATTCTGTTTGTATCCACTACGGTTTTATGCCACGAGCTGTAGCTTGTAAGGTCAAAAAGGGTATGGAAGACAAGAGAGGGGTGGAGTGGAGCGCTCTGTTAATTTTCTGCATTTAGGCCTTATGCTCTTGTACTCCCTCCACGATAAATGTAAATAAAATAAAAGAGGATCAGAGATAAGAAAGCACATTTGATTTGAACATCTTTGTTTATGCTTAAATACAGATAAGGAGAAAGAATTCACATTGAAACATTCTTTTGTATTGCAATGCAGATCAGATCATCAGAAGACATACGTTTTAGTAAAATAAGTAGATAAACTTACTATTTACTTTAAAACAGAGCTTTCCTGGCCTTTTTTTGTGAAAAATTTTGAATCACAGCATGAAAATTAATTGTTCTGGCAATGTTTGATTCAATACTTAGCCTGGCCAATTCCACAAGACGTTCCTGAGACATTATAGACATTAAATAAGTCTTAATTAACTTAAGTTTGCTAAATGACCTCTCTCCAGAAGCTACTGTTGCTGGAATTAACAATTCTTAAACTAACACAAACATTTGGAAACAGGTCACCAAGTCTGTACTCTGTTAACAAGTTCAACAGATCTAATGGCAGTGCATTTACAACATTTGCTTTATGTACTGAGGGTAAATGTTGCATTTCTTTTCCAAAATCATCACCATTAAGGTCAGCAGGATATTGCGCTGCTAAAGATAAAGCTGTTCTCTCTACATCACTTTCGGACATGGTGAGATATTTCCACAAGAAATCACATTTTTCTGCCAACTGCTTAACAGCATTGAAGCAGACAATTAATCCTGCTATAAAATTGTCTACCAAAACGTAAAACACACACTTTCTGAAGTAGGTCTCTTCAGGAGTATCATCTGTGTCATTCATTTCTTCCAAGTTAGCATCAGGTGTGTTGTCGTCATGCGGCCTTGCCCTCTTACGCCTAACTCCATCACATCTATGGGAGTGTTTTTTTCTTCTATATTTAGGTTTGACGCAATCAATTTGGCTTCATTCCACATGCATTTCCTGTTGTTTCGAAGTTTTGTCAGCTTTGTGAGATGAGTTTCTATGTTTGCTACTTCAACATCCAGTGTGGCATCTCTAGCTTGGATGACCTTGTTGCACATATCTATGCCAGCTAATATTTTGTACCACACAGCTGACATTAACACACAGGCAAAAGATGTCAGATATAATAAAACTCCATGGACGTCATTTCTTGTTTTGGCCGTCATATTTAGTTCCAGGAGGTCTTCCAGTGCTAATTTAATGCCAGGCAAGTGAGCTGCAAAAGGTTTTATACATTCAACACGATCTGACCATCTTGTTTCAGACATACCATGAAGAGAACAATCAATACGGTTTTGTAGTAATTCCAAGCAATGGCTCTTTTTACAGGCCCAGGACCAGCGATGCAACTGTCTCTAGCAATCGCATTGTAAACACTATTAAACAGCTCATCACCATTAAGGCTCTTCCTCCCCAAGCATCTCATCTTAGGATTCATGAAAGTTCTTTGGGCAAGCCTGTATTCTACATGCTCCTCAAAATTCATAAGATCGACAACCCTGGCAGACCTATTGTCTCAGCCTGTTCCTGTCCTACTGAACCCATTTCTGACTTCCTCGATAGCATTTTTCAGCCTATCGTTGATAATCTTCCCTCCATTGTCAAAGACACTAATCATGCTCTTATAACTTTCTCCTCTATCCGACTCTCAGCAGACCGCTCCTACCGTCTTTTCTTGTTAGACATCTGTTCTCTGTATGCCTCAATTCCCCACTCTGATGGTCTCCGAGCTCTTCGGTTTTTTCTTGACCAGCGCACTTGTCCTTCTATATCCGCTGACACTCTTCTCCGTCTTGCTGAACTGGTCCTTCAACTTAATTCCTTTGAATTCAATGGTCAGTTTTTTTGACCAAATTAGTGGTGTTGCCATGGGAACGAAGATGGGTCCTAGCTATTCCTGCCTGTTCATGGGTCACTTGGAGCATCAGATATGGCAACAATACTTCGGTCCTTTCCCCGGGTTTTACCGCAGATATATCGATGATGACATAGGTCTCACAGATATGACCGAGACTGATTTATCCCGCTTCATCGACTTTGTCAACCACTTCTACCCCATCATCAAGTTCACCTCCCTCATCTCCACAGTATCTGTCAACTTTCTTGACATTACTATTACTATCACGCCCTCTGGCCTTAATACCTCAGTATACTACAAGCCGACAGATGCCCATAGCTACCTTCTGTATACCTCTTCTCATCCTCGGGCTTGTCGTCACTCCCTTCCATTTTCACAACTTCTCCGCCGTTTGTGCCTAGACGACGATGACTTCCACTTCCGAGCCAATGAGATGTTGGATTTCTTCCGTAGCAGACTTTATCTGGAACGTGTTCTCACCTCTGCCCTCCAACGTGTGCTCCCCATCTCTCGTCAGCAGGCCTTCAAACCTCACTATAAATCCACCGGATAGAGTCAAATTAATCTTGACCTATCACCCTCACAGTACTGCAGTCAAACAGATCCTTTTCCGTCACCTACCTATCCTCCAAGCAGATTATGTGACCCAAGAAGTATTCGGTGAAGCACCTTTGGTGGCATATAGACGCGACAAGAACCTAAAGGATCTTCTTGTTCACAGCCGTCTCCCAAAGGAGAATGCCACTCTTTTTGGCACACTACCCTGTGGTCGGACATGATGCAACACGTGCAAGTATGTCATCTCAACCCACAAGGTGTCTTTTCCTGAGGCTACGTACACCATCACCAGTAGCTTCACGTGTGAGTCGCGCAATGTCATTTATACGATCATATGTAAACGTTGCTGCAAACCTATATTGGCCAAACAGGCAAACGACTTAAGCAGATTCAGCCAGCACTTGAATGACATCTCTCAGCAAAAATCCACACCAGTTGCCATACACTCTATTGGTCCTGACCACCATGGTCCCATCGACATCCAGGTCACGGGGATCAGATATTGCTTCTCTGGCACTGCTAGCCAAGAAAAGCTTGAGAACCGCCTTATCCACCGCATGGGGTGTCTAAAACCAGCTGGTCTTAACACGCTACACAACTTTGTCTGAGGTCACCCTTTCCTCTCTTGTTCTATTTTGACTCTTTCCACTCTTATCCTATTTTTCTATTTTTCTGCCACCCTCTAATAATTTGTATGAATATATAATACAATGTTTTTAATATGTCTTGATTTTTTATTTCATATTTATTTATCTCCAACTCATTCTGTCATCGTCTATTTCCAGTCCCCACTAATATTACGTTTGGGTAGTTTATTGTTCAGTTTCGTTTTTTAGTTTCTTAGTATGTATTGTGTATCCGTATTGGGCACGCTGTACAAAAGTGTTAGGACTTCGATGCCTTTAGGGAAGTACCTAGCTGGTGTGGAATCTACTTTTACTGCAAAGTACTTTGAAGATTGCCTCTCAAGCAAAATGTGTTGTTTTACAAGATTCGAGCATTCTGCAATAAATTCATTTTGTGAGTCAGGGTACAGATAATGAACTGAAAGCCGCTCACTCCTTTTCTGTGATTCCTCTACACTTAGCACATGTTCCTGAAGGATGGGGTCCCACCTGGAGAGCAGTTAAATGAATACTAAAAAGTTTCTATTGTTTGAATCACAAATTCGATAGGATGAACTAGTAAATGCTAGACCGCGTTCTCCCAAGAAGAGTACAACATCGATGATGCGCTTTAAAACCTTTAGCACGCTGCTGTCGACATATGTTGACGAAGGTAACCTATGCTCTCCCTGCTGTTGTCGACATATGTTGACAAGCGGATATTTTCGTTTTCTAGCATTAGAATGTGTGTACACGTGACTTCACCCCCGGATGTTAAGTTTTAAACTTATCTGAGAGAGAGTTAGCTTCCGTTTCCGATCTTTTTTAGTAATGGGTGCATTCGCGTTTATTTTCTGTGAATTTTTTTAATCGAAATGAATCGGCATCGAACACGCGGCCATTTTCGCTCTAATTTTATTGTATTCTGACGCCATGCGGTGGGGATGAGATTTTTGTCATTATAAGCACTAATATCGGTTCTCAGAATATGGTTGATGACAGAGATGGAAACGAAAGTAGAATGTCATTGCTAGTATGTAAAAGTTTAGGGGTTAGGATTAGATTTATCGGAAAGATTTAGGGTTACGACCGAATGTCACTGCTGACATGGGCGTTTGTTGCTTTGCTACTGATGATGGGTGTAACGAAAAGATTGTCATTTGATTTGTATTGGTGAAATGACTTTCATTGAGATGCAAGAGATAATTGAGATATGGACACTTCGTTTGTTGGTTATTTTATTTTATTTTTTTTTTATTTTAAAATTAAAAAAAAATTTTTTTTTTTAATTTTTTTATCGTTTTTTTCATCTTTCCTTTCCTCTCTTCCTATCACATCTAACATGTACACAAACAAATTTTATATCACCAGATTCACCATTCATTTATTTATATAAATTCCAAAAATGATAGCAATTGACCAAGAAACACAAAAACTATAGACATTACAAGTCGCCCACTATAAAAACGGGGGGGTTGTGAAAAAGAATGCAGCTGCAGGGCAAGTTTTCGGGAAAAGAATGCAGCGTGTGTGACGAATTTACCGTGATACAACGTTAAAATATCTCCAAATATAAGGATAAAATGTAGGGATAAAAATAATGCGTAAGATACTAGGAGACATGCTCGCCCATGCCCGCTTTTCCTACCGCCATTCAAACTAACTAGTTAGACGTGCAGACGAAACGGTTTACCCTTTGTAGACGGGAGGGAAACGGAGATCAAAAAAGGAAAAATATGACTGAACACGTGTTTGAATCTAGAAAGGCTAAAAGACGCAATTGGTAGTAAAAGAAAAAAAATTCACGTCACTAGTTGACACAATGTAAGGAAATGGACAAAAATAGTCCGTAGCTCTTATTCGAAACAGTCATTTCTTGGACGTTTTTCGATACTTGGTCGTTTTATTTGAATTCAGCGGCAAACGCCGTAGAGAAGGTTCGCGAACAAATTTCAAAAAACTAAACTTGAGAAAAAATATGTTTTTTCTTAATAATAGAGTTATGAATATAAAACTTAGCTAGTTTGATAGCCCATCTTAAGCAGAGAACTAATATACTTTAAATTATACAGACGGATAGATAACAAGGAAGATATTGACAAAAGACTGTATTGTTCATATCAGACTAGCGACTGTACTGTCCATACTTTCACTAAAGTTTCAAATTTTCGTCCTTGAGACACGCAAATGCAAAAATCAAGCTGTAATGAAAGAGAGGGGGAAGGTGGAGAATTGTGGCTAAAAATAACTTAGGAGGCAGATTTGTGCAGGGTATTGCATGAAGTTGGTCCAAGAACCAAGCGTGTTTTTTTATGAAAAAACAAGTAGAGACAGACGGACCAACAGACAATAATACATACTTGACTGAGATCTGACTGAAATTTGACTTTTGGTTGTAGATTTGAAAAGTTAGGGGGGAAGTCTGTGATTGGGCAAATGTAATCATATTAGCGGGACAGAGAAGCGCATTTTTGCCATTTGATACAATTCTGTCCAGGGACACAGTCGGTTATTGCCTGTGGTGTTTTTCCCAGAAGATATTACATACATTTTAGTGGGACGCCATCATATAGCCAGCAGCTCAGCTGAGTTTTGCTAGCAATTAATTGTGTTCTCAATTCTGAATTCTGGTAAGAATGAAAGCATTTATTTTGTATATTTTAATATTTCGAGTCATTGATACTGCCATATCATATAAAATGATTACGACAAGTAAGTGCTCGCTCTAGGTCCCCAGCCCAAGTTCAGGGTCTAGAGACAAACAAAATATATGGACGCCTAACTAAGACTATGGAAGGCGGATCTATTGTTGAGATCAGTGGGAACATATCACCTATCTTATTGAATAAAAGGAAACTATTGAACATATCTCAGATGCAATGCAGTCTTGGGGAACTAGTACTATATGAAAACAACTGGGTAAGATGTGCTGTGTGGTCAGAGAGATCTGACCCATTCTGTGTAATGTTGGTGTGTTGTGCTGTGTGTAAGAGTGGTGCAGTAAATAGAGTACTGACACATAGCACAAATTTTGTTTCAGAATTGTGAGTTTCTGTTGTGGCACTAGGGTAGTGCCACATAAGTAATCAAGATTACACAAGCAGATATGTGTGCCGCCTAACAGTGGTGTCGGTGCAGTCTAGCATTGTATTCTAGCTACCGAGAGGAGTGGGCCACTGGAATCCAGCATCAGATCTTCACAGACAAGATGAGTGAATTAGTGGCCTGCTGAGGATTCACCAGAACTCTTAACTATTCATAAATATTTCCCCATCACAATATACTGAATTTTGGGAAATAGAACATTTTCTAAAGTCTATAAGACAATGGACAAAGCTAGTTCTAGTCACAGAGTGGGTGTGATGACACCACCCCAACAGCACATCCAGTAATAGTTCTCCCAGAGACATTATAAATATAATTAATATTAACCAGTCTTATAAAATACCTATGTACACACATGCCATTTTATTATGCCATATATTTATGCATTCCATTTATAACTCCATATTATTTCATATGTTCTGACCAAATAAAACATTGGTTCAGAACAAATAAATTTAGAAAAAATTTTAATATTGAAACTAAAATAGTCTGAGTTAGTTCAGTGTGTTATAAATTTTATTAATATTATTAGACTTAGCAATTATCTGTGTGTGTTTGTATATTCTACTACAACACATTACATTTCAGTACCCTAGACTTTTAACGTAGCTACATTCATAATAGTAAAAGAGATATGTTTGAGGTCGTAAGTGGTAGTAAGAAGGGCCTTCTGTAATTCACATAAACATTTATCTCAGGAGCCTTCACAGCTGACCTCATACATTACATTAGGAAACACAACAACCATACAGTACCATCAAAAACCACTACAGCGTGCTAAAGGTCCAATTCTATAGGTGAGTTCAATGAACACATTTTTGAAGCCACACTTAATCCAAATTGAAAGAGCGTTTGTTGACCCAATGTTTTAATTTTCCTCTCGTTCTTTCTTGTCTTTTCTTTTCTGGGCTCCTGATTTATGAGAATACATTTTGGAGAGATGATTTATAATTTATACTTTTATATCTGACAAAAGGGAAAAAAAGACAATAAGACAAAAAATATTATATACTAATAATTTAGTACGACATTCAGCAACTCCAACCTCAACGCCTGCGTTATTCTAACTTTTCTTCTGATGAGTCCTATGCCCTCTCGAAGCTCCGCCGCAGAGATGACATTGTTATCAAACCGGCAGACAAAGGAGGTGCCATTGTGGTATGGCGCAAGGACCTGTATCTCCAAGAAGGCAATAAACAGCTCACCAACAGCTCCTTCTACCAGCGCCGTGACATTGATGCGACAGTCCTCAACAATCGTCTGGTCCATGACACCATAAAAAGTCTTATCGCCAACAAGTCCTTACCTTCTAGCGCCTCTCATCTCCGTATTGATAATAGTTGTCTGGGCAAGCCTGTGTTTTATATGCTTCCCAAAATTCATAAACCCTCCAACCCTGGGAGACCCATTGTCTCGGGCCTGCCCTACCGAACATTTGTCAGACTTTCTCGACGGCATCTTCCAGCCTATTGTAGAGCAGCTTCCTTCCTTCTTAAAGGACACCAACCATGCCCTAACTACTTTTTCCTCTATCCAGCTTTCCCCAGATTGTACCTACCGTTTATTTCTGTTAGATGTCTGCTCGCTTTACACTTCCATTCCTCAATTTGATGGTCTCCGAGCTCTCCTGTTTTTCCTGGACCAGCGCACGTACCCTTCTATCGCTACAGAGACTCTCCTGCGCCTTGCAGAACTTGTCCTTCGACTCAATTCCTTTGAGTTCAATGGACAGTTCTTTGACCAAGTCAGTGAAGTTGCTATGGGCACCAAGATGGGTCCCAGCTATGCCTACCTCTTCATGGGCTACCAGAATTATCAGGTGTGGCAGCAGTATCCTGGACCTTTTCCATTGATGTACTCGTATCTTAGATACATTGATGATGGCATAGGTCTCACTGATATGCCAGAGAATCACCTGTCTAGGTTCATTAACTTCATCAACAACTTCCACCCTGCGATCCAATTCACCTCTCACATCTCCACTGTCTCTGTTAATTTCCTTGACATTGTTGTCACCATTCTCCCCCCCCCCCCCCCCCCCCCCCCCCCCCCCCCCCCACCTTAACACTTCGGTATACAACAAACCCACCGACGCACACAGTTACCACCTTTATACTTCCTCTCATCCTAAGGCTTGTCGTGACTCCTTGCCTTTCTCACAACTTCGCCTCCGTCGGTTATGCCAAGATGATGACAAATTTCTATGCCGAGCACAAGAAATGTTGGACTTGTTCCGTAGGAGACAGTTTCCACAGGATGTTCTTACCTCTGCCTTAGAGCGTGTTCTCCCTATCTCACGTCTAGAGGCCCTCAAACCCCGCCACAAAAACCCCTCTGATAGAGTCAAGTTAATAATGACCTATCACCCTCACAGCACTGCTGTCAAAAGGATCCTGCATCGTCATATACCTCTCCTCCAAGCTGACCCAGCGGCGCGGGAAGTGTTTAGTGAGCCACCCTTGCTGGAATATAGACGGGATAAAAATTTGACGGACCTCCTAGTCCACAGCCGTTTGAAAACCGTCAACGATGGCCACTTTGGGACCAAGCCATGTAACCAAACACAGTGTAAGACATGTCAGTATGTAATCGAAACACGTTCAGTCTCGTTCCTTAAGGCCAAGTTCACCATCACTCATGGCTTCACATGCGAGTCACGCAACGTCATTTATGCTATTATTTGCAAACGTTGCAATATTACTTACATCGACCAAACGGGCACACGACTAGGCGACCGATTCTGCAGACACCTCTACGACCTCTCTCAGTTGAAATCCACACGTGTGGCCATCCACTTCAATGGCCCTGGCCACCACGGTGCCACTGACATCCAGGTGACAGCCGTCAGATCCTGTTCCTCGGACGCCAACAGTCGGTTTCGCCTGGAACAACGCCTCATCCATCTTATGGGTTGCCTTAAATCCAACGGTTTGAATACCCAACATTATTTTGTCGGAGGCGTCCTTGTCTATCTAGTCCCAGTTGTATTATGACTTTCTACTATGACTGCGATCACCCGTATTTTTATGTTTTATTATCACTTTTCCCTCACCTTTTATTTATTTTTTTTATTTAATTTTTTAATTTTTTTTAATATTAATTATTATCTTATTTTATTTAATTTTAATTTCTAATTTTCTATCTTTCCAGTTTTTTATAATTTTTTTTATAATTTTTTTATTTTTATTTATTTATTTTATTCATTCTCTCCCCCCCCCCCCCCCCTCCACTTCCGCTTTCCGGTTTAGTGGTAGCCATCTTTGCTCCAACATGTGACTGGACATAAGGGAGTGTTTTTTTTCTCTTATTTTTATAGTTTCATGTTCTCTACTTAATTCTCACTTTCTTTCCCTTCTGTCTCTTGTTTGTCTGTCCCTGACGAAGACCTTGTGGCCGCAACGTAAGATTTTCTTGTCCTTTCTCTTTGTAAGACGTATTACTATTTGTGTGTTTTTGTATTTTTTTTTTCATTCTACCGTAATAATTTAGTAGAAGTAGTGGTAGCAGTGGTAGCAGTTGTAGCAGACTAGTAGTAATAGTCTGCCATCAATGGTACCTATACCTTGTAGCGGTATGGCAGCTTGTGTACCCTGACAATCCCCAGAGCTATGCCAGTGGGAGTTTTACTCCTGGTAGGTTCAACCATGCTGGACTGGTCTGCGTGGGTAGGGGTCAGACAAAAGCTGGTACCCTGGTCCTCCAGGTTGGGGGTTTTAGCACAGGGCCGACACCCCTGTCTGTGTAAAAAATCACACACGTTACGGAAACAGCAATAAATGGAAATACTTTGATGCGGGACGGACATCCGGAGTCTCAGGCTCGTATGACTGACAGTGGTGAAATCCGAAAGGAAGCCACTGGCATGAAAACGGATGCCCAGACCGCAAAACACGAAACCAGAATTGGTTTTTGGAATGTCAGAACTATGAACGAGGCAGGAAAGCTGAGACAGATTACAGCAGAGATGAGGAATTACAAACTACATATCCTGGGAATAAGCGAGAGCAGATGGACAGGGATGGGGAGAATAAAAACAGCTACAGGGGAAACAGTACTTTATTCTGGTAGAGAGGACGGTCAGCACAACGAAGGTGTAGCCATTATCCTTAAGAAAGGAATGGAAAGGTCTCTACTGGAATGGAAACCCATTAACAACAGACTAATAAGAGCAAGACTGAGAGGGAGATTCACCAACACCACAATTATACAATGTTATGCACCAACAAATGACAGCGACGAAGAGATCAAGGACGAGTTCTATCAACAGGTACAAAAGGAAATGGAAACTGTACCCAGGTACGATCTTATTATAGTAATGGGAGACCTAAATGCGAAAGTTGGAACACACAATAATTATAACGAAAGAGTAATGGGGAAATGCGGCAGTGGAACAGTAAATGAGAATGGGGACAAATTAATAAGCTTCTGCAGTATTAACAACCTGGTCATCGGAGGAACACTTTTTCAACACAAAGAAGTGCACAAGTTAACATGGGAATCACCAAACGGACGAGACAAAAACCAGATAGATCACATAATGATCAATGGCAGATGGAGACATGCACTACAAGACGTGAAAGTAAGAAGAGGCGCAGATGTGGGAAGTGATCATCACCTAGTAGTAGCAAGACTGAAGGTGAAACTCAGAGCTGCTGGACCAGTTGCAGTCAAACAGAAAAGATACAACATCACGAAACTTAAGGACCCCCTCACCAGAAAAGCGTTTGTGGTCGACGTAAAGAGACGATATCTGATTACCAAAAGCCAGGAAAGAACAGAGACCGACGATGTGGACCAGAAATTCAACACCATCTCAACAATATATAAAGAAAGCAGCAAGTCATGCTTGGGATTCCAGGAAAGAAAGAGCCAAGACTGGATAACACCAGAAACGCTAAACACCATAGCGAAGAGAAAGGAAATGAAAAGGAAGAAAACAGAAGCTAAGTCTCCCAGGTTAAAGGCAATATATAGTGAACAGTACAGTCAACTGGACAAGGAAGTAAAACGTCAAACCCGTGCTAACAAAAGGACATTTCTGGATGACCTTGCAAGACAGGCAGAAGAGGCAGCACTGAGAAATGAACAAAGCACAGTTTATAAAATAACTAAAGCTATCAGTGGAAAACGAGGTGCAAACAACATAACGTTAGTAAGAGACAAGCAAGGAAATCTCATCACCACAGCACAGGGGCAGGAAACAAGGTGGGCAGAGCACTTCAGAGAAATACTGAATAAGGAACCACCAGAGACTCAGCTGAATGTTCCTGAGGCTGAAAGTGACTTAGACGTAAATACAGACATTCCACGAAAAGAAGAAATTATCACAGCTATCAAAGGGCTAAAAAATGGAAAAGCGCCTGGTCACGACAATCTGAATGCTGAGCTATTCAAGACAGACCCTGAACTAGCAGCAGAACTATTAGAACCACTATTTGCACAAGTCTGGGAAACTGAGACAACACCAATAGAGTGGAGTAAAGGAACAATTGTCAAATTGCCCAAGAAGGGCGACCTTGCAGACTGCAACAACTGGAGAGGAATTACCCTCCTCTCAGTTCCCAGCAAAATACTAGGCAGGATAATCATCCAGAGAATTTCAAAAGCAGTTGACCATAAACTGAGGAAAGAACAAGCGGGCTTCAGAAAGAACAGAAGATGTGCAGATCATATATTTGCCCTCAGGAACATTATAGAGCAGTGCTCAGAATGGCAGAGACAGCTGTACATTAACTTTGTTGATTTTGAAAAGGCTTTCGACAGCATACACAGGGACAGCCTATGGAAAATTCTGAGGGCTTATGGAATTCCCAGCCGCATTGTTTCCATTATAAAAAAAGCCTCTATTCTAACTTTACGTGCAGTGTTGGATCGAGTAATGTAACTTTCGAAGTGAAAACAGGAGTACGACAGGGATGCCCCTTATCAACAACATTATTTTTGACAGTCATAGATTGGGTGATGCGCCAGACAACAGAGGGCAGTCCAAGAGGAATTAGATGGACAATGTTTTCTACACTGGAAGATTTGGAATATGCAGATGACATTGCACTGCTCGCGCATTCACACCAACACATTCAAGACAAAACTGATAGACTGAATAAGTATGGCCAGCAGGTTGGCCTGAACATCAATCTGAAGAAGACGGAGGTCATGACACTAAATGTGGGCAATCCTGAGCCAATAACAGTAAGGAACCAGAAGTTAGAACAGACAGACACATTTACTTACCTAGGAAGCATAGTAACACCTGACGGCGGAACAAGCAAGGACATTAACAACAGAATGAATAAAGCGAGAACAGCCTTTGCTATTCTCAACAACATTTGGAAGTCTTCCCAGTACAGCACAAACACCAAATTAAGACTGTATGAGAGCTGCGTACTTTCTGTGCTTCTCTATGGTGCGGAATGTTGGAGAGTAACAGAGAAGGAAATGTCGAAACTGTCCTCCTTCCACACACAATCTGCCTAAGGAAAATTCTCCGAATCTTTTGGCCAAACACCATCAGCAACCAAGAACTACTTATTCGGAGTAACCAGGAGGACATGCACACCATCATAGCTGGCAGACGCTGGAGTTGGGTTGGCCATGTCCTCAGAAGGGACCCTGATACCATCGCAAGAACAGCTATGCTATGGACCCCCGAGGGAAAGCGAAAGAGAGGCCGACCAAAAACAACTTGGCGGAGAACTGTGGAAGCTGAGATGCAAAGAATGAACCACAGTTGGGGCACTGTACGAAGGATGGCCGCCGACCGAGCAAAGTGGAATCAATTTGTTGCTGCCCTACAAGACGCCACCAGGCGTGATGGCCGCTGACTGCTTTGACGGTTGGCGGTTATGGATCAAAGAAGAGAGAAGAAGAAGTAGTAATAGTAGTATAAGTAATGTTATAGAGATAATCTTTGCACAGTTGACACATTAGTTATCGGCTATCCAATAAAAAGGGCCAGTAAATTGTGGTCAAGGCAAAATAACCAATCATTGTCCCTCGAAATCGTTTTACAAGCAATTTTATTTGAATTTATTAGACAAAGTAATAGCATATATTACCTAAAAAACCAAAAAAATTAAGGTGTCATCAAAACTAAGGGATATATATATATATATATATATATATATATATATAATTTAAACCTATAAACCTAAGCTTTTTTTCAATTTTGCTTATTACCATTATAAAAAATAATCACGTAACTTGTAATGGTATACCTGGAAATATTTTCCCCATTAGGCCTATATCTAAAAAACGAAAAACTCATCTCATCTCATAATAGGAACCTCTTCTACCCCGTAAAACGAAGTGTAGAGGTGACCCAAAAAGCACAAAGCTCCTGGGCAAAACAAAAACAATTAAGTAAAACTCACCTATACATGACAAGTGCCCAATGCACACTGACAAATAAACCGTTGGACCAGCGTTGGTACAAAACGTTTCTTTTAAAATATACCAGACTTAATAACTAAAAAGTACCAAAAAAGTACCAAATACAATAAAAACTATTCCAGGTAAGCTGGTAGCTCTGTATATGCTTGTCGTGCTTAGATAGGTTTTAAGTTATGTAAAGTCACGCCTGAGTATAGGAGATGGTGATAATACGTGGGAAGTAAGGTGTAAGAAATAGATTTTCACGAGTGAATAGTTAAGGAGAAGATCTGTCTCTGGACTGAATAGTTCTCTGGTCCAGGCTATCTGAACGATTATAATTTATTATCAGACAATCTTTCACCCCCTTATATTGGGAAATATAAGTTTACTATACACGCACACACACCCACAGCTATGTGACAACAAGACACACAAACGTGAAAAAACTATGGTTAAATGGGTATGGGTCTGTCGTGAAACATTCTAAATCCACATATCTAAATCAGAAAGTAAATGTAAAGCCTAACGAATTAATTCAATAAAGGAAAGAAGAATGGTAAAAGAACAGCGCGGTCACAATAGCGTACGCCTGTGTTATAGAACGTCATACTAGTTAAATAAGAAATCCCCTTTTCTACTCCGTCTGCATAATTGTAACACTTTCACGTTTGCTAGTAAAGCCTACTGCATAAAATACACGCGTTTCTAAAAATAAAACTGGTACTGTGTTTCTTAGAAAACCTTGAGATAGACACACTGCGTAATGACCTAGATTAATATGACATTAATGTCATTTTATGCACTACGTAAACGAAAAGACAGACGGGCTTAGAAGAGAGAGAGAGAGAGAGAGAGAGAGAGATGTACGGAGGAACGCATGCAATACTACCACGTCGTCTAGCGATATAAAATTAATGCCACCCCACGCGAAAGGCATGCAGGCTTGCTTTTTTTCAAATAAACAGGGACAAAAAACACTACCAATACGAGGTAAGGTTTTAAAAAACATGTTTAATGCTTATTAGGAAACATGACACAATACTGTTTTACGTCTGAAATCCTGACATTAGCCTGACAGTACAGAAGACACCCCATCATATAGAATTGAACGAGTGGTAGAAGAAAATACATATTTTGAACGCAGCCACTTAGCTCCATTAAACTTATATATTTGGGTGCCTTAGGACTTGCTGACAAAGAATATGTTAGGTGTTAAGCAAATAGTCTAATAATTAACAAATTATAGCCAAAATATTATAGTGGTGTTGTCTGACAACACAGGATCATATTTGCTCATAATGGCGTGCTTGGACACTGCTTTAGAGGAAATGAGGCCACCACGTTAAATCCGATTTGATTGGCTAGAATAATATGTAAGGCGAAACATGATTAGTCGATTGCAAATACTATTTTTGGTTGTTAATGGAAACGATAGGAAGGGTACATTTTTTCAAAAGCTTTTGTAAACATGGTCTCATTGGCTAGACCATTTAATATAGTCAATAAGGAGCGTCTGTTCAGTGCCACTTTTTGAAAATAAACTTTGTAGAAGCAAGTGCGTTGAGAACCAGCTCATATTTTTCTAATAAAAGCCTGGGACAGAGGCAGATCGGAGTTGTGCCATAACTCATCGCCAGTCAACGTACTTGTTTAATATTTCCTTGAATTGTGGTAAGCTAGACATATTTGATATCTTTTGATGAAAATTGAATGTGAATTGATAATTTATGTCTGTATGTGTGTGGTTCAGTAACAAACATGAGGCAAAGCCTAGATATTGCTCCACCAGGGAAAAAACGTGTCGGAGAGGAGTATAACTGCATGGGATT
Source organism: Oreohelix idahoensis (assembly GCA_024509875.1). NCBI lineage: Eukaryota > Metazoa > Mollusca > Gastropoda > Stylommatophora > Oreohelicidae > Oreohelix > Oreohelix idahoensis. The sequence continues at coordinate 387,817 of JAMPIV010016195.1, read as the reverse complement.
GCCAAATAGTACTATGACACCTATCTTATTAAATAGAAGGAAATAATGCTGGAATTGCAGAGGCGTTGTAACTATTAGGGAGAGGAATACTGGTGTATATTGTTTCATGAGAAGCTAGCAGTTGGGCTACCGTGCTGAACTCGGTGTTTGTTATGTATTGTGCTTCAGTGTGGAAATAGATTATAAATTAGTTCTGAAGTAGGAGGTACAACCTTCTTGTTTCAGGGACCGTGGTACTAAAGTATTAAAGCAGCACCTGGTCTGAGTTTTGCTGAATCCAGAGGCTGGTAGCATACTCCTTGGTCAAGATATCGACCAGTGTTGTTTCTCAAGAAAACGATGAAGCAAGCGAGCAGAAAAGAATTAATACATATTTTAAAAGTTAACACTTGACTTATTAAGATAGTCTTATAGAGTGTTCTATGTATGTGAGTGTCACAGTGTTGTAAAGTATCGTGGATTAAATTAAATTGTTTATCTGTCTGTTGGTTGTTGTGAACATACACTTCATCACTATCATAACCCTAGACATTCAACGTAGTCATCACAATATTCCAGAATAAGTCTGACCGAGGTCTAAATGTGGTAGCAAAGTAAGGTCATCTGTAACACACCACACTTATTAGATACAGATACCTTCACAGCTGATCTCAGTCAGTACACTAAGTCCCCTATAAATATTTATAACATCCCACTTTACCACATATATTGGGGTCCTGTGCGGGATTTTGAATCTTCTCCTATTATATATATTGTGGGTAATTCACTTCAGGGAATAATAAAAAATTAAAAGGTATCCTGGGGTGGAAAATAAATACGGTTGAGCTCTCAGTACTTGTGGTTGTCCTTAGATAATTAGTTATAGACTGACTTGTTTAAGTTAGACATTGTATAAATTTGCCTGTTAGACAATGGCCGACCTGGTAAAATTTCGATCTGCTGCTATGCAGGTTGCTAAAGAGTTAGGAATGGACGGGCAAGTTATGATTGCTTATGTCACTGCTGAATGTGACAAATATATTGAACGTGAAGAAAGAAAATTTGAAGCAGAAAGAAAATTAGAATCGGAAAGATTAGAAAAAGAAGCTGAAAGAAAGTTAGAGGCTGAAAAAGAAATTAAGAGGTTGCAGATTGAGGCTTACAAAGAGGCTAGGGCATTAGAGGCTGAGGCTAAGAAGTTAAAATTGGAGGCTGAGGCTAAGAAGTTACAATTGGAGGCTGAGGCTAAGAAGGTCCAATTGGAGGCAGAAAGAGAGGAAAGAAGATTGACTGCAGAAAGGGAAGCAGAAGAAAGAAGGCAGGCTGCACAGAGAGAAGCAGAAAAGGAGGAGAAGAGATTACAAAGGGAACATGAGTTACGACTAAGGGAGTTTGAGTTTCAAAGCCATGCTCCTGAGAATGGTGCCAGTCCCTTTACCTCTGATGCCTCTGCTAGTCAGGGAGCCTCAACCTCAGCTATGAACTTTCATTTAGATCATTTTGTTGAGAAAGAAGATGATATCGAGAGCTATTTAAATAGATATGAACTATTAGCTACCACGTATGGGTTAGAGAGAGAAAGGTGGAGCTTAAAGTTATCTCAAGGGCTTCGTGGTACAGCTTATGAAGTTTTCGCCAAAATGAGCAGAGATGATCAAGAAAATTATGACATGCTAAAGCAGGCTCTTTTGTTAAGATATGAAAAGAGTGGAGAATTTTATAGAAAAAAATTTAGGAATGCTAAACTACTGTCAGGTGAAACCTATCACCAGTTCTCTGCACGGTTAGAGACATACTTGGAGAAATGGACTTCTCTGGGGAAAACCCAAGATCTTAAAGAAATGATCCTTATAGAACAATTAAGAGAGTCCATGGCTCCAGACCTGAAAAAGTTTCTCATGGAACAAGGTGCAGAGAGGCTGGGTGAGTTACTAAATGTCGCTGAAAGGTATCAAGCAGCTCAGGCAGAGGTAACAAGTAATAAAAAGAAACAGGTAGATAATTTTAAGGCACCACAGAACTTTAATAAATTTGATCCTAGAGATCAGAACAAAGGTAAGCACCAGTTTGATAGGCCACGGTATGACAATAAAAATAAAACCCCACAATTCGATGAAAGGAAATTTGATGAAAGAAAATCTTTCAACCAAGGAAAAAGGTGGTGTACAAAGTGTAAGATGAACAATCATACCACTGAAAATTGTTGGAATAAAACTCCTCGTTTTGCTGCTATGAAATCTGGGAAGAAGGGAACAAAGGTCAAACCTGAGGAACTACAGGAACCGTACCACCCCCCAGTGTGTGAAGATGTAATCTGTAATGGTGTCACCATAAGGTGTTTATATGATACAGGTTTAGATTATGATTCAGTTGTGAGTTCTCACCTGGTGCAAGCAGATCAATACACCACAGAAACAGTGGAAATTCAAGCTGCAACCAAGGAAGTAGCGACCATGACACTCCCTATCGCTAAGATACATGTAAAAACGCGATATGTGGAGGGAATAATCAAAGCAGCAGTGATAAATGAACCAATCTACCCTCTGATATTGGGGTGTAGATATGTCTTCCTGGGGAATCCCAAGAGACCTGTGATATTGGCAACGGTGCAGACCAGATCACAGTCCAAAAAGGAGGAGGAAAATCCAATAAATACTCATCCAGATGAGATGAGGAAGGCACAGGCGGAGGATAAGACACTCAAGCCGTGTTTCAAGAAGTTGCCCAAATGTCATACACCTCCAGGCAAGGGAGAATTTTATATGAAGAACAAGCTGATTTATAGGAAGGCTGGATCTGAATCCAATGGTCACGGACAGCTGGTCCTTCCCACTTCATATAGGACTAAAGTGTTGGAACTAGGGCATGCGATTCCCTTCAGTGGTCATATGGGGACCAGCGTAACAGGACAGCGTATAGCTTGTCACTATTTCTGTCCAGGAATAACTGAAGATATCAAACGATATGTAAAATCCTGTCCAGAGTGCCAACGAGTAGCACCTAAGCATTGGACTGCACCAGCAACTCTGGGGGAAATGCCCATAGTGGGAACACCCTTTGAGAGAGTTGCCGTGGACATTGTGGGACCTCTCACTCGAACCAAGAGGAGGAACAGCTACATTCTGACTCTGGTGGACACTTGTTCTATGTGGGGAGAGGCGGTAGCCCTGTCATCGATTGACTCTAAACATGTGGCAGAGGCATTACTCACAATTTTCACAAGGTTAGGCTTTCCCAACCAAATCTTGACTGATAATGGCTCTCAGTTCAAGGGGAAACTAACAGCAGAAGTTTTCAGGATCTTCCAGGCCAAACACTTCCATTGTAGTGTGTACCATCCCCAAGGGAACGGCCAAGTGGAAAGATTTAATGGCACGTTGATGTCGATCCTGAGAAAGTTGGCACACGAAAAACCAGATACATGGGACCAGTACCTTCACGCCGCCCTCTTTGCTTATCGGGAGGTACCCCATAGTTCAACCGGTATGGCCCCGGCAACATTATTATTTGGAAGGCCAATAAAAGGTCCACTCGAAGCTCTGTTAAGAACGTGAACTGATGAAAAGGCAGAGGAAAATATTACATCCTCATACCAATATGTGAATGAGCTGACCACTCGTTTAAAAACTGGCTGGAAACTTGCCAATGAAAATTTGAGACAAGCCAGGAAAAAATATGCTGCCTATTACAACAGGAAAGCTAAAGACAGAGATTTGGCTGTGGGAGAGAAGGTACTGCTTCTTCTACCCGGTAGTCAGAATAAGTTACAAATTGGATGGCAAGGTCCATATACAGTTCTAGGGAAGGTGTCTAGAACAAATTATGAGATAGATAAGAAGGGGAAAGAAAAAATCTATCATGTGAATCTCCTGAAGAAATATTTGGAAAGAGAACATCAGGAAGAGACACACTTGTTGACCTTGGCCATTGCACCGAAGATGAAAAAGGAACCACTTTCATCATTAAAGTATATTTCTGGAAAAACTAACTTGGGTGCGGATTTTCTAAGCCGCCATCCGTGTGATGAGAATCACCGTAAGCACCAGGAATAATATTTAATTTCTCTATGTGTATATAGAATTATAGACTGACATATAATGTCTGTTTTAAGTGGGGAGAATTTGTCGTGAAACATTCTAAATCCACATATCTAAATCAGAAAGTAAATGTAAAGCCTAACGAATTAATTCAATAAAGGAAAGAAGAATGGTAAAAGAACAGTGCGGTCACAATAGCGTACGCCTGTGTTATAGAACGTCATACTAGTTAAACAAGAAATCCCCTTTTCTACTCCGTCTGCATAATTGTAACGCTTTCACGTTTGCTAGTAAAGCCTACTGCATAAAATACACGCGTTTCTAAAAATAAAACTGGTACTGTGTTTCTTAGAAAACCTTGAGATTAGCCTGACAGTACAGAAGACACCCCATCGTATAGAAGTGAACGGGTGGTAGAAGAAAATACATATTTTGAACGCAGCCACTTAGCTCCATTAAACTTACATATTTGGGTGCCTTAGGACTTGCTGACAAAGAATATGTTAGGTGTTAAGCAAATAGTCTAATAATTAACAAATTATAGCCAAAATATTATAGTGGTGTTGTCTGACAACACAGGATCATATTTGCTCATAATGGCGTGTTTGGACACTGCTTTAGAGGAAATGAGGCCACCACGTTAAATCCGATTTGATTGGCTAGAATAATATGTAAGGCGAAACATGATTAGTAGATTGCAAATACTATTTTTGGTTGTTAATGGAAACAATAGGAAGGGTACATTTTTTCAAAAGCTTTTGTAAACATGGTCTCATTGGCTAGACCATTTAATATAGTCAATTAGGAGCGTCTGTTGAGTGCCACTTTTTGAAAATAAACTTTGTAGAAGCAAGTGCGTTGAGAACCAGCTCATATTTTTCTAATAAAAGCCTGGGACAGAGGCAGATCGGAATTGTGCCATAACTCATCGCCAGTCAACGTACTTGTTTAATATTTCCTTGAATTGTGGTAAGCTAGACATATTTGATATCTTTTTGATGAAAATTGAATGTGAATTGATAATTTATGTCTGTATGTGTGTGGTTCAGTAACAAACATGAGGCAAAGCCTAGATATTGCTCCACCAGGGAAAAAACGTGTCGGAGAGGAGTATAACTGCATGGGATTGCCAAATAGCACTATAACACCTATCTTATTGAATAGAAGGAAATAATGCTGGAATTGCAGAGGCGTTGTAACCATTAGGGAGAGGAATACTGGTGTATATTGTTTCATGAGAAGCTAGCAGTTGGCCTACCGTGCCGAACTCGGTGTTTGTTATGTATTGTGCTTCAGTGTGGAAATAGATTATAAATTAGTTCTGAAGTAGGAGGTACAACCTTCTTGTTTCAGGGACCGTGGTACTAAAGTATTAAAGCAGCACCTGGTCTGAGTTTTGCTGAATCCAGAGGCTGGTAGCATACTCCTTGGTCAAGATATCGACCAGTGTTGTTTCTCAAGAAAACGGTGAAGCAAGCGAGCAGAGGAGTCAGTTATCCTGCCGCCCACACAGAAGTTAAGATTTCGTTGGCCAGAGCAGCTCAATCTTGTGTATACCCCCCTCTAAACTTGACTGTACATTAAATAAAGAGGGACAGTTATTTGTTTCAAATAAAAGAAACTGTGAACCTTTCCAATATTATTTCCACCAGAAACAAACACTTGAAGTCATGATGACAAACAACAACCTAGCTTGAAAAGCCAGTATTACCTCATAGTACTACATCACAACTTACACACATATTGTAATAATAATATATGTCAATACAAAGATCCTATCTATAAATTGTGTACATACAACTTGTGATTACATTTGATTGTGATTCCTGGTTCACTTTGTAGTTGAATCAGGATATCTATTATTGAAAGGAATTAATACATATTTTAAAAGTTAACACTTGACTTATTAAGATAGTCTTATAGAGTGTTCTATGTATGTGAGTGTCACAGTGTTGTAAAGTATCGTGGATTAAATTAAATTGTTTATCTGTCTGTTGGTTGTTGTGAACATACACGTCATCACTATCATAACCCTAGACATTCAACGTAGTCATCACAATATTCCAGAATAAGTCTGACCGAGGTCTAAATGTGGTAGCAAAGTAAGGTCATCTGTAACACACCACACTTATTAGATACAGATACCTTCACAGCTGATCTCAGTCAGTACACTAAGTCCCCTATAAATATTTATAACATCCCACTTTACCACAGGGTCTGGCCAACACACACAAAGTTAGTTCTTTTGTTGTTTATTATCACTAAGCTTTACAACATCGAATATCTAGAAGAATCAAATAAATCAAAATTACATATATAGAGAAAATAACAGAATACCTATGCCCTCCCCTTGGTGAGAAGATAGGAACACCCCAAGTCAATAACCCCAAAGGTCAAAAGGTTAGTAATAGGTTACAGTATAGACAGTAAAGAGAACAAAATTCCTAATACGTGCTACTCCGTAAAGTAAACAAATGTTAAAGCAAAATAACTAGTTTGGTACAAGCTACCGTGACAAGGAAATATTCAATCTCTCTCTCTTTGTCATACGTGGCCACGCTCTCTCTCTCTCTCTCTCTCTCTCTCTCTCTCTCTCTCTCTCTCCTTACCTCATCTCGGTGATATTTCCTGGAATGTACCGTTATCCTGAATATATTTATCGATATTGATAGTGTCAGGGTACAGTGCCGAATTTGGCCCCAGTTCAGCCTTGACAATAACTTTATAAGGTGGACGCCAAGTTCGGTGAGGTAATCCTGGATCGATAGTGTCACCTCGAATAGTTAATGGTAGAAAAATCGAGATCTAGTGTTCACAGCAAAGAATGGAAAAACAAATACTTCTGGTACTTGGACACAGCTAGTTGCTAAAAATTGTTACTGATGATGGTACGTGATTGATTGGTAAATCCTATCGGCTGGCTCTGGTGAGTGCCGATTCTGAAATAGCGTAACTCCTCTGGATAAATATCCTCTTTGAAAACGACTATCAGAGGTCGGGAGAACAGTTATTGTTATTTCACCACAATGGGCTGATAAAAATGCAAGAAAATAAATCTGGGTATTTTGTAAGTCCCGTTAAAATTTACTATTACAATGTTCGTTCGTCTCTGTGGCCCGTCCTGTTCACAAAAGAAGACAACTTTAATCCAATCAGTAAAAATAGAGACAAGGCCTAAGATATAGCCACATAAAAAAACCGCTGGTCGCCGTTGATCAGTGTCACGTGGGTCTTTATATCATTAAATTACCTACATCTTCTTCCTATTCTCTCACCCTAATCCTTTCATTTTATTACTTTTCCGTACTTGTTTTTCCTGTATTTTTCGCATCATTCGTTGCGAAAAATATATTTCTTTCCCATCATCGTTTTTCTTTCTCATACTGACTAGTAACCTTATTGCATCAGATGTCAGTCGCGCAGATAGCTGTGAATGTACGGTTCTCGCCAGACATACGTCTGCAGTTTCCCCGGGTCAGAGCGCGGCCCAACCAGATTTCTGGGCCTGAGGTGTGAGAAATTCATTTCGCTGGACATAGAGCAGACTTTTGGTCTACCATTTTGTTCACCTGTCACTAGCTTAAGGTGTCAAACCCGGCATCTGTACGACGCAGTTGTAGACGGTTGTCTGAGATTTGCAACTGTCACGCGCATTTCTCGGTCACTGGTGGCAGTTACGTCACGCGTTAAGCTGACGTAAATGTTGGGAGTAGGGGAGATAATTTCGCTTGGCGAAATAGTTTGGGCCCTTTGTCTGATTTTAAGATATTGGCCCGAGTTTGAAACTTTAATTTCATTCTCGCTCCTATATTCGCCGTAGACAGGTTGTTCGAAACAGAATAGCTGTTAGCGAAGTTTCTCAGTTTGTTTCGGCAATTTGTCGAACTTCTAGACTTCCTTAAATATTCAGCATATAATTCTTAAGTTGTGCGACTACCTGTAGTTCTGTGTGAGGTAATATATATTATATCTAGTATTTTGTGAAATGATAAAGTGTTAAGTCGCTTATTTCATTTTTTCACTAGTTAGATTTTGCGCAGAGTGCCAAATTTATATAGTCTGTATTATTTTCTAGTGACGTGTTTCAGTGGATAGCAGAATAAATTATATCTTAGCTTACTAAACAATAATGTAGCTATAATGAAGTTAAATTTTACTGCTAAGAAATCAGACGAGATCATATTTTTCTAAGCTAACTTACAAATGCTAGAAACCTCATGAGATGTTGACGGAACACGCACGTGTTCCTAAATTCATGGGGATTGATGATTTTTTTTAAGATATAACCTACTTTACGGGAAATTTAAATGATAAGTCAAGCAGTACACTTGCGGTTTAATAATGTAAGTTATAGTGGGTACATATTGTAAAAATTATTTGATATGTGTTCTTTCTTTTACATATAGTGAAACGGTGGTACCAAACTTTACCAGCGTTCTAGTACGTGAACTTTATTTGGGAAGAAACAAATCACTTTCATTACCTGAACTGTAACAGTTAAATGAAGTAAGAGGCCTTCGCGCCAGAATTAATTCTTCCAGAATAACTCTTCAGTACAATTCAGCCCGTTGTGGCAAGCAAAGATCAGAAACATTCCGACAGAGTTTTGACTAGTACTATGGTGACCAAATATAGTAACTTCCTGAAAGTAGACACCGATCTGACATTCCTTAAATTCTAGAAACCAAAGCTAATGACATTGTGCTCTGCTAACTTTCGTGCCTGGACAATATTTTATGTGACTTAATCAGACATTCGAAAAAATTAGAACACCCAAGGAATCGTTCCCTGAGAGTTTAGTACGTCTTTTGGAACTGGGGATTTCTTGGTCAAGGACTGCATTTTCGGGTCTGTGTGAAGGTCCTAGAATTGAGTATGTTCCCAGAGGCAGCGAGCAAAGTTGTGAGTATAACTGCATGGCCATGGCTGAATGAATGAGTGTACGCAGATCAGAGTGTTATTTTACAGTTATAGATTGTCACCCATTTACTGTCTTAATTCTTTTTGTTTAACCTGCAGAATTTGTTACTATTTGCTAGAGTTTCTTTACGTCTTAGGCTAAATCAGATTATTCAACTCTGTGCATACATTTACGAGAAAAGAAGAAAAACTCTTAGCCTAAACCCTACGTATCTATAACTCTTTGGGCCATCATCTGTTCTCTTAACGGGGCTGTGGGCTAAACCTAGAGCTAAGATCATAACGGGGCTATCATCCTTGTAGCATTGTTCTTAAATTTTATGACTATTCGTATATGTTTTTCCTTGATGTATTTTTGGTGTTGTGAGAAGATTTGTTTTGATGATAATAACAAAAATCTCTCTCTTGAACTAAATCAGTGCGTTGGTCAGCTCGTTCAAATACATATAAATTCATTGTGATAGATTCCCACGTCTGTGTTTTTAACTGTCGTCACGTGTATGTGCGTGCCCGTGAGTAGATAGAGATATTAATATATATATATATATATATATATATATATATATATATATATATATATATATATATATATATCTGTGTGTAGACTGTCTGACGCCTTTAAAAGCGGTCGTAGAAGATAGGTGAGAGAGAGAAGATTATCTCGATTCTCAAAGACAGCTTCTTTATCACATTCTATCATCTCACGTGTGGGAAATTCTATTGTGGTTTTTTTTCACCAGCTCTCACTGTGACTATCACTCATTCCAACCTATTCTGAAGGGACCAACCCAAGTCTTAATACTCCTATCTAAAATCTACGACAAATGGGGACTCGTCTATCTGGATTTGTATTTAAGATTCTTTATTCTGTAATAGAGTAAGAGTGTGATGTCTTGTGAGTTTTGTATCTTTTTAAAATAATTTATCCCCTAGACTAACGATCTGTTTTCGGGCGTGCTGACCACACAAACTGATAGTTTTTTCCACAGCATTTAGAAATAATATACATTTCAGTTACAGGTTGATTGTCGGAATATATGTTAATTACTGATTTTGTAATACTAAACGCTGGTAAAGTAGTGAGTGTATAACATTCACTGGGGTTTGAAGAAGTAGGTGTTTGACATTCACTGGGGTTTGAAGAAGTAGGTGTTTGAGCAAAAGCTAAGGAGTGCGTTTCGGACTATTTGTCCAGATTAATTGCCTCCCTTACCCTAACTGTCTTCAGGGGTGAACTTGATAGTGGTAGCAACTTATTTTTCAGAAGTAATCTTAACTACCATTTAGTTGGCGTAGTCGTGTTTTGCATTAAGTGCTTTATTGCCGATAATAGCAGCGATAGTTAGATTTTAATTTGGAGGAGGTATCCCAGGGTTAAGGATATCATCTTTTGATTTTTGGTAATTTTTTTTCTCGTAAGTGGTAGGAACCAGTGTATCCTTTTTCCTATTTTCGTTCTCCACTAGTCTCAGTCACTGACATAATATGGCCGAGAGGGCAAAGCTTAGACAACTTCTCAGGGACGAAGCGAGAGAGGAGGGACTGGAAGGAGAAGAAGCGAAAGCATTTGTCAGAGACGAACTTGAGAGATATGATGCGGAGAGGAAAGCAGCGGAAGCTAAGGAAAAAGCAGCCGCAGATTTACAGCAGAAGAAGATGGATGAGGAAATGGAAATCCGCAGGATGCAGCAGGAGGAACGTGAGAAGGAGAGACAGCATGAGGAAAGAGAGAAAGAGAAGGAGAGACAGCATGAGAAGGAAAGAGAAGAGAGACAGCACGAGTTGGCACTTAAAACTCTAGAATTCCAAAGTCGTAGCGCTGCCTCTACCTCCAGCAATGGAGAGTCTTCTCCGCATTCCTCCTTAACTGATCCTTCTAACACTCAATCTCTTCACCTCACTGCTATGTCTTTTCCGCTAGAATCTTTCCCTTGTCCAAATGAGAAGATTGACACTTGGCTAGAAAAATTTGAGAAAATTGCAACTCTGTACGGTTTAGAGAGGTCGCGTTGGAACATGAAGCTTTCCCAGGCTTTGAAAAGTTCTGCGTATGATGTTTACGCCAAACTGGAAAGCAGCCAACAAGACAACTATGATCTGTTGAAGAAAGCGTTACTGGAGCGCTTTGAAATGAACGCTCGCAAATTTTTGCAACTGTTTCGCAACAGCCGGAAAGAGAATTCTGAAACTTTTCAGCAGTTCTCGTCTCGTTTGAAGGGTTATCTGACAAAGTGCCTAGAGCTCTCACAGCTCCCCTCTACCTATGAAGGTCTTGAGGAATTTGTTTTAACAGAACAAAAAAAGAACACATTGTCTGCAGATACCCGGAGATTTCTCGCTGAGCAGGGGGCAGAAAAACTTGAAGACATTTTGGAAAAGTCTGAGCGTTATCACAATGCGCTGGCTGAACTACCGGCCACAAAGCGGAAACCGACAGAGGAGCATTTTCGAAAAAATAATCTAGATCAACCTTCTCATGCTGCGAATCAGTATAACCACAGAGAAACTGGACCTCAAAACCCCCCTCCTGAAAAATCCAAGTTCTACAAGAACACGTACCCCAGCCACCCCAAACAGTCTGATCAACCCGACCGCCCTACATGGCAGCGCAGCCAGAAAGGACAAGGTGGCAAAGGGAGAACCCCTGAGCACGGGACATATGATCAGACCGAGCACACCGAGCCTAAACGCATCGGATGCTTATTGACAGTCTCGCAAGGCGGAGTTATTGACAGTGATTCCCAACCTGTTGGGGATAGACCCTCAACGCGAGGTACTGTTACTTTGAACGGTTCTCAAACTTCTTGCTTATTTGACACGGGGCTTTCTTACGATTGCATTGTTGCCAGAAAGCTGGTTAAACCCGGACAAGAGACAGCAGAGACCGTCAAACTTTGTGGAGTTCGTAAGAGTGATGCACCTACAGCGCTTCCCATCGCATTGGTGGAGATACACTCTGAGTTTGACAGAGGCGTGATCAAAGCGGCTGTTATGGATGATCCCATCTACCCAGTCATCCTTGGCGGTAGATACGTGTGTATTGGGAAACCGGAAGAGCCGATTGTGGCAGCAGTAACTACAAGAGGGCAAACCAAGAAGGAACGGGAGCCTGCGCTTAATTTGTTACCTATGGAACTTAAAGAAGCGCAATACAAGGACCCTACTTTGGCACCCTGCTTTAGGAAACTGCCCATGGCTAAGGAACCCAAACAGCACGGGGACATTTTTTCTGAGGATGGCGTACTTTATCGGAGAACGAGCAAGCCTGACCAAGGTTACAACCAGCTCCTAGTACCGAAACAGTACAGAAGCCAAATCCTAGAAATGGGGCACTCTCTTCCCTTCAGCGGACATATGGGACAGAACGCCACAAACCAACGTATAACCACTCATTATTGGTGGCCAGGAGTAAATACTGATATTATCAGATATGTTAAATCCTGTGCCCAGTGCCAACGTGTGCCACCCAAGCAACGGGCACCCCCAGTCCACATGGGTGAAATGCCAATAATGGGAACACCATTCGAACGGGTTGTGATCGACATTTTAGGGCCTTTCGAAAGGACTAAAAGAAGGAACAGGTTTATCCTGACCTTAGTCGATACATGCACTTTATGGGCAGAAGCTATACCGCTAACATGCGCAGATGCCAAGCATGTCGCAGAAGCCCTCGTGCAGATTTTCACTCGGTTGGGATTCCCTCAACAAGTGTTGACGGATAACGGATCCCCATACCGAAACCTGTTGATGGATGAGATCGTGAAGATCTTGAGGACCCAGCACATCCACACTAAGCCATATACTCCGGCCGGAAATGGGCTCGTGGAACGTGCTAATGGAAACCTCACCATGATGCTAAGTAAGCTGGCACAAGTGAAACCTGAAGATTGGGATCTCTGTATTCCTGCAGCATTATTTGGCTACAGAGAATCTCCTCATACTTCCACAGGATTTCCGCCAGCTACACTCTTATTCGGCAGACCCATTAAGGGCCCGCTTGAAGCCTTACTTCAGTCTCTGACAGACGAGAAGGCGGATGAGACAGTTGTCTCAGCCAGTAAATATGTGTCGGTTTTAAAGGAAAGGTTGAAACTAGGGTGGGACCTAGCAACGATTAACTTTAAGCGAGCTCGCACAAAGCACGCTAACCGATACAGGAAAGTTGCGAAAGAGAGAGAACTGGAAGCAGGAGAGAAAGTTTTGGTGTTACTCCCTACCGAGAACAACCAACTGAAGATCGGATGGCAAGGGCCGTTTACCGTCCTGAAAAGGATTTCTAAGGCTAACTACCAGATCTCTATTCAAGGAAAGGAGAAGGTTTTCCATTTAATTCTCTTAAAGAGATACTTGGAAAGACCAGTGCCAACCTCCGACCATCTCCTGACGATCGCCAGAGCTGACGAAGATGATGATAGTGGCAGGGATATTCCACCGCTATCACAGGAAATCTTTCAAAAATGTCAGAAGCGGCGACGCTCTTTCAAGCGCGCATGGGAGACATTCCAGAGGAAGGAAACTTTGGGGAGCAGACTTCATGAGTAGGACTTGCAGAGAGATGGAGGGGGAAGACGAGAGGGAAGAAGACAAACACCCCGAAGCTACGGTTATAGGAAATTTAATTCCATAACGTAGACATGGAGTGCTTCCATATCTTAAGGGGGGACGTCCTGTCACGTGGGTCTTTATATCATTAAATTACCTACATCTTCTTCCTATTCTCTCACCCTAATCCTTTCATTTTATTATCTTTCCGTACTTGTTTTTTCCTGTATTTTTCGCATCATTCGTTGCGAAAAATATATTTCTTTCCCATCATCGTTTTTCTTTCTCATACTGACTAGTAACCTTATTGCATCAGATGTCAGTCGCGCAGATAGCTGTGAATGTACGGTTCTCGCCAGACATATGTCTGCAGTTTCCCCGGGTCAGAGCGCGGCCCGACCAGATTTCTGGGCCTGAGGTGTGAGAAATTCGTTTCGCTGGACATAGAGCAGACTTTTGGTCTACCATTTTGTTCACCTGTCACTAGCTTAAGGTGTCAAACCCGGCATCTGTACGACGCAGTTGTAGGTTGTCTGAGATTTGCAACTGTCACGCGCATTTCTCGGTCACTGGTGGCAGTTACGTCACGCGTTAAGCTGACGTAAATGTTGGGAGTAGGGGAGATAATTTCGCTTGGCGAAATAAGTTTGGGCCCTTTGTCTGATTTTAAGATATTGGCCCGAGTTTGAAACTTTAATTTCATTCTCGCTCCTATATTCGCAGTAGACAGGTTGTTCGAAACAGAATAGCTGTTAGCGAAGTTTCTCAGTTTGTTTCGGCAATTTGTCGAACTTCTAGACTTCCTTAAATATTCAGCATATAATTCTTAAGTTGTGCGACTACCTGTAGTTCTGTGGAGGTAATATATATTATATCTAGTATTTTGTGAAATGATAAAGTGTTAAGTCGCTTATTTCATTTTTCACTAGTTAGATTTTGCGCAGAGTGCCAAATTTATATAGTCTGTATTATTTTCTAGTGACGTGTTTCAGTGGATAGCAGAATAAATTATATCTTAGCTTACTAAACAATAATGTAGCTATAATGAAGTTAAATTTTACTGCTAAGAAATCAGACGAGATCATATTTTTCTAAGCTAACTTACAAATGCTAGAAACCTCATGAGATGTTGACGGAACACGCACGTGTTCCTAAATTCATTGGGATTGATGATTTTTTTTTTAAGATATAACCTACTTTACGGGAAATTTAAATGATAAGTCAAGCAGTACACTTGCGGTTTAATAATGTAAGTTATAGTGGGTACATATTGTAAAAATTATTTGATATGTGTTCTTTCTTTTATATAGTGAAACGGTGGTACCAAACTTTACCAGCGTTCTAGTACGTGAACTTTATTTGGGAAGAAACAAATCACTTTCATTACCTGAACTGTAACAGTTAAATGAAGTAAGAGGCCTTCGCGCCAGAATTAATTCTTCCAGAATAACTCTTCAGTACAATTCAGCCCGTTGTGGCAAGCAAAGATCAGAAACATTCCGACAGAGTTTTGACTAGTACTGTGGTGACCAAATATAGTAACTTCCTGAAAGTAGACACCGATCTGACATTCCTTAAATTCTAGAAACCAAAGCTAATGACATTGTGCTCTGCTAACTTTCGTGCCTGGACAATATTTTTATGTGACTTAATCAGACATTCGAAAAATTAGAACACCCAGGAATCGTTCCCTGAGAGTTTAGTACGTCTTTTGGAACTGGGGATTTCTTGGTCAAGGACTGCATTTTCGGGTCTGTGTGAAGGTCCTAGAATTGAGTATGTTCCCAGAGGCAGCGAGCAAAGTTGTGAGTATAACTGCATGGCCATGGCTGAATGAATGAGTGTACGCAGATCAGAGTGTTATTTTACAGTTATAGATTGTCACCCATTTACTGTCTTAATTCTTTTTGTTTAACCTGCAGAATTTGTTACTATTTGCTAGAGTTTCTTTACTTCTTAGGCTAAATCAGATTATTCAACTCTGTGCATACATTTACGAGAAAAGAAGAAAAACTCTTAGCCTAAACCCTACGTATCTATAACTCTTTGGGCCATCATCTGTTCTCTTAACGGGGCTGTGGGCTAAACCTAGAGCTAAGATCATAACGAGGCTATCATCCTTGTAGCATTGTTCTTAAATTTTATGACTATTTGTATATGTTTTTCCTTGATGTATTTTTGGTGTTGTGAGAAGATTTTTTTTGATGATAATAACAAAAATCTCTCTCTTGAACTAAATCAGTGCGTTGGTCAGCTCGTTCAAATACATATAAATTCATTGTGATAGATTCCCACGTCTGTGTGTTTAACTGTCGTCACGTGTATGTGCGTGCCCGTGAGTAGATAGAGATATTAATATATATATATATATATATATATATATCTGTGTGTAGACTGTCTGACGCCTTTAAAAGCGGTCGTAGAAGATAGGTGAGAGAGAGAAGATTATCTCGATTCTCAAAGACAGCTTCTTTATCACATTCTATCATCTCACGTGTGGGAAATTCTATTGTGGTTTTTTTTTCACCAGCTCTCACTGTGACTATCACTCATTCCAACCTATTCTGAAGGGACCAACCCAAGTCTTAATACTCCTATCTAAAATCTACGACAATCAGGTTGCCTAAAGGATATAGGAAGATTATGAAAAAAATACTGCTAATGATATCTACATATATGTGTATATATATCTATATATATATCTATATATATATATATATATATATATATATATATATATATATATATATATATATATATATATATATATATATATATATATATATATATATATATATATATATATATATATATATATATATATATATATATATATATATATATATATATATATATATATATATATATATATATATATATATATATATATACCCATACCTCACTCTTTCGACAGGTTAGGGACCCGAGCTATGACGAAAGTCGAAAATCGACGAAAGTCGAAGCATAGCCTTTATTTAGCTTACAAATGCATTAGGGCCGCCAAAAAACGTAAATAACTAACTATATAACACTTGCGAATGCGTGCAACACCTAGATAAACAGAAATAAACATAAGAATAAAGAAAATACAGTAATAAATAAAAAAAATACGTAAATAACATCTTACCTTAAAATCATTCTTGCGCAAGTAGACGATGAATATGTACAGTTTTGAATGTTGGTAATTTATGGGACATGCAGCAATATTACGGGAAGAAGTGGAAGAGGCTATATGTTCGATGAAAGCAGGGAAGTCACCGGGTGTGGATAATATCCCATCAGAGCTCTTGAAATATGGAGGACCAGATATAGTAAAAATCATGACAACAATTTGCCAGAAGATATGGAGTACAAAAAAATGGCCAAAAGAGTGGACGCAATCATTAGTAATACCGCTTCCAAAGAAAGGAAATCTAAAAATGTGCAAGAACTACAGAACCATTAGCCTTATTAGTCATCCAAGTAAGGTGATGTTAAAGATACTTTTGAACAGAATAAAACAGAAATCAGAAGAAATCTTGTCCGAGGAACAGGCTGGCTTTAGACCAAAAAGAAGTACATCAGAACAAATCTTCAATATTAGATTACTGATTGAAAAACATCTCCAGCATTAACACGATTTATACCGTAACTTCATCGATTTCACAAAAGCCTTCGATCGAGTCTGGCATGAAGGCTTATGGCAAATAATGAGAAAATTTAATTTTGATACCAACATCATAGATATCATTGAAGCACTATACAAGGACGCAAGCAGTGCTGTTTTTGCAAGCAATGACATTGGAGAATTTTTCAAAACAACTGTAGGAGTTCGCCAGGGATGTATCCTGTCTCCAGTGCTCTTTAATATATATCTAGAACATATTATGCAGGAGGCTCTCTACGATTATAAAACAACCATATCGATTGGAGGCCGACCTCTTTGCAATCTACGTTTTGCTGATGATATCGATCTGATAGCTGGAACAGAATCAGAACATCAAGACCTTACCTCTAGACTGGAGAAAGTAACAAGAACGTATGGGATGGAAATTAATATAGAAAAAAGCAAGATATTGGTGAATAGCCATAAGAAACATGTTCCGACCAACATTATGTTAAATGGGCAAACGTTAGAAGAAGTTAACACCTTTAAATATCTCGGGTCCACTATATGTAGTGATGGAAGATCAAGTAAAGAAATCAAGACAAGACTTGAGATAGCCTCAGCTGCAATGACAAGGCTGAATGTGATCTGGAAAAGTAACATCAGTTTTCCTGTGAAGATCAAATTATACAAATCACTTGTATTATCTATTCTCTTGTATGGGTGTGAGGGCTGGACACTCACTGCAGATATGGAGCGAAGGATTCAGGCTTTCGAGCATAAATGTTATAGAAGAATTTTGCTCATTTGCTATAAAGAGCACAAAACAAATGTCTATGTTAGAGAGAAGAAAACACCTATGCAGGCCACCAAGAACCACTTTTGTCAGTAGTGAAACGTTGAAAGCTTGCCTGGTTTGGGCATGTAACTCGTCATGACTCCCTTTCGAAAACGATCCTCCAGGGAACAGTCGAAGGTAAACGGAGAAGAGGAAGGCAAAGAAAATCCTGGGCTGATAACATCAAAGAATGGGCAGGACACGGTTTTTCCACACTTGTACGCATTGCTGAGGATAGAGAGCAGTGAAGGACCCTGTCTGCTGATGCTTCCACCATGGCACCCCTACGACCCATGACGGGTTACGGGTTGAGATGATGATGATGAATTTAGGGGGATTCTAGACTTAGAAAATCAGATGGAGAAAATTGAGGAGGCTCATCTTCAGAACTGGAGGATTTCAATCTAAGTCTTTTAGGAGAAGGGGACTTTGAAGGAGATCTAACAGAAGCTGGGGCTGATGTTGATGGCTCGGAATCTGAAGGGTTAGAGGGAGAGGTGACTGAAGTTGGTTGTGGCGGTTGCGTCTTGAAAAAGGAGAGCAATGACGTTTGCCTCATTGATGTCTTCTTCCTTTCCCTAAGAAGTTCTCTGTAACAAGCTATTTGGTGTTCTAACCCACTATTTACTTTAGAACTTCTGCCGAAATTGGGATCCACCCTTTCCCAATATGCAATTACGACCTCTGTTTTGGCGATTCCAACCTCCAGTTCTTTGGTGGTCATCTCCTTAGGCTGAGCTGTATCTTCAGGCATGGCTTCCTGTTCATTCAACAGTTTTCTTTGTTCTTCCATCGGCAGTTGATCCTCATCACTTAGGGGCTGATCATGAGACTCAAGCAACTCTCTAACATCTTCAGCCTCTACTTCCATTTCCAGCTGCTGGGCCATTTTCACAACATTTGAAGTGATGGCCTCAACTGTTTCTTCAAACCCTTCAAAGTCGTCCATTAGGGAAGGAATCAACTTTTTCCAAGCGCCTTTCAGATTGGATTCTTTAACATCGGCCCATGCATCTCTGATAGTTTTGATGGCATCCAGAATATTGAATCCTTTCCAAAATGCTTTTAATTTATTTTGTTTAGGCCTCTCATCACCATCAGCATCTAGTGCATCTATAGCCTTGGCAAACGTCCGTCTGATATAGTAAGATTTAAATGATGAAATTACTCCTTGGTCCATAGGCTGCAGCAAAGAAGTTGTGTTTGGAGGCAGAAACACAACTTTAATTTCTTTGTGAGCCTCAAGCACAATTCTTGGGTGGCTTGGAGCATTATCCAAGAGCAGTTGGATTTTTAAGGGAATATTCTGTTGTTTGCAATAATCCTCAACTGCAGGCTTGAAATTATCAGTGAACCAAGTTGTAAATAATTCACCAGTCATCCAGGCTTTTTTATTGGACTTGAAATGAACTGGAAGGGAAGCCTTTAAATAATTTTTCAGGGCCCTAGGATTCTCAGAATGATAAATGAGCAGAGGCTTTAGCTTGCAGTCACCAGCTGCATTAGCCCCTAGCAACATATTAAGCCTATCTTTGGCAGCTTTAAATCCAGGCATTGATTTTTCCTCTTTGGCAATAAACGTTCTGGATGGCATCTTCTTCCAAAAGGGGCCCGTCTCATCTACGTTGAAGATCTGCTGCTTTGTATAGACAATTTCTTCTATAATTTTTTCAAGCTGCACTTGAAAAGCTCCTGCAGCTGCGGTATCTGCGCTAGCTGATTCTCCCTTCACTGCTATATTATGCAAATTTGACCTTTTCTTAAATTTCTCAAACCAGCCCCTGCTAGCTCCAAATGTCTCTTCAGCTGATGTCTCTCCTTGTTCAGCCTTCATTGCATTAAATAAAGTTTGTGCTTTAGCCTAGATAAGATCTTGGCTTAGAGGAATGTTGTGGCTGACTTGGTCTTCAATCCACACATTTAACACTTTCTCCATCTCACCAATTAAATTGTGCCTCTTTCTAATAAGTTTGGTATGCACTGGCGTAGCGTTTTTAATTTCCTCTAACGCTTTAGCTCTGTTCTTTACAATTGTGCTATCTGTAGTGCGAGGTACACCTAGCCTGCTGCCCATTTCAGCATTTAAGATGCCTTGTTCATTAAGCTTGATTAGCTCAAGCTTTTCTTGCAAATTGAGAACCTTATAAGTTCTTTTAACTTTGTCACTACACTTAGGACCCATTATGAATATATTAAAGCACAAAAATAAGTAGTACTGTATAGGGCCTAATCACACAAAAAAGTACAGTATGAAAACTGTACACGTGTCTTATAATTACGATATGAACACTGTCATTAGACTGTTATCACTAAAATAACTATGAACTGTTTACAGCATAATCACAAAAATAATATAGTATGAATAGTTTTGTTATTTTAATCACAAAAATAAGTAATATTAATATGTTTAATCACAAATATAAGAGATTCAATGCTGACAATTTAAAAAAAAACAGTGCACACCGAACGACTTCTATTCAAAGACTGAATGACGAAAGAAACAAGATGGCGCGCGGTGGTGACGAAATGCGACGAAAGAGCAAAGCGAGCGACAAAATTTGGAAAAGTGGTTATAATTGAAAACCGACGAAAGAGCGAAGCGACGAAACTCGAAGCGACGAAAGTCGAGGTATGGGTGTATATAAATATATATATATATATATATATATTTATATATATATCTATATATATATATATCTATATATATATATATATATATATATATATATATATATATATATACACACACGGAAGGGGACGAGACATCTCTCATCCTCTCCGTCAGTCCTGATTAAAGTTAAAAGGCGCACGTTATGTCTAGCCTATCCTGTCTCGCGTCGCTTAGCGGGTGCAAGTTTGGTTGGGGCATGCAGCCTTTTCCCCCTCCTGCTCCGGTCAACGATCAGCGCATAATGTCAATCTTGATTAAATTATCCCTACGCGCACTCAACAAATATCGCCTGTCATTAATAACTATTAGATTTTCGGCGTCTGTTTGTTTAGTCGCATAAGATAGTCAAACACAGTCACTTACTAAATTACACACAATGAAATAAAAGTGAATTGTATTCTGTCAATTAGCAGTCGCCTAGTTTATTTATTAGTCAATTAAACCGTCTCTTTCTGTGTGATAGCGGGTGATTAAATTTACATTACAACTGAAACATCTGGAATAAAAATAGCTACGCGTTATTTAATTCGCTAGTCTTAACACCTAGAAATCACAGTGAATTTAAGATGCTAAAACTGTTGACACTTTAATACGCTTCAGCACAAATTTATACATTACCAGAAATCCAGAAAGAAACGCCACGCTCTATTAACACATCTATTCCCAGTGGTTCTAGATAACGTGTTTAGACTCTCCGAAAAAATCTGAGCGACAACTGATAATGATTTGAGAAACTCGCAGTTTATATACGATCATGTTGTTATGATCTCTAGAAGATGTGACTTCTCACACTCCGTTTCCCAGCAGAGAAATCTTAAACTACGTTTCCCCGATCAAGGGTTTAACGGTCGCTTCTGCCGGCAGCTGCTAAACGACAACAAAAGCTTAGCCCGTGTAGCGGGCTTCCGTCTGAGAATTTCCCAGTTTCTCGAGATCAAAGGATTTGCTCCCCTTATAGAGAAACTTCAAAGGCCGTTACCTTCCAGTTGTTTTCCACGTGCGATCTGCTCGTCATCGTAATACTGACAGCTCAGCTCGCGCGAGAAACTTGCGTAAACGAACGTGGTTTGCCCCCTGCTATGAATGACAGGTTGCGAAGGTTGGTAAACAAGCTCGTTTGATTTGGTCAAGTAAAAAAAGAAGGCGTGGATTAAAAGGTGAGTAAGACAGCCAGAGAGATGCGTGACTTAGTTAGCGAATCTTAAAACTACGCTGAGGTCATGAAAGGCTGTCAAGGATACAGAAGGCTTCATTTCCATTACACGTCACAATGCTATGTATGCACAAATATGTATCGAATTACAAATGAAACTTTAAACAAATAGTTTGGAATTATATTTTTTCGTGATCATTTCTCTCTGCCAGCTTCAGGAAAAATCAAGAGAGCAGAAAAGGCCTTTATATATCGCCTTTATAGACCTCACAGAAGCATTTGACCTGGTTAGTAGAGATGGACTCTTCAAAATCCTCCTGAAAATAAGCTGCCCTGTTAAATTGCTGGAAATGATAAAGTCATTCCATGACAACATGAAGGGAACAGTCCAATATGCTGGAAGCACATCACAGCCCTTTGACATACGAAGTGGCGTTAAACAAGGCTGTGTTCTGGCTCCGACCCTCTTCGGGATCTTCTTTGCCTTACTCCTGAAACATGCATTCAGAGATGCAGCTTAAGGAATATGCCATCACACTAGGTCAGATGGCCGTATGTTTAATATTTCAAGGCTGAAGGCAAAAAGAAGAATCAGAAGGGTCACTATAAGAGACTTGCTGTTCGCTGAAGACGCTGCAGTCGTCACTCAAAGCCAACAGGAGCTTCAGAGCTTGATGAATCGCTTCACCCAAGCATGCACGGACTTTGGCTTCACAATAAGTCAAAGAAAACGAATGTGCTGAGTCAGGATGTGGGTGCTGCATCAGTTATCACTATCGATTTCTGGCAGTGGTGCACCACTTCTCATACCTTGGGTCTACCATCAATGACAAACTCTCACTGGACACATAAATTGATAGCCGCATTGGCAAAGCTGCAACTACCTTTTCCCGCCTGACATCGCGTGTTTGGGGAAACTCCAAACTCACAACGAAGACCAAGGCTGCGGTATATAACGCCTGCGTCACCAGCACACTCCTATATGGCAGCGAGACATGGACATCCTATGCTAGGAAGCCAGTGCGCTAACCACTCAGCTACCGCGGCTCCTATTGTCCATAGAGATAAGATCTTAATGTTACTTTTTCATTTTTATTTCTTTCGAAGTTGTGTAGCTATGAGGAACAGTGTCGTTTTCGTTATCATTTAACAAATGATAACTGTTCAAGATAAAACAGACTTGTCTTTTCTTTGCCTTGTCTATAATATACATATTAATTACTAGCATATATCTCCAACATTTATGTACATGAATTATAAAAATACAATGACATGTGACACTATTGTGCCTGGTTAAACCCACATAATCCACCTTGACCTACGCTTTTTTCTCCCGCTGTTATTCGCTTTAAGAGTGATCAAGCAGCTTCATCCCATAATACTAAACAAAGTGGCTGGTACCAATTGTTTCTTTTATGTAGTCCATGCATGCTTGGCTTGGTGTTTTGCGTTAAGCCTCATAAACCAATCAGCACTGCTGAAAAGACATGACAGCGACTCCCAAGGGAGCTTCTATTGAAAACACTGTCTCCTGGTGGCGGTTGTTCATTCACTTACTGTTCAAAATAAGAAATGTTGGCATTAAGCATTGCTTAGAAAATTAGAGCAAATTTAAGAACATTCAAATTTGTAACCAGCAACACGCGTAGGAAGATCTGATATAGATGTCAACATAATGCGCAAGGCGTTCTGATATGGAATTTAATAAAACAGACTGAGATCTACTATACATATCAATATTATTTTGAGATGTAAAAGACAATATGTTGTCTTTTGTCATTGAGCTGTATACTTATTGTTTTTGTATTGCCAAACCAGGATGGGAACTGGTCACCCCCCCCCCCCCTCCCGGGCCAGCTTCTCGATGCTGGACCTAGTATAGTGAAGTCTCTAACATTTCAATTAAAAGTACAGTACAGTACAGAGACAAAGGAGGTGTGTGGGGGAGGGGACGAATGACGCCGTAACATGACTGCGCACAGCCCTGAAATAAATCCCTAGGGCCTGCTCTCCATAGGAGAATACCATATTACCAAGATGTCGTGCACTCAGAAAATATTTGATAAAATTATTCTATATAAAATCCCAGCTTTTTCTGTCAGTGCCGCTAAGGGATGCAACTTTGGTTGAAAGACATTAATTGTATTGTTTCCCTTATATGTGCTCTCCTGAAAATAGTTACACTTACCAAAGAAGACTGCTCAAATGACGGTGTGCATGAACCGTTTGATTATACTGTATGGAAAGAAGTCAACACCACAACTGATAAACAGTACATGAGCTGGAGACAAGAAGATGCGGAGATCCATGATTTAAGTTGTACCAGATTAAAACAACAGAAAATCAAGATGCTCTTCTGTCATGTTCAGACTTTTAACATCAGATGTAAAACAAATATGTTGGTTTTTAAAAAATACTTTTAGAATACGTAAAATCGCCTTTAGGTATTGGTGCTTTTGAATTTAATTCCCGTCTTATGACGGGCTTTTACACTAGTTACCGTAATAATGCAATAAGAAAAAGGTATCCACTTTCACGAACTGAAATAGTACAAAGAAAAAAAAATATCCACTATCACTAACTAAAACAAGATATGAGAAAAAGATGGTAGCTTTACATATAGCTGTCACGGATTGCTTCCCCTTATCTACTTCAAGGAAGTCTTCACAAGATATTCATAAAGAGAGAACAATGCTGCATGAGGCTGAGCAAATGTTAACTCTAGTATATGCCGTCAACTTTTGTGAAGGATAGGGTTATCTTATAATTCGTAAGTGTTATGATTAAAACTCATAACATATCTGTCGATATCATACAAGGCTCGATTAGGGACCATGTTGTTGATGTACTGTATCCATGGGTTTCCCGGAAGTATGTCATTGCCTTTTGAGGCAGAATAGCAGAAGTCCACCGGTCCAAAGTTAACAGAAGTGAAAGATTCTTCGGGGCCCCTTCTGTGTGTATTTCAAGGTGGACGGATGTTTTAATTTCTACAGATTCCTAAAGTGTTCGACCTATAGATCGCCCATATACTTCAGTGGGTCGATGCTAGATTATTGTGTGAATGGAATTCTGATCATGATACAAGTAAGTTGTGAACTTTAAATAAATCTGCATGAAAAATGTCGAGGACATTGTGTCTGTAGCAGACTGTATAGCGACGCTAGAGACTGGCTAGTTTATGCCATTGCATTATAAGCATATCTTCTATGAAATAATTGGAGCTTCGAGCTGTCAATAAAAATGTCTTGTCCAAACGTCAAACCTGGCTTTTGCTGCATCTTTGATGTTGCAATTTGAGATTGTGTTCGGCACTTGTGCATGTCTTAATTAAATATATGCAGGTGACCTTAAGCGAAATCATATCATACCCCAAACATACAGACACTTCGCACCTAAATAATAACCGAACGTAACAATGGGGGCCAAGCCAAAGGATCGTTGATCTACAACTTTATAAAAAGTGGAAAGAAATATCCCTAGTCGTCGCATTTGATTTCATGCACTGATGCAAAGTTTCAAGATGGCGAATTTTATCGTCTGCTAACCTGTGAG
Source organism: Oreohelix idahoensis (assembly GCA_024509875.1). Classification (NCBI taxonomy): domain Eukaryota; kingdom Metazoa; phylum Mollusca; class Gastropoda; order Stylommatophora; family Oreohelicidae; genus Oreohelix; species Oreohelix idahoensis. Next base: position 362,536 of record JAMPIV010016195.1, on the reverse strand, counting down.
AGGTTATACGACCAGTATTTGCAGTGAATAGTTTCCAGCTCAAGGCAGACGTGGAACATATTACAAGTATCAAGTTTTTACTGCATACTGCTACGTTTGTAAATTCAAGTTTGATGCCCGAAGATGGTGATTGTCAAGACTACGACAGACCAAAGCGAAGTCCTGTTCGAGTCAGCTGTTCGTAAAGCCTAGGCCTAACGTGGTTTACTCTGTGTGGTTTTCATTTATTGTTTGTGATAGTGTTGGCCTTACCTTGCTATCCTTTATTTATCAGATGTCATACATGTTGTAAACTCGTGCTTGTCTTATCATATGTGTGATAGAGCTGCATTTTATTCAATTGTTCTATAATTCAGATATTTCTGCCTTATTGCCATTAGGCGTGATGGGAACAATGGCAAAGAAAATCTGTTCGCTGTTGCCCTTAAGACGCCACTAGGCGTAATGGCCACTGACTGCTTTGCCGGTCGTTGGCTAAGGACAGAAGAAGAAGAAGATTTCTGCCTTAGTATTTTCTTCATTTAGCTCTCGTCACTGTATTTAGTCAACTTGTTTGTATCTCTGTTCTTTTTTGCTCCATTAGTAACATCTACTATAATATCTACTATTTCATGCAGTTTGGTGAATTTGAAGTGGTGAAATAATTATTTAATATATTGCTCACCTATTGATAATATAATAATTATATTATTGATTAGCTATTGGAAAGCACAATAATTGTAAAGCATGGCTACCTTGGAGTCTTTTATTAAGGCTGGAAAGGATTTTGGATTGGAGAATGAAGCTTTAAAAGATTTTGCATTAAAGAAGCTGGAGGAAAAGGAACTCAGAGATCAAAGCCTTTTGGAGAGAGAGGAGAAGAAAGCAGCTGAAGAATTAGCTGAAAAAAAGGATTGAAAGGAATTAACTGAAAAAAGGAGACAAGAAGAAGTGGAATTAGCTGAAAAAAGGAGACAAGAAGAAGTGCAATTAGCTGAGAAGAGAAGAGCAGAAGAGATGGCTCTTGAAAGGGAAAAATTAACCTATGCTCAAGCTCAGGCTGAAGTCAGAGCTCAACAAGAACTGAGAATGGCAGAATTGGAAATTGAGAAATTAAGACTGCAACAACCAAAGGTTAATTCTATGAATGGTGGTGCTGAGAAGAAAGATGATTCTTCCACTTTTAAGCAAAATTTGCCAAAATTTAAATCAAATATAGATGACATTTCATGCTATCTGAATAGATATGAGACCTATTGCCAAGAGTTTAAAATTGATAAAACTACCTGGTCCAGTAGGCTAATGAACTTATTGGTGGGTGAAGCACTTACTGCAGTCTGTACTTTAGATGATCAGACTAGAAAAGACTATGATGCTGTAAAAGCCATGTTACTGAAGAAGTATCAGTTAGATGATAATGGCTATAGGATGAAATTTAAATCACTGTTACCAGATTCAGCAAAAGATTTTACTGAATTTATCTCATTTATTAAGCTTTATTTTTCTAGATGGGTTGATTTGTCCAAGATTGAGAAAACATTTGAGGGAATATCTGATTTGATTCTGAGAGACAAGGTTTTGTTAAGACTTTTTGTCATTCCTGCAGGAGAGGAAACCAGAAAATTTGTCTAACCTTGAAACCCTTGGTAGGCAATTCCAAGCTGCACATCCTGGTAGAAACCTGAGTAAGAATAACATTACGGATTCGTTGCCAGTGGCATCTGCTAGGACTGTGAATTATAATACATCTGGGAAGAGATCAAACAGCATAGACAAAAACTATAGAGTTAATCAAAACCATAACTTTGGCAATAACAGAGGCAGGTATAATTTTAACAACAAATTCCAACAGCCTCAAAGAAATTATAACTCTTATGATGATGGATATTATAATCCACAGTCATCATTCAGACCTAATGATTTTCAAAATAGAGGAGGATATAATGCCAGATCAGGCAGAGGACAAAGGTCATTTCATAGAAATAATGACAATTCCTATAATAATAGAGGTTCTCAACAGAACAATAATTTCAGACAGTCAAGGAACCCTGAACGTTCAAATGCTGTCGTACATGTTGGTGACAATAATCCAGTTCAGGATAATAATAGTTTAGCTCATGCAAATTCATGTAGTGTTGATCTATCCAACAGTGCTAATTGTGCTGAATGTAACTCTTTATTTCAGCCAGAAGGAGCTCCTAGGCTCAGGTGTGGACACCCTTTGCCAGTGATGTCCTCGTATAATGGGACAAGAACAGTGGTATTTCATGAGGGTTTTGTGAACAACCAAGTTGTTTCACTACTCAGGGACACTGGATCGGCCACTGTGGGAGTTCGCAGTTCATTAGTGAACCCTGCTGATTACACAGGAGATGTGGTCCAATGCATTACATTTGGGGTTACAGTGGAATATTATCTCACTGCTGCGGTGTTTTTAGATACCACTTATTTCACAGGCAGGACTAGAGTATGTCTATTGTCAAAACCAGTGGCTGGGATAATTTTAGGGAATATTCCTGGACTTCGTGCTTGTACTGATGATGATATTGTTAGGTGGGAGAATAAACGACATGTATATACTGCCAGGGTTGAAAATGAAAATGCTCGGGTACATGTTCGTACTCAGAGTGACACTATTTTGGGTAATGATGGTAGTGATGATAACAAGTTTCTTCCTCCCATTATTGAAGAATCCGTTGGTGATTTCCAGGAGGTCGAGAAATCATCAGATGTCTATTTTGACTCCATTGAGTCACTGATTAATGATACTATGGAACCAACTACATCCATCAGAGATGATGTGGTGCCCAGAATGGTTGATGACAATGTTACTCATGTGAGACCATCCGCATCTATTATTGATATCAATTAACATTGTTAATGTCGATGGTGGTCTCAGGTCAGGGGTATTTTGGTGGTGTACCCTTCAGTCAAAACTATATGACTGGCTGTTTGTTTTTCTTTTTGCCGTGGTCATTTTAATATATTATTTTTCCTTTTCTTATAGGGACATCATGGACAATGATATTGCTTTCGCTTTTGTATTTCAGATGCTGACATCCCATGAGTTCATGTGGTATGTGCTGGTCGCTACATTAGGTTGTGGGGCGCTTTTAACATTGCTACTTTTCTTTTCTGACTATACAGGTCGTGTTTCCCCATGTAGGGATCATAATGAATTCCTACATTTTCCTTTGCGGGGATGTGAATGTTTTCTGTTCTCTCATCATGTGCAGGAGGTCTTGTTTCCCTGTGGTACTTATGATGAGGCTAATAGGGTTGTCCATCTTAATGCTTGTGTGTGTAGTATGCACACATCTAAAGACTATACTTTGACTATGTGAATTGCTCTGGGATATGTTGAGCATTTGTCTTGGTTAATTCTATACTGAATAGACTATCTATTGCTACCTTTGTTCGCATGATGCGTAGACTGTTCTCTGATCGTGAGGATTTAATTACTTATATAGATGATATCTGTTTATTTCATCATACTTGGGATGAACATGTTATCGGAATTCATTCTTTGTTGAATACCTTACGCTTTCATAACATTACTGCTAGACCTTCCAAAACCAGAATAGGATTTACTAAAATTTCTCTTCTTGGTCATAAAGTAGGTGGTGGGTTTCTTAAACCTGAGGATTCCACTATTTCTAAAATTCTGAATCTTGAAATTCCTCGAACAAAAAAACAAGTTCGCAGTTTGTTAGGCTTGGTAAATATTTATAGAAAATTTCTGCCTAATTTTTCAGATATGACCTCAGTTTTGTCATCGTTAGTAAAAAAGAACTCACCAAATAGGATAATTTGATCACATGCATGTGATGTGGCTTTAGATTTACTTAAGATATGCTTTTCCAAATCACCTATTTTGAGATTACCTGACGCTCGATATCCTTTTATTCTCAGAGTCGACGCGTCAAATACAGGCCACGGGGGAACATTAATGCAAGAATTTGAAGGCCACATGCACCCTACTATGAATTTAAGCCGGAAACTTTCGCCCACAGAGCAGCGGTATCCCATTGTCGAGAGGGAACTGTTAGCGATTGTTTTTTCTTTCAACAAACTACAACGATATCTGATGGGAGCTCGATTCACCCTGGAGACAGACCAGAAAGCTTTGGCATACATCGAAACAGCGAGATTTACAAATCAAAGAGCAGCTAGAGCCTCGCTTGCATTATCAAAGCCATAAAAGGGAGCCAGAATGTTTTGGCAGACGTTCTTTCTAGGTGCGTAAAAGACCCTACATCACCTATCAACTCTACAAGTACAGATGATGCACAGAATTCAATCTAACGCATAAACATACATGGTAATGTCCTGATCAAGAAACGATTGAGTGAATAATTACGTAGTCGCATGACACTACTAAGATTGTACAGTGATCACTTTGCTGATATAAGAAAGCGGCTCATACAGCAACAGGATGATGATGCATCCTAAAATACTTAAAATCAAGTAATATATCGTTGAACTCAGCGCACTTCGTATACAGATGGTTCCTTCATGACAGTACCTCTATTCAAGTTACAGACTTTCTAGCACACCATATGTATAATATTTAAAATGGTGTCTTTTCCAGACATTTTTGATACGGATTTGTGTTGGCAAGAAATTATGTTCTCCACTTAAAGGGACATAACTCGGAAATGAATGACTCAAGAATCTCAAAGGGAAGTAACAAAGATATTAAATATGGAACTTGTTTGTGATGGTTGACTACTGTGGTTAATAACATGTTGATTCGTACTGACATAATATCGCATTGACAACAATAATGGACATGGTCACCGATGGACTTCAACATACGTCTAATGACATTATATAAACATTAAGTAATTAACGGAATGACATTTCCTTATAGACTCTCACTATTGTATATAATATTAAGAAGTGATTAATTTGAATTCACTACAGAATGTTGAGTTTTTGACACAAATTTATGTCCCACTCACACTAGACTTTGCAACATTGATGAGCTTATACGCCATACTGCTATCTATTAATACAACACATAGGCATAGTGTTACTTATTGCCCACATTAATGTGTTACTTACAGGATTTCCTTGCTACTATTACGAGTACTATGAATATGATATATTAATAACATATCATTCAGAGTTACACATAACTTTATTCATTTCACAAAATGTCGCAGTCACACACCTTATTGGTTATTTGTCTGCCTCATGTCATCTATGACATTATTCTTATTATTAATGCTTTGCATTATAATATTTTATTGAGATGACATTAAGTGACTACCGTTACCTGACAAGACAAATAGGTGTTTTAGACGGTGTGCAGTATGAGATTGCATAGACTGATGTAATCATTTCATTTTTACATGTTGGCTGATATTGCTATGGTTACCTCATTTTGCTGTTAAATTGTTTTATGTCCTTTGTAGACAATGTTGTTAGCATTCTTTGCTACTGGCCACACCTCGAGTGTTTAATTGCCTACTTTGTGGCACAAACATGGGGGCTATACTGTTTCATACTAACAGTGAAATTTGATGATACCATCTGTTCACTTCAGTGAAGTTTAAACTCACACCACGTAAATAATGAAAACTGCGTTTCCATTATTTGACGGGGGGGGGGGGTGGAAAGGGGGGAGGGAGGGAGTAGATGTTATGATTAAAACTCATAACATATCTGTCGATATCATGTAAGGCTCGACTGGGGACCAAGTTGTTGATGTACTGTATCCATGGGTTTGAGATTGTGTTCGGCACGTGTGCATGTCATAATTAAATATATGCAGGTGACCTCAAGCGAAATCAAATCATATCCCAAACATTCAAACACTTTGCACCTAAATAATAACCGAACGTAACAGTTAGCTCGTGTACGCCCTCAGCTGAATTAATTCAACGAAATTCCTCTTATTATTATTATATGGCTCTGTTTAAGGGTATTTAAGAAATTGTCTGAGACATACGGATGTAGTACATTCAAAATGATTAAATCAACTTTACATTTGTCTTTATACAAGTAATAAATTTAATAATCAATTATATTTTAACAGTTATAAAAATGAATAATTCCTTATAGAAAGTTATCATCACTGGGTGATGTTATGGCGTTAAAAATTGGATAGTTCACTTGGCAGCTTTCATGTTTCTACTTAGCTGCCAATGAGTTTGTCTGCCTGCTCCAACTGATGTTTGGTTCTTTGTAAATTGATGACTGGATCACACTCGTCACTGGTCAAGTTTGAAAGTTATACGTTCCAAGAAGTGTCAGGGAGTAACTACCAAGCTAGTCCCGAGACTCTAAGACCCGTCTGATGATGGTGTCTAGCGTCGACTTCAGATCACTTATACCCTCACTTGTTCCAGAGATAGTACCCTCAACTGGTACCACCAACTAGTATTACAAAAGAAGAGAAACAAATACCCTCTTGAGTATTGCGTTTCCCGACACATACTTATGTGTCCCCCTCTTCCTATTCCACCATCCCATCTACCCTCAGAACTTTTACCCTCTCTGAGAATTAATTTTAATCCCAGTGAGCGAAAATCTTTCTTTACATTTAAATTGAATAGATGTATATTTAACTTTACATTGGTTGAAAAGGTTAATAACATAAATTGAAAATATTTCCTTTACATCTACCATGTTTGAAAATGTTAACAATATAGATTGAATATGTTTACATTTACATCTACACTGGTTTAAAATGTTAACAATATAGGTTATGTACATCATTTCTTTCATCATTTACTCGCTGCTCCATATGGAACTTGGGACTACCTCTGCTGTTGGTTCTATGTAAGAAACTCGCAATAAAGCAGTCACCAGCCCTGGCAGTGGTGGTTCATGAAATCATCATTCTATATTCTGAGGTTGCCAGCGTCAAATGACTTGGACATCCACTAGCAATTTTCACATATTAATATTCACATGCCAATATATACATGTTAGTTCATATGTTAATAATGCAAAATATAGAATTTAAAATGTACGTCAATCTTTAGGCTCACAGACTGCTGGCTCAGAGAAATAGTTTAAGGCAGCTTGACGATGCCTCTTACACGTGGTCTGGGATGCTGCTATTTTAGCAATAAGTTCCCATTTTGACTTTGTGTTACAGTTTCCTCAGATTCCGGTTTTCTATTTTAAAATGGTAGTGTTTTCATGGGCTCAAGATGCTCAAACAAGGTCCGGTCTGGTAAATGAAATCTGCTGCTATTCTCAACTCTGGCAAAGTCTGGTTGTCTTCTTGGCGCGAGGTGAATTTTCACAGTGTTCTAAACTGACTAAAGTGTCAGGTTATATTACACTTCGCTTGCCCCGCAGTACTTTGTTACGATTTAGGTAGGGTCCAATAAGGAGAATTTTGTTCTTCCTATGTTGTGAATGCCCTCCAATCGTTTCAAATCCTGTGTGTTTTGGTGGGGTAATTCAAAGTATTTTCACTAGGAAATTTCTGTGCGTTAATGCAAAGGTCATGTCTTCCATATACGGAAGTGAGATTTCCGTAATATTCTCGTCATTGATTAAAAATAACTTCTTACTTTTATATCAAGTTTTATCTTCGTAATGAGTTGTACAGGAAGCAATTATGTCATGTCGAGTCTGCCGAATGCTTGCAAGCAGGTCGATAATTTATTGCCTGGCACTCCCAAGTAAACACAATTCGTCGTATTACCATCTGGACGAGAAAGTCACAATCGCCTTGTCAGCGATTAAACACATTCGCTGGGCGATTTTTCGTGTGAAACAGGCGGCCTGGTATCCGAGAATATTTGTCACAGGATTGTCGATTAAGGTTGCATCATCCGCGTACTCTTAACAAGGTCAAGCTGGCAAACAAACATGATAACTATTACTGAAAGGAGTGTAACGTGATTATGAAAATACCAAATATCTACTTGATAGCAGAGAAAGAAATGTGCCGACTACTGAAATTTCACGTAATCAGTGCGCACAACAAAATGTAACTGACTACGTCCGGAGAGGACAATAGATCGACATAAAATTACGTGACAATAGCGCACGTTCAGAAAAAGAATTTGGTAGCTTTACAGGGCAGTTCCTATTCTGGAATCCCGAGGGTAAACGGAGTAGAGGAAGATTCACACACACACAAGAAAGGAAGAAAGAAAGAAAATCACATACATGTAAAGAAAAAAACTATAGACCGATATGAAAGGGATAAAAAATCATTACGATTTTGAGCGGATTGCACAAGATAGGAAGGGTTGTAATGTATTTCTTGAAGGCCTATGGTCTAAGGAGTTGAAAAGTAATGATGATGATGATGAATTAATCCTGAAAAACATACAATTCAGTGACGAGATAAAAATAACACGAAATACTATCTTTCCTATTACAGGATGATTAACAATGTCACCCATATATTTTTTTTTAAATGGTTAAATCCTCATTTGCATCTCTTGAGTGTTCATGAAACAAGTGTTAAACCATGAAGCAATAACTTTCATTTGACAGTAAACTAATACGTTTTATTTGTTATTTCTAGAAATAAAATGGTCCAGAGAGTTTGTTATTGATGGTAGACCCCAGGTGTGTGAAGTGGTGCACCACTGCTAATTCATAGTTATCGATAGTGATAATTGGTGCAATATCCACACCCTGCTGACTCAGCACATTTGTTTTCTTTCTATAATATTTTTTTTTTTTTTTCAATTTGGGAAACACTGTTCTAAAACTTCATCAAATCACAGTGACGTCTCATAGATACTCAGACTAGCAAACTTTCATGCAAAAGCTATTTACACATCTCAAATTATATATATATATATATATATATATATATATATATATATATATATAGAGAGAGAGAGAGAGAGAGAGAGAGAGAGAGAGAGACTAATTAAAATAACGTAAGCAATATTAAAAATCAACAAACATTCTGACAAGATAGTGTATTGTTATTGTTTATGTTAATCAGCATCGACGTCATTGCACTCCGGGAAAACCCATAGGTGCTCAGTCCCTGTCGTAATTTTATCTGAGAGAGTTCTGATGGATATTGGTCGCTTTAGAGTGTAGAATGATAGTGAAGGCTCTGTGAGAATAAGGATTTAGGAAAGTGAGGTAGTAGATTCACACGTGCTGGGAAGAGTAAGGACAGTCTCATGTACGACAATATTTGTCTCTCAAAACTACTCCTACCACCCTTCTGTACAAACAATTGTTTGTCAGTTCCAGTCACTCAGGCGCACACACCGATTTGGTGATTCTGACGCACAACGTACATGAATACAGACTACGATAACGAATATGGGAATTGTTGGGTTTTGGCCAGCCGACACCAATGCTAATAAAGTTTTTATACCTTTATTATCATAAAATCAAGTCACAAATAATTATCAATTTACATGAAGAAATCAAAGTTACAAAATACAAAAATGACAAGGGGGGGGGGGGGGGGGGGGGGGGGGGGGGGAGAAGTATCCAATACACCTATCCCGCTTGTATTTACTAACAGAAAAGACCCGGTCTCAAAGACAGGGGGGGGGGTGGTGATGATCAGAGATAGGCAATTTAACCCAACGGTAAATTTATTACTCTGAGACAAGGGGTTACAGTAATAAGGGGGTATAGAACGTTAAACAGCACCGGTGATAATGGAGAACCCTGGGGTAATCCCGGGCAAATGTGCATTGTTCCTAAGCGCAATGCAACTACTCTCTCAGTTAAGGCAGCTGCTACCCACCTTGTTTGCCATGGGTTTAAGCCCAGGGTGTCATGGAGGATGTGTGCATTTTCAAGGTGGTTCATTAATTGTCTCGCCACTATCTTCTCAAGTAATGTGCCGTAAACATTCTACAATGTGTTGATTCGATAGCTGCTAAGCTGACAAGATAATAAACATACATGGTGGAATCGTAGCAGTCTGAAATTCAAGTACGCATGTTATCTAGTAAATAAAGCATGTTATTTATGTTTACTATTTTTCTATTGAAAGTATAAATGAACACGTATGTGTTTCTAACATACACCGTTCTCCCTTATTAAATTGTTATCAGCTATTTTCTGCTGCTTAAAAAAGGATCATAAAGTAAAATAAAACATTCTGCTGTGTATCCTTTGAACATCTTTCGTGTATCCTCGTGGGGTACGCGGACCACACATTGAGAAACATTGTTCTAGAACAGTGTTTCCCAAGCGGTGTGCCGCGGCACACTAGTGTACCGCCGGGCCTATCAAAGTGTACAAAAATTTTGTAAATTTACTTAATGAAGTAAATTTTTGGTGATCATGTAATATAAAACTATTTCATCTGATCGCAGTCGTAAAATGAAACGCTCTGAGTTACCCCTGGTGGCATTCTGGATTTCTCTTAAAGACGAGTATTCTGTTATTGGAAAACGAGCTTTAATTATTTAGATGCAGTTTTCTGCGTCATATTTATGTGAGTTGGAATTTTCAACACTTACAAGCATTACATGCACACAAAAAAGAGGAAAGACTTCTCTGTGTTGAAGATGAAATAAGAGTTTACTTATCTCAAATACGCCCTAATATCCAAGAAATTACTCAAACACATCAAGCCCAAGCATCGCATTAGGACCACCAGGTTTGTATGAAAAACAATTTTTTTTTCCCGGTCAAATATATGTTCTAATTATTTTAAAGAATTAAAAGAAAATCGAATTGAGAGTTATCTTTATTCTGAAGTAACCACAAATTAGTGTATTTAATTTAGTATATATCACTGTAATTGTTTATTCAGGTGCGAAGTCAGATAGGTGTGCCGCAATTTTTTAGAAAATTGAAAAGTGTGCCGTGAACACAAAAAGGTTGAGAAACACTGTTCTAGAACATTAATGAGTAACTTCCACGCGTTTCCTACCCGTTCTTCTCCAAAGATATCCAGTTACTAGCATTGATTCTCACACAAAGACATCAGATATAAATCAAAACAACACATTATTGCAGGAACATTGGGTAAAGATGTGGATGTTAATTTCATTTATTTGACGTGAAAAATTGGGACGTAATTCAAATTAGTCTTCCCCCGTATCTTCACTCGTTTGCAACCTTTACAATTATTCCCCTTTTCCCAACTTCCCGCGGAAACGATGTATTATTGTAGCAGCTCGCGGATCATTATCAGAACCCAGTTAGATGTTTTTACAACGGCGCCAGGAATCAAATTACATATTTCAAATAAATCGAATTTTCTAATTTTCCATTTACCTTCAACACTGTTCCTCATTCAAGCAAAATCAAAAGTACATACACAACATCGATTATATGGAGGAAGGGTGTTAATGATTCCATCTTAACCTTGATTGTTTTATTTGTAAACAAACATTGCGTTTTGGTAATATGCTCATGAATTTTCATTACTCTCTCTCATCAAATTCAATCAACTAGAACATATTTATTTTAACCCTTGAAAGGAAACAGTTTTCTCTCAAAGTCTGCATTAATTTATTGCTTGCCTTTTAGAAACTATGGGCTTGAATTGATTTTATAAATACGTTACAAATAAGAAATTTGCGATAAAGATAAAAATAAACTGTATTATGTAATTTCTACATTATCATCATCAGTATTTACGTTTTACCTCAACATTGAGCATGGAGCTACAATTGTAGGTGGCATCCTTGCCACACACACACACACACACAGCACACTAGAAAACCACACACACACAGCACAAAAAAAATAAGAGAACAGAATACAGAGTCAGAAGAGAACTGTCTCGTAATGTGCTCCATGAAGAAAAGGCTAAGGTAGAATCATAGCATATATTACCTTAAAAGGGGCGGGGTGAGGGGGGGGGGTGTATTATTTTACCGGCTGCACTACACGAAGTCATAGCTTTATGAGGTCGGGATAACCAGTTCCTTTCCTTGCTACCTTCGCCGTTCCTAACTCAAATGCAGAGTCATGTATCCATTTAAAGCAGGGTAAACTGAATTCGGAACGTGACCCTACCATGTCTTGCACCCGGTAACTTTGCCTCTAGAAGCAAGCGCTCTTACCACTTACCACTTGTCGCTCTATGAATATACGAGTAGTTGTATAATGCATTGTTTCTTCCGGTACATTGTTCCTTCGTTACAGGGCTGCGAAGTCGGAGTCTGGAATCGGAATCGTGGAGTCAGTCGTTTTTTAGGAGAGTCAGAGTCGGTAAAAAATATCCTGACTCCGACTCCGAATTTTATGCCACTGTTGCTGTCATTTTCGACGGAGTTTCATATGTCAAGTTATTTGTCGTATTTTCACCCTAGTCAAAGGTGGATAATTATGTCTTTACTTTGCGATGTCAGGTTGATTTGGGGTTATCTTCCCTTTTGGTTCTTTCAGTGCGTTTGACCTGTGTGAAGACAGGGTCAAAGGTAAACAGTTCGGGGCTTATGCCCATGCGCAGATTTGAGCGCCAAGTTGATACTTCCGTCAGGCCGGGATGTAAGCTGGCTTCTGAGGGACGAATGTCCATTGTGTTTTTCGGGGAAAATCTTCAAAGTGACTGCGTTGGCAGGTCTCCCCAGTGAATCTCTGTGCGTCGGAATGACGACAGAGTTCCTTATTGTGTTCTGAGGATTCGGTTCCAGGTAATACCGACTTTTTCCATTATTACGCTTTCGGTGGCAGAACATGTTAGAAGATTACCTAGTCTGTGAACTACAGCTCACCGGTCGTTCATTTCAGAACTTATATGTTGTGCTCAAGGTAGCCATCCAAGACTATTAGTCTTTAATTCATCCAGAAGTCCAGTGACGAAGTTATATTGTGGGAACCGCAGATTGGCGGTTTTTATGTCTACATAAGCATTATTGCAGGGTTGATGTTAACCTGCTTAGAAGAAGTACACAGATGACGTCATAACGAGGCCTGTGTTAAGGCTAATATATTATAGCCTGATAATGTGCAATTGGCGGGGAATGCCAAGTTGTACCAGTATGTCAAAGTGATTAAGGTATCTGACGCGTTTAGTCAGAGATACCAAAGCGGCATTGTGAACTGTCATTGAATAACATTACTATCGACCCTATACGAATATTGGAATGCTTACCAGCCTTTTGAATGCTTGATGTATACCTAACGATTTCCGGTCAGCATGACCTTGTTTACACTGACTGTTCCTGTTGATGCTATGTGTGTTATCGTCAATAAATGTTTTGAAACGTGCCAGCAGTGTTCAAGCATCCTTGACTACTGCATGTGAGTGTATGGGTTGCATTACACAACAGATACGAGCCTAAACACATTCGCGCCTTCATTCGCACCCACACTCAGTTCATCATACGCCAGCACTACACACCTAACAACATGTATACTGTCTTGGGCCAGTGATCACCTCAACAAGAGAAAAAGACAGTTACATTTCTGGTGGACCAGTTCCGTGGGCTCTTCTGCTACATTTATGATGTCTCCAGTGTGGTCCAGAAATTTACATTTCAGGTAGGCCAGCTGATGGAGCTATTTTCATGAGAAGGACAAGTGCACATTACATTTTTGATCTGTGGTCTAAGCTGGACAGAGCGAGCAATTAACATTATTGGTGACATTTATATGATTCATACACACACTCTACACTTTCAAGTTTTGGCTACACAGGACAGTATAAACAGTGTTAGCATTTATGTTATAATGCTACATAAACCACAACATGACAAGTACTGGAGTTAGCATCGAAGCATTTGCTACGTGGACCACAACTGCAAGACGAGTCCTTTTTGTAAACGGTACCGCTGGTCGTTTGCACGCTTCAGTTAACAGACTTTTCAACGTACGAGCGTTCAAGTTACATGTTTTGAGGTCAAGTTCCTGTTTGTAAACAGTACGTGAAATTGTAAACATTCGATGTGCAAGACTCAAGTTTCGAGAAGGTCATAGTAACTTTATGTTCGTGAAGACCACTTCATGCTACAGTGGATCTGACATTCAGTGCGCGCTTGACATTTTGTTTCTGTGTTCGCAAGGAACAAGAAATTTACTTTAGTTTCAGCTGTGACTGAACTTGTTCTGCAACACATTGAATTGATTGCTATATATATTTATGTTACTTCTACTGTTGTTGTGTATTTTTCTTGTGTTCTTTTGCGGGCTGGTTGGGTAAGGTGACTCCTTTAGATAAATACCACGTAATAGAGGTTATCTATTGAGAGCATGTCGTTAGGGACTGCAAATTTCCTTAATTGGAATTTGCTAGCGACAATTGTTGCTATTTACGTTTAGCTGTGACGACATGAGTTAGTGTTGTTTTCGTTATTTTTTCATTCTTTGATTTTCGATTTGTTTTGTTTGTATCTGTTCTTCTCTCCTTCCTTCCGTTTATTTCTTTACACCTTTCTGTTTATAACAGTGTTGCCATTTGTCTTGTTTACTTTTCGCGGTCATCATTACACATTTGTGTAACATTTTCTTTACTTTTTGCTGTATTGTTTTTTTGAGTTCCGCGAACGTTTTCGGTCATTGTTCTGTATCTTTGTCTTTGTATTTATGATTGTACTACATTATTGTCAAACACAGTCTACATACATATACTTGGTCATGTATTATTATTATTATTAATAAGGTACACTCTTCATATAGAGATTGTTGATAAAATATTATTATATAAGATATTTATACAAGTTCTTTGTTAAAAGACTTGTTGTCCAAAGATTGAGACAAGGTGGAATACATATGAAAGTTCTTTATAAAAAAGACTTGTGCCCACAGTGAGTGGGATATAAAGGTATTATTTTCCACAGGTACTTAAGTGATTATTTGTTATATTATAAACAAGATAACTATACAAGGTCTTTGACTAAAACTAAGAGAGTGAAACAAAGTGAAGTGAGTACACAAGTCTAATAGGACAGACTTGTCTCCCATTGAAGTGGGATAAGGTAATTTATTTAATTTTTCAGGTTTCTGATCTCATTAGACAGAATGTCTAATTTGGATTTCTTCATCCAGCAAGGGTTAACCCTTGGTAAGTCTGGTAAAGAATTGGAAGAATATTCAACTGCTCAATTCGTCATGGCATTACAGTCGGAAGAAAAGAAACAAAAAGAGGAAATTAAATTGAAAGCAGAAGCTGAACTAAAGAAGCTAGAAGCTGAGAATAAAAGATTAGAACTTGAAGTAAAAAGGTATCAAAGAGAGGCTGAGGAGAGAAAAGCCCAAGCTGATGAAAGAAAATTCCAGATGGAAATGGAGGAGAGAAAACTTCAAGCTGCTGCTGAGGAGAGAAAACTTCAAGCTGCTTCTGAGGAGAGAAAACTTCAAGCTGCTGCTGAGGAGAGAAAACTTCAAGCTGCTGCTGAGGAGAGAAAACTTCAGGCTGAGGCTGAAAATAGAAAAATGGAACATGAGGAAAGACTCGCAACTTTGGAGTTAGAGAAATTGAAATTGGCGAGTCCGGGTGCTCATCAAACAACTTCGAGTACGACAAAGGAGTTTGTTAGTAGGATTAAATTACCTCATTTCAATCCTTTAAAGGATGACGTAGCGGATTATCTAGATAGATTCCAATTTTTATGCGATGCGCATAAGGTAAAAAAGGAAAAATATGTTGAAAAACTGATGGAATTTTTTACAGGTGACACAGTGACTACTCTTATGACAATAGACGAACACGACAGGACTAATTATGATGTTGTCAGGGCAGCATTGCTAAAAAAATATCAACTAAAAGAAGAAGATTATCGTCTTCGTTTTAGGACAATGTTGCCAGAAAATGGAGTAGATTTCTCTGAATTTTTTTCAAAAATACGTCGTACATTTACACGGTGGGTTGAGTTGTCTCAGACTGAGAAAACATATGAAGGCCTAATGGACTTATTACTTCGAGATAAGGTTTTGTCATCTATTAATGATTCTTTCCTTGCATTTCTTCATGAGCGTAAACCCAAAAACTTAAAAGACATGGAGGAATACTGTTGCCAGTACGCCACCGCGCACCCCCATGCTACAGTTAGCAATTCTAAAGTGAAAGAAGGGTTGCCAGTTGCTTCGGCAGCACCATATGGCTCTTACTTCAATAAGAAATTTCAGGGTGCTCAACAAAACTGGAATAGGAAAAGTAATCAGAATTACACTCATAAGCAGAGTAGTCCAACATATGAAGGTTCTTCTTCTAAGAACTGGAGACGAGATGGTAGTTCTCGTAATTTTGGTGGTAATAATCTTAGACACTTTCGCAAAGGTTATCACAATAATAACTATCTGAGCTCTCGAGATAATCATTCTCGACGTCAAGAATATGACGTTGGTGAATTTAGAAACCGGGATTCAAACCGGAATGATAATTACAATAGGCAATATGATAACAATTACAGGGGAAATGATAATCGCGGCAGACCTAGACATAACAAAAGAAGACCTTTCCTACAGGCAAACTCTGCACAACAAGAGTTTGATGGAGCCTGTAATCAAGTAAATGATAGTGGTAACTCTAAGGCTATCACTGGTTGTGCTTTCGATTTTGGGAGAGCAACTGAATGTCCCCAATGCTTAACATTGTTCGACTCATCAACTGTATCTACCCTAATTTGTGGTCACCCTCTTCCTGCTCTACCTGCTACGGTTGCGCATGATGGGAGAGGATCTCTCATCTTGCATAAAGGTCTAATAAATGATAGTATAGTCTCAGTGCTCTTCGATTCGGGATGTACTACCGTCGGGGTTAGGCAGTCTCTGATAGATCCTTGCTGTGCCACTGGAAAAGCGATCAAATGTGTTACATTTGGTGGTACTATGGAAAGTTATCCTACTGCTATTATTAGGATTGACACTCCCTTCTTCACAGGAGATGTCCACGCGTGTCTTCTTCCTAATCCTTTT
This sequence comes from Oreohelix idahoensis, assembly GCA_024509875.1. Taxonomy (NCBI): domain Eukaryota; kingdom Metazoa; phylum Mollusca; class Gastropoda; order Stylommatophora; family Oreohelicidae; genus Oreohelix; species Oreohelix idahoensis. Next base: position 345,778 of record JAMPIV010016195.1, on the reverse strand, counting down.
GCGGATCTTATAATCGGTCGTATTCATGGGGTTAAGGATTGCACCCCGCAACAAATTTCTATTTGGGAAGAACAAAACATTCAAACGGTCAATGCAGTGGTGACAAGAGCCCAAGCTCTTAATCCCCCAACTTCATCTGATGATATTAATGGAGTTGATAGCCAAGACGAGCACTTGGTGATTTCCCATGACTCGTTTGTTAAACGTCAAGAAGAGGATCCTTCTTTGAAGAAATTCTTCCTTCTCGCAAAGAAAGGGGATCCCAATCAGAATACGATTCACAAATCGTATATCACTATGAGGAATGGTATATTGGTACGGATGGTACAACACTCGGACAAGTCTATGCATTCGCAAATTCTTGTGCCTAAATGTATGAGAGCCTTAATTCTTCAGCATGCACACGATTCTCAGTGTGCTGGACACATGGGTTTTTCCAGAACTAAAACTAGAGTCCTTGCGTCTTTCTTTTGGCCATTTGTTAATAAAGACATACGAATTTATTGCCGATCTTGCAAAATTTGTCAAGAGGTCAAGTCTATAGGTCCAAGATATGCTGCACCTATTCAGGCTGCAGATATTCCTATTCGGCCGTTTCAGAAAATGGCTATAGACATTATTGGCCCGTTTAAGATTAAGTCAGCAAGAGGACACCAATTTATCCTCACTTGCGTTGACATGTGCACGCGCTGGCCAGAGGCTATTCCTCTGAAGAGCATATCAACTGTCGATATCGCTGACGCTCTTTGGCTCATATTTTCTCGTCTGGGATTCCCCAGAGAAATAGTGTCAGACCACGGCACTCAATTAATTTCGGACACTATGTCTCAGGTAATGGCTACGCTAGACATTAAAAGGTCTCTCAGTAGTATTTATCATCCAATGTCCAATGGATTGGTTGAACGTCTTAATAGGACACTAAAGAACTTACTTCGCAAGATAACGGAGGATCATCCTGATGATTGGGACAGGGTCCTACCTGCAGCTCTCTTTGCCTATAGAGAGGTTCCCAACGAGCATACAGGGTTTTCGCCTTTCGAACTTGTCTTTGGCGCGCAACCGCGCGGTCCGATGTCCTTATTACACGATTTGATAACTTCCGATAATATTGACGATGATACACAATCGTCATATGAATATGTCATTGCTCTTAGGGAAAAAATTATCGAATCGTGCAGATTAGCAACTTCATCTTCCGAATTTGACTTCTCATTTCATGGAAAGGTCCATACACTATAGTGTCGAAAATTTCCGATGTAGACTATATCGTCGATGTGGATGGAAAGCATAAAACCTTTCATATAAATATGCTAACAGAGTTTATTGAACGTCCAGACTATTTGCAGCCTATTTTCCAGGCGACGGACGACTCTCCAGTCCAACATGGTCACATCTCATCCCTGTCCGTTATACAGGATGAGGAAACTATTTTTTCTGACGTTAACTTACCTCTTCCTGCGATTCCACTTAATTCTACGGAATCATGGAAAAACGTTACCGTCTCTTCGAATTTGTCTCTTGAGGAACAGCGTCAAGTATCTTCTACGCTACAGTCATTTCAGGATGTCCTTACCGACATTCCTGGACACACACGTGTCATTGAACATGACATCATACTTACTGATCGTAATCCGATCAGAGTAAGACCATACCCTATACCTATTCATTTTCAAGCACAAGTCGAGAAAGAATTGGATGAAATGATTCAACTGCAAATAATTGAACCATATACTTCAGCTTATTCTTCGTCGATAGTTATTGTTCGAAAGAAAGACAATAACATACGTCTTTGCGTTGACTTTCGCAAATTAAATCAAGTTACGAAGTTCGATGCTGAACCTATGCCTTTATTAGATGATCTACTTATTAGACTTTCTAAAGCTAGATTCTTTACTAAACTAGACTTGTCGAAAGGTTATTGGCAAGTCCCTTTGACGGAACACGCCAAACCTCTCACTGCTTTTTCAACACCTAGGGGTTTGTTTCAGTGGAATTTTATGCCTGTCGGGCTTATGAACGCCCCAGCGACTTTCGTGCGCATGATGCGACGAATTCTGTCAGATCGTGCAGATGTCATCGCATATTTAGACGACATCTGTCTTTTCAGCGATACTTGGGAAGAACACTATTTGGGTCTAAAGGAATTGCTATCTACTTTACGTGAGCATAGTTTGACTGCAAAACCCTCTAAAGCCTTTGTTGGGTTTAGTGAAATTTCTTTCCTAGGTCATCGGGTTGGTCATGGTCTGTTGAAGACAGAGGACCAAAACATTTCGAAGATATTGAATATCTCGGTTCCGAAGACAAAAAAGCAGGTGCGTAGTCTCTTGGGATTAATACAATTCTATGAAAGATTCATTGAGAATCTGTCCTCCATTATGGCACCACTTTCATCGTTATTGAAAAAAGGTTCTCCTAATATGGTGCGTTGGTCCCAAGAATGCCAATCTTCATTGGATCAGGTTAAGAATTTGTTCTCATCTCATCCTATCTTAAGACTACCAACGATTGATAAGACTTTTGTTCTTCGTAGTGATGCCTCTTCCACTGGGATTGGAGCGGCACTAATGCAGGAGTATTCAGGAACTCTGCATCCTTTAATGTATATCTCTAGGAAGCTAAATGCGGCAGAAAGGAATTACTCGGTTTTAGACCGTGAATTGTTGGCTATGGTTTGGTCCATTCTTAAGCTACAAAGGTTCCTTCTGGGCGCGCATTTCTTTATGGAAACCGAGCAAAAAGCTCTTACGGCTATGCAAAGTAAGGATTTGAAGAGCTCGAGATCTACTCGTTATGCTATTGCTCTTCAGCCTTTTCATTTCACGGTGCGAGCTATCCGTGGTACGGATAATGTGATGGCGGACATATTGTCTAGATGCCCACATGATTCCAATTAAATCTTGTGTCCTAGTTTTCCTGATACACTTTCAGACTTAGGTCTGTCCTTAATATCCTAATATATTGTAATACAAAGGTTTTACTATTTGGATGTTGTATAAAGAATTTAATAAATTTGGTTTTGTCCATCCATTAGTAATATGTTGCTAATATAGCATTGTAATTGATGATATTTGTATATTGCTATAATTATAGTATTTAATGATGTTTGATATGTGTCTTGGTATTGCCAGCAACTTAGGTTTCTTTAATGATACCTCCTGAATTTGTTTTGCTTTGAGAAATGTTTTATCTTATGTTGCGAGATGATTTGTATCCTCTTCAGACGCTTTATTTGGTTGATACTTACGTCAGGCCGGGATGTAAGCTGGCTTCTGAGGGACGAATGTCCATTGTGTTTTTCGGGGAAAATCTTCAAAGTGACTGCGTTGGCAGGTCTCCCCAGTGAATCTCTGTGCGTCGGAATGACGACAGAGTTCCTTATTGTGTTCTGAGGATTCGGTTCCAGGTAATACCGACTTTTTCCATTATTACGCTTTCGGTGGCAGAACATGTTAGAAGATTACCTAGTCTGTGAACTACAGCTCACCGGTCCTACATTTCAAAACTTATATGTTGTGCTCAAGGTAGCCATCCAAGACTATTAGTCTTTAATTCATCCAGAAGTCCAGTGACGAAGTTATATTGTGGGAACCGCAGATTGGCGGTATTTATGTCTACAAAAGCATTACTTCAGGGTTGATGTTAACCTGCTTAGAAGAAGTACACAGATGACGTCATAACGAGGCCTGTGTTAAGGCTAATATATTATGGCCTGATAATGTGCAATTGGCGGGGAATGCCAAGTTGTACCAGTATGTCAAGGTGATTAAGGTATCTGACGCGTTTAGTCAGAGATACCAAAGCGGCATTGTGAACTGTCATTGAATAACATTACTATCGACCCTATACGAATATTGGAATGCTTACTAGCCTTTTGAATGCCTGATGTATACCTAACGATTTCCGGTCAGCATGACCTTGTTTACACTGACTGTTCCTGTTGATGCTATGTGTGTTATCGTCAATAAATGTTTTGAAACGTGCCAGCAGTGTTCAAGCATCCTTGACTACTGCATGTGAGTGTATGGGTTGCATTACACAACAGATACGAGCCTAAACACATTCGCGCCTTCATTCGCACCCACACTCAGTTCATCATACGCCAGCACTACACACCTAACAACATGTATACTGTCTTGGGCCAGTGATCACCTCAACAAGAGAAAAAGACAGTTACAGCCACGTGACTAGTAAAGGCTGTAGTCTGAAGCGGAATTCTAAAATTTCAGGAGTCGGAAAATTGTTTGGCCGACTTCACAACCCTGCTTCGTTAGAAGAATTTCCTTACAGTTCAGTTTTTTTTTTTTAACACCTCTACTATTGAGCTGCGTTTCTTTTCAGCTTATATTTTATTGCTTTCAGAGTTTTCATCTTCTCTTTATCTCGATATTATTATTGTTATTATTTTTTGGCGTTTCTATTTGTTCTTGTTTTCAGTTATTCCTGGTTTCTGTTGCTGTTTCTTAATCACTCCCATAACATTCAGTAGCACGCCTGTCTAATTCGGAGACATTCACGATAAACAGTAAGCTGCAAATAGAAATAACTGCTCATTGAGGACAAATGCCAAGTAACCAATGATTTTCTTCACCCTTTTCCCTTTTGCTCCCATGGAGCATAGTGTTAATACTGCTGCCGGTAAAAATAAACAGTATTATGTAATTTCTACATTATCATCATCAGTATTGACTTTTTGGCTCCATATGGACCATGGAGCTACAATTGTAGGTGGCACCCTTGCAGGCACATAAATATATAATTGGAGCTACATTTTCTTATTCTTAAGTGACTTTTCTATATATTTGTACTCTTTTAATTTTTCCAGTTTGTTCTGTTTTTACTTATGTACTTATTGTACTTTGTTCTATATTTTGGTATCAGATAAGCTTTGTTTTATTTTTATCTTTAATCGCCTTCTTTATCAGTTTTCGTTGTTTTCTCCCCACATTTTTTTTTCAAGATGCTTTTCTTTTGTTTAATGTACTCTTAAGAGGATAATCTAAATTACAAGGAAGTTTTTCTTCTGGAATCACGTGGACAAGAGAGTTAGAGAGAAACCGAAAAAATACACGAAGAAAGGAACTGGCGACAGTCACGAAAGGAACTAAGTAGACAAGGGGAGATCTTGAGTGAATGGCACAGGACATGAAGGCTTGGTATGAATTTATTGACAAAATTCTCCTTAGGGAGCGAAGGGCGATGATAATGATGATGATCTTCAAGAAAAAACAGAAAATAGAAAGACAGTACCAACATATTGAGAACGTAAACATCCTATGATACTCCTATATTGAAATTTATAATAACATTCAAACTGCTGCTCAAAACTGAAGATCTTGTTCGCTGTCCTCTCTGGTAAATGTCAGGTTAGAAGCTAACAATTTGGATAACTCTGACCGAAGACTAGGAAAAAGGGAGACTATTATATTTAAATTTTGGTTGCTAGTATACACACAAATGTGTGAAACTAGCACGAGATATCAGGCCCCTTGAATTGTTACGCAGAAATAAAAACTGACTAAAAATAAAAAAAGCTATTTCATCAGAGGTAAACTTTGCTTATGCGTTTTGGTTTTTAACAAGAATGAGTAAAAACACTTTATTAGCTAGTTAAATTAAGAACTGGTTTGCTTTATTCAATAATATGTTAATGTCTTTAAAAAAAAAATACAATTTGAAACGTTAACGGTGATAATTCCTGTTTAAAAATATACACCGTGTGGTCTTCGGTCAGAATACGTAGGTGTTCACAATTTAAAAAAAAAGTTAATTAATTCAAATTAAAAAATATACCAAACACAGACAAGTACAGTGTTTAAAATAGACATGCCCTTAAATTAAGCAATTATTTGTTTTATTTGCAATTGTAACGAAATAAATTTGTTCTCCATTTTGTGGGTCTTCACTCCTCTCCGGCAGTATTATCTACCATTCCGTTTTGTATGCTAATTCTTCTAGTATTCATTGTTTACGCTTTCATTCGTCACCGTTATCTTATCATAGCTTATCCTACTTCGTCACTCCCTTACTATTACTATTACCTGAGCGCTAGACCTGTTTTGAAACAACATTGACTTCTGTTTGTGCAAAGCGAAGTTGTTTGTTAACGTTACGTCCCATCTTCCGGCCCAGCAGTACGGTATCTGAATTAGCGAGATAGGTTAGGTGTGCCATATCGCAAGCCAGGCTGGCGGTAAACAAAGATGGCAAAAGATAAGTTGGGATTTCCTTTGCACAAGATGGCATAGGGTGAAAACCAAGAAGTTTTGTCGGCGAAGGTATGGAATAAACGTTTGATACGAAGACATGGGTTGCAGATAATTGCAACTACCACGCTGTCTCAGTGTTTCAATATGGATGACAATCGCGTTGAAGATTAAGACATGGACAATGATGTAATACTTCCGGCAGATGAACATTGTTGTGATAAACAATTACAAGAAAATAACATCTGGGAGGATATTATAATGTTAAATCTGAGAAGTGGTGAGTTTGTAGACATGACAAATACCAAAGGAAGTAGCAAGACATTATATGATTATGGGGTTTGAAAATCATATCTAAAGGGCAATATCTTATGTTGTCATGAAGTAATGTTCTATATGGCGATATTAGGGGACCCCTAAAAATCAGACACTTATTTGCTACTATTGGTTTGCCATTGGAGATGCTAAGATAAACTGTTCCTGATTGAAATTCTCCTCTAAGTAGCAAAATAGGTGTGTACGCGAAAAGAAATTGCTTATATTCCACAGCATTGTAATGCTACTTCATTGACTTCCAATTTTGTCAACGAGAGATCACAAACAGCCACAGTAAGAGCTCGTAACCAGGGCACCCTATAGGACCAGCCAGGATTAGAAGTAGCTGCTAAGATTAGCGAGCATAACATTCCCATAATAATACTGAAAGCCCAAGCCTTAGAGCTCTCCTCAAGTGCAAATAGTAGAAGGATACAGCAATGCTACATCTATCTGACGGAATACTGCATCTTAAACTAGTGACAGTAAATTACGGCCATTTTGTGCATCCAGTTTGTCTTCGTCCGAAAAATTTGGGGTAAGTTGTAATATGTATATTTTATCATTTTATATTTTTATTTTGACATATATAATTTCTTGTGGATGTACAGTGGCATATGAAACTGGCAACCTCATCACTGCAAATAACTTGTCACATGAACCATCAATGTAAGTGCTGGTGACTGCTTCGTGCGAGTTTCCTCACAAGGAACCAACAGCAGAGGTGGCCCCAGACTCCATAGAGAGCAAGGAGTGGTAGACGATATCATGGTGTACATATTTATTATGCAAGCACTTCAGTAAAATGCATATGTATATGTGTGTGTATATATATATATATATATATATATATATATATATATATATATATATATATATATATATATATATATATATATATATATATATGTATGTGTGTGTTTGTGTATTTCCTTTGTCGCCTTTCGCTGTCCAAAAGCACTTTCACCCGGCTAACTGGGGTTAAAATAAACGCTCGTGGAGAGTAAAAAGTCTGAGGTAGATGAAGTGGTGAAATAAAGCGGAGGGTGCCTGATGATCACATCAGGAGACCCAATACTCAAAAGAAGCATTAGTTTCCCTCTTAGTTTGTGGTATACGTTTGTGTGACAAGTTGCCAGCCGTTGATGCTATACACTTCTTCAGACGGGTCTTGAAGACGTTTGACAACCCCTGTAATTACCTTAGCCTTGATGCATGAGACGTGCTACAGCCACCAGACTTGACTATGCTAGAGAAGTGCAGTCCAAGCCATCTGTGAGAACCAACATCAACTAACGAAGATGCCAACCGAAACCACATTGGAAGCTGAGTAGCAAAACAAGCGAAACCAATGGACATTTCCAAATTGTTCATAAGTTCCACCCAAATTTAAATCATCGATGATAAATATCATCGCTTCATTTTTTTTAAACAACTGTATTTATTGTACATTGTTAACCCATAAGTGATTGTTATATCTGTTGATCTGTAGCTTTAAAGCAATAGTTGGATTAATCGCTATTGAGTGAATTGAATGGCTGCACATGTATTAATTATACTGTTTTAAATACATAAAGAGCTATTAGATTAATAGTTACTGAATCCTCTTCAGCTAGCGAAAATATATTACCTCACACGAAGAGCGGGAGAATACTAAAGTTCATGGCAGCTTAGATGATCTCAGTTGTCATGCTTGCTTTTCTTTAAAATTATGTGAGGCTCCCTGAAATAGGAGCATCATTCTGTTTATATCTCTGCCAAGAGTAATTTTGAGCGAAGGTTGAAACCCTCTACATCAATCTCTAATTTTGGCCCTTGTTGGACCACTGCTGCGGAGCAGGGGAGACAATACATTCATAGCAACTGACATGTATAAATTACTTATTGATGTACAGTGGCATATGGGGTTTGACAACCTTATCATTTATTAACTTGCCACATAAACCACCACTGCCAGAGCTGGCGACTGCTTTGTGCGGGTTTCCTCACAAGGAACCAATAGCAGAGGTAGCTCCAAGCTACATAGGGAGTAGCAGGATGACGATTACATCATTAGATATGTATATATATATATATGGATTTTAATTCACATTTATTATGTACATATATATCTAAAAATGAAACTTTTATCAGCTTCCATTCTCCTATAACACTTTCATCCGACTCGATGAGTTGAGATTTATTGCTGAGGGACATGGGGAGAAATTCCGAGGAAGATGAAATGGTGTAGGGAAGCGAAGGTCACCTGATGCTCACATCATGAAACAGGAAACTTAAGATAGACATTCCATCTTCTATTTCTCTCAGTTTTTGGTGCCCCTTGCCATAAGTCTACGCTAACACCTATAAAAGGCGGGTCTTGAGGACACTTGGTAAGGCGATCTGAGCAGATACCCCGGCCTTGGTTTGGTTAAAAGGACTATCTTCATTGCACACTGACAACTGATTAAATGCTCCAATCTCCTCCCTTAGATCATTCAAGGAGGATCTCAGCACAGTGGACGAATTCCAGGGCAAGCCATGTGGCATACTCTTTACGATTTCCAACTGCTGAGGGATTTTTAATGTCCACAACTTACCCACGGGATCTCCTATTTTTTCGCCCTGATCCGAGAAGGCTATGTGTCAGAATAGGTTATATGTATCTAATGGTACACAGCACACACACAGAGCACTCTGGGCTACTTGTGCTGTGTGAACAAACCCCTCTACTGGTACTATGGATTTAAGGCACACTCACACTATACACTTCGCTCGCTGTCTCAAAGGTATGACCACAGTACACAGTAGCTGACATGAATAATCCAATAACACCTAAATCAGGTAATAACCCTTTAATAAGTACGGTGCACACATATGAGCCACACACGGCTAACAATACACATGAAATGCAATACACAATGTAATGAAAATGCCAAACTACTTGCCAAAATCACCAGCTCAACATAATAGCAAAACAGTCACCGACATAATCTAACCAGCGACTACGGAATGACTATCGCTCACAGGCGACGTCCAATACTGAAACAAGGCAATACATAATTGCAAGATTCTACCATAAATAATATACAGGAAAGAACCACCAGAAATCACATCACCCTTCTAGTAATCTAACAATAATCCTGAACACCTGAAACAATCGGCAAGCAATGAACAAGAATGGCATTCATGTAATCCCAGCAAAACCGCTGACAAAGGGAACAAGCGTCCGTACAGGACCGCTGACATCTCCTCGGCTGAATCGCGCCAAAAATCTACATCCTCTTCCGTTCTGGCCCGACTCGCCAAACGGGTTTTCTATTCTACGCTGTTGCCACTCTACAGCGTAACCAACTAAATATACAGGGTGTCCATAAAGTCTCTTTACAATTTAACAAATTTATTACAAAGGCAAATGAAGAGACAAATATGTGGAAATTATTACAAAATGAGAAGTAGATATTGAAGTTTTTTTTTGTCTCATTTAATACACCTCTGTATGGGCACCATTAGTTGCACGAAGCACATCAAGACGGTACTCGATTTCTCGCCATGTTCGCTGTAGCATAACCTCATCAATGGTGGCAATGGTATCAGTGAACTTTTGCTTTAGGTCAGTGATGTCCCGTATCTTTGTTCGATACACGATATCTTTAACATAACCCCATAGAAAGAAGTCCAGGGGAGTGATATCTGGTGAACGAGGTGGCCAGGGAATTGGGCCATCCCTTCCAATCCACCGGTCTGGAAATGTTTGATTTAGGAACCCACGAACATCCAGTCCAATGATGGTTGGTTGAAGGTCATCTAGTGGTGGTGCCACATATTCAATCAAAAGGTCAAGGTAAACATTTGCAGTAATTGATGTCTCGTTGAAGAAAAATGGACCAATGATTCGATTGCACATGATCCCACACCACACATTCACCTTTGGACTATCTCGGTGAAGTTCCCTAGTAACATGGGGGTGTTCTGATCCCCAGATTCTCACATTATGGTATGTGATTAAAAACTTTGATAACCACTGAGTACATAGAACAAATCTGATTAAGATACCTCATCAATTGCCTTTGTAATAAATTTGTTAAATTGTAAAGAGACTATATGGACACCCTGTATTTCGGCGAATATCTCTACTGTGAAACTAGGCATCCGATCAAACTATCCAGGAGCCAGGGGGGAGTATGATATTATTAGGACCATTGGTTCTGAAAAAAAATTCCATAAATTATATTTCCTCTACTAGGAATCGATCCCGGTTCTTTTAAAATACTAGGCGGACACCATTCTTCTTAGCCACTCTGACCCCCGAATATAAATCATTAGACGCGTTAATCACTTGGAAGTCAATTTGATATCTGCACCCAAATGACTTACTTAAAAAAATACAATATCCAGAGCTAAACATACAATTAATAATATGTTGAATCACTTTCAGCTGGAGGCTCATACAATACGAGTCAAAACATATTTTCTCACAGAAGTGGGCGGAGAATACAAAGTTCATAACAAACTTAGATGACTTAGTTGGTATATTTACCATTCTAAAAATCCCTGTGAGACCCCCTGAAATAGAAGCACCAACTTTCTATTTGTATCTCTGCCAAGAGCGATGGTTGATACTTTTGAAAACCCTTATCCTTTTATTCAAAGTTTGGCCATTAGTGAACCACCCCTGCAGAGGAGAGTAGACAACGTGCAGCACTCTCTTTGTCTGTTACATTCAAGTCCGTCTTGTCGCTTCAAATGTTAAAGTGTATACATGTCGTGAACAAGACAGGACGGCAATCATAAATGCACATGCACACTTTTTCAAAATCCAAATGTAGTTCTAACTTGAGACTGCATGGACTATGTCAAGCTAATTGCACATTGCACGGGTACAATCAATGCTTTTTTTTTTTTTTTTGGTGTGTGCACATGACACGTGTCTTTTATGTTCTAATTAGTATGAATATACAGTAGAACTCCATTTATCCAAACCCCATGGGACCAAGCATCGTTCGGATAATCAAATGTTCGGATAATTGGATTACATAATGTATCGAGTACATGTACACATATTTCTAAAAATAATTAACAATCACAAGGAAAATACACTATAAAACATATTTACTTGTACTGTAATAATAATACCCACACTGTATTAGATCACTGTATCACCAAAATCTTTCATTACACTGCAGTGCATGTACTACTTGTATTAATTATTTTTGTTAAGAAAGAGAAATGTTTTTAAAATAACATTACAAAAGATTCAAAACCAGGCGCAACTTACGTATACATGTACTTGCACAGATGTAGCCCACTATTTAAAATAATGAGGAATCCTCTTGTGCACCAAACTGGATAGTCTGCTTTTGGCTGCTAAGTCCCGCATTCTCTTCAACAGGAGAAGCTGTGTAGGACAGCTGTCATCTTCTTGCTCGTACCAAGCCATCGCTGTTTCTAGTGCTATAAAGGCCTCTTCAGGACTTGGTCGACGTTTTGGGTTTTCTTCATAATCTACAAGTACATCATGTACTTCTGAGGAGTCTTCATCATCGGTCACTACATGTATTTGGTTTTCTTCTTGCACAAAAGACAAAATTTCTTCGTCATTCAAAAACTGAAAACCAGAATCATTATCATCTTCTAGCCACATGTGTGCATCATCTTTGTCACAGTCCGAAAATCCGGGCATTGCTTGAAACAGTTCCACAACTTCATTTATACAATCATCATTTGTGTCCACTGCAGTAGTTTCATTTCCTCCTTTTTCCCCAAGCAATCTATTCCAAGCCTTGTTGAGATTATCTTGTGACAGGATGGTCCAAGCATCAGCTAACATATAGCAGCAGTCTTTGAGATTAAGCTTTTTGGAAAACGCCACCACACTTTCTTCATCTTCAGCCAACAATAAACGACGCAGGACTTCCTTCTTGTACATCTTTTTAAGCTTTGCTAGAACACCCTGATCTATTGGTTGAATCAGTGCTGTTACATTGGGAGGCAGAAAAATTACTTTAAAATTTGCATCAACTGCATTCAATGTATCCGTCTCTGGATGAGATGGTGCATTGTCCAGTAGAAGTATTACTTTTCCAGTTTTCTTTTCTTGTTCTTTCAACCTCTTCACATTTGGGATGAACTGATTTGTATACCAATCAAGAAATATTTCACTATTCATCCAAGCACTCTTCTGTGCTTTGTAGCACAATGGGAGACATGTCACATTCTTTAAACAACGTGGTTTTTTGGCTTTGCCAATCATTAGCACCGGTAAACGATGACTTCCACTGGCATTCGCGGCTACCAAAATTGTTACTCCTCTCTTTGCACTTTTTAAACCCAGGGGCAGCTGCTTCGCGCTGAGATGCAAGTGATTTTTGAGGCAATGATTTCCAGTATAAGCCAGTCTCATCGGCATTATACACATCATCGAGTAAATAACCTTCTTCTTCCAAAAAAGCCAAGAATGTTTCTTTAAAATTTTCAGCGGCAGTTGCATCGCTAGATAAAGATTCCCCTTGAATCTCCAATTCTCGTATGCCATGACGAGATTTAAAGTTTCTTAACCATCCCTGGCTAGCCTTAAAGTCAGGAGGACCGTCAAGTTGATTGTTGAACTGAAGTGCCTTTTCACACAATAGAGAGCCAGAGATAGGTTCCCCTTTGCTTCTTCTTTGCACAAACCATATATACAAAGCCTCTTCCAATTTCAAATCTTTCGCATTTCTCATGGTTTTATGTTTCTTCGACCAATTTTCACTATCCAATTTCGATGCAAAACTCATAATTGTATCCTTGTTACTTTTGATGTCAGAGACGGTAGTTTTCCCAACATTGAAAATCCTCGCAAATGAAGACACAGTTTTACATTTTCCTAGTCTCTTGATAATTTTTGTTTTCGTTTCAATTGACAAAACATTGCGGTTCCTTTTATATGCTTTAGGCCTACTGGAAGATGCCAGATCGCACAGAGAAATACGTGTACACCAAAATTATTCTGCTGTAGTAGCAGACACAATTATTTTAAGTTGAACTGTCTGTTTAGCCAGTGTTCTGCCTAGAACGCACACGTACACTGGATTGGTAAACCAGATATTAACTGACTTTATGATCTAACTGACTTCCTGTACGTAAGCGACCGTCCATTAGCCCATCTCACTGTCTACAAATTGTTCGCACACATTTGAAGCTTGCCGCATCAAAAGATTCAGAACTGTAGTCTAACGTGACTGGTGGCGTCAGATTTTTTTTTTTCTGGAAAAAGTGTTCGGATAATTGCATGTTCGGATAATTGGGGTTCGGATAAATGGAGTTCTACTGTATTATTATTACTGCTAGCCTTCGAGCAAGTAACATACAAAAGTAGGGAATCCCTTTTCAGTAGGTTTTAAATAAACTGTATACATCACTTTCTAACACTTCCATTATTCAGTCGCTTTACTTTGCCTCTCAGATTTTATTACTTTTGTTTTCAGTTTTCATCTGTTTATAGATATACACTCAAACACATACAAACATAAACAAACAGTAAATAGGAAATCCAAGAAGCGTTCTCTGAGGATTAATGCCAAGCAACAAATGACTGTGTTCATCATTTACCTAGTCAGTATGAATATGTCCATATTACTGTTAATTCAGGGAGCAAAGAACACGGAATAGTAGTCTATGTAGTTGTCCTCTTATAAACACGGGCGTATAGTGATTTTTGTTGTTGTAGACAACGTTGTGGATAATGCTAGAAACTACCGAGACAGCCTGTTTATTAACTGCACAGTTACGACACCACAAGCAATGCAACACACGAGTAATACAGATGCATAATTAGATGACCATATGACAAATCATAGATTTAGTATTGGTTTGGTATGTAGGTTGCTTTGTTCCAGTTGGTTTGTGTGATTAACTTTTTATTTATTTCTATTTGTTAACTGTAGTTGGTTTAGTTTGTGTGATGGAGTTCTTGGTAGTTTGGTTGCTGTTGGTTTGTTCCGTTGTTTCGTTTCATTGGTTGGAGTGAGTAAGTTATTTGTTAACTTCATTTGATTGGTTGTTGCTTGTGAGCTTGTGTTGACAAAATCCAAGCAACGCTGGGTAATAAAGATAGTTTGATACCGATATGAGGTACAGACAAGATTGAGACTAGAAAAATGACAAACATTGTAAATAAATATAGAGCAAAATAAAACTAGAAATACTGAACGACTAAAAACATTTTTTTAATGAACAATGGAACTAAAACTATATTACTGCGAAGAAAACATAGAGTGTACCGTATCTTTAAATACATGTACGTCAATTTAAAACAAGTCACTGGAACATGACCCGGAAATTCAATTTTGTAAACATGACTCTACAACGGATATTTCCCGAGACAGTGGTGCGTAGAAAAAAAATGTAAAAAAGAAATCCTCCAATACCATAATTCCCGTCGTAAGTACGTCGGTCGGTCGGTCACATCATGCACACCGTCATTTGCGCACTTTTCTATTTTCGAGAGAGTACATTAACTTTCAACCACAGCTAAGAGGTGCAACTGTGGTTGAATGTTAGACAATAAATGTATTGTTTCCCTTTTATGTAATCATCCGAAAATAGAAAAGTGCGCAAATGAAGGTGTGTGCAAACAGTTTGATTATGGAAAGAAGCCAACAACACGATTGATAAACAGTACATGAACTGGAGTTTCGTCAAACTTCAAACGTTGTTCTCAGAGGCAGCAAATCGACCATGGCTTCTCAGAGGCAGTAAGTCGACCAGGGCAAGATTTTAAAAGATGCACGAACAATTACGAGACACGTTGTCATAAAAGAAATGTTAGTTATTTAGTCAATTTACGGTCCATTAGATCATTATCACTGCTACACATGTCATTTAGGTAAGGTTACTCCATGTCTTCATATTTAATACATCCATATAATTTTCACTACAAATATCTAATGACGGTCGCCTGCAATGAAATGACCACAGTAGTGATACTGTCTGCAATACATGTAACAGAAACAACACACTATTATTAATAACCTGTCAATGTTGAGAGGTTATTGCTAGCAATAATAATAATAAACATTTGTAAAATGCGAACAGAATTAGGCGCACTCTAGGCAAAACTAGGAGACAGAAAAAAAAGGCAAATAAGGAAGACACATAACTGAGGACAAGAAGAAAAAGTGCTGGTCAAGGAGTTTCGTCAAAATGTTCTATGATAATAATTCACTAGTCCTTTATTTTAAAAAAAAGTATATCTTTACTATTATCCATGGCGACTCTGGTTATCCAGGTTCTACTTTAGTTTTTCAAGCCTTTCCTTATACCAAGAATTAGAGTAATACAATATTGTCGTGATTTGACACATTTATATATGTGACGAAATAACCTATGTCGTTACATTTTCCTGTGCCATCCTACAATTCATTATGTGCTCTTCTCTTTCTTTTTTCCTACCTCTGACAGTATTTGATATTTTCGATTCATTTTTACACTCTCTTCCTTCAGTTCAAGATTTCTTCTCATGTCTGGGCTTTATCAACCATCTGAGCCGATTATTGTACTCACTGACTTCGTTTCAACCTATATTGACTCCTGGATCTGTAAGTAAAAGATTGTTTACGAGTGCATAACAAATTTCCGACCAGACAGTAAAGGCACGGATTACAATGTAAAAAACGAAGATGGCCACAATGAGTTTGTTTTTATCGCTAATACGGCTATTGTTACCTCCGATTTTCTGTCTGGGATGGTACAAGAGACCCAGTTATTGTCTGATAAGTTGTTAAAGGTTGTATATGCCGTGCCCAAAAAACACACGGTAAATATCCATCTGGTGACAAACTAAAGACACGGACTTAAGATAACGAAGGGATTTTGGAGCCTGAAAGTGATGTAATCGTTTCTGGGCAGATGTGTTGTAGGAAATAGTAACGATATGTTGTCAATCTTGGAAGATATTATCAGTGTTAGATCTATGAAGTGGTGAGTTGTTGTTGTTCTTCTTCTTCTTGTGATCGCATCTTTGATGTTTACAGCGTCAGACGAGTTCTCATGATGAATTCGACCGTTGTCTGGAGTTCCTCTTTAGCTCCATACAGCTTTGAGTTTAGTGTTGAGTCATTGGGCCAGTATCTTAACTGGTCGTGCAGGGGACAATCCTGTTCAGCAGTTTGTTCGTTTAATTCACATGTGCACAGTGGTGAAGCAGACAGTCGTAGCTTTTACATGTGTTTATTCAGTTTGTTATGCCCTGTCCTGAGGCGAAGAGTGGTGATCTGTCCCTGCCGGTCAAGAGTGTGGTAGTCGTCATTGGGTTGATACTGTTCTCTTCTGATAGTCATCATAGCTCTCTTTTTCTCAGTGTATGTGATTTCATTATCTTCTTGTTCACATTCTCCTCCCTTTTTTGTAAGTTTATCTGCCTTTTCATTTCCGGGTACACCACAATGTGATTGTACGCACTGAAGTATCGTTCGCTTTTTGGCAGCTACCTTGCTTAGTTCATTTCTCAGATGTGGGAGTTTACCACCCTTGAGAGCTTGCAGTATAGACAGTGCATCTGTGAGGATGACTACCTGGTGGCAGTCAAAGTTGGTGTTATAAATCATATTTGTAGCTTGCTCTAGAACTTGAGCCTCAGCTGTATAGTTGGAACAGAATTTACCAGTGGGAATATGCCTAGTCTCATAGTGGTTGTCAGGATATGAGATAAAGATACCAGCGCCTCCATTCTTAACAGCATTTGTTGCTGATCCATCTGTGTATGCATGCATCCATGATTGTTCGGGATAGCTTTCTTGGATCATACTCAATGTAGCAGTTCGGTTTTGTAGATCATTATACTCATATCCAATTGTAAGACCACTGATTGATGTATTAATTTGGAGGGTACTACTGGCCTGTTCCTATGGTACTGGGTATGGGTGGGCTTCAGCGGTGTTGTCTTCATGGATAGGTCTTCTTGATGCTGTCTTTTAAGTCTTTTTCCTCAATGGACAAAGCTGCTACGTTTTAGACATCCCAATGCCAGATCATCTAGTCTTGCCTTCATTGTGTGTGTTGGCATACTGTTGTACTTTTCCATCTGGATCATGCTTTGGGTGTCTCTTCTATAGACCAAAGTCTGTAATCTAGTAGCTTTCTGCATCTCTGATATCGGCGTAGTTTTTATGGCTCCTGGAATAAGCCTGAGAGCTTGATTTTGCACCTTATCCAACGACAGCAGATGTGAGTTAGCAGCTGATGACCATGCTGCTGAGCCGAACTCTAAGTGTGGTCTTATTACTCCATTATAAATCTTCTATAGAGTTCGATCATTTGCTCCCCAGTTGGTACTTGCTAGTTTTCTGAGTATGCCTAGTCGTCTTCGGGCCTTTCCTTCTGCATTTTTATTATGCTAATTCCATGTAAGCTTTTGGTCAAATGTCACCCCAAAATATGTGGGGTAGCTTTATTTCTTGATCATGGTTGTCCCTAGGTGTACGTTAGCTGCTTTGTCCTAGGGGGATAGGGAAAACAGCGCTGTGGAGGTTTTGTCTGTGTTTATTGTGATATGCCATTTCTCTGCCCATGACATTAGCATGTCTGCTGCCCGCTGCATTCTATAATTTGCTGTGGTGACGTATTCATCGGCGCACCAGAGTGCTAAGTCGTCTGCATATTGTGGCCATAGAACATATAGGCTTGACTGTGCACTCGTCATAGGAACCAAATGGGGTATATGTGGCCATTGGTGATGGTTGTCTACTATACCCTACTTCTACCTTGTTTTGATCGTATAATGGATTCGGATCTCTGCCCTGAACAGTTGGCAAATTATTATTCTTTGATGGTGTTAGGATGATTGCTTTCTCTCAGTATAACGACAACAGTTCACAACTGACAAGTGATGAATGCTCTTGGTGACCGATTATTATCTACACTCTGACAGCAGTAGCAAATTAATGATGAACTTTATTTACATAAAGTTAATTAAAGAAGGTGAAATGATGCACCCAACCTTCTCTTGAGGTTGGCCGACTGGTTCAGCAATAATCTCAAATCTTTTATTAATACAATGTCTTGCTCTCTCGTTCACTCTTGCTGCTTCAGTAGCTCTAACTTCCTCTATTGGTTATGGTGGTCACGACTTAAAAACTACTGCCGTCAATATTTGTCTGCCCTCTAAATTCTTCATATGTATGTCTTTTTCAAAATGTTCTGATACATTTCTTCGGTTTCAGCTTAATTTCTGTAGTCTTTACTTGGTGTATCTTAGATAATACTGGCCTACCGCCAGGGTTGACGATTTTCCAAGTTCGTATATTACTCGTTAGTCTGTCAACTTGCCTACTATTCTGCGCTACCAGTAATAGACTCTTAAAAGTTCAACGTACCTGGTTCGTTCGAAAACACACACATTTCTTGAAAATGGCAACATTGTCTTCTTGTCCTCGGAATAACTCACAAAACGGCCATACATGATATTGGCATGGATTTGCAATTGAGGGTCTAAACGATATTGCATTCTTCTGTCACCACAGAATTAAACCAAAATGACTTTGGCATATCGTCCGATAATAACCCTCAATTGCACAAGCCACTTCTAAAATACTATCTTTACACACACTTGGGAGAGAACCCGAAACTGAACCTACGCTAACGCGTTCACATTTCTGACTGATTGTATTTTGTACAACGAATTACCACGACAACTATTTTCGAACTTTCTAGATCAACTGCCTCGCAAACAACTCACTATTTCATTTCCCGCACGAGAAATGTGATCACGTAGGCAACTCAGTTTAGCAAAACAAAACAAAGAACTTAACTCAGCGCTTTTCTTCAAGGGACGTAAAACACTACTCTTGATCCCCAGCTCGTTGTTACGTGACTTATTCCCCTCTGATTATAAATTTACAAGTCCGTTAATTTTCATCTCTAAAATGTTTCTAACCGAATTTTCTTATTACCGAAACTATCTGTTACAATATAAGGCAGCTTTCACTCCAGCGGGGAGATCTTTTACCAGGTCATTGATGTAAACAAGGAATAGTGTTGGAGAAATTACTCCTCCTTGAGGTACCCCCTGATAGAGCAACACGTTTCTGCTCTGCAGACCATCAAGAGTGACTCTAGTTCTCCTGTTGCGCAAGTTTGACTGGATCCATCTTATAATGTTGCTTTGGATTCCACTTCTTCTAAGTTTTGCAATAAGGCCATCTTTCAACGCCTTGTCAAAGGCCTGCTTGAAGTCGACCCAGATCGTTAGAACCTTTTTCTTCTCCTGGAAGGCATCTTCTACTGCTTGAGACAAGTAGGTAACTTGGTCTTCTATACTGTAGCATTCTCTAAACCCAGCTTGCTCCGGCAACATGATCTGCTAAGACTCTAAATACCATTTCTATCTGTGGTAGACTATTCGCTCCATAGTCTTCCCAACACAGCTTGTGAGACTGATTGGCCGGTAACTTGAAGTCTTGGTCTTACATTTCCCTTTCATTAGTTTGGGTATTGTGATAGCTTCTCTCCATACTTGGGCTACCGTTCCTTTCACCCAGCTGTGGTTGAATATCTCAAGCAGTTTTGTCTTTGCTGTTGAGCTCTGATTTATTAGCATTGGTGAGTTGTAAACATAATCAATATCAACGGAAGACGCAATACCTTATATGGGAGTGACTTTTTAAAAATCACATCTTACGTGTCACGCAGGAATTTTCCATGAGAAGGCATTGCGGATAACCTCTACCAAAATACGCTAGTTGATTTCTATTGGTTTGGCATTTGAGACTTTAAAATACAAAGTCTCTGAGTGGACTAACTTCCAAGTAGCAATGTAGATGTGAGTGCCGAGCGTTGCTTAAAATCTGCACCATTTTAAGATAACGGCACTAATAATTCAACTCGTCAAGAAGACAGTCAGACAAGACAGGATACGGAATAGAATCAGGATTCTAATTCAAAGGACCAGACAACGTATTTGAGCATCTTCTGGATTTACACAGTAAGATAAATCTACATTTACTAATACAGAAGGCCCGGAATCCCAGGAATCTGAACGTGAAGTCATAGTGGGATTCTATTGTAAAGTAATTCCCTCAGATTATACGTAAGACGCATCTTAACCAAGTTGCCGAAACTATTTACCTGAGCCAGAAGTCTATATTGCCCAAAGTATTTGGGGTGAGTTGTACATTATATAGTACTTCTTCTTATGCCTCGTTCCATATATATTTTTACTTAATACTGAGAAAAAGAGAACATCAGCACAAAGCATGGATAACAACAGAAACCATTAGCAAGATGGAGGACAGGGAAAACAAGAAAACAGATTTAAACAGAGGCAAAACCAGAAGCTCCAAAGCCAAGGCCCATGAAGTGTACATAAAAGCAAACAAAGAAGTAAGAAGAAACATCAAAACAGACAAGAGGAAGTATATTAAAGAGTTGGAAACGGAAGCAGAGGAAGATGCAGACAAATGAAATATGAGGGACCTGTACAACAACACAAAGAAGCTAACAGGGAAATATAAGCAAGCAAATGGCTTCATAAAAGATAAGAATAGAAAATTGCATAGTAATATACAAGAACAAATGAAGAGATGGACAGAACATTTTGAGGAACTTCTCAATAGACCAGCTCCAGCTAATCCCCCAGACATCCAGCAGCAGAAGAGGAGCTATAAATCAGCTGTGAACGACCAAGTAGAGAAGAAATAAAGAATGCAATAAAGCTTCTGAAAGATGGAAAAGCAGCTGGTCCAGATTGCATTCCAGCAGAGGCCATCAAAACCGATATTGATACCTCTACAGAGATATTATACAAACTACTTGGGAAAGTCTGGGAGAGAGAGGAAATACCAGCAGAATGGAAGGAAGATTATCTGGTCAAGTTGCCTAAGAAGGAACTTTTACAAGAGTGAACACATTATAGAGGAATAATGTTACTATCAGTGCCAGGAAAAGTGTTAAACAGAATCATCCTTAAGACATTAAAATAGTCCATAGACAAGCAACTGAGAGATGAACAAGCAGGTTTTCGACAAAACAGATCCTGTACAGACCAGATAGCCACATTGAGAATAATAGTTGAACAAAGTCTGGAATGGAATTCACCGCTATACATCGGATTCGTGGACTATGAAAAGGCATTTCACCGTGTAGAAATTGATGAGGCATTATAGAGTTCCCATTAAGATCATTAACTTAATAAAGAAGACCTATGAAGGCATGACATGCAGAGTTCTTCATGAAGGACAACTTACAGGACTGTTTAGGATTAGAACGGGAGTGAGACAGGGATTCCTCTTGTCTCCATTTCTTTTCTTACTAGCAATAGATTGGGTTATGAAAACATCGACATCACACAACAGAAATGGAATCCAGTGGAGTCTTACTAAACAGCTTGATGATTTGCATTTTGCAGATGACTTGGCTCTTCTGTCCCATAACCATAATCAGATGCAAGAGAAAATGAAAATTCTCGATGAGAGGTCACAACAAGTGGGCCTGAAAATGCACAGGGAAAAGACAAAAATTATGAGAATAAATGCAAGAAATGATAACAAGGTTAAACTTGAAGAAACACCACAACAGGATGTAGAATCGTACACATATCTTGGAAGTAATTTAGACAGAGTTGAAGGGACAGACAATGATATCAAAATAAGAATACAAAAGGCAAGAGGAGCTTTCATTGCACTGGGAAACATATGGAGAACAAGAGAAATCAAGTCCAACACAAAAATAAGAATCTTCAACTCAAATGTCAATTCAGTCCTATTGTATGGCTCTGAGACATGGAGAGCAAAAAAAAAACAACAACAACATCTGAAAAGCTTCATACTTTATAAATGGGTGCTTGCGTAGAATAGAAAGACTGAAATGGTATGGCAAAGTCACAAATGTGGAATTGATGTCAAGAACCAGACAAGTGCCAGTAGAACAAGCGTTGAGAAGAAGACGCTGGCGATGGATAGGATACACACTGAGGAAACCTGTTGATAGCATTACAAGGCAGTCCTTGTTCTGGGATCCACAGGGAAAGAGAGGCAGAGGTAGACAAAAGAACGCTTGGAGAAGAGAACTGGAAACAGAGGTGAAAATGATGAGGAAAACATGGAAAGAACTTGAGCGGATGGCACAGGACATGAAGACTTGGCATGTCTGTTGCCGTCATTTTTGACGGTTCCAGAAGATGTAAATCTATTTAATACTTTTGATAATCGAAGGTACAGAACTGTATGTTAACTCCCTGACTCAGGTTGATTAGGGGTTACCTTCCTTGTGTTTATTCTTTGTGGTTGATCAGTCTTAAGACGGGGATTAACTGTTCTCAAATCTGTTCTGTCTACGCATGCGCTAGTTTTTAGCGCGAACCGAGCAGACTTCCGTCTGGGAGTGATGAGCTGGCTTCTGCCGGACGAAGATGTCCGTTGTTTCTTCTCTGCATTTTTTTTGTGGGGGGGGGGGGGAAGAGATAGTCTTGTGATCTTAGTGATTCTCCCCAGAGTTATTCTGTTCGTCTGGAATGACGACAGGTGTTATTTGTGTATTTCTCGGAATTCTGTCCAAGGTAAAATAACTTAATTATTATGCAAAGTTTGCAGAACATTTAGTATGAACCTGTGAGTAGCGCTCACAGTTCTTGTGATCCAGAGTCCATTATGTGTGCTTGACGTAGCCAATTAGGTCTATTCGTTGAAGTACTTTACAGAAGCACAATGAACGTATATTGATATGAAACCCGCAGGATGGCGGTATGTTTCAGCATGGAGGATAATACATGCCTATGGAAAAAAGCACAGTTGTTTATCAACCATTATAAGGCCCGTCATTACGGCCTATAACTTTGAGCAGAAGAAGAAGTGCCTGGCGGGTGAAGCCAGGTGAAGTCTTGACTTTACTTACAAGTTCACATACTTCTATATTAAGCAACTATATTTGTTAAAGGACTACCTGACGCGTTCAGTCAGGGGCCCTGAGCTACAGTAGGAAACGAATATGTTGACAAGCCAGCGTTATTAGCATCATACCTACGAACTATACAAAACTGATGATGTTTGATGTTCCTATCTATTACCACATATGAACAGTTGTTAAAGGACAGACCATTGTCGATAACGTCCTTATAGATGAGTGGTACAAGCTTTATAATGCCAGATGTTTTGCCAATCATTTCCAATATATATGATGTCCTTGATTCTCGTCCATTTGACTGTAACTGTTGATGTCACTGTGTCTCGTAAATAAATGGTTGAAAGTTCCAGCAGTTTCTACAATTACTGACTACTGCATGTGAGTGAGTGGGTGCTTGTTTATCTATCAAAGAGCCTAAACGCAATCGTGTCTCTACACACCCACATCACTTGTCAACCACACAAACTTCGAGTACCTCACATACAAAAAATGTCTGATGTCTGTATGTCAACATGACACCCTGTTAGCGCCTCAACGCCTGGTGAGCTAATCACGCATACCAAAGCTGTTTGGCCCAGGTCGGACTGACTACAACAGTACACAGAAAGGATATTGATACGTTTCTACATAAAATACGTAAATCCCACCTTAACATTTGTGGTGGCCGTAAATATGCGGTAACATTTGTGGCCGTTATATTGTGTAACTGAACCTTCTCACAACACACTTTATTAATGCATTCTTTGTTTACATGTTGTGTTAGTGTGTGTTTCGCGGGCTGGTTGGGCAGGTGATCCGTTAGATGATACCACGTAACAGAGGTTCTATCGAGAGCGTTTTCTGTAGGGACTGCGCATATTTCCCACAGCGGGAATTGCGAGCGACGTGTGTTGCTACTTTTCATTTTTTTTTCTTAGCTGTGACGAGATGTGTTAGTGTCGTTTTCGTTATTTTTTTCCCATTCTTTGATTTTTCGATTTGTTTTGTTTGTATCTGTCCGCCTCTCCTTCCTTTCATTTATTTGTATACACCCTTTTTGTTTATAACAGTGTTGTGGTCTGTTTTGATTTTTCGCAGTTATCATTGTAATTTTTTACAACATTAGATTTAGTTAAGCTTTATTTATCATTTGACTTCTGCGAACGTTTTCGGTTGTTATCCATTCTTGTCTTTGTATTGTTATCGTCTACTTGTTCATCATACACAGTCTATATATATACTTGGTCATGCACTATTATTGTTGATATGATGCACTTTTTAGATAGAGGTTATTTATGATCATATTATTATAAAGAAACAATGTGATTACACAAGTTTTTGATTAAAAGACTTGTCTCCCACGGAGATTGGGATAGAATAAAGTGAAGTGAGTATACAAGTCTAGGATTACAGACTTGTCTCCCGTTGAAGTTGGGATAAGGTAATTTATTCAATTTTTCAGGTCTGTCATATTATTAGACAGAATTTCTACATTAGATGTCTTTATTGAGCAAGGGAAATCCCTTGGCAAAACTGGTGACAAATTGGAAGAGTTTGCACTTGCTCAATATGCCAAGGCACAGAAGGCTGAAGAGAAAAGGATGCAAATGCAGTTGGACAGAGAAGCTGAAGATAGAAGAATACAGCAACAAAGAGAAGCTGAAGAGAGAAAACTTCAAGCTGCTGCTGAAGCTGAAAATAAAAGATTAGTCAAAGAAGCTGCTGCTGAAGAGAGAAAACTTCAAGCTGCTGCTGAAGAGAGAAAACTTCAAGCTGCTGCTGAGGAGAGAAAACTTCAAGCTGCTGCTGAGGAGAGAAAACTTCAAGCTGCTGCTGAGGAAAGGAAAGCACAAATGGAACATGAGGAAAAACTATTAGCTTTGGAGTTGGAGAAATTAAAGTTGATGAATATGAGTGCTCCTCAATCAACTTCGGGTAGGATAAAGGAGAATACTTATAAGGTCAAATTACCACCTTTCAACCCTCTAAAGGACGACATAACCTTCTACCTTGATAGATTCCAATTAACATGCGTAACGCATAAGGTAGATAAGGAACAATATGTCGGACAACTGATGGAATTACTTTCAGGTAAACCATTGAGTACTGTAATGGCAGTAGAGGAAACTGATAGAACTAATTATGATGTTGTCAGGGCAACATTACTTAAGAGATATCAATTAAAAGAAGATTATCGTCTTCGTTTTAAGACAATGCTACCTGAAACTGGAGTAGAGTTCTCTGACTTTATTACTAAGATTCGTCTTACATTCACACGTTGGATTGGGCTGTCTAAAATAGAAAAAACATATGAAGCCCTTATGGACTTATTACTTCGAGATAAAGCTATGTCATCTGTCAATGAGTCTTTCCTTGCTTTTATTCATGAGCGTAACCTAAAGACATAAAAGACATGGAAGAATATTGTTGCCAGTATGTAACTGCACATCCCCATGCTACTGTTAGCAATGCTAAGGTGAAAGAAGAATTGCCGGTTGCTTCTGCAGCACCATATGGCCCTCACTTTATGAATAAATTCCAAAGTGCTCATCACAACTTCAATAAGAAGAGCAATCGTAATTATGATCAGAATCAGGGTAACCCATCACATAATGGGTCTTCTTCAAAGAACTGGTGGCGATCTGATAGTCCTCGTTATTTCGGGTCCTATAATTATGGAAATTTGCGGAGAGGTAGTCACTATAGACACTTTGAAGGCTATCCTTCGCGGGGGCATCGAAACCAAACAGGTAAACACTATGATTATTGGGGTAATGACAATAGAGATTATGGAAACTGGGATTCGAACCAGAGCGGTGGTCAAGGTAGATCAAACTATGATAATTTCAGAGGGAATAATAATCGTGGTAGATCTCAGTACAAGAAAAAGAGATCACATCACCAGGGAAACTCGATGCAACAAAAGTCTCATGGTGTCAATAATCAAGTGAACGAGAATAAAAATTCTAATGCTGTCACTTGTGCAGCTTTTGACTTTGGGAGAGCATCTAAATGCACCCAATGCTCAACATTATTTGAACCGACCACGGTAACTACTTTGAGTTGTGGTCACCCTCTGCCCGCTCTCCCTGCTGCAATTGCGCATGACGGGAGAGGATCGCTTATCTTGCATAGAGGTCTCGTGGATGGTATCGAGAGTTCTGGGATCTTTCTTTTGGCCATTTGTCAATAAAGACATACGAATTTATTGCCGGTCTTGCAAAGTATGTCAAGAGGTAAAGTCTAGAGGTCCACGGCATGCTGCGCCTATTCAGACAGCAGACATTCCTATCCGGCCGTTTCAGAAAATGGCCATAGATATCATTGCCCTTTTAAGACTAAATCAGCCAGAGGACATCAATTTATCCTTACGTGCGTTGATATGTGCACGCGTTGGCCAGAGGCTATTCCTCTTAAAAGCATTTCCACTGCTGATATCGCAGACGCTCTTTGGCTTATATTTTCTCGTTTAGGTTTTCCTGGGGAAATATTGTCAGACCATGGCACACAATTGATATCAGAGACAATGTTGCAGGTAATGTCTACTCTGCACATTAAATGATCTCTGAGTAGTATTTATCCCCCAATGTCTAATGGGTTAGTTGAGCGTCTTAATAGAACACTCAAGAACTTACTGGGGAAGATAACTGAGGATCATCCTCAGGATTGGGACAGGGTCCTACCCGCTGCTCTCTTTGCCTATAGGGAGGTCTCCAACGAACATACAGGATTTTCACCTTTTGAACTTGTCTTTGGCGCGCGACCGCGCGGTCCTATGTCTTTGCTGCATGATCTTATAACTGCTGATATTATCGACAATGACACACAATCTTCATATGAGCATGTCATTGCTCTCAGAAAAAAAATTATTGAAGCATGCAAGCTAGCAACTTCATCATCCGAATTTGCTAAGGAAAAGGCAAAGCTATTTGCTAATAAGAAGAGACGCCTACGTCAACTTTGTCCTGGAGACAAAGCGTTTGTTTTACTTCCTTTTAGGGAGAACAGACTGCTTATTACATGGAAAGGTCCATATACAATAGTCTCGAAGATTTCCGATGTCGACTATGTTGTCGATATTGATGTGTCACGTAGGTCTTTATATCATTTAATTGCCTAGATCTTCTTCCTATTCTCTCACCTGAATCCTTTTATTGTATTATCTTTCCTTACTTGTTTTTCCTGTATTTTTCGCATCACTTGTTTTGCGAAAAATATTTTCTTCAGTATCTTCAAACTTTACCTTGTGTTTTTTCTCATACTGGGATACGTAATTCTATTACTTAGATGTCAGTCAGACGAGAAGGGCAATTAAGTTGCGGCTATCTCAGACATCGAGCCGACTTGGGTCTGCACCTTCAGATGACACGACACTCCTGAGTTAGATTCTCGACGTAAACGCGTGAGAATGCTAGGAGAGAGCCGACATCCGTCTGCATTTTCACCGGTCAACAAGTAGTTGCATCGGCCGAACGCTTAAGCAGGAGCGAATATTTACACCTTATAGTCGCAGTTTCAGACAGCTGTCGTCTGGAAATCCCAGCTGACACGGCTCACTGTTGGCCCGGTCAGCGTGAGGTGCGAAGTAGTATAAGTGTCAGTTATGTAAGACGTCTAGTAATGGTAATGTTAAACGTAAGGTGTTTTACACGGAAAAGGGGAGATGATTTCGGAGTTTGAGAAAATGTGGGATTGTTTGCCCCTGTTTTCAAATATCCACCCAGGAGCTGAAATTTGATTTCATTTCAGTCCTCAACATCTTCAGTAGACGGAAACACGCGTGCTAGCGAATGAAGCTTGTATAGCGAATTTCATAGTTCTCGTCAGATTTGTGACGAGCTTCTAAATACCTATCTAGTGAATTATCCTAGTCGTGGTGTTACCGTAGTGCTGTGGTGAGATTAATAAAATAGATATCTAGTATTTTGGAAAGTGGTTAAAGCGTTAAATCGCTCATTTCATTTTAACTAGTTTCTTTTGAACAGAGTGCTTAATTTATAATTTGTTATATTCTCTAAGTCGACGAGTTACAGTGGAAATACATAATAAATTATATCTTTAGCTTACTAAACTAGTAGCTATAAGGAATTTAATTTAACGGCTAATACTCAGTCGAAACTGGTTTAATAACAAACTTATAAATGCTAGACGCGACATCAGTGAGTAGTGACGGAATACGCGCCATATTTCTAATTCCTGATGATCGATTTTATATAACTTATTTCACCGGAAGTTTAAATAATAAGTCAAGCTGTAGGCTTGCTATTTAAAATGTAAGTTATATAGAGTACATAATATGTAAATGATTATATGTGCTTTTCCTTTTATACAGTGAAATACTGGGGTGACCCGAACTTTACCGGCATTTAGTAAAGAGACATATTTGTGTGAAGCATAGACAGTTCCTATCTTTAACCACGTGGGGTTTTTTTGTTTCAAGTAACACGGGTCTGACAGTGCATATGCCATCAGAGAGAGACAGTAATAGCAATCCCACTAACGGTTTCTAAAGACTAGAAATATATATTGGGCTTTTGAGCCAGTTCATATTGCTCCACAAATTTAAAATGTACATGCTGCCTGGCGGCGTGAATATTACAATCAAAACATTAACATTTCCTGACATTATTTTCGTCGAAAGAGTGAATAGTGAAACAAGGCTATCTGTTGAAAGAAGTTGTCCACTGGTCATCTTTCCAAATTAAGGGAATCCTCGTGTTTCTGAACTCTGTGTGCCCGTTTAAACTTGCTTATCAAACCTGATTCAAGTGACATTAACAGTAAATCTAAAATTTAACTGGTGAAGTGAACGCTCCCCGAAAACAGTGGAATAAACCTGTAATTGTAGAGCTGGGATTCGCTTTATCCAAAGAATACAGATTCACTGTAGAGAAGTGTCCTACGGTTGCGCCAGACGGTGAACAACATCAAGTTTTTGATAGGTAAGAACGTGTGCCAGGGATCCCTGATGAATGAACCGAGTGAAAGTGACGGAAGGATGTTCGTTAGTTAATACACTCGCTTGTTGTATTAATTGATCCTTTAGAATAGATACTGCTGTCAAAGTCAGTCTATACCTTCTAAGGGGGACCATATTAGACCCTAACCATATGTATTTGTGACTCTTTGGGCCATCATCTGTCTCATAACGGGGCTGTGGGCTAAACCTAGAGTTAATATCATAACGGGTCTATCATCCTGGTAGAAATTCATTTGATTTTTTATGTCTATATGTATGCTTCCTTTATGTATTTTTTTGGTGTTGTGAGAGATTTTGATATGATAATTAAAATATCTCTCTTGAACAAAAAAATCAGTGCGTTGGTCAGCTCGATCCCAATTATCTGTATAATCATTGTTATAGATTTTTCCAAGTCTGTGTAACTGTCGTCACGTGTATGTGCGTGTCCGTGAGTAGATAGAATTATATGTAATATATATGTGGCTTAGACTGTCGGACTCTGTAAAAAAACCGTCGTAGAGGATAGGTGAGAGAGAGAAGAATTCTTTTCGCTTTCAGCGACAGCCTCTATACCACAGTCTATCATCTCACCTGTGTGGAAATTCTATTGTTTTTACTAATTCTCGCGGTGCCAATCACCTATTCAAACCTATTCAGAAGGGACCAAACCCAAGTCTTAATTCTCCTATCCAAAATCTACGACATGATGGAAGGCATAAAACCTTCCATATAAATATGCTTACGGAATATCATGAGCGACCAGACTATTTGCAGCCTATTTTTCATGCGACGGACGATTCTCCTGTCCAACAAGGTCATATCTCATCCCTGTCAGTTATACAGGATGAGGAAACTATTTTTCGGATGTTAACCTACCTCTTCCTATGATTCCACTTACTTCTACGGAATCATGGAGAAACGTTACTTTTTCTTCTAATTTGTCTTTTGAGGAACAGCGACAAATATCTTCTACGCTACAAGTATTTCAGGATGTCCTTACCGACATTCCTGGACACACACATGTCATTGAGCATGACATTATACTTACTGATCATACTCCGATCAGAGTAAGACCATATCCTATTCCTATTCATTTTCAAGCACAAGTCGAGAAAGAATTGGATGAAATGATACAATTGAAGATAATTGAACCATCCACCTCAGCATACTCTTCGTCCATGGTTATTGTTCGAAAGAAAGACTATAACATACGCCTTTGCGTAGATTATCGCAAATTAAACCAAGTTACGAAGTTCGATGCTGAACCTATGGCTTTATTAGAAGATCTACTTATTAGACTTTCTAACTCTCGATTCTTTACTAAGCTTGACTTGTCAAAAGGCTATTGGCAAGTTCCGTTAACTGAACACGCCAAACCTTTCACTGCTTTCTCAACACCTAGGGGTTTGTTTCAGTGGAATTTTATGCCTTTCGGGCTTATGAACGCCCCCGGCTACTTTCGTACGCATGATGCGTCGAATTCTCTCATATCGTTCAGATGTCATTGCATACTTAGATGACATCTGTCTTTTCAGTAATACTTGGTGTCGTGAAATATTCTAATCCACATACATAAATTAAAAGGTAAATGTAAAGCCTAACAAATAAATTTAATAAAAGGAAGAAGAATGGTAAAGAACAGTGCTGTCACAATGACTGTACTCGAAATCCCCCTTGTTTTCTACTTCGTCGGCAAATTGTAACGCTTTCACGTTGATAGTAAAAGCCTACTGTATTATTACCCGCTTTCTTCAATGAAACGTGTGCTGTATTTCTTGGAAAAAACATTGAGATACGCAAGCTGAACAATGACCTAATTTTAATATTTCATTCATTCCATTTTATACACGGCGTAACTAAAGACAGATGGACTAAAGGATAGAGAGAAGGGAGAGGCATAAAGCCGAACACGTGCAACACTAAACACGCGTCGCGCGATACACAATTGCTGCCATCACGCGTGTAAGGCCACATGCACTAACTTTATTTCAAATCGACAGTGATAAAATTCACTATCCTTCCCAGAGTTAGGTTTTTAAATCCTGAAAAACTCTTATTAGTAAAGATGACAATAGATGGGTTTACGTTTGAAAACATTACAGTACCCAGACAGCACATCTTCGAAACAGGAGGTAGAAGAAATTGCATATTTTGAACGCAGCATATTAGCTCTATTAAATATACATATTTGGGTTCCTTAGGGTTTGCTGACAAAGAATATGTAAAACGTTACGCAAATAGTCTAGGAATTACCAAGTTATGGCTAAAATAAAATAGTGGGGGTGCCTGACAGCATGAAATCATTTCTGCTCATAAAATTTTTTTATAACGTGTTTGAAAAAACCTTACGTTACGAAATAGCCTACCATGTTAACTCCTAATTGATTGGAGCGCAACAAATATAAGACTAAACACGATTGGTCGGGCTATAAATACTATCTTTCGTTGTCAGGGGAAACGGGAGTAGTAGTAAATTTTTTGAAAAGATGTGTGGACAGGGTTTCATTGGTTAGAGCTGCCAATATACTCGATTCAGAGCGTCTGTTCATCGCCACATCTTGTAATAGACCTACTAAGAAGCAGTACGTTGAGCACCAGTGTATATTTTATATAAAATAAAGCCTGGAACACCGGCAGATCGGAGTTGTGCTATATCCATTGCCAGTCAACGAAACTGTTTATTATTCTATGAATTGTGGGACTGTGGTCTTAACGTTATTGAGCAGCACCTGGTCAGAGCTTTGCTGAATCCAGAGTCGGACAGCATACTCCTTGGTCCATTTAGCTATCAGTGAGGTGTCTCCAGAGCACAGGGGAGAAATCGAGCAGAGGAGTCTTTTCCTGCCGCCATCACGCAAGATAAGCTGATGTGGCCAGCTGAGCTCAACATTATGTACCCCCATCTTAAAATAACATTGTAACATAAACTTAAGAGGGGAAGTAAATTGTTTTAATCCCAGGAACTGAGAACATCTCCAATACTAGTTCCCATAGAAACAAACTATTGAAGTCATGATGACAAATACCAACAGAGCTTGAACAAAACAAAACCAGTATTACCTCATATTAACACTACACAACTGACACACATAGGATACCATTGATAATATATGCCACTACATGAATCATATTAATAAATTCTGTACATATACCTTGTAATTAAAATTGATTGTGATTCCTGGTTCCCTTTGTATTTGAATCAGGACACATATACATTCATGACAGCAATGAATACATATTGTTATTTGAAAAGTTATCAGTGACTCCTTTAAGATATCCTTTAGAGTGTTATATGTATGTGAGTGTCACAGTGTTGTCAAGTGTGGTGGAATAAATTAAATTGTTTATCTGTCTGTTGTTGTTATGACTTACACTTCATCATACACATACCCTAGACATATAACGTAGTCATCACATTATTCCAGAATAATTCTGACTGAGATATATATATATATATGTGGCAGCAAGTAAGGTTATCTATAATACACTACTCTTATTAGAGATAGATACCTTCACAGCTGATCTCAGTCAGTACACTAAGTCCCCTATAAATATTTATAACATCCCACTTCACCACATATATTGGGGTCTCGCTCTTGGGATTTTGAATCTTTACCTATTAAAAATAGTGGGGGTAATTCACTTCAGGGAATATAAGAATTAAAAGGTATCCTTGGGTGAAATTAAATAAGGTTGAGCTCTCGGTGCCTGTGTTGTCCATTAGATATATAGTTAGAGATTGAATTGTTGGTTAGACATTGTATAAATTTACCTGATAGACAATGGCGGACCTGGCCAAATTTCGATCTGCTGCTGTACAGACTGCGAAAGAGTTAGGAATGGACGGGCAAATTATGATTTCTTATGTCACGGCGGAATGTGACAAATATATTGAACGGGAAGAAAGAAGATTAGAAAAAGAGGCCGAAAGAAAATTAGAATCTGAAAGATTGGCCGAAGATAAGAGAATAGAAGCTGAAAAAGAGATTAAGAGGTTGCAGATTGAGGCTGAGGCTAAGAGGTTGCAGATTGAGGCTGACAAAGAGGCTAAAGCATTGGAAGCAGAAAGAGAAGACAAAAGATTAGCTGCAGAAAGGGAAGAGAAGAAATTAGCTGCAGAAAGAGAAGAGAAGAGATTAGCTGCAGAGAGGGAAACAGAAAAGGAGGAGAAAAGATTACAAAGGGAACATGAGTTACGACTAAGGGAGTTTGAGTTTCAAGGCCATGCTCCTGAAAATGGTGCCAGTCCCTTTGCCTCTGATGCCACTGCTAGCCAAGGAGCCTCAACCTCAGCTATGAATTTTCATTTAGATCATTTTGTTGAGAAAGACGATGATATAGAGAGCTATCTAAATAGGTACGAACTATTAGCTGCCACGTATGGGTTAGAGAGAGAAAGGTGGAGCTTAAAGTTATCTCAAGGACTTCGTGGGGCAGCTTATGAAGTTTTTGCAAAAATGAGCAGAGGTGATCAGGAAAATTATGACATGCTAAAGCAGGCTCTTTTGTTAAGATATGAAAAGAATGCAGAATTTTATAGGAAAAAATTTAGGAATGCTAAACTACTGTCAGGTGAAACCTATCACCAGTTCTCTGCACGAATAGAGACATACTTGGAGAAATGGACTTCTCTGGGGAAAACCCAAGATCTTAAGGAAATGGTCCTTATAGAGCAATTAAGAGAGTCCATGGCTCCAGACCTGAGAAAGTTTCTCATGGAACAAGGTGCAGAGAGGCTGGGTGAGTTGCTAAATGTTGCTGAAAGGTATCAAGCAGCTCAAGCAGAGGTAACAGGTAATAAAAAGAAACAAGTGGATAACTTTAGGGCACCACAGAACTTTAATAAATTTGATCCTAGGGATCAAAACAAAGGTAAGCACCAATTTGATAGGCCACGGTATGAAAATAAAAATAAATTCCCGCAATTCGATGAAAGGAAATATGATGAAAGAAAATCTTTCAACCAAGGAAAAAGGTGGTGTAAAAATTGTCAGATGGACAATCATGACACTGACCGTTGCAGAAGGAAACCTGTGTATATGGCAACCCTTCAGGTCAGGTCGACCTCAAGACAGGAGGAGGATATTATGTTGGATACCACTCCAGAAGAGATGAGGAAGGCACAGGCTGGGGATAAAACACTCAAGCCTTGTTTCAGGAAATTGTCAACTTGTCATACAACTCCAGGCAAGGGAGATTTTTACATGAAAAACAAGTTGATGTATAGGAAGACTGGAGCTAGATCCAAAGGTCAGGGACAGCTGGTACTTCCTAAAAGATATAGGGCAGACTTAATAAGGAGCCTACATGTGAAACCAGATGGGGACCATGAGAAGATAGGTACCATCATTCAAAAGGTGGCTCACAATTATTATTGGCCCAAAGCAAGATGGGACATTGAGAATTTTGTAGAAAGGTGTAGCATAGCACATGAGGGAACACCCACAAGTGGGAACATGGATCAGGACCTGGACACGCCACGGGGCAAAATTAGGCCTGATAATAAAAAGAAAAATAGATTTGATAAAGTGGACCAAATGGAATGGGAAGCCCCTTTTCACGGACAAGCTTCACTTAACTGTTTTACAATGGCCACTATGCAGAGAGTGCAAACAGATGTCTTACCCCAGGATAAGCCGAAAATCCCTCAATCGGACTTAAACAAACTGGAGGAAGAGGATGTAGAGAGGAAATCTCTCATCAAGAATTTTAAGTGGGGAGAAAGCCCCAAAAGAAAAATTGGTAGCGGTCGTTTTGTGAATGATAATTCTGGGAGGAAAAATCATCACTATAAAGCTTCGAGTGGAAGAGACCATACCAGTGCATGGACAAATAGGTCCACAAAATTAAAGGTCCATATGTAGCTTTGTTAAGAACGTGGACTGATGAAAAGGCAGAGGAAAACATTACATCTTCATACCAATATGTGAATGAGCTGACCACTCGTTTAAAAACTGGCTGGAAACTTGCCAATGAAAATTTGAAACAAGCCAGGAAGAAACATGCTGCCTATTATAACAGGAAGGCGAAAGACAGAGATTTGGCTGTGGGAGAGAAGGTACTGCTTCTTCTCCCCGGGAGTCAGAATAAGTTACAGATTGGATGGCAGGGTCCATATACAGTTTTAGAGAAGGTATCTAGAACAAATTATAAGATAGATAAGAAGGGGAAAGAAAAAATCTATCATGTGAATCTCCTGAAGAAATATTTGGAAAGAGAACATCAGGAGGAGACACACTTGTTGACCTTGTCCATCGCCATGGAGATGAAAAAGGAACCACTTTCATCATTTGAGTATCCATTACACCCCTGTGAGACAGCAGCACAGGTGAAAATCAGTACACATTTAACGAAAACTCAGAAAGAGAGAGTGCAACAGGTTCTAAATAATCATGCAGAGGTGTTAACAGACCGACCAGGGCATACAAACCTATTGGAATATGATATGAAACTGATAGACCCCACACCTGTCTGTATGAAACCATATTCGATTCCGTTTGCTAAGGAGAAAGCTTTGAAGGAAGAGATAGACTATCTATTGAAGGAAGGAATTATTTCACACAGTGAATCTTCGTATAGTTCCGGTGTTGTACTCTTAAGGAAGCCCTCTGGAGAACATAGACTCTGTATAGATTACAGGAGACTGAATGCTATTACAGAAGGACAGGTGGATCCATTGCCGGATACAAATCAGCTGTTTGCCAGACTAAATAAAGCTAAATATTTCTCCAAAGTAGATCTGAGTAAAGGATACTATCAGATTCCAGTAAAGCCTGAGGTTAGACCATACCTAGCTTTTAGTACCTCAGAAGGACACTATGAGTTTAATAGATTGCCATTTGGATTGAAGAATGCGCCTAGTGTCTTCTCTAGAATGATGAGAAAATTGTTGGATGTAAACATTTCGGAGGAACGTAAGGAATCCCTGAGTTGCCTCTTTGATTGAGGATATTCCGAATGTTTCATACAGGATAATAAGAAGATTATGGGATCCACTACGAAAACTCTGCTATCACCAGGTATATGTTATCTCCTCATAACGTACATTTTGAGGGAAATATAATGTTCTCTGGATATGTCATTGCGCAGACTCAGAGAAGAGAAATGGTGAATACGGGTTGCGAAGCAGCATTAAGACAAGCACTCACACTTGCGGCTGTTCAGTAACATAACCGAAATATATTATTGGTTGTAGAAGTCTGAGGCAGATTTCATGAGTAGTGCCTACTCTGAATGGACCCAACTACATAAAACCATGATAGCACCACAGCAGAGTAAAGTCAAGTTGACTTACATTTATCTATGAGTATATAGAATAAAAGACTGACATGGGATGTCTGTTTTAAGAGGGGAGGTGTCGTGAAATATTCTAATCCACATATATAAATTAAAAGGTAAATGTAAAGCCTAACAAATAAATTTAATAAAAGGAAGAAGAATGGTAAAGAACAGTGCTGTCACAATGACTGTACTCGAAATCCCCCTTGTTTTCTACTTCGTCGGCAAATTGTAACGCTTTCACGTTGATAGTAAAAGCCTACTGTATTATTATCCGCTTTCTTCAATGAAACGTGTGCTGTATTTCTTGGAAAAACATTGAGATACGCAAGCTGAACAATGACCTAATTTTAATATTTCATTCATTCCATTTTATACGCGGCGTAACTAAAGACAGATGGACTAAAGGATAGAGAGAAGGGAGAGGCATAAAGCCGAACACGTGCAACACTAAACACGCGTCGCGCGATACACAATTGCTGCCATCACGCGTGTAAGGCCACATGCACTAACTTTATTTCAAATCGACAGTGATAAAATTCACTACCCTTCCCAGAGTTAGGTTTTTAAATCCTGAAAAACTCTTATTAGGAAAGATGACAATAGATGGGTTTACGTTTGAAAACATTACAGTACCCAGACAGCACATCTTCGAAACAGGAGGTAGAAGAAATTGCATATTTTGAACGCAGCATATTAGCTCTATTAAATATATATATATATGGGTTCCTTAGGGTTTGCTGACAAAGAATATGTAAAACGTTACGCAAATAGTCTAGGAATTACCAAGTTATGGCTAAAATAAAATAGTGGGGGTGCCTGACAGCATGAAATCATTTCTGCTCATAAAATTTTTTTATAACGTGTTTGAAAAAACCTTACGTTACGGAAATAGCCTACCATGTTAACTCCTAATTGATTGGAGCGCAACAAATATAAGACTAAACACGATTGGTCGGGCTATAAATACTATCTTTCGTTGTCAGGGGAAACGGGAGTAGTAGTAAATTTTTTGAAAAGATGTGTGGACAGGGTTTCATTGGTTAGAGCTGCCAATATACTCGATTCAGAGCGTCTGTTCATCGCCACATCTTGTAATAAACCTACTAAGAAGCAGTACGTTGAGCACCAGTGTATATTTTATATAAAATAAAGCCTGGAACACCGGCAGATCGGAGTTGTGCTATATCCATTGCCAGTCAACGAAACTGTTTATTATTCTATGAATTGTGGGACTGTGGTCTTAACGTTATTGAGCAGCACCTGGTCAGAGCTTTGCTGAATCCAGAGTCGGACAGCATACTCCTTGGTCCATTTAGCTATCAGTGAGGTGTCTCCAGAGCACAGGGGAGAAATCGAGCAGAGGAGTCTTTTCCTGCCGCCATCACGCAAGATAAGCTGATGTGGCCAGCTGAGCTCAACATTATGTACCCCCATCTTAAAATAACATTGTAACATAAACTTAAGAGGGGAAGTAAATTGTTTTAATCCCAGGAACTGAGAACATCTCCAATACTAGTTCCCATAGAAACAAACTATTGAAGTCATGATGACAAATACCAACAGAGCTTGAACAAAACAAAACCAGTATTACCTCATATTAACACTACACAACTGACACACATAGGATACCATTGATAATATATGTCACTACATGAATCATATTAATAAATTCTGTACATATACCTTGTAATTAAAATTGATTGTGATTCCTGGTTCCCTTTGTATTTGAATCAGGACACATATACATTCATGACAGCAATGAATACATATTGTTATTTGAAAAGTTATCAGTGACTCCTTTAAGATATCCTTTAGAGTGTTATATGTATGTGAGTGTCACAGTGTTGTCAAGTGTGGTGGAATAAATTAAATTGTTTATCTGTCTGTTGTTGTTATGACTTACACTTCATCATACACATACCCTAGACATATAACGTAGTCATCACATTATTCCAGAATAATTCTGACTGAGATATATATATATATATATGTGGCAGCAAGTAAGGTTATCTATAATACACTACTCTTATTAGAGATAGATACCTTCACAGCTGATCTCAGTCAGTACACTAAGTCCCCTATAAATATTTATAACATCCCACTTCACCACACTTGGGAAGGTCACTATTTGGGGTTAAATGAATTACTGTCAACTCTACGCGAGCATAATTTGACTGCAAAACACTCTAAAGCATTTGTTGGGTTTAGCGAAATTTCTTTCCTGGGTCATCGAGTTGGTCATGGTCTATTGAAGACAGAGGACCAAAACATTTCTAAGATATTAAATATCTCTGTGCCTAAAACAAAGAAACAAGTACGTAGTCTTTTGGGATTAATACAATTCTACGGAAGATTCATTAAGAATCTATCCTCTATCATGGCACCACTCTCAACCCTATTGAAGAAAGGGTCTCCTAACATGGTGCGCTGGTCTCAAGAATGTCAATCTTCATTGGATCAGATTAAGAATTTGTTCTCATCCCCACCTATCTTAAGACTACCTATTGCTGATAAGACTTTTGTTCTTCGTAGTGACGCCTCATCCACAGGGATCGAAGCGGCACTAATGCAAGAGTATTCAGGAACTCTGCATCCTGTAATGTATATTTCTAGGAAACTGAATGCGGCAGAAAGGAATTACTCGGTTTTAGACCGTGAGTTGTTGGCTATGGTTTGGTCAATCCTTAAATTACAAAGATTCCTTCTTGGTGCGCATTTCATTGTGGAAACAGACCAAAAAGCTCTTACAGCTGTTCAGTGTAAGAATTTTAAGAGATCGAGATCTACTCGATATGCTATTGCTCTTCAACCTTTTCATTTCACGGTGAGAGCTATCCGTGGTCTGGATAATGTGATGGCAGACATACTGTCTAGATGCCCACATGAGTCCACTTAAGTCTTGTGTCCTAGTTTTTCTTGATACACTGCTAGACATATATCTCTTCACTATACCTATATATATTAACACATTTGTTGTCAACTTAGAGTGGTAAATTAATTGTTTTCTTTCTCTATTACCATCTTTAGTGTAATGGAGAAGGTTGAGTTGACATAATATAAAGGTCGAAAAAGTTAATGCGGCCACATGTAACATGTATTAGTAACTATAGTACATTATAGCATGTTGCTAATTGTGTTATTTATATTGTTCTCAGCGCAAAGTAGTACCAGGTACGGAGTGTTTTGAGAATCTTGACGATGCTGCTTACATGATCTACGACATACAGAATTGATTTATACTTTGTGGATGCCATCTTCTATTTGTTAGAGTATACACTTGAATTGTCATATGTACATAGAATAACTTTACAAATTTTGATTATGT
This sequence comes from Oreohelix idahoensis, assembly GCA_024509875.1. Taxonomy (NCBI): domain Eukaryota; kingdom Metazoa; phylum Mollusca; class Gastropoda; order Stylommatophora; family Oreohelicidae; genus Oreohelix; species Oreohelix idahoensis. Next base: position 305,856 of record JAMPIV010016195.1, on the reverse strand, counting down.
CCATCGATTAGATGATAGTCATTATATAACATGATACGTTTTGTGACGCTACACTGTAATTCTGAATTCCAACCGGCCCGATTCTGTCGTCTATTTTTGTATTTCCGGCCCGATTCTGTCGTTCTATTTTGAGTTTTCACCATTTCTCTTCTCTTTGTAATTATGTGGGGTTTGCCTTGGTTCTTCTCATGTGAATATATCGTGTTTGGTAATTTTGAGAAGGTAATTTTAATGGGTTCATTTTATGGGGGTAGGTTTATTTTTCACTCGGCCAGTTTTACCCCCTTCTGAATTTTTCGCGATTCCCGTAGATTTCATTGTTTACGGAAATCGATATTTTCGGGCACTCCTGTATGACGCGTCAGTAGCACGAGGCCTCACGTAATGTGACGCAATTTTCCGGCACGCGGGATTTGCAAAGGTTGCTAGTATTGATTTTTCCTAGCGCTCCCATTGGTCCGCGATTTGTGTAGGACGGGAAGCCGCGTGGGCGGTTTCTCTTGTATATAATGAGACAGAAAACGGGGATTCGGTCTCTGAAGAAATAATTGCCTGCCGTCAGACTACGTGATTTATCGTTCTCCACTGTGGAAAAAAAAAAAAACGATAATCGCGAGTCACGGCGGAAACAGTGGGGAGCATAATTTTGTCAAATAAAATTATCCACGGCAAAAGACATATCTCAGGGTCAGTGTACTCGAGTATCGTCAGGAGCAAAAGAAAATTACCCTATGGTCTCTGGCAGTGAAGTCCCTATGCTTCAGCTGGACCGAGGTTTATTTATCATACAGCCGAGAGCATCGCTATTATAGTCTCTAGCAACGGCAGGTGGCGGGGAGACTAGTTTCATTTTGTACAGCCTGAAATCAAGGCTGTGTTGTTTTGCCTCTAACTCCGGAGCGGGTTAAAAGAGGGAAGGTATTCAGCAGCAGGGAAGTTTTGTCGACAGTTTATCAAGCACCTCAGGCTTGATACCTGAACAGCATCGTCATCACCAAATTCAGGAACAGGTGACAGGGTTACCATACCTAGGTCCTGAAAGTAACGAGAGAAGAGCGTAACGGAGACGCCGCATCATCAGCCCTCGAGCGTTAGAGAGACACTGAGACCAAGAGAGAGAGATAGAGAAGGAGGGAGAAAATAGACAGGACCAGTAGGGTCTGTTCAGTATCCATTGGACGGATAGACACTGAGTCTGCGTTGGAAAAACCAAGTCTATTATTTTTAGCATTTCTTGTGGTGTAGTTATCGGCGCCTATCGCCTAACTAGTAAAAAGCTGTGTAGCCGTTCGTTGAGGAAGAGTCACCAGGACTAAGACAGTAGAAATTTATTAGTGTTAGAGAGTGGAGGCTAAAAGTTGACAGCCCCACCAAATTAGATTTGGTTTAAATCACTAACCATTTTTATTGTTCCTCAGCAGGGTGACAGAAAGAGTGAATGTGATTTGGGGGGGGGGGGGGGGGGGGGGGTTTGTCTCTCGTGTCTCTCAATTTAATTGTTACTTGTTTTTCCAGGCCGTGCAACAGTGCACGCTATCGACTGACTTGAGGACGTATGATGCCATTGTATGTTTTTCTTGTATGTAAATAAATATATACATATATTATTTACTGGATCAGCTTCTATTCTTTACTATACTTACTCTATGTGGTCTGTATAGTGGTGTTTGTGGTAGTATTTATACACCTTATCTCCTTGTATTTAAAGGAAGTCAGAGGAGGGCGAGACTATAGCCAGTCTAAAGTCACGAAGCGGCAAGGGGAGATTCAAATCCTGGTTCTATCCCTTGAGCCAATAGTCGCGTCTGTCCACAGGCATGTCATTTTTCATCTAAATTCTATTTTCTCAGACTTTCTCATACTAGGGTCTTGCTTTCATTCAGGCACACTCTATAAAATTAAAACCACTTCGTGACAAGTGGGCGGCAATCGTCCGGTGGATCATTCTGTGGAGATCAATTCTGTGATCTATATTCATAGATTGTCTCTAGAAAGTTTTCTGAGAATAGAGTTTCTTTAAATATCCCCTAGACTTGAGCTACTAGAACTGATCCAGTTATAGGTTTTTCCACAGGTTGCAGTCTAGTAGATTTTGTGGTAATTTTGATTTACATGACTTAGTGGTAATTGATGGCATGCCGACATATTTTTCTTTAACAGGAAGGTAATTTCGGGTTTTTGGTAGCGTGTTAACAAAAATTTTTTCAGGTTATTGTTCAGACTTGCCGCTAGTCTGAGTTCGGGTTTTTGGGACAGCGGTTATAGAGAATATTTTATATTACGTAACAGGTTGTTCCTTCTCTTTTCCTTTTCTGTCATTTCTCTGTATTTGTGAACTTACAGCAGTTTACAGGTAAGATGGCGGATATGGCCAAGTTACGAGCTGCCTGGCGAGAGGCTGCTCAGGACATGGGAATGGATAAGGAGGAGACTAAGGCCTACCTGATAAGGGAAAATGATAGGCATATTCAGCGAGAGAAAGAGAAAGAGGACAGGGCTGCCGCCGCGGAAGCAGCGGAGAGGCAGGCCGAGATGGAACTTCGGAAATTGGAAGCCGCGAAAGAAGACAGGGAAGCACAAGAGAGGGAGAAGGCAGCAGAGAGACAGCATGAACTTGCCCTGCGTTCTCTGGAACTGCAGTACCGATCTTCGGAAGGCAGTTCAGCTAATGGCGACTTACCCGGAGCAGGAGCGAGAGACACCTCAGGAAACGGAGGGCCCCGGATGGCAGCCATGAGCTTCCCATTTGACTCGTTCCCTAATGGGAATGAAAAGATTGACGTGTTCTTGGAGAAATTTCAAAGAATGGCAAAGGCATACGGGTTGGATGAGAGTCTTTGGTGCCTAAAATTATCGCAATCACTCAAAGGTCATGCGTACGAAGTCTACAACAAGATGCTCCTAGATGACCAGAACAACTTTGAGGCACTGCGAAACGCTTTATTACAAAGGTTTCAGTGGACACCCCGGAAATGCCAAACCATGTTTAGGGAGAGCAGGCCGGAGAAGGGAGAGAGTTTTGCTCAGTTTGCCGAGCGGGTGAGAAATTACCTAACCCGGTGGAGGGAACTGTCAGGACTTGCAAAAACTTTTGAAGGGTTGGAGGAGTTAGTTCTGTGTGAGCAGATAAAGGCAAACATGTCCCCCGACTTGAGGCGGTATCTGGCGGAGCAGGGAGCCCAGCAACTCGATCAGATTATCGTGTTCGCCGAAAGGTACCAGACGGCACAGGCCGAAGTACTGGGACAAAAACGGAAAACCCCAGACCTGCCAGCACCAGACCAAGGAGCTTCATCATCGCAGTCGGCTACTTCACCAGCTCATCAGCAACCAGGACCTTCTCGCAAGGAGCCTCATTCTGGTTTTAACTTGCGCCCCCAGCCGCATAACAGAGCACCGACAACAACCTCTCAGGAACCCGCTAGGAACAGAGGAGATAATGAGAGGTATTGTCAGAATTGTAGAACCACTTCCCATTGGACATCACGGTGCATGAACAAACCCCCAGCTCACCATGCAGCTTGTTTAAGACCGGTGAGATGGACTAAAGGGAATAAATGGGAACCAGTCCAGGCAGGGAAGTTGTTCTCTAACAGTGGACCAGCCGTAGTGAATGGGACAGCCACTACGTGTTTGTTTGACAGCGGGCTTACTTACCCCAGTATCATCGCTCGTCATTTGGTGAAACCAGGGCAGTGGACCGGAAAAATAGTTGAGATTGGTGGCGTTTTGAGAAGAGGTATCTCACAGCGTCTGCCTGTAGCCAATATTGAGGTGAAATGCAAGTTTGTGTCTGGCACCATCAAGGCAGCTGTAATGGCACAGCCAGCACATGATTTCATTCTGGGAAGCCCATACTTAGTTTTGGGAAACCCAACCACACCGATCCTTGCTAATGAAAGGGGGCCTACTGCAGGCCAGAAAAGTAAAAGGGGAAAGCCCCACATTCACGGAGCCCCACGGGAGCTCAAACATCCTTGTCTTGCGATGAGGAGGAGAGACGCCTCTAAAGACAGTGGCATGTTATTTACAGAGGCGTATTCGCCTGTCAGCCCTGTTCAGCCTAAAGGTCAAACAGTGGTGACGCCTCTTGCTTCAGAAGTATCTTCTTCGTCGTCGGGAATTAGGCCCCCGATGGTATTACATCTCTCAAGGGAGGGAAATACTGACAAGAAGGAACATGTGCACGGTTCTTCAGACAACCGCAAACAGTTACGTCCTGTTACGGCGATGCCTGGCCAAGCGAGTCAGTCTGTTTCTAAATACTGGGAGGTCGCACCAGCTGGTAATAATTATTTACCACGCGCCGCCAGGAAAATTCGTGGGCGAAGGAAACACATGAGAGGGAGGAGGAAGGGCGACCAGACAAGTTGCAGTCGCCAGGAGGAAATCACCAGGCGTGACCATCACAATCCAGGGCTGGCACAGATTTTCAAGGATATGGAAATGGGCCTGTATGACAATCCTAATTATGATAGTGATTAGATCGGGATGTAGATCTAGATACGGACCAGTATGAATTCCAGAGATTTCAGTGATTGAGCACGGATTCCCGTACTTGAAAGGGGGGACTTATGTGACGCTACACTGTAATTCTGAATTCCAACCGGCCCGATTCTGTCGTCGATTTTTGTATTTCCGGCCCGATTCTGTCGTTCTATTTTGAGTTTTCATCATTTCTCTTCTCTTTGTAATTACATGGGGTTTGCCTTGGTTCTTCTCATGTGAATATATCGTTTTTTGGTAATTTTGAGAAGGTAATTTTAATGGGTTCATTTTATGGGGGTAGGTTTATTTTTCACTCGGCCAGTTTTACCCCCTTCTGAATTTTTCGCGATTCCCGTAGATTTCATTGTTTACGGAAATCGATATTTTCGGGCACTCCTGTATGACGCATCAGTAGCACGAGACCTCACGTAATGTGACGCAATTTTCCGGCACGCGGGATTTGCAAAGGTTGCTAGTATTGATTTTTCCTAGCGCTCCCATTGGTCCGCGATTTGTGTAGGACGGGAAGCCGCGTGGGCGGTTTCTCTTGTATATAATGAGACAGAAAACGGGGATTCGGTCTCTGAAGAAATAATTGCCTGCCGTCAGACTACGTGATTTATCGTTCTCCACTGTGGGAAAAAAACAAAACAAACGATAATCGCGAGTCACGGCGGAAACAGTGGGGAGCATAATTTTGTCAAATAAAATTATCCACGGCAAAAGACATATCTCAGGGTCAGTGTACTCGAGTATCGTCAGGAGCAAAAGCAAATTACCCTATGGTCTCTGGCAGTGAAGTCCCTATGCTTCAGCTGGACCGAGGTTTATTTATCATACAGCCGAGAGCATCGCTATTATAGTCTCTAGCAACGGCAGGTGGCCTGGAGACTAGTTTCATGTTGTACAGCCTGAAATCAAGGCTGTGTTGTTTTGCCTCTAACTCCGGAGCGGGTTAAAAGAGGGAAGCTATTCAGCAGCAGGGAAGTTTTGTCGACAGTTTATCAAGCACCTCAGGCTTGATACCTGAACAGCATCGTCATCACCAAATTCAGGAACAGGTGACAGGGTTACCATACCTAGGTCCTGAAAGTAACGAGAGAAGAGCGTAACGGAGACGCCGCATCATCAGCCCTCGAGCGTTAGAGAGACACTGAGACCAAGAGAGAGAGAGATAGAGAAGGAGGGAGAAAATAGACAGGACCAGTAGGGTCTGTTCAGTATCCATTGGACGGATAGACACTGAGTCTGCGTTCGAAAAACCAAGTCTATTATTTTTAGCATTTCTTGTGGTGTAGTTATCGGCGCCTATCGCCTAACTAGTAAAAAGCTGTGTAGCCGTTCGTTGAGGAAGAGTCACCAGGACTAAGACAGTAGAAATTTATTAGTGTTAGAGAGTGGAGGCTAAAAGTTGACAGCCCCACCAAATTAGATTTGGTTTAAATCACTAACCATTTTTATTGTTCCTCAGCAGGGTGACAGAAAGAGTGAATGTGATTTGGGGTTTTTTTTTTTTTTTTGTCTCTCGTGTCTCTCAATTTAATTGTTACTTGTTTTTCCAGGCCGTGCAACAGTGCACGCTATCGACTGACTTGAGGACGTATGATGCCATTTTATGTTTTTCTTGTATGTAAATAAATATATACATATATTATTTACTGGATCAGCTTCTATTCTTTACTATACTTACTCTATGTGGTCTGTATAGTGGTGTTTGTGGTCGTATTTATACACCTTATCTCCTTGTATTTAAAGGAAGTCAGAGGAGGGCGAGACTAAAGCCAGTCTAAAGTCACGAAGCGGCAAGGGGAGATTCAAATCCTGGTTCTATCCCTTGAGCCAATAGTCGCGTCTGTCCACAGGCATGTCATTTTTCATCTAAATTCTATTTTCTCAGACTTTCTCATACTAGGGTCTTGCTTTCATTCAGGCACACTCTATAAAATTAAAACCACTTCGTGACACGTGTATAGATTTATATGTTTGTATGACTTTGCAAGATATGTTATCATTCGCATCACTATAACATTGCAATTTTTTAAAATATGTATGTGATTTTTGTTAGCATCGCCAGATATTTATTTGATGGTACCTTCCGGATATATTTTACTTCGAGAAAATATTTTCTCTTATTTTGTGAGGTGAGCTTTTGTTCTCACTAGACGCGCTATTGTGCGTTGATTGGGTATGACTTTATGTCGTTATATTTATTTATCCTTTCATCGGCGCATCATTCATGCGTTATGAGCTTGTTGCATCTCGCTCATTTATGAATTTCCCACACACAAAAACGTGTTTCATTTTTTTTTTTATCCGGAGGGGGTGGTAGTCTGTTGCCGTCTTTTCTGACGGTTCCAGAAGATGTAAATCTATTTAATACTTTTGATAATCGAAGGTAAAGAACTGTATGTTAACTCCCTGACACAGGTTGATTAGGGGTTACCTTCCTTGTGTTTATTCTTTGTGGTTGATCAGTCTTAAGACGGGGGTTAACTGTTCTCAGATCTGTTCTGTCTACACATGCGCTAGTTTTTAGCGCGAACCGAGCAGACTTCCGTCTGGGAGTGATGAGCTGGCTTCTGCCGGACGAAGATGTCCGTTGTTTCTTCTCTGCATTTTTTTTTGTGGGGGGGGGGGGGGGGGGGGGGGGGGGGGGGGGGGGGGGGGGGGGGGGGGGGGGGGGGGGTGGAAGAGATAGTCTTGTGATCTTAGTGATTCTCCCCAGAGTTATTCTGTTCGTCTGGAATGACGACAGGTGTTATTTGTGTATTTCTCGGAATTCTGTCCAAGGTAAAATAACTTAATTATTATGCAAAGTTTGCAGAACATTTAGTATGAACCTGTGAGTAGCGCTCACAGTTCTTGTGATCCAGAGTCCATTATGTGTGCTTGACGTAGCCAATTAGGTCTATTCGTTGAAGTACTTTACAGAAGCACAATGAACGTATATTGATATGAAACCCGCAGGATGGCGGTATGTTTCAGCATGGAGGATAATACATGCCTATGGAAAAAAGCACAGTTGTTTATCAACCATTATAAGGCCCGTCATTACGGCCTATAACTTTGAGCAGAAGAAGAAGTGCCTGGCGGGTGAAGCCAGGTGAAGTCTTGACTTTACTTACAAGTTCACAGACTTCTATATTAAGCAACTATATTTGTTAAAGGACTACCTGACGCGTTCAGTCAGGGGCCCTGAGCTACAGTAGGAAAAGAATATGTTGTCAAGCCAGCGTTATTAGCATCATACCTACGAGCTATACAAAACTGATGATGTTTGATGTTCCTATCTATTACCACATATGAACAGTTGTTAAAGGACAGACCATTGTCGATAACGTCCTTATAGATGAGTGGTACAAGCTTTATAATGCCAGATGTTTTGCCAATCATTTCCAATATATATGATGTCCTTGATTCTCGTCCATTTGACTGTAACTGTTGATGTCACTGTGTCTCGTAAATAAATGGTTGAAAGTTCCAGCAGTTTCTACAATTACTGACTACTGCATGTGAGTGAGTGGGTGCCTTGTTTATCTATCAAAGAGCCTAAACGCATTCGTGTCTCTACACACCCACATCACTTGTCAACCACACAAACATCGAGTACCTCACATACAGGAAATGTCTGATGTCTGTATGTCAACATGACACCCTGTTAGTGCCTCAACGCCTGGTGAGCTAATCACGCATAAAAAAGCTGTTTGGCCCAGGTCGGACTGACTACAACAGTACACAGAAAGGATATTGTTACGTTCCTACATAAAATACGTAAATCCCACCTTAACATTTGTGGTGGCCGTAAATATACGGTAACAATGTGTTTGTTTCATTTAGTCCAGGGTTTCTTAACCTTTTTTTGTGTCATGGAACCCTTTTTCCAATGAAATCTGTGGGCCCCTTTTATTGTCCTTTGAAAGCTATGGGCCCCTTCTTGGAAAAAAATGTACATAAAAGCATAATAAAAACTTTACATTTTAAATTTTAGGTTATGTACACGAGCCCCCAATAATCAGTTCATGGACACCCACGGAGTATGTGGATCACAGGATTAGAAACCCTAGTTAGTGTGTCTTTATATTTGTTAGAAATAATTCATTAATTTTCATTTAGATTTTTCTCCTCAGTTAATGAACGAGTTTCTGTCTCAGGTAAAAGTCTCATCAGCGGAAACAGTAAGTTGAACTTTCTCTTGTTCCAAGATGAAACAGAGATCGTTAACTTAGGAATGTTAACAAATGTGCTTTTTGAAAAATTGGTGTGTTTCTTTGCGTAAACATCTATACAAAGATTTATTCTGCAGCTTTACGGATACACAAAAGCGAAGGTAACAATAGTCTTCATTGCTTCAAAGCGAAACTACAAGGGCAGGTGCATTGTATGCAAACGAAAGAAAGGAAAATAAATATTATGTATCTTTCCTTACAGCAGTGGGTCTCAATCTTTTACGACTGCGACTCAAATGTCACAGTTGGTGAAGCTAGCGACCCGGTGCCAAAATCTACAAGTAAAAATTAATTATAAGAATTCAGCCAAAGGTGTGCCGCCTAAAACTTCGAGCAAGGGCATAGTAAGAGATGCGACCCATCGCAATGTTTCTTTCGACCAATTTGTGGTTACGACCCGCAAATTGAGAATCACAGCCCCAACTGAAAGGTAGGTTCATATTGGTCAAATGACTCTTAGAAAATCTCAGACATATTTATGTTTCTTTTCTTTCTTTAAACAATATATCTGTTGTTGGTTATCTTTAATTTGCCTTAAGATCGTTGTTTGTTACATATTTGGACTTCTTTTGTTGTAATTTCACAAAAGCAAAACGGGTCATTCATATTTTGTGGTACATTTTATTTCGGTTCATACTTGAACTGCAATTTATTTGTACAGCCCCATTTAATTTATCCATACCAGTTAATGTGAATATGAAAAACAGAAATATTTATAAAAAGAGAGACATGAAACCGTATCGTGCGGCTAATAATTATGACGCGAGCATTTGTGAACTAAAAATAACTTTGAGTGATTCGGTTTATTGGTATTTTAATCCAACCTAAAATACGCTAAGTTGAAGCAAGGGTAAATATGGGAAGGTTGTGAAGTAACAGAGAAAGACAGAGAGGAAAAAGAACATTTACGAAGAAAAGAATGTAGAGCTCAAACAATAATGTGTGCAAAGGGAGGAAATACAAAATGCAGTAAATTAAAATAAAACCAACATTGTAACACTAAGATTAAAGATAATAAGACACCTCCACACAATCTATGCCCGATAGTGCCGCCTGGCTGGCGTTCATCTGGTACGCAACGCCTCCACAGCGACGAGAACGTGAACTACAATAAACTGACATTATTAAGAGAGATCCGAATTTTTTTGACGTTAGATTTATTTTGCAAGCTGAAATCTATTTATATACCAGTAACTGTTGCTACATCTTTTCGAATAGTTGCTAGCAATTGTATAAATTATTTTTTGTAGTTATTAGAATGATTGTTGCAGTTTCTGTTAATGTTGCTCTCTTTTAACAACTTTTGCCGGAAAACAGAATATTCTGTGTGGCTTAGCCCAATGTAATAATGTCCCATCCCTGACCTGCATTACAGGGCAATTTCTGCCAAAGGGGAACAACAAAAGTAATCTTGTTACATCGTGGGGGGATAAAAAACAGATCGCGTGAACAAGCACAAATGATTGTAATTGCGGGCCCTTACTTCACATGTCTTTCTCTGGGCTCACGCTTCACGCGAGAGAAATTTAAGGCATGGCTGAAATGCATGTCTCCATTAAGAAGCCGATGAGAAATTTCATGAAAGATCGTAAGAGTTTGATTTCTGTGTAAGTCAGAAGGTCAGGGAGTTATGAATGACGAGTTTTCGTTAATGACGTTACGTCCCACTGACAATTTTTGACACTGGATGTACCATTGGCAACACTGATTTCACACCATAATGTTCCCTCTAAGTTGAGCGCGTATGCAAACGCACACATGTTATTAAATCAGCGCACTCAGGAAAACAGCAGATATTGAAAAAGAGGTCATTAAAATTTGCAGTCACTGATCTGTGCAATAAACAATACAGTACGCAATAAAAAATTGCTGTAAAAAGGTAAAGGAACCCGTTACACGCCCATTGAGGCATATTGGGAATATGGTGTTAGGCCCATTTTATCTTGACTGTCGGCACACGAGGGGTGATGTGGTCGGCATCACGCCGGCCGCCTTAACCTTCCCAGAGTTGCTCTGGTACCCATTTGGGGCTGGGTCGACCCAGGAGCCGTTTATGGCCTAAAAAATTCCCGCTTCATCTGGGGATCGAACCATAGACCACTGCGCTAGGAAGCAAGTGCACTAACCACTATGCTACCGCGGCTCCAAAAATTGCTGTAGGAGGTTAAAAAGAATTTGAGTGGGACATATGGCCTATTTAGCCCACATACTTAATGCAGCGCTGGCTGACTTCGGCGCCAAAGTCGATACGCCGTAACATAATGATTCAGAGACGAAGTAATAAAATGAATTTTTTATGCGTGTGTGTGTAGTATTTTTTGGAGGGTACCAAGACAAGATTTTAAATATATCCACACATTTACAAGTTACTGCGACTTTATGTGTGCTATTTATGTACTGTTCACTGTTCTCATGTTGTTTATTTCAGTATTGATACCAAACATACATACCAGCTATTCTGTTCTGTTCTCATACTTCTATGATTTATTAGACACACTATTACGATCTTTGTTTTGTAATATCTGGCCTGTACTGTTCTTATTAATCAATTCAATACCATAATATCCGCCGTAAGTACTTCGGTCGGTCAGTCACATTTTGCACACCGTCATTTGCGCATTTTTTCTTTTAACTTTCAACCACAGCTAAGGGGGTGCAACTGTGGTTGAAAATTAGACAATAATTGTATTGTTTCCTCTTATACTCCTTGATGTACTCTCCTGACAATAGTAAAAGTGCACAAATGAAGGTGTGCATGAACAGTTTGATTATGGACAGAAACCAACAACACGTTTGATAAACAGTACATGAACTGGACAGTAAGTCGACCATGGCAAGATTTTAAAAGAGGCACGAACAATAACGAGACATGTTGTCATAAAAGAAATGTTAATTATTTAGTTAATTTACGGTCCATTAGAACATTATCACTCCTCTACATGCCTTTTAGCTAAGGTTACTCTATGTCTTCATATTTAACACATCCATATAATTTTCACTACAAATATCTAATGACGGTCGCCTGCAATGAAATGACTACAGTAGTGATAAAATTTACTAGACACATGTCCAGTAGTACATGTAACAGAAACAACACTCTATAATTAATAACGTTCACCCTCATATGTCAACTTGAATAAGTTCAAAGAAAGCAGTGGTCAGCCTAAGGCTGTTGATATCTCCGTAGATTTTCTCCAGGAATGGTACTGGTGATGGCCATATGCGTTTTCTCTGTTCCTCATATGTTGGGCACCTTTGAAGCCGATGTTCGGCAGTCATTTTATCGGTGCCACAGTCACACTCATCAGTAGTTCCTATCTTTAATTTGTTGAATAGATGGTATCTCAATCGTTGATTCTATATGAAATTAACTGTAGCTTTATACTTCATTAGACACCTATGGATGAAATATATGATAAGCGCTCAAGCGCCCCATGCTTTTTGTCAATTTGATGTTACATTTTTATTGCAAGCTATAAACTCCTAGAAAAATTATTTTTGGGTTTTAGGGCATTAAAAGCCTGTGTTTAAAATACATATTTTATTTAAATTTTTGTTGTTTTTAAATTTAAGTCAAATGTAATCGATCCGCTAATGATATTATCAGTTTGCGATAAACGAGTCCACAGCACAGGATGTGGATTTCATTATTCAGTATATTACACGGAAAGTTAATTTTTTTTATTTTTTTTTATTTTGATAAGAGTTGTAAATTACATTTTTGTTAAATGTATTTTTCAGTTGTGTATATGTCTGGGCGTGGGGGGCGGGGGTCGGGGGTGGGGGGAGGGGGGGGGGGAAATGAAATTTCAAGAGGGACAATCTTGTTGGAAAGAATACACCTAGATTATTTGCAGTTATCGTCCATTTTAGTGATTTTTTTTTTTTAAATTTATATTAATTTCAATTTTATTAATTTTATTATTTTTACGAATGATTATTGTATTGTCATGGAGAACACACAACTATACCAATTTTCAGAGCTATTGCTCATCTGGAAGTGATTGAAAAATCGATTGCAAGATTTGAAGGTGACAACAGGGTGACATACGTTGCGAGTTAAAGAAAAGCCTGTAAAAAGAAACCCACCTGTGGTAGAAGCCTGATATTGTTTACCAGCTAACGTATTTGTTACTACTATTTATTGTTCTCTATGTTACCGTAGGTGCCCCCGTGTAGTTTCTGGGGGTCTCTTATGAGACCAACAAAGAAAAATACGACTGTGCACTTAAGCAATTCGTACAAGGCCACTATTATGATGTTGATCGTAACGCTGGCAAACTCATCATATAAAATACATTGCTACAGAAACCACTCATGTGAATGCTTTACGCAGCTTTACTCCAAGGGGTCAGGTGCAGTGGTGGTTCCATGCACCATAGGAAGCGAAAACAAAATGGATGATGATGTTACAGCAGATTACTATAAACCATTGATTGGACCAATACATTCGCCAGTAATAAGCCTAAAGTTAAAACTTCATTACGCAGGATTCACGGCAAGAGTGGACAGGAAAACTAAGTAAGTAATATGCCTATTGTCCGTAGCGTTGGTCCATGATTGGAATGTATGTTTTTGTGGGTGACACGATAGTCAACGGATAAAGGGGAACAGAGAACAACAGTAAAGTCTTAACTCTAATCATTACATTAACGCGCAGAGAGTCGAGTTTCTTCGAAGTGCCCCGTAATGAAATAATAAACGTTATAAATCTTCATACAATATGGTATATTCAACATGGAAAGAAGAGGGAGGCAGAGAGAAGAATCGCGTGACACTTTACTATACAACAATAGAACAGAAGAACAACAAAAACGCAATAAAAAAGCTATAGACTTTCACAAATGGATGCTTGCATAGAATAGAAGGATTGAGATGGTATGACAAGATCACTAATGTGGAACTAATGACAATAATTAGACAAGCGCCAATGGAACAAGAAATGAGAAGACACTGTAGATGGACAGGAAAGACGTTGAGAAAACCTGTTGATGGCATTAACAGATAATCCGTGCTCTAGAATCTCCAGGGTAAAAGAGGAAGACTGTCGTAGATTTTTGGTAGGGGAATTAAGACATAGTTTGGTCCCTTCTGAATAGAACTAGAACAGGTGGTGACTCAGTGAGAGATAAGATAAGAAATAGATTTTCACGAGTAAAAATGGTGAAAAGAATAGGTGGAGTCTGTCCCTGGACTCGAGAAGATCCTCTAGTTCAGCCTATCTCTACAACAGAACTTTGTTTGTCAGACAGTACACCTACATATAAAGGTCTGTCCGGAAAGTAATGAGACTGATTTTCTTGTGCCAATCAGAAGTGCAGGGTGGCGGAGTCTCCAGGCGTGACGGTTGGTGGGGGATGTTAGGTAAACGATAGATTTCTCGTCAGTTGGTTCTGAGCTTTTAAAGAGTGCGGATCGCTTGCGAAGTGGACAGCTGTTTGAGCGTCGCGTAACGGTCAAAATGCAGAGGAATGTCGAGCAGCGATACGCGATAAAGTTTTGTGTAAAACTTGAAAAATCCGTGACCGAGACGCTTGTTATGATACAGAAAGCCTACGGGAAGGATGCTTTATTGAAAGCACGAGTGTTTCGGTGGCAAAGCTCTGAGTGGCACACTACCGAGTCTCCTCGACCAAAGAAGGTTCGAATGAGCAAATCGAAGATGAAATCGATGCTCATTGTCTTTTTTGACTCTAAAGGTGTTGTCCATAAGGAGTTTGTACCACCTGGACAAACGGTCAACGCTGCATTTAACGTGGAAGTGCTTAAACGGCTGAAGAACAGAGTCGCGCGCGTCCGCCCGGAGATGGCCAACACCTGGGTTATTCACCACGACAATGCGCCGGCTCATGCGTCCCTGTTAGTGAGAGAGTTTCTGGCGAAACAAACCATGGCAACGCTGCCTCAACCTCCCTACAGCGCGGACTTGGTCCCGGCTGACTTCTTTTTGTTTCCCCGGCTCAAATCCAGCTTGAAAGGACACCATTTTGGGACTGTTAAAAAAGTGCAAGCTGCCGTGACTAGTGCTTTGAAAGAGATCCCCGTTCAAGACTTCCAGGCGAGCTACGACGCGTGGCAGAACCGCTGGCAACGGTGTATTGATGCTCAAGGATGTTACTTCGAAGAATTTTAAGTGTATGTAAGCATGTCTTGAAATAAACCAATTTTATGGAATCAGTCTCATTACTTTCCGGACAGACCTTGTATATTAATATATATATATATATATATATATATATATATATATATATATATATATATATATATATATATATATCAACCACTCACACACACACACACACACACACACACACACACACACACACACACATAAATGATGCCAGTTAGATGCACAAACGTGAAAACTATATCAATGGAATAGGGATATGTTGGGACGATCTGACCAACACATGTAAATAAAGTTTTTATGTTAATTGTATTTACTATAAAGAAACTCTACAACAACAATATTTTGAATATCAATCAAATACAAATAAACATAGGTTAATGAATTAATAAAGAAATAGACTCATAGGTGTAATCCTCCCTCCCTCTGTTGAGACAAGATGCCGTTAGAAGAAAGTTATTAACCCCCAAAAGGTCAAAGATTTATACGCTATGGTCTAGGATTTTCAGTATACAGTAAAGAACAGAGTTTATACGTTAATCTATTCTGAAAGGGACAGTATTAGCAAAACTTACACACACAAAATAAACAACGTGAGTACATGGATTCTACAAGATATATATATATGAGAATTATTCATTCATCCTTCCTCTCTTCTCTGACAACCGTGGCCACGTACATTCTGTCTTACCTAATACTTGATTTGCAACTTCTGGAACAATCTTTAGGACACACGAACACAGCAAATCCAGTGTTATTTTGGCAATGAAAACCCCAGCTCCTCAAAGACAGATTAAAACTACTTCTCCGGGGAACGTTCACTTTGTTACTTTTATTTAGGACTTCTGTTTATGTCACATTAATTAGTCCAGGTAAGAAATTTAACAGTGCTCACAGTGTCAGTAGCTTGAGATTTCCAGTACATAGGAATGTCAGGTCGGTAACTTCTCTCAGTATAAAAATTCCTTGTCACACCACAAATGGTCAAGCGTCGGGAAATGTTAATGTTGGTGATGTCGCCACGACGAGCTGAATGTAAATGAAATTTGGAAAAAGAAATCTGGATCTATAGGCCCAGTTACAAAGTCACTCTTAATGTTCTTTGGGTTGGTACTCTGTCTCTTTCTGGATGTAAACACAACCCCAGACAGGTTTACCTTGAAGACCCAGATATTAAGTAAAAATATTCTTTATATGGTTATTCTCAGATTTATATGGAAGCCGCTGGTAAGGTTTTGGGTTTGACCCAGTACTGTGTAAAGGAGAAAAAATACAAATACTAAACCATAATATAGTATTCTCAATCCTATCCTTAACCCGCGTAAAATATAATATATTCATACACTCAGTTATTTAACTTTAAATAGAACTGCACGTGTATCTCATATTGAATCGTTTAATAAAAGTCTCCGTGAAATAAGCGCTAGTCATTTATAATTTTAATCATCATGAATTAGAAATAAATATATATTTCGTCAGTATTCAAAATGAATAGTGCGTTTACTAGACGATTAAAATAACTCTTACTGGTTAATATCAGTTAGTTAGATTTACGCCACAGCCGGAACAATTTAGCTATAGATTATACTAATTCGCTAGTCACTTTGCACAAAACTCCTAGTGAAATAAAATGACGGACTTAACAATTAAATCACTCTACACAGAAAAATCTTAGTGAATAAAATGACGGACTTAACCATTAAATCACTCTGCACAGAAAACTCTTAGTGAAATAATAATTACCGCAAACACAGAATTAGGACTACTCCAACGAAAAACTAAGTAATTCCAAATGGTATATTGAATCTAGAAATCGCAGCTAGTAGTCTCTAGGACTTCTGTGGGTACTGAATAATGGATTTTAAAAGCTGGAGAATATATATTAAATTTGCCGAACTTCGCTCAGACTTGTTACTTTTAACGCCTTCGCTCATATTTCGGGCTTTTCTTCGGTCGATCTGCGAATCAGAGGAAAAATTCACACTTTTACCGCTTGCAGACTCTGGCAATCGAGCGAAACCCGTCTTTTGATCTGTCGATTCTCACCGTGTTTAATTACCTTCCAAACGAATGGACTCGGGGGAGTAACTATGATTATCTGCCCTTGGTTTTAAATTATCTACTCCTTCTACTCAAATTATTTCCTCTGATCACTGTCTACCGAAAATCCGTTTCAACTACGTTAGCTTATCTTCCCCTGAGCCAAAAGTACGACTTATTTTGAAATAGTCGCCCCTTTCTACGCGTTCCGTCTACCTGTCTGATCCTATTACAACGATTTCCACTCGTTGGCGTTATAATTACAGGTAACCGGCTCAACGTTAGCTAAATAGGTCTGTTGGTAAACATTCCTAAGGCAATAGAAAAAAGAAATATAAACTAGGCGTGCTAAATTAAGAAAAGAGACAGATCTCTGAGTGTAGAAGGGTTTTATGTTAACAAACGTGCGTAGGTGAAAGCCAGGTGAAAGAAAAATGTAGATAATGAAATAGATATATGAAAGCTATTATCATAATATGTCACAAAGACCAAAGAACACACGGACAAGAGATGTGAAGACAGACATTAAGGGGATGACGAAACATGGAAAGACCTTCAGCTGATGTGAAGACTTGATATGAAGGGGATGACGAAACATTGAAAGACCTTTAGCTGATATGAAGACTTGACATAAAGGGGATGAGGAAACATGGAAGGACCTTCAGCTGATGTGAAGACAGACATGAGGGGGGTGACGAAACATGGAAAGACCTTCAGCTGATGTGAAGACAGACATGAAGGGGGTGACGAAACATGGAATGACCTTCAGCTGATGTGAAGACAGACATGAAGGGGGTGACGAAACATGGAATGACCTTCAGCTGATGTGAAGACAGACATGAAGGGGATGACGAAACATGGAAAGACCTTCAGCTGATGTGAAGACAGACATGAAGGGGATGACGAAACATGGAATGACCTTCAGCTGATGTGAAGACAGACATGAAGGGGGTGACGAAACATGGAATGACCTTCAGCTGATGTGAAGACTTGACATAGGTTTGTTGAACGCCTATGCTCCTTTAGGAGTTGAAAAGTGAAAGAAGAAGAATAGAAAAGAAGGAAAGAAAAGTAACTCAAGACACCAAATATATTTATAGATTCAGAAACACGTGATCGCTTACTTCTGCTATCCAAATGGCCCTTTGTGACATGATATAACTGACATTTTCTGACCTCTTATAAAGTTCTCATTTCCGTAAGTGAAATATCTCATAGAGACCTATAATGAAGGAGAAATGGTACTTTTTGAAAGAGGCCTAATATTAGTTTAAAAGTGCATGAAGATATAATTATGATGCACTTCATCTAATGGCAACCACGATCAGTTACATTAAAAACTATATTTTAATCATTCTCATATTAATGATACTATTTTTAATTCTATCTTGTCATGCCATCCGAGATCATGCCTCTTCTTATTTATTTATTTATTATTTTGTTTGCTTCTTTCACTTTTGGTCTTTCATGTTGCCATTAGGGTCCGGGTCTCCTTTCTTAGTGTACGAGCAATGAATTGTATCTGCTGTCTTGTTGTCATCAGAGTCCAGGATTCTATGTCTAAGAGTTTAAGCAATGAATTTTGCCCGTTTTCTGGTTGTCATTAGAGTCAAGGTTTTTATTTGTAAGTGTATGAGCAATGCATGTTTTCTCCTTTCTTGTTGTCGTTAGTCCTCAAGCTCACCTTTCTAAGTGTGTCTGGGCAATGAAATGTGTCTGCTTTCTTTGCCATTAGAATCCAGGTCTCTTTTCTGAGAGTTTGAGCAATGAAATGTGTCTGCTTTCTTGTTGTCATTAGAATCCAAGCTTTTATTTCTAAGCATTAAGCAATGAATTTGCCTGTTTTCTGGACGTCATTATAGCCCAGGCTTTTATTTAAAAGTGTATTAATTATTAATTTTGCTTGCTTTTTTTTGTTGTTGTCATTAGAGTACAGACTCTTCCGTTAAAGTGTTAGCAATGAATTGTGTCTGCTTCCTTTTCATTTGAACCCAGGTTCTCTATTCTAAGGTAATGCTTAGCTGGCAGAGTGGATAGTGACGATTCGCTCCCGTGGCTAGGCAGTGGGTGCCGTTCGGAAGGTCATGGTTCGATCCCGGTAAGCCTATCACTTCTGTTGTTTTTCTGCTGTCTGGTCTTCTGCTTCTTTATTTTCCCACTGAGTGCCTGATCATACCTTTGTGTGTTGTTTGTTAATTTATTCTCTATTCTAAGTGTGTGAGAAATAAATTGTCTTTGCTTTCTATCCTGTTTTCACGTTTTACTTGTTAGCAGTGAACATATACATGTATAATTAAAATGCAGTATTGCTTAATAGCCCCGTGTAGTTACCCGGGGGGCCTTTGAAGAGACAGAGAAAGGCCATGACTTATGCTACCTTAGGCGTGTCGTAAGATGCAAGCATGGGGCTTGCAATTTATTAATCCACAACAAAGTGTTACAGAAACCACCAGTGTCACGTACTGCAGCTGCGACGCAGGCTTCCGACAAGGGGGCAACTACAGTGCCGACTCTGTGCTCTGTAAAGAGCATAAAAGGAAACGAAATTAATGAATTAATTTCTTAATTATGAATAAAAAACGTCATTCCCTTAATTGTGCTTGTCAAAGTGGTAGCTCATTGTTTCATATTGAGCGTGAAAGGGGAATTCTGATAATTTTTGCATTATTTTCTTATATTAATATTCTGTTATAGTCCGTTCGGAAATTCGTGCCCACAGAAAGCGTCAATTTTCTCCAAAACTGTTTGTTGTATGGACATGAATTTTTGCATGCAGTCTTAGATTTTCCATGCAGTTATTAATATATTTTTTGCCCTTACAAAACTCATGTCATGTTCGAATTTTCTTCTTTACGTTATATAAAAAAACTCTTACTGTTGTCTGGGTTAATTTTTAGTAGTTTTACAGGAAAGTTACAAGATACGTTCAAAAATATTTTTTTTTCTTTGAATTAGTTACTCGCGACTGTGTACAATAGGTGCGCACTCGTGCGGACATGTAGTCACTACACTAATTCAAACCAAAAAAAAAAAAAATTTTTGAACGGATCTTGTAACTTTCCTGTAAAACTACTAAAACTTAACCCAGACAACGGTAAGAGTTTTTTTTATATAACGTAAAGAAGAAAATTCGAACATGACATGAGTTTTGTAAGGGCAAAAAATATATTAATAACTGCATGGAAAATCTAAGACTGCATGCAAAAATTCATGTCCATACAACAAACAGTTTTGGAGAAAATTGACGCTTTCTGTGGGCACGAATTTCCGAACGGACTATACTGTCATCGGTGTGATACATTAACACTACGCAATTGATATTTTTAATGTATTTAACTAGGAATGAGAAACGGCATTCCCTTAACTGTGCATTTCAGTGCATTCTCTGGTTACTGCTTTTGTCCCTCCTTGAGTTGCTTCTGACGTATTACTGTTACTGTGACACATTTCTTGCGCTCTGAGTCGTTGGGCAGCGTCTCAGAGGTTGTTTGAGATGTAGCAATGAATTGTTTAAATTCATTCGTTTTACAAACAAATCCGGGATGGTGGTTGAGAGATAAACAACGATATAATGATATTACAGAGAAGGTATTTTAAACAGTATTACCCGACTGGGATTCAAACAAATGACTTCTATTTCAAGCGAAGACACTTTGTCTCATTAAATATCCCACACCAATGCCATAATGCAGTTCTCAGATTAATGTAAATGCAGCTAATCACAGCTGTAGCAGCTTTGATGAACCAGTTCAGTCGTTCAAGAAAAAAACTGCGAAATGTCTCTCTAGTTACAGGATTTGCCCAAGAATGGCTTTGAATCTGCGTCCTAATAATTAAAGGCAACAGTAGAAACAACAAGGAAGTTATGATTGCCCAGATTTTCTTTGTTTACAGACAACAAACAATCTCTGACTTAGGGCTGACCAAAATGTACTTCTGAAGTAAACAATTCTATTGGTTATTGCGTTGAACATTGCATTTTGTTTTACGCTAGTTTCCATTGACTGCCATAATAAATGAATTTGATCACAGCTCACTGATTTGTTGATTCCATAGTTGTTTTCCATGTTTAACAAGTGTGGCAGAGTTAACTACGAGTGATAAGTGGTGGGCGAACTCCCCACACCCTCACGCACAAATAGCAGCGGTGGGTGAAAATTGAGCCATATTATGATGATGCCCAACCTTACGGCGGGTAAAGAACTGGTTGCGTGGTGTGCAAAGGAGGGGGCTGTGTCGGATTTATTATAAACAGATATAACTTTTCTCTGGAACCAACGAATAAATCAGTAAGAAAACAAACTGCTTTTGCAGTAGAGCCAAGAACTCTTGTCAATTTCACTTTTGATTTAGGCATCCGGGGAAAAAACTAAGAATAATCAAACTTACCATGGCAAAATTCATTGTGAAAAGTAGTAGGACGATCTCATTTGTTGCTGTTTGTATCGTCCTTCTGGTTTCGTTAGTACAGTCACAAGGTAAGTCAAGTATCCAATCATATTTGTTCGTTATTTGAAATTCGTTTCCATTCTTCATTTATTTCAGATTCGATATACGAGTGTTTCATTCTCAAAATTTGCCAATTTTATACAGGGTCTGTCAAATTTTTAAAATTTGACATTTTATAAAAAGGTCTGCTTGATTTTTAAAACTTACTAGTAAAATACAATTTTCTAGAAAAAAATGATAAGTTACTAGCACCTTTTATATTAAAAGTATTAGCAGTAAAATATGTATGACAAATATATTAGTGTATATCTTGTGCAGATGCCCGGGGGGGGGGGCGTCTTTAAGGACACAATGATATAATATAACTACTGCTCCTTGAGGTAAGTCGTAAGACACGACAATGGTGAGATTGTGCATTAGGTTGTGTATGAGGTTAGCAGCCTCATCTTGAAAAACAAAGTATTACAGAAACAACAATTGTACGAGCACAGCAACGGAAATGCTAAAAGGTTTTGTTATTATCATAATATTTTTATATCAATATTTTAAACTGTTCATTCTTAGCAATATGGTACATTAATACTTTGATACTGATTCTTGTTTTTAAACAACTGTAATAATTGAATAAATAGTGTTATTTACCTTTATTAACTCCTTTGTAAAATTGTTAGCGCATTCAATAATTTATGTGTGTGTGTTTTTTTTTCAATTATACATTATTAAATTTCACAAAACAGCCCTACCATCAAGCGCTCACCATTAGCTTGTAACAGTACTTTAACAATTTCTTCACGAAGTAAGTTTTAGGCCACATATAGTCTGCGAGAGGAGCAAAAATTAATACGCGACAACATTAGTTTGAGTTACCTAAAACGAACATAGCAGACTTATAAATTTGTTGTTCTAATTAAGTTATTAATTTAAGTGGAAAAAAATAATAAACTTGATATATTTGTAAGATTGTTTTCCATCAGTGCAGAAGTGTTGGACTAGAAAAGTAGCTTAATTTACTTTTAATTAGATTATTTTTGAATTACACTTAACAAACGTATGAATTTCTGTTAATGAGGCATCCATTTAAACGTACTTTTGTTTTTCTTTCAAGTTTTGTTCGTGTGGGTGAATTATTGAGGTGACTAAATTGCTGTAGCAATTTATTTTTAGCATCACGAGCAATACAAATATTAATATCGCCATGGTAACATCATCATTACCAACATATAATTAACTTTCACAAACGGACATCACTGTTGTAATAAAAAAACGTAATAAACAAGATCAAACCACTATCATCAACATAATTCCAGCATCGCTTACATGGTACCATCACCACCAAAAATCTCATCTAACTCATCTACAACCATTACTACGCATTGAGTATCATCATCGAAACAGAATATCATCATATCGTCAAAAGTACATCATCTTCACCAACAAATCATCATTACCAGATACGCAGCGTATTCACCAAAAATGCATCATGATCGCCAGAAAAGGTCGGCACCATCATCAGAAACTCACCATGGTCAACACAATCTTATCATCTCCAACAGAACATCATCGTCAATTTATCATCATTACTTTCCTTTGCTCTCCTCACGGAGCATAGAGCCACCACTGTAGCTAGTGCTCTTGTAGGAAGCCTGCACCAAACATTCACATGATCTTGTAGCAGTAGTTTCTGAAGTAGCCCTATAGACAATCTCATATTAGTCGCCTTGTACAACACGACAGAGGGGACAGTAGCCATATACACAATCTCATATTAGTCGCCTTGTACAACACGCCAGAGGGAACAGTAGCCCTATACACAATCTCATATTAGTCGCCTTGTACAACACGACAGAGGGGACAGTAGCCCTATACACAATCTCACATTAGTCGCCTTGTACAACACGCCAGAGAGGACAGTAGCCCTATAGACAATCTCATATTAGTCGCCTTGTACAACACGACAGAGGGGACAGTAGCCATATATACAATCTCATATTAGTCGCCTTGTACAACACGACAGAGGGGACAGTAGCCATATACACAATCTCACTTTAGTCGCCTTGTACAACACGCCAGAGGGAACAGTATCCCTATACACAATCTCATATTAGTCGCCTTGTACAACACGACAGAGGGGACAGTAGCCCTATACACAATCTCACATTAGTCGCCTTGTACAACACGCCAGAGAGGACAGTAGCCCTATAGACAATCTCATATTAGTCGCCTTGTACAACACGACAGAGGGGACAGTAGCCATATACACAATCTCATATTAGTCGCCTTGTACAACACGACAGAGGGGACAGTAGCCACATACACAATCTCACTTTAGTCGCCTTGTACAACACGCCAGAGGGAACAGTAGCCCTATACACAATCTCACATTAGTCGCCTTGTACAACACGCCAGAGGGAACAGTAGCCCTATACACAATCTCACATTAGTCGCCTAGTACAACACGCCAGAGAGGACAGTAGCCCTATACACAATCTCACATTAGTCGCCTTGTACAACACGCCAGAGGGAACAGTAGCCCTATACATAATCTCATATTAGTCGCCTTGTACAACACGCCAGAGAGGACAGTAGCCCTATACACAATCTCACATTAGTCGCCTTGTACAACACGCCAGAGGGAACAGTAGCCCTATAGACAATCTCACATTAGTCGCCTTGTACAACACGCCAGAGAGGACAGTAGCCCTATAGACAATCTCACATTAGTCGCCTTGTACAACACGCCAGAGAGGACAGTAGCCCATAGACAATCTCACATTAGTCCCCTTGTACAACACGCCAGAGAGGACAGTAGCCATATACACAATCTCATATTAGTCGCCTTGTACAACACGCTAGAGAGGACAGTAGCTCTATAGACAATCTCACATTAGTCGCCTTGTACAACACGCTAGAGAGGACAGTAGCTCTATAGACAATCTCACATTAGTCGCTTTGTACAACACGCCAGAGGGGACAGTAGCCATATACACAATCTCATATTAGTCGCCTTGTACAACACGCCAGAGGGAACAGTAGCCATATACACAATCTCACATTAGTCGCCTTGTACAACACGCCAGAGGGAACAGTAGCCATATACACAATCTCACATTAGTCGCCTTGTACAACACGCCAGAGGGAACAGTAGCCCTATACACAATCTCACATTAGTCGCCTTGTACAACACGCCAGAGAGGACAGTAGCCATATACACAATCTCACATTAGTCGCCTTGTACAACACTCCAGAGGGAACAGTAGCCATATACACAATCTCACATTAGTCGCCTTGTACAACACGCCAGAGGGAACAGTAGCCCTATACACAATCTCACATTAGTCGCCTTGTACAACACGCCAGAGAGGACAGTAGCCATATACACAATCTCACATTAGTCGCCTTGTACAACACGCCAGAGAGGACAGTAGCCATATACACAATCTCACATTAGTCGCCTTGTACAACACGCCAGAGAGGACAGTAGCCATACACACAATCTCACATTAGTCGACTTGTACAACACGCCAGAGGGAACAGTAGCCCTATACACAATCTCACATTAGTCGCCTTGTACAACACGCCAGAGAGGACAGTAGCCCTATAGACAATCTCACATTAGTCGCCTTGTACAACACGCCAGAGGGAACAGTAGCCCTATACACAATCTCACATTAGTCACCTTGTACAACACGCCAGAGGGAACAGTAGCCCTATACACAATCTCACATTAGTCACCTTGTACAACACGCCAGAGGGAACAGTAGCCCTATTGAACATCATAATCTGCTAAATTGCCTCGTGTTGGGAGCTACGCTGATGTAATGGTTACCACACTGCGCTGGCGATCGAGTGATCCAGGTTCGAGCCCTGGCGAGATCATTTGAAACAGTGTCGTCGACCAGGGACTGAAATAACCAGAACGGCTCCTGAGCCGACCCAGCTGTAATGAGTACTCTCCGAAGCCGGCGAGTATCTGCCTGAATGGCGAGATGACACCTGTCAGCGTACAGGGTAAATAGGATACTCACGTAAAATCAGTCTGAGGTTAGACATACAAACCTGAGATGTCACCTCGAGTAATAGCGGGCGTACGTTAAAAAAAAAACCCCGTGTAGTTCCTGGGGTCCCTGAAGAGACAAATAACAGGACTACTGCACCCTAGGGCATGTCGTACCAGGCGATTAATGTGAGGTTGTGTATGAGGTTGTGCATGAGGTTGGCAACCTTATCACGTAAATCAAATTGGCACATAAACCACCGCTGTGAAGTTAACGGCCATCCAGATTCAGAAGACACGATACTGTAAAAGGTAGCCCATAGCATATAGGGCCATAAAGAAGTGTTAGAGTCTTAACAAAACTATGTCCAGCTTTATGAAGTAAGGTGACCAGTTCTTTCTCTAACTCAAGAACAGATTCGGATACCCATTTACAGCTGGGTAAACTGGAGCGTGTAATCTCGAAACCTGGTAACTGTCATTGTTTTAAACTGTCAGTGAGAGTAGTTTTGGGTTTTCGGAATACAGAGCGACGTTTTATGTTATATCAATTTCTCATTAATGATAAAACTATACATGACCAAGGTCCATGTCTTTGTCTACATTGTTGTACACAATTAACATAGTGTAGATTAAGTTACATATGTGACATAACCCGCAATAAAACCTATATCTGTATTATGCTCTACGATCCATCATAGATGTAGCAAAAGTATAGGGTAGAATATAAGATGATAAAACCCGCTTAAAATGTGTCCAACTTCAGGTCATTGGTCATCATGACTTTCTTGCGCGCTCCATATGGAGCATCGAGCCGCCACTGCAGCTGGTCCCCATGCAAGAAATCTGCCCCCCAAGCATTCACATGCTCTTGTAACTGTGGTTTATGTAGCAATCAGTTTTATATAATGAGGTGCCCAGCCCCCATGCACAAGCTCATATTAGCCGCTGTGTACGATATGCCTGGTGTTCTGTAGTCATATTCTTTCTTTGTCTCCCCCGGGAACAACACGGGGCACAAGTAACTGGTACTGCAATAAAAATTACTGAACGATGTTCCTGAAACACAAAACGTTATTAAATTAATTAAACAGTTAGACAAGAAAAAAACAAAATACGTTTAGGAATATTCTAAGTTGGCAAAATTACGTTTAAAAAAAAGTAAAAATAATTTAAAGCAAAAAAGGCAGTACTGCACCAAGCAGTCACACGCTTTTGTAGCGTGGTTTCTGTAATTAATTGTACATGATGATGCTGCCAGTCCCATGTACAACCTTATATTAGTACATGTATGACAAGCCTGAGGGTGCTGTAGTCATATTCTTTATTTTGTCTATTCGGAGACCCCCGGGAACTGGAGCGAGAGGGGGGGGGGGGGGGGGGTTGTACATTTTACAACGACAAATCGCTCCTCTAAAGTGCTGAAGATAACGTTACTTGTAGAAAGATGAAATCGCCTTTATATGATGTATCACTAGGATAAATCTCCTTTCTAACGTGCAGCAGATAAGATGACTTGTTAAAAGATAAAGTATTGTTCGGTACGCGATGTAGCACAGAGATAAATCTCCCCTTTAACTTGCAGCAGAAAACGTTACTTGTAGGATGATGAAACACCGTCTTTATTTGACATAACACTAATGCAAATCTCCCTTCTAACATGCAGCAGATAAGGTTACTTGTTTAAAAGATAAAGAATTGTTTTAATACGATGTAGCACAATGACAAATCTCCTTCTAACATGCAGTAGATAACGTTACTTGTAGAAAGAATATGCATAGTCTTCATATGATGACAAATCTCCCCTTTAACTTGCAGTAGATAACGTTACTTGTTGAAAGATAAAGTATTATTTTTATACAGTGCACCACAATGATAAATCTCCCCTTAATGTGCAAGCATACAGCGTTAATTTTTTAAATGATAAAACATCGTCCGCATATGATAATAATAGCATATTGGCAAAGCATATTGCAGTACATATCGCTATTGTTTTTTAAAAGTAATACATCCTCCTCATAATACAGCACAAAGGCAAATCTCTCATCTAACGTGCAGCAGTCGCTATGCAACGTTTACAACACATTACCCTGCATGAATGCTTTGATGCCTCCGCACTAACATATTTAAAGTGCAAAAAATGATGAAGCTGTCACCTAACACGCAATCTTCCTTTCCTATTTCTGTGAGATCTTGTCTCATCGATTAAGACTACTTTTTTTCCTCGGAATGACTTTGTGCTATACTCTAAATTGTTACGCTGTTAGAATCTCGACAAGACTGTATTCTGACAGAACTGTGGTTAAATAAGGTAATGTTTTCACGACATAAAGTTTAGATTATAGCATTTTTCACTATCCAATATTTAGATAATACTGTATGTTCAATGAGCAATGATTGAAAATTTCTTCATCAAAGTGGCGAAATGATTTAGCTGCTGTGATTGCCAATGGAAGGGAGAGGTTAAGACAAACATGCAAGAGGAAGACAGCGCTATAAGTAGGAAGGTATAATCAAAAGATTGATAGGAAAATGTTTATCAGAGTGCACCATCAAAACAAGAGACAGAAGACGTTGGAGATCCATTGCAGCCAACCTTCAATGCGGCGATGGCAACTGATGAGGACGATGTGATGATCATTGTCAATTTGAAAGTGCAGCAACTTCTGTTTCCAAAACTGGCATCATTTTCCCCACATATTGATGTTACTGTATGTTTCAAAACCACTTCAAATCTTCTTCTTCTTTGATCCTGACTGACAAAGCAGTCAGTGGCTATCACACCCAGTGGCGTCTGGTAGGGCAGCAACAAACTGTCCCCACTTTACTCGGTTGATGGTCATACTTCGTGCAGTGCCCCAACTCTGGTTCATGCTTTGCATCTCGGCCTCCACAGTTCTCCGCCAGGTTGTCTTTGGTCTGCCTCTCTTTCGCCGTCCTTCTGGGGTCCAGAGTATAGCAGTTATGGTGATGGTGTCACGGTCTCTTCTGAGAACATGGCCAAACCAGTTCCAGCGTCTTCCCGCAATGATGGTGTGCATATCATTTTGGCTGCATCGTGTAAGCAGTTCCTTGTTGGAGATGGTTTTCGGCCAAAATGTTCGAAGAATTTTCCTCAGGCAGGTTGTGTGGAAAGAGGATAATTTAGACATTTCCTTTTCTGTAACTTTCCAGCGCTTCGCACCGTGCACAAGTACAGAAAGTGCACCACTCTCGTATAATCTTAATTTGGTGTTTGTGCTGTACTGAGAAGATTTCTAAATGTTGTTTACGTTGGCGAAGGCTGTTCTGGCTTTATTCATTCTGTTACTGATGGCTTTGCTTGTTCCGCCGTCTGGTGTTACTATGCTTCCTACATATGTAAATGTATTTGTTTGTTCCAGCATTTAGTTCCTTATTTTAATGGGCTCAGTATTTATTACATTAATTGTCATGACCTTTCTTCTTCAAGTTGATTGTCAGTCCCACTTGTTGGCTATATTTGTTCAGTCTGTCTGTTTTTTCTAGGATGTGCTGATGTGAATCTGAAAGTAGTGCAATATCATCTGCGTATTCTAGATCTTCCAAAGTGATAAACGTTCTCCATCATATTCCTTTATGGGTATCCTCTGCTGTCTGGCGCATCACCCAGTCTATGACAGTTAAAAATAGAATGGTTGAAAATTGGAATTCCTGTCGTACCCCTGTTTTCACTTCGAACGTAAGGTTATAAATAACACATAAGGAAGGGAAACCCGAGGCCTGTAAACAGTAAATTAATATTAGACAAACATAAAGGTATGTTTTCAGGCACTGCTCTGCCAAGCACTGCATATAAAGTTAGCATTCAGGCGTTTTATGATGGAAACAATACAACTAGGGATCCTATAAGCACTTAGTATGTTCCATAAGCTATCCCTGTGTATGCTGTAAAAAGCCTTTTCAAAATCGACGAAGTTTATATATAGCTGTCCCTTCCATTCTGAGCACTGCTCTGTTATGTTCCTGAGGGTGAAGATGTGATCTGTGAATCTTCTGTTCTTTCTGAACCCTGCTTGTTCCTTCCTCAGTTTAGGATCTATAGCGTTTGAGAGTCTGTGGATAATTATCCTGCCCAATATTTTGTTTGGAACTGAGAGGAGGTTTATTCCTCTGAAGTTGTTGCAGTCTGTGAGGTCATCCTTTATTGGTAATTTGATAAGTGTTCCTTTCTTCCATTCGAGTGGCGTTTGCCAGATTTGTGCAAAGAATGGTTCTGAGAGTTCTGCTGATAACTCAGGATCAATTTTAAATAGTTCTGCGCTTCAGCAGTCTTGGCCAGGAGCTTTTCCATTCTTCAACCCTTTGATAGATGTGATAATTTCTTCATTTCTTG
The DNA here is from genome assembly GCA_024509875.1 of Oreohelix idahoensis. Classification (NCBI taxonomy): domain Eukaryota; kingdom Metazoa; phylum Mollusca; class Gastropoda; order Stylommatophora; family Oreohelicidae; genus Oreohelix; species Oreohelix idahoensis. Next base: position 276,178 of record JAMPIV010016195.1, on the reverse strand, counting down.
GAGCATCTGTATTGACGTCTAGGTCATTTTCAGCCTCAGGAATGTTCAGCTCCATCTCTGGTGGTGTCTTATTGAGTGTTTCTCTGGTGTTCTGCTCGTCTTGCTTCTTGCCCCTGTTCTGTGGTGATGAGATTTCCATGCTTGTCTTTTACTAGTATAATATTATATTTGCACCCCCATTTTCCACTGATGATTTTTGTTATTTTTGTATAGTGTGCTTTATTCATTCCTCAGTGTTGCTTCTTCTGCCTATCTTGCAAGGTCTTCTAGGAAATTCCTTTTGTTGGCTCGGGTTTAACGTTTTACTTCCTTGTTCAGATAATTGTACTGTTCAGTGTATATTTCCTTTAACCTGGGGGATTTTGCTTGTTTTCTTTCTTTTGATATTTTTTCTCATCCCTTTGATTTTCAATGTTGCTGGTGTTATCCATTCTTGTATCTTCCTTTCTGGGAAGCCCAAGCATGCTTCACTACTTTCCTTCAATATCGTTGAAAGGGCACATAATTTTTGGTCGACGTCATCGGCTTCTGTGCCCTCCTGACTTTTGGCAGTTTGTTAAAGTTTCTTTATATCTGCCACAAAAGCTTTCTTTGAAATGGTGGTCCTTCAGTTTTTTTCTTACCTTAGATCCAATAGTTCTAAGCTTCACCTTTATTACTGCTACTACTAGGTGGTGATCACTTCCCACATCTGCACATCTTCTTCCTTTCACATCTTGTAACGAATGCCTCCATCTACCATTGATCATTAAGTGATCCATCTGGTTTATGTCGCGGCCATTTAGTGATTCCCATGTTAGTTTGTGAATTTTTTATGTGGGAAGAAAGTTCCTCCAATGACTAAGTTTTTAGTGCTGCAGAAGCCTATCAGTTTATCACTATTCTCATTTGCAGTACCTCCACCTCATCTCCCCCATTACTCTTTAGTTGTATGTACTGTCTGATCCAGTTTTAGCATTAAGGTCTCCCATTACTATGATAATGTCGTATCTTGGAGTAGTTTCCATTATTTTTTTTGTAGTTTAAATAAAACTCATCCTTGGCCTCTTTATCACTATTATTTATTGGCGCTTAACATTGGGTTATGGTGATGTTGGTGAATCTCCTTTTCTGTCGCTTTTATCAAACTATTGATGATCGGTTTCCATTCGTAAGGACCTTTCTATTCCCTTTTTTAGGATAATGACTACCCCTTCACTGTGTCGATCATCCTCTCTTCCAGAGTAAATACTGTTTCCCTTGTTGCTGTTTTAATTCTACCTGTCCCAGTCCATCTGCTCTCGCTTTTCCCTATGATATGTAGTCTGTAGTTTCAAATTTTCATTGTGATTTTTTTTTCTATTTTCCTGTCTCATTCATTGTCGTGACATTCCAAAATCCTATTCTAATTTCATGTTTTGAGATCAGGACGTCCGTTTTCGTGCCAGTGGCTTCCTTTCGGCTTTCACCACTGACAGTCATACGAGTTTCAGACTCCGGATGTCCACCCTGCAGCAATGTTTGTTCATTTGTTGCCGTTTCCGTAACTTGATTTGTTTTTTACATAGACAGGGGTGTCGGCCTTGTGCTAAAACCCCCAACCTGGAGGACCGGGATGCCTGCTTCAGTCTGACCCCTACCAGCGCAGACCTATCCAGTTTAGTATTGCAACATGAGAATTATAGGATACGTAGTTATGCTTCATCAGTCGGATTACACGGGAAACGTTTGAAATACTATCTCACCTTTATGCGTGGAGATGTTGAGTCACAATACCGCTAGGACCGTGAATCACGTGTTTTAGCACTAAATAAATCAAAATGGAATTATTTTAAGGACACAGTATTTTCTCGTCGATGGTGCGTCTAAGAGACCTGGTCGAGTATATTCAGTCATCGCTTGCAATGTATCTACCAATGTGGTGGGTTTTGATGTTATGAAATGTTGTGGTTATTTGTTTCTATTGTACTGAATGAGGTCAGCTGTGAAGGCCCCTGAATATAACAATTATGGGTGAGTTTTCAGAGCACCTTTCTGCTACCACCCTACGACCTCAATCAGACCTATTCTTGACTAGTATGTCTGATAGCTACGTCTAATGTCTATGGGAATGAAAGTGTGGTGTGATGGTAATTACTTACACAAACACACACACAAACACCAATATTAATCTTTAAGATCGACTCAACTAACACCGTTTTTTAAAGTTGAGTAATATACAATTTTTTCTATAGCTTCATTAGTCCTGTACCTAAGATTCTTTTGGTTAGGACTGTCAACTAAAATGAGATCAATGGATATATACATAAATAATAGGCATAATTACATAACTAAAAGAGGACAATTTGTCCTTAATCATATATATATATATATATATATATATATATATATATATATATATATATATATATATATATATGTGACAGCGCCATCTTGAGGTCTGTCGTTCTCGGCGCTGGCCCCATCTGGGCAGTCATGTTGTCTATGTGGTTTAGTGCCTTTTGATCACGTTATCTTCAAGCAGATTTATTACAAGGCCATAATAAGCCTACGAATTAGCTGTGTTTTTGCTCTAGTTGTGTATATCTGTGTTTTCATGCATTCTGGAGCAATAATCGCGTGTGTTATCTGTGTGGCGCAGATTAATGCGCGTAAGCGCGCAGTAAATTGAGTGGTTAGGCCAGGGCCTATAAAAGGGGTGATAGCGAGTCTGAGCAAACACGCTCCGCGTGTTAAACCTATAATATGTTATGCCGAGCGACACGCGGTGTATTTAGTTCCAGTTTTTGGTTAAAGCCAAGAATATTATTCTTTAATGTAAGAGTAATTTTATTTTATCCTTTAATGTAAAAGTAATTAAGTGTATTTCACGATTATTGATTATTCTACTGTTTATCTTTAGTGGTTACTTAGAAGGGAGAATAGTCATTTAGATTTCTGGTGCGTAAGGCAAGGTGAGACAGGTGTTTCTCTGTTTGCTCCTGGCGGAGCATGGAAACACCAATGCGGCTGGTGTCCACCACAAGTCAACAGAAGCATTTTTATGCTGTTACAGTGGTTGTTCCTGTAATAATGTGTTTCATGTGATGAGTTCCCAATCTCGTCAGGGGTCACATATGACACGTTTGTGGCCAGGCGCACCAGTCGTCACTTACGACATGTTCAGAGTGCGGGAACGAGTATTGATGTGGGTCGGTTGAGAGGTAGTAGTTAAGTCTCATTATTGAGATTATTTGTTGTACATGTATTGAAGAATATGATTTTATGTCCAGTTGATTATTATTGTTATGTGAACATGGTTTGTGAGAGCACGTGGGCGTACTTAGAGTTGTATATTTCTCTCCTCCGCTCCTGAGGGAGCATGGGGCCACCGGTGTGGTTTGTCTCAGCATGAAGCATTCAGATGCTCTTGCAGTAGTGGTTTCGGTAGCAACCTATGTTACCCGGTGCGATTGCCAGCCTCATGCACAACACCATACTAGTCGCATTGGACGACACGCATGAGTGTGTGAGATAGTTGATGATATCAGGTGGGCGCATGTTTTCTTTATGGTAAGTGTTATTATCCATGCTATTAATGTTCACTTAGACATTGTTTTATTTATTGTTTTTCAGACAGTCTATGAACACTGACTGGGTGTTCGTTTGATTGTTTGTTGGATTGTTTGTTTGGTGTTCGGTTCTGTTCGGTAGAATTAAATGTTGATCTGCATAAGGCTTTGTGTTGCTTGAATTGTTAAGTCTGCTGCTGAGAGGGTTGCAAGCAACCAATAATTGCAACCCCTGTCAAACGATCCTTTATAAATTTTCTTGGTGCACGGGTCTGGGGTGTGAGGTACCCCCTAGCCCCTGTCACAAGTGGCGTCGTCGGCAGGATTGATAGACAGCACGCAGTGAAGCAACTCTTCAGCAATCAGAGCAGCAACAGCCGAAACAGTAGAACACCCAGTTCAGTGCAAGGCGAGGGACGGGATCATCCAGTTTGTCAAGATTTCTAGTCAACTCTACTAGCAACAAGATGGCGGCACGCAACACACGCGCAGCTAGTAGAACTGATAACGAAGATGTGGCTGAGGTGGATGACTCTGTAGTAGGGCTAAATCGTCAACCAGAACGAGTGCAGTACATCGTGGTACCTACTCACAAGAGGGTGCGGTGCTTTGGGGAGCGCACGGGTCCTACGGCTGAGGAATATGTCAGAGAGGTGAGAGCTGCCTGGAGAGTAGGGATGATGAGTAAAGAGGACCAGGCAGATGTTATCCTTGACAGTGTGACCCCAAGTGTCCGCAGGGAGCTGAGGATTCAGGCTGATGACGGTGACCCAGAAGCAATGCTACATTCCATTCTTAGGGTGTATGGGGAGCGTCGGAGCATCCCAGAAGTAATGGCCGCGTTCTACTCTACCCGGCAAGGTGCAAGGGAGTCTCTTTGGGAATTCTCCCATCGCATTCACGAGGTGTTTGAAAGTGTTGTAAGGGCACAAAGGCAGAACAACGTCACTCCCTTGGCGCCATCCTTTCTTCGTGACCAGTTTGCTGCTTGTCTGAGAGATGACCTACTAAGAAAGCTTGCAAAGGAAATGATCATTGTCGTAAATTTATTTTGAGAGAAAAGAGTCGTAGAAATAGTGGTCCGGTTTAGAGTGGAAAATGATGATGGAAAGCTCAGTGATAGAAATGTAGAGATTTAATAGTTACTTCACAGCGTGCTGGAGGAGAGTAAAGACAGACTTATTTACGACAAATCGTGTCTCTAAATCTTCTCTTTCACTCTCCTGGTCAAACAATTATTTGCCAGTTTTCCAGACTCGCATCTGCGCGCTCACCGATTTGGTGTTTTCAAACACACACACGACGTTGATACGAACTATAATAAACGAATAGGGGAAAAGTTGGGCTTTGGGTATATCTAACACACAGAACTAAATGAGTTTATGTGATTTTATTCACTATAACATCAATCACTAAAAAATCAGATATTACATAAATTATCATAAGTACACAAATGCAAATAACAAATTTGGGAGGGGGTGAAGAAGATTGGTATCGACTAAGCCCTTCCCGCTCATTAGACAAAGACAAACCCAGTCCAGAGATAGATAATATCAGGAACACGGGTACGTTAACCTAACAGTAAAGTTAATTACTCTGAAAGAGGTGTTACCAAGTTAGGTATAAGTGATAGAAAAAAAAAAACTGTTCTTCCCAGCTGTTCTTCCCTTTACTACGCAAATGGAAAGGAGGTGGTTTTAAACAGAGTTAACAAATTATCAACTATCCCACTTAAAGGAACAATGTAGGGTATACAGAAAAGATATATGTTACCAGGTAAGCAAGTTAACAAAATGGTCACACAAAAGAATTAATTTCCTGTCATTCATACACGCGCTAGCAAAGGCCTTCACTCATCTTGCTCTCACTTACCGATTGTGAAAAAAATCTTGCACTCCATAGAATAACACAACAGCAGTTACACCTCAACTAAATGTATGAGTGTTTGTTCAAGTTCTAGCCCCAGATTATCGGGTAGGCGGTCAGCACATAAAAGGGTCCCGTAATCGCTGGAAAATGAATCTGTAGTTGTGTCTCTTTTCTTAATAACAGTTTCTATGGGAGGGCACGGTCTCTGATACCGGGGTGAGGATGGTGTGGTCTATTTGACTCTTTGGGTGTGCTTTCTTTGCTATAAGTTAGATAGCGGAATTCCAAACATAGAATCGCCTCAAAGATTAAAAATTTACACAGTCTCAACAAGTTCTGCGTCAGGGGAACTCTACACACTGTTTATGCTTTGCTTTGCTTAGATTGATTTCTTTATTGCTTTCTTAATGCTGGGATCGCACAGGTTACGATCACTCTGTATGAAAGAAAAAAAAGACATGTAATATACCGAAAACAAATAACCTTCTAAAGCGCGATGAATTTCCCGTTAAGCCTATAATACACTCGAGTATTTAATTATGTATTTAATAAACACTGCGCAAATTCTAGTGGTTAAAAACCCACATCTATAAAACTAGGACTAACTGAATTTATTAATTATAAATTCCTTCGCGACTTTAAAAGTTAATTTAAGCATCTATTATCTTTTGAAATAATATAATAGATAGATCATTATATTTAAAACTGGAACTCTTGAGATGGTTTAATTAAATAGATTTAAATTAACACAAAATCCCTTGAAATAGAATGACTAGACCACTGATCACTTTACACAATATATATTTTACCGCTTTGCACAGAATTAGAAATCACTGCAAATATATATAAAATCCAGGGGAAAATCTATAACAAGATTTCAATAAAGCTAGTGCTTCTGTAAAAGTCTGGCCAGCGAGTGATAACGTGTCTAGTTCTTCATGGTCTATTTAGCTAAAATGGAATGTAAGTTGAGTGGGACATGATAAACTTGACAACTTATTTGATCTCACGAACTTTTGGGGATCTGACCGCCAAATCAAGAGAAGAAGCCGCCCCCTGGTCTTCGTATCCGCTCGCTGCTGCCCGTTTCGCTTTCCCCCGTTCGCTCGGTTCCTCGATTGACACCGAGACGCGAAATTAGCGGCAAGCAACTGCGTCTCGTATCAGGGAAAACTACTGTCTTTGATAGCGCCGATAGTCTCCCTAAGATCCCTCGGTCTGTCTCTTTGATCTCGTCGCTGTATCCTACATGAGTCCCGGTGGAATGCGTTCTGGCAAACGAAAAGTTACAACAAATGTTCAGGGGTTCTAATGTTATGAAAAGCTAAAGGTCCCTTTAAATCATCCATCATATCAGGGAAAATTCACTAGTCAAACTAGACGTACGTCACAATCGTCCCCACTTTTAGACATGAAACCATTTTTCATGTTTTCATTTTTGACAATGGAGGTGACCTGATTGGTGATTTTAGGATGAGTGGTATCTTCAGTTTGCTCTTCTTCCTCTGTAGACCAGTTTCTACTCAGAAAATCAGCCCCGACATTCTGTCTTCCCGGAATATATTCCACTTTGAAAGAATAGACGCTTAGAAGGAGGGCCCAACGCATGATCCTTGCGTTAAATTCTTTATTGGCACCAAGAAATGCTAACGGAGCGTGGTCTGTTTGCACCGTGAACGATGTACCATAAAGAAACTCATGATGGCGTCTGATACCGTCAATCAGAGCAAGACATTCCCTTTCAACTACGCTGTAGTTCCGTTCCGCTTTATTTAATTTCCGACTGCCATAGGCAACTGGAAATAGCATGTTCAGGTCGCTGTCATCGGCTTGAAGCAGTGTTGACCCGATGCCCTGACCTGACGCGTCGACTCTCAGTACAAAAGGTTTCTTGAGGTCAGGCAACCTCAAAATGGGGTATGCAGACAACTGTCCTTTCAAAGTGCTATACGCGTGTTCGCACTTTTGATCCCATATGACCTTATCAGGACAACCTTTCTTTGTGAGGTCAGTCAGAGGTGCCGTCAGTCCGTTGAAGTTCTGGATGTACTTCTGATAGTATGCACATAGCGATATGAAGGAACGTACGTCTTTCTTCGTTCGGGGTCTTTTTGCTGCCACTATTTTCTCCACGTTCTTCTTAATAGGCCAACTGCATCCGTGAGAAATAGTGTGCCCCAGGAAGTCTAACTGTTCAAACCCGATGAGACATTTGCTAGGTCTGGCTGTGAGACCCGTTTCCTGTAGTCTCCTGAGGAGCATAGCAACCGTAGCAATATGTTCTTCATAGGTTTCCGATGCAATTAAGATGTCATCCATGAAATTATGGATATGGGGACTTTGCAAAGGTTCTAGAAGCTTCCTCATCATCCTGGTGAACACTCCTGGTGCGTTATGCAAACCGAACGGCATCACGTTAAATGTGTAATGTCCTTCACTAGTGCTGAAAGCTAACAAAGGTTTAATTTCCTCCTTGACTGGTATTTGATAATAACCTTTACTGAGGTCAATCTTGGAGAAGATCTTAGCTTTGCTGAGCTTGGTGAACAACTCAGAAACAGTTTGGAGAGGTTCGGGCTGGAATTCCGTTACAGCGTTTAGCAACCTGTAATCAATGCACAGCCGAACTTCCTTATTGGGCTTCTGCAACAGCACTACGCTCGAGCTGTAAGGAGATGTAGACTCACTGATAATTCCTGCCTGACGCAGCTTGTCTATTTCTCCGCGAAGTGCATCAGCTTTAGCGTACGGGATGGGGTAAACTCTGGTTTGAACAGGGGTCTCGTTTGTTAATTTCATATCAAATTCAATGAGATTTGTTCGACCAGGTACATCCGTTAAAACTGCACTGTACTGTTTTAGTAGAGCCCTGGTTTCTGTTTGTTGTTCTGGTGAGAGATTGTCGCCGAACTTGACATCTTTAAAGGATTCTGTGGGTTGCAATGGATACTCCATGCAACCATCATCATCTTCCTCGTCTTCCGTTGCTATGGCGACAGCCAGGAGATGCTCGGAGGATGGCACCGGTCTTTCCAAATATTTCTTTAGCAGATTTATGTGGAAGACCTTCTCCTTTCCTTTGATGGAGATCTTGTAGTTGGTACGTGAGATCTTTTTAAGGACGGTAAACGGTCCTTGCCATCCGATGCGAAGTTTATTGCTTCCGGTTGGAAGTAGCAATAGGACTTTCTCCCCTGGTTGTAGTTCTCTCTCTTTTGCAGCTTTGTTGTATCTTTTAGTAATTTTAGCGCGGGCTTTCTTAAGGTTGGTAGTAGCTAGATCCCATCCTAGCTTTAGCCTTTCCTTAAGCTCAGATACATACTTGCTTGCAGAGACGACTGTCTCGTCAGCCTTCTGGTCTGTCAGGGACCGAAGTAAGGCTTCTAGTGGCCCCTTAATAGGTCTGCCAAATAAAAGTGTAGCTGGCGCAAAACCCGTAGACGCTTGGGGTACCTCTCGGTAGGCGAATAAGGCAGCCGATATATATTGGTCCCAGTCTTCCGGTTTCTCCTGACCCAGCTTACGTAACATCATGGTGAGGTACCGTTAAAACGTTCCACGAGCCCATTTCCGGCCGGATGGTAGGGACTTGTGTGGATATGTTTGGCCCTCAAGATCTTAAAGATCTCCTCCATTAACAGGCTACGGAATTGGGATCCATTGTCCGTCAAAACTTGTTGAGGGAATCCCAACCGTGTAAAAATTTGCACAAGGGCTTCTGCGACATGCTTGGAATTAGTGCATGGTAGCGGTACGGCTTCGGCCCACATAGTGCAAGTGTCAACTAAGGTCAGGATGAACCTGTTCCTTCTTTTGGTCTTTTCCAGAGGACCAATAATGTCGACAGCAACCCGTTCAAATGGAGTCCCCACTATTGGCATTTGCCCCATAGGTACTGGGGGTGTCAAGTGCTTGGGTGCTACCCGTTGGCACTGGGCGCAGGATTTCACGTACCTGACAATGTCAGAGTTCATTCCTGGCCACCAATAGTGGTTTTTTATTCGCTGAATAGTGGCGTTTTGTCCCATGTGTCCGCTAAAGGGAAGAGAGTGCCCCATTTCTAAGATCTGGTTTCTGTATTGCGTCGGTACTAGGAGCTGGTTATTCCCCGTGTCCGGGTTGCCCGTTCTACGATACAATACACCATCCTTAGAAAAGATGTCTCCGTTGTGTCTGGGGTCCTTAGCCATGGGCAGTTTTTTAAAGCAGGGCGCCAGAGTAGGGTCCTTTTGTTGCGCCTCCTTCAGTTCATTCGGCAACAAGTTTGGCGCAGGCTCCCTCTCCTTCTTGGCTTGCCCTCTTGTGGTTACCGCTGCCACAATCGGCTCCTTAGGTCTCCCAATGAACACATATCTACATCCCAGGATAACTGGGTAGATCGGATCATCCATTATGGCCGCTTTAATAACTCCTCTGACAAAGTCAGAGTGTATTTCTACCAGTGCGATAGGAAGCGTCCTGGGTGCATCACTCCTGAAAACTCCACTAAGTTTGACGGTTTCCTCTGTCTCCTGACCGGGTTTGATTAGGTGCCTAGCGACAATACAGTCAAAACTTAATCCAGTGTCAAAAAGACAAGTAGTAGAGGTACCGTTCAAAATTACAGTTCCTCGAGTTGAGGGTCGGTCCCCTTCAGGTTGAGAATCACTGACATTGACTCTACCTTTCGAGGCTGTATGCAAACATCCAATGCGGTTTGCACCGGTTTGTTTGCCCTGATCAGACGTTCCTGGTGTAGGGGTCTTCCCTTTTCCTTGACCTTGGTGGCCGCGCTGCCACGTAGGCTTGTTGGGTTGATCAGAATTTTTGTTGGGGGGTATCGGGTTTTGTAGAATTTCGATTTTTCCTGGGGAGGTTTCTGGGTATTGTTATCTCGTTGGTTATAATGTTGAGAGGAAGTGGAAGAATAGGATGCCTGCTCTAGATTCTGTTTTCGAGATGGCTCATCGGTGGGTTTACGTTTAGTGCTGGGAAGTTCGGCCATTGCATTGCTATAGCGTTCGGCTTTATTGAGTATGTCTTCAAGCCTGACTGCCCCCTGTTCAGCCAAAAATCTACGAGTTTCATTCGACAAAGTGGATTTTATCTGCTCCACAAGAACAAGTTCGAGGAGTCCCTCATATGAAAGAGGTAGGTCAGATAATTCAATGCACTTTGTCAGATAACCCGTGAGACGTGAAGAGAACTGGGGAAATGTTTCCGTGCTCTCTTTTCGGCTGTTTCTGAACAACTGCAGAAACTTTCGGGCAGTCATCTCAAACTGCTGTAGTAAGGCCTTTTTCAACAATTCGTAATCATGTTGATTCGGTCCCAGCTTTGTGTACACGTCATAAGCATTGCCTTTCAGTGACGTTGAAAGTTTGAGCGCCCAGCGGGTACTCTCTAACCCATAAAGATTCGCGAGTCTCTCGAATTTTTCTAGGTAGCTGTCAATTTTTTCGTTAGGGCTAGGAAAAGATTCTAAAGAAAACGACATAGCAGTTAATTGGGCAGATTGAGTACTGGAGAGGTCCATTGATTGAGACTGGGGCAAAGACGGCTCTCCGTTAGTCGAAGTAGAGGCGCCCCGACTCTCTAGAGCCTTAAGCGCCAGTTGATGCTGTCTTTCTTTGTCTCTCTCTCTCTCTGCGAGTTTCCATCTCTGCTTCAATTTTCTTCTGTTCCAAAAGACGTTCTTCCGCTTCTTTCTTATCTGCCCTCTCCTGGGCTTCTCTCCTCTCTGTTCTTTCTTTCTCTTCCTTCCTCTCAGCTTCTGCTCTCTGTTGCTCCGCCTTCCTCTCAGCTTCGGCTCTCTGTTGCTCCGCGTCATATATTTCCAATTCCTGGTTAATAAACGCGTTTGCAGCTTCTGCATCTAATCCTGCCTCTTTCGCTTCCAGCCTCAAGATGGACCTCATCTTTATCCTCTCTGCCATTGTTAAAGAATAAGATGAAGTATGCTTAGAGAACTAGTAAGAAGAAACGCGAAAGGGAGGAACTCTGAACCGCTACGAGAAAAAAACACAAGTACAAATCCACTTGTGTTACCTCCTACCTGTACTGTGCAAACTTATCGCTGCTATTATCTGGCAATTAAGGCTCTAAACGCAAGCGACTATGCCACTAAATGGTAAGTTACACTGGAAAAGAATCTACTATTACTAACAGTAGAGAAAAATTTATATTAAAACAATTTAAAAGAAAAAAAAATTTCCCCTAAATTTTAAATCTCTGACAACAAACTCCGTCCCTAAAGTCAATTATTGAGATGAGACGTTGTTAACTTAATTTTTAAAAATCAGAACAATCCGTCTTTAGCTAAGCTCAACTCTTTTTGACTCCAAAAACCTTAGTGACTGTAAAACAATCACGCAATCCCAGCAACTTTTATAAAGAAAGAAATATAATTATCTCCGCCAGAGGATAATAAAATAGCAAATATATTTGTTTATCTGTACTTTCTACTGCTGTGGAGAGAAAACAACCTGTAAATATGCTGTGTGGACAACCCAAATACTTAAAGAACGTTTGTCTAGGGGTGTAATTATTTATTTATTTCCCTAATTCACAAAGACAGATCATTCACACTCTACCGAGTTAGACCCAAACTAAATCAGATTCAAAATATCTTTAACCCGGCTATGCGATTGCCTCAAATGTAGCTCAAGATCCCAGAACCAGCCCACAAATATGTGTGCATCAAATGTATCTCAAAATTATCCCAGACGAGCCAGCCAAACATTGTCGTAAATTTATTTTGAGAGAAAAGAGTCGTAGAAATAGTGGTCCGGTTTAGAGTGGAAAATGATGATGGAAAGCTCAGTGATAGAAATGTAGAGATTTAATAGTTACTTCACAGCGTGCTGGAGGAGAGTAAAGACAGACTTATTTACGACAAATCGTGTCTCTCAATCTTCTCTTTTACTCTCCTGGTCAAACAATTATTTGCCAGTTTTCCAGACTCGCATCTGCGCGCTCACCGATTTGGTGTTTTCAAACACACACACGACGTTGATACGAACTATAATAAACGAATAGGGGAAAAGTTGGGCTTTGGGTATATCCAACACACAGAACTAAATGAGTTTATGTGATTTTATTCACTATAACATCAATCACTAAAAAATCAGATATTACATAAATTATCATAAGTACACAAATGCAAATAACAAATTTGGGAGGGGGTGAAGAAGATTGGTATCGACTAAGCCCTTCCCGCTCATTAGACATAGACAAACCCAGTCCAGAGATAGATAATATCAGGAACACGGGTACGTTAACCTAACAGTAAAGTTAATTACTCTGAAAGAGGTGTTACCAAGTTAGGTATAAGTGATAGAAAAAAAAACTGTTCTTCCCAGCTGTTCTTCCCTTTACTACGCAAATGGAAAGGAGGTGGTTTTAAACAGAGTTAACAAATTATCAACTATCCCACTTAAAGGAACAATGTAGGGTATACAGAAAAGATATATGTTACCAGGTAAGCAAGTTAACAAAATGGTCACACAAAAGAATTAATTTCCTGTCATTCATACACGCGCTAGCAAAGGCCTTCACTCATCTTGCTCTCACTTACCGATTGTGAAAAAAATCTTGCACTCCATAGAATAACACAACAGCAGTTACACCTCAACTAAATGTATGAGTGTTTGTTCAAGTTCTAGCCCCAGATTATCGGGTAGGCGGTCAGCACATAAAAGGGTCCCGTAATCGCTGGAATTGAATCTGTAGTTGTGTCTCTTTTCTTAATAACAGTTTCTATGGGAGGGCACGGTCTCTGATACCGGGGTGAGGATGGTGTGGTCTATTTGACTATGCCGCGGATAATAAAATTCTTACGCGTGCTGGTACACTTTATCCGTGAGGTATGGTTTAAGTCCAGTGAGAAAACTAGTCACATCACTGTTCAGGAAATTATGAATTATCTCTCTGTGTCAGTAAACTAACAAAGCTCGGGCCAGTGTTCTTCTTCCCGTTACGACTTAAGTTGTTTGATGGTGCGTTAAATTTGTCTTTGGGTGTGCTTTCTTTGCTATAAGTTAGATAGCGGAATTCCAAACATAGAATCGCCTCAAAGATTAAAAATTTACACAGTCTCAACAAGTTCTGCGTCAGGGGAACTCTACACACTGTTTATGCTTTGCTTTGCTTAGATTGATTTCTTTATTGCTTTCTTAATGCTGGGATCGCACAGGTTACGATCACTCTGTATGAAAGAAAAAAAAGACATGTAATATACCGAAAACAAATAACCTTCTAAAGCGCGATGAATTTCCCGTTAAGCCTATAATACACTCGAGTATTTAATTATGTATTTAATAAACGCTGCGCAAATTCTAGTGGTTAAAAACCCACATCTATAAAACTAGGACTAAACTGAATTTATTAATTATAAATTCCTTCGCGACTTTAAAAGTTAATTTAAGCATCTATTATCTTTTGAAATAATATAATAGATAGATCATTATATTTAAAACTGGAACTCTTGAGATGGTTTAATTAAATAGATTTAAATTAACACAAAATCCCTTGAAATAGAATGACTAGACCACTGATCACTTTACACAATATATATTTTACCGCTTTGCACAGAATTAGAAATCACTGCAAATATATATAAAATCCAGGGGAAAATCTATAACAAGATTTCAATAAAGCTAGTGCTTCTGTAAAAGTCTGGCCAGCGAGTGATAACGTGTCTAGTTCTTCATGGTCTATTTAGCTAAAATGAAATGTAAGTTGAGTGGGACATGATAAACTTGACAACTTATTTGATCTCACGAACTTTTGGGGATCTGACCGCCAAATCAAGAGAAGAAGCCGCCCCCTGGTCTTCGTATCCGCTCGCTGCTGCCCGTTTCGCTTTCCCCCGTTCGCTCGGTTCCTCGATTGACACCGAGACGCGAAATTAGCGGCAAGCAACTGCGTCTCGTATCAGGGAAAACTACTGTCTTTGATAGCGCCGATATCGTCCCCTAAGATCCCTCGGTCTGTCTCTTTGATCTCGTCGCTGTATCCTACATGAGTCCCGGTGGAATGCGTTCTGGCAAACGAAAAGTTACAACAAATGTTCAGGGGTTCTAATGTTATGAAAAGCTAAAGGTCCCTTTAAATCATCCATCATATCAGGGAAAATTCACTAGTCAAACTAGACGTACGTCACAATCATCAAGGAGCCAACAGCATCGTTCACGTCGGTGAGGGACTATGCCCTACGGTTTTTGGAGACTGAGCCCACTTCTGGGGCTGGTGTTGCCAGTGTCGAAGCAGCTTCGGGGGCTGGTGTTGCCAGTGTTGAAGTGGCAAGAACAGAGACTGTGTCAGATACGCATGCATTAAACGCAGAAGTAGAGCGGCTGAGAGCACAGGTGGCTCAATTAGAGGCTAAAATTGATGCGATGTCTCAGGAGCAGGGGAGACGTACCAGGACAGTTCGTTGTTTTAGATGCAGAGAACTAGGCCACGTACAGAATCGATGTCCACAAAGCGTTAAACTAGACCCCTCTGCGGCTGGGAGTCAGGTTACAGAAGGGGAGCAGAATGGCTCAAAGATAAAGATGGTTGGTGGTCGACCGGAGTGTGAGGCGCTTATTGCAGGGAAGAAAGTCAAAGGCGGCCAGGGATGTAAGGGTAGCAGGAGGCGACCCAGGGCACCAAGGAAGCCTAGGAAAATAAGATGCTTCAACTGTGGAGACCTTTCGAACCCCATGGCAGCCAAGTGTCCCCAGGGCCCGCTTCCTAAGCGATGTTTCCATTGTAGGTCCCCGGACCATTTGATATCGGTTTGCCCATTAAAGAGCGCCCTCTCTAAGCGTACCAACACATCTACATTGCCGTCACAGTGCAGGCCAAGAGATGGCCGTGGCAACTGTCACCATAAGGGCGCCGGGAAAAGTGGTCGGCATTTAGAGGAGGAGACTCATCTAAAACTCGTTGAAGGACACGTTTCCAGGCTACGAGGGGCGCACGTAAGAGCAGAGCCACCGTTGCAGAGTTTTGCAGCAGTCCGGAAAGAGAGATGTGACAAGCTGTCGTGTTCTACTCCACTACAGGTCGGAGAATTGGTGAAGAAGAGAATGCACGACGCTGAGAGATCCGAGATTCGTGATATGTGGTCAGAAGACGAGTACGTTGTAGTTCGTGCTCCCACAATGACAGGGGGTCCATATATCATCCAACGAATGGACAGAGCGAGTCCGAGCATTAGAGTAACCAGCAATGACCTGAGACGAAGTGAAGGAAAAGGTGATCCTCCAGATTTGGAGAATACGACTGAAGCGCCTGATTTAGTGCAGTTGTCGGGACGACAACAAAATCAGGCGGGGAATATGTGACAGCGCCATCTTGAGGTCTGTCGTTCTCGGCGCTGGCCCCATCTGGGCAGTCATGTTGTCTATGTGGTTTAGTGCCTTTTGATCACGTTATCTTCAAGCAGATTTATTACAAGGCCATAATAAGCCTACGAATTAGCTGTGTTTTTTGCTCTAGTTGTGTATATCTGTGTTTTCATGCATTCTGGAGCAATAATCGCGTGTGTTATCTGTGTGGCGCAGATTAATGCGCGTAAGCGCGCAGTAAATTGAGTGGTTAGGCCAGGGCCTATAAAAGGGGTAGCAAGTGGCGAAACTGGGATTGTTGAGGCAGCCGCCCAGTGAGAACAGACGAAGAAGACACACAAGAGCCAAGCTGTAAATGCCTTGAGCACGTGAGTTAATTTAAATTAGCATTAGTTTTCTAGGATTCTGAAATTATATCGATGTGGCTATTTTAATGTTTAATGGAATAAATAGATAGATAGATAGATGTGAAAGTTTAAGAGCGATTATTTCATTCTTCAGAAAGGCAGACATAGTGTGAGGCTATTTCACTGCGAAATTTAGATAAGATTAACAATCGCAAGATAGCAACCTCGTGGTGATAAAAGGCGGTGATAGCGAGTCTGAGCAAACACGCTCCGCGTGTTAAACCTATAATATGTTATGCCGAGCGACACGCGGTGTATTTAGTTCCAGTTTTTGGTTAAAGCCAAGAATATTATTCTTTAATGTAAGAGTAATTTTATTTTATCCTTTAATGTAAAAGTAATTAAGTGTATTTCACGATTATTGATTATTCTACTGTTTATCTTTAGTGGTTACTTAGAAGGGAGAATAGTCATTTAGATTTCTGGTGCGTAAGGCAAGTTGAGACAGGTGTTTCTCTGTTTGCTCCTGGCGGAGCATGGAAACACCAATGCGGCTGGTGTCCACCACAAGTCAACAGAAGCATTTTTATGCTGTTACAGTGGTTGTTCCTGTAATAATGTGTTTCATGTGATGAGTTCCCAATCTCGTCAGGGGTCACATATGACACGTTTGTGGCCAGGCGCACCAGTCGTCACTTACGACATGTTCAGAGTGCGGGAACGAGTATTGATGTGGGTCGGTTGAGAGGTAGTAGTTAATTCTCATTATTGAGATTATTTGTTGTACATGTATTGAAGAATATGATTTTATGTCCAGTTGATTATTATTGTTATGTGAACATGGTTTGTGAGAGCACGTGGGCGTACTTAGAGTTGTATATTTCTCTCCTCCGCTCCTGAGGGAGCATGGGGCCACCGGTGTGGTTTGTCTCAGCATGAAGCATTCAGATGCTCTTGCAGTAGTGGTTTCGGTAGCAACCTATGTTACCCGGTGCGATTGCCAGCCTCATGCACAACACCATACTAGTCGCATTGGACGACACGCATGAGTGTGTGAGATAGTTGATGATATCAGGTGGGCGCATGTTTTCTTTATGGTAAGTGTTATTATCCATGCTATTAATGTTCACTTAGACATTGTTTTATTTATTGTTTTTCAGACAGTCTATGAACACTGACTGGGTGTTCGTTTGATTGTTTGTTGGATTGTTTGTTTGGTGTTCGGTTCTGTTCGGTAGAATTAAATGTTGATCTGCATAAGGCTTTGGGTTGCTTGAATTGTTAAGTCTGCTGCTGAGAGGGTTGCAAGCAACCAATAATTGCAACCCCTGTCAAACGATCCTTTATAAATTTTCTTGGTGCACGGGTCTGGGGTGTGAGGTACCCCCTAGCCCCTGTCACATATATATATGGTATTATTAAATCTCTAGCTATTTCTAAAGTGTTACGAGCTGGCTGGTTGGGGTGCTAACATCACGCCCAGTCTTTTTCACAATGTTTCTTTTCTCTTGATACACTTTACTTCTTGACAGTAAGTCTTTATTTATTTTACATTTCAAGTTTATTGAAGTGGACAAGTTGATAAATTCTCCTCGTGCCAGGGCTTTTTTACTTATCTGGCACTGGAGGATTGAGAATAGATGTATGATCTGCCAACAGCCACTCTTGATCTTGTCCAAAAGTAATGGGGTAGGCAGCGTGTACCCCTATCACTACTGGAAAATAACTTCTTCACTCAGGAATCTGGCACCTAACTAGTGCCAGACAAAAACCCTGTAACATGAAAATTATGTTCTGTCTTAGCATAATACCTAATTCACCAATTTTACAAACAATACTATATTTACCCTAAAAGACCTGGATCAGATCTCTCTGACCAACTCAGCACATCTCCATAAAATGAGGTAAAACTTTGTACAAGTTTTCATATTCCTCTCCTTAATGGCTGCAATACCTCTGCCATTCTCAATGATCTTTTCCATACAATGTGATAGGTGATGTAATTCCTGGTGACAACCTATAAATATTTTACTACTACCTCTCTGGTAGCTTGATAACATGGTGGAGCAACAAATAGGCTTGTATAAGTCTACTAATGACTTCTTTACTTACAGTCGTAATGTTTTTTCATTACCCAAGTCAAACAATCATAATTAATAATATAAATAATGGTAATAATTTCGGTCTTACCACAAATTCCATGAATACACACAGGAACGTTGATTAGCACAACCTCAGATGTACTGCTTGCTGGACTATGGCGCCCTTATACTTTTTATTAATTATATATTTATTCAAGGCACGTCACACTTCTCAGCATCAAGCGTCCTGCTTCTATGAACAGTCTTAGTCAAATGGCGTCGAGCCTTCAACTTTCCCAGTAACATAAAATGTTTCGACCAATGAGATCTACTACTAAGGTTCTCAATTCAAATTTTTAAAACTAAGGTCCAATTTCGGTCCAATGTTAGTGTACTTCTGTCGGTCTGTCCGTCCGAACTTGGCATTCACCAAAAATAGACTTGGTTTTGGCCTAACAATACAAAAAAAAATTCAGTTTGAGCCATCCCATAATATCTTTCCCCCTTTCAAACTCCCCTCCAAATCATATTACATGTACCTCTCCGTTCTAACGTTCCCCTCTTTTGGACTTTGACCTAACCCCTCGTGCCTCTTTTTCAACAACTCGTGCAAAAATACGTTACCGATAGCGAATGTCAGAACACCAGTGTGTTTGTCACTGTGTCTGTGACTATCTAGTATTATGACCATATCTTGGCTGTTAGTTGGACTATAGTGTAAATGAAAACATATTATGGGTCAGGAGACACTATGGCACTCGAATATATAAATTTTATGGGCCTATGTATTATGGTTCAAAATTCCATATCCTTTTTCTATGTTAGTCTTGAAATCTAGAAACTACCACCTGTTCACTTCTTTCTACCGCTATTTTCAAACTAAAAACGACAATTTCCCGTAGTACGTCAGAAATACGTCACTTATATAAGAGCTAAGGTTGTTTGCGTGACCCAATTTCCGAACATATTTTGACTTTGCGTCGTATTTCAAACGACTAACGACAATATCGCGCTTACGCTAGGTTTTAGATTCAAACCACGCCTGCAGACGATATCATTTTTCTTTCTCTCCCCTCTCACTCCGTCTGGACGAATAGGCTTTTCGTGTCACAATGTTATAAATAGTTTTTCAATGACACTAGAAAACAATAGTACTATCTATTCTGCTAAAATCAACGCGCTTGCGGCGTGGGGGAAGAAGAATCTTCCTAACTCCACTATTTTCATTCCTACATTATTTTTATACTTACAAATAATAATTTTATCGGTGTATCAATGTACATCATCACAACCAACAGTATTCACTATCTGTTACTATTCATTGCAGTAAGGCCAACAAAGAACTTTTTCAAATACGAGTAACCTGTGAAAACATGCTGGGACATAATTATTTTGTGCTCTTTTCGCTCGATGCCCTGATGCCGGCACTAATTCTCCTGTCATCATTCCATTCATTTCCATTCGACACTCCCTTTCAACTTCATGGGATATGTGTATTTACACTTATCGTTACTTATAGTTCGTGGTCAATGTACTATGAAAAATAAATTGAAAGGCCTGTCTGCTCTTTTAATGGGTTTTCAATTTAGCGTTAACTGTGCAGTACGCGTCTTTCCCCATTACCCATAAAAGCTGTCTCACTTGTGTTTCAAACGTGAAATAAAGACTGTTAGTAGCTTTAATTTATTATATTATTATTATTTTCATTTCTTGTTTCATCTGGAAGCGCATGGTGACTTATTAATTGTATCATTTTATCTTTTTTTATCTTATAGGCGCCTTTTGCCTGATGTATTATTGATAGGTATATTGTATTATTTTATATTTAACATTACTAACAAGAAATCAGGTTATTTAAAAAAAAAAACCCAACTTGTAACAGGAAGGATACTTGTTAACCAAATAATTCTAACATGTCGAGTGTGATTCCTTAATTTTACAAAATTACTTGACAAAACTTTATTTTCTGAACTGTCCTTTTACAAACAATTATTCGTGACGAAATAAAGCGATTGGTGCACTCCAATTACACAGAATCTATTTACTTGTGTAAGCTCGTCTGCTGACAAAGAAAACAAGGCCGACTTGGATATTGAGATTAAGCAGTTCTCGTTCTGCGTAATGAAATTTTCTATGAAAGCGAACTCCGTTGATCATTTCAACACTCATAATTAGAACTGAGTTCGACAAGAATGTGATACATTAATATCTTAAATGAAACTGTTCCCGATAATTATGTGCATCATCCTATAACCACCCATATTTGCAATTTGTGTATTAGTTTGCTTTTAATGCAGAAATGACGACCTTTGATGTGTAGCAATGGCAAGTGTTTCTATTTTTTTTCTTTTAAATTTTAGCAAGAAAACTTTCCGGGTGAAGTGTATAAGTGTAAGTGTACCAACCGGCAGGTGGTGAATTGGTAGCTAGGCAGCAGTATACGAGGATTAGGAGATAATATGCAGATAAGTAGATAGATAAACACAGACATAGATATCTGACACAGACAGGTATGTAGAAAGACGGACAGATAGACAAACAGACAGACATTTATAAGTAGACAGACGTACTTGCAGAGAAGTAGATAAATTAGATAAGATAGATACACAAGCAGAGTTGCAAATTGATATGATTAGATTGCCTAATAGTCATACAGCAGATCCCATGTCATTGCAACATCCCCTGCAAAGAAGAGGCTGGGAAATTGGAAATGGAAGGCGGAAACCTACATCAACCTGATATATGCAAAACTTTTAAAGAGACCAAGAGTTTTATAACAAGCAGTAACCGGAACAAGTGGGAAGCATAGCATCAGGGCCACCATAGAATTATGCATATTTCCTGCTCAGCAGAAGAGATCAAGTGGTATAATCTTCAGACTAGTACAAGTCACGACATATTGGGATACCATCTGTTCAAAAAGCTAAAGATACGAACTACTGATGAGTGTAACTGTGGCACCGATAAAATGACTGCTGAACATCTACTGCAAAGTTGCCAAACACACGAGAAGCAGTGAAAGCACCTCTGACCGTCACCATTACCATTCCTGGACTGTCTATGAAGTTGCCAAACTCGTGCTGACCACTGCTTTCTTCAAGTTGATGTCTTAAAGTGTGCGAAGAAGAAGATTGTATTAGATAGACAGGTAAACCGAAAGACAGGCTGACAAATGATCAAACAGATAGACAGGCAACGAGCCAGGAGGGTTGGTGGGTTTGTGGGTGGATGGATGGATGGATGCATTGATGGATAGAAACATAGATAGATTGCACTTCGAGCTTTCACGCTCTAAACGCTTTGTCTTTTTAACATATCAGATTCAGCGACCCACACTTCTGTTTGGCCAAATAACATTTGCTTGATCTAATATTTCCAGTTCATCTAATTATCGAGCTTTATAATTTAGAAAGTTATGGGAGTGCTCATCACAAAGCGGCCACAAATAGCAGCTTCTATCTTGGCAAACTTCTTGCCACAAGCATTGTTTTTTGCCTTTGATCCTTGCATCTCACGAGCTGTGGGTAATAAACGCCACATTAGAAATGTGAAGGATCACTACGGTCTCCTGATATCTCCTGGAGGGAACATTTGATAGTTCGTTCATTCTTTTTCTTCTCATTATTTCCCTGTTTTATTTTTGTCGCCATTGTTTATCACACCTTTTTTTATTCTTCGTCTGCGTCTCCTGCACCATCATCTTCATCATCTTTTTCCCCGCTCTCCTCCCACCCCGATCTCCAACAACTATTACTATTGACACTAACTATATTTCTGTTACTATTACTACTAGTGCTACGTCTACGCTTATAGTTACCACTATTATTTCTACTATTACTGCTACTTATTCTACTGTTATTGTTATTATTACTACTAGTGCTTCTGTTACTAATACTGCAACAACTACATTTTCTCTTTCTTTGTTTTTCTTCTGTCTCTGTTCCTCTTTGTCCTTCTTCAACATTACCTTATTATTCCCATTTTCCTTATTCTACTACGTTACTGCCTTATCTGCCACATTGTCCGTTACTAATTTTTTCGTTCACTTCTTTTACTTCTTGTTTTACTGTTTGCTCTTCTGCATCTCGTACTACTGCTTCCTCTTTTTACTATTTTACTTACTAACCACTATTATTTGTTATTTCATTACAGCTTGTGTACTTTTTATTTAATTATTGTTTTTAGATGATGTCCTGCCTTTATTATATAAATGCACAGATTTTTCAGTTGTAGAGCGTGGGTTTTTTTTTTTTTTACTCTGGCTCTCCATGGATGTCAAGACGCTGTCCAAGCTTTGTAACTTTTCAACTAAGGAATTTTTTTAAATTTATAGTTTTTAAAGAGTTTTATATGAGCTCTAGATTTGATCAGCATCACGGTCCTGTTTCTTTGGCTGACTGTTCTTCATCATGAATCTTTAATCGCTGACTGACAAAGCAATCAGTGACCATAAGGCTTAGCGGTGTCTTGTAAGACATTAACAAAGTGTCTCCACTTTACTCGGTCGACGGCCATTCTTTGTGCTGAGCCTTAACTCTAATTCATCCTTTTGTACTTCAGCCTCCACAGTTCTCTGTCAAGTTGTCTTTGGTTTCTCTCTCTTTCGTCTCCCTTCTGGGGTCCATAGCATAGCAGTTCTGATGATGGTGTCAGGTACTCCTATGTGAACATGGCCAAACGAATTCCAGAGTCTACCCTCTGTGATGGTGTGTATATCGTCTTGATTGTTCTGAATAATAACTATTCTGCTACAGATCATTTTTCAACAAACTGTATTTGCCAAGCTGAGCTACGTAGTCCAGTAATATGTATTTAAAAGTCTGTTAAAATGTATCAGTGGCCTCTACACACCCGGAAAGATGCTGCAGGGAGAAGACATGCTCACTCGTTCACCTGCTTCTAAAGCTATGACTTTTGTTGTGAATCTTTTACGCCTCAACTCCATGATCAGATCACTGTAACTACTAATACTACTTGTATTGTCACTGCTGTAGTGGTGTTGATGGTATTGTATGATGGTGATATTACTAAATGTAATTGTATGAGGCCAGCTGTGAAGGCTCCTGAGATAAAATGTAGTTGTGAATTGTCAGAAGGCCTTTCTTGCTACCACTACGACCTCACACTTAATTTTTTTTAATGAATGTGGCTACGTAAAGTGTCTAGGGTTATGCTATGTAGTGTGGTGTAATAGGTTATAGATATACCCACAGATATTTAACAAGACTAATAATATTAATAAATGTTAAAATACACTGAACTAACTCACGTGTGTAAAATTTTTGATAAAATTATATTACATTTATTTTGTTCTGGATCAATTTTTAGGTTGACCAGAACTTAAAAGGATTTAGAGATTATGAAAGAAATGCATGGAATATTATATCATAAATGCAATAGTGTACATATATATGTACTATACTAGTTAGTTTTATTAAAATGTTCTAGTAGTCATCTACTTGGGAGGATAGTTACTGTTTGTGCTGTTGGGGTGGCCTCATCACACCTGTCTATATTGACTACACAGTGTCCAGAAAATGGTGGGAATTTTTATGAGGGTATTAGTAACTAAACGTGGTTGGTGAATGTCCAGCAGACCAGAGGCTCACTCATCTTTTAATTGTAGCTCTGGTGCTGAAATCTGGTGGTCCCACCTCTCTGTGCTGGCGGGCAATAATGGTGGTCTCTGTCACAAGTACTGCACAGATACACTCGAGTAAAGTCACCAACTGAATAGTCACTGCTTGGTTGACAACAGAAACTCGCAGCTCTGCAATCAAAGTATGGGCCATGTGTCAAAATCTATTCTCTACCCACGTCTGGACACAACACTGACACAACAACCACATCATACAGACAGGTCAGATCTCTCTGACCAAACAGCACATTTACCATGGTGGTTTTACATCAGATAGATCCTCCCAGACCATAGATTCTGAAAAATATTTATTAGTTGTCTGCCCTAAAAGAGGATAGGTAATATGTTTCATTATTCCCAACACTTGATCTGTCTTGCTTAACCCTTGCTGGAGTTTATGTACATTGTTGGTCCCTAGACCCTGACTAGGGCGGGGGGTCTAGAGCAAATCCCTACTTGTTTGTAAGGCTAGATTTCGATATGGCAGTATCAAATCACTCGAACCTGAAACAATATTCAAAATATATAAGGAAATAATTTCAATCTTACCAGATTATGAATAAATAGCACATAATTGCTAGCAAAACTCAGCTGAGCTGCTGGCTATAGTATGGCGTCCCTAAATTTATTACACTTTCTTTCATATGGAAATCACCACACTTTAAAATCTGTGTCTATCACTGAACAACTATTGAAGAATGGCCCCACTTTCGCGTCTGAGCGCTAATGATATGATTGTCTGTGGCCAATCACTGCCTAGGTTTATTTTAATTTCAAATTTCCTACCATAAAGTCATTTCAGTCATGCTTCAGTCAAGTATGGATGGTTATCTGTTAGTCTGTCCGTCTCTACTTGTGTTTCTACAAAATGTACTCGATTTTTTAACCAACCTTTCTCTCCCCTCCAAAATTTTGTCGTTAAAAGTTATATTTAGACACAGCTACCACCCAAAAACCCTCTCCTCCATACTAAGTAAATTTGAACACCTGCGTTTCGAGGTCGTGTTTTTTTGTGCAATTAGCGACACTTTTAGATTCAATACAGTCTGTCGAAGATGTGAACAACACTGTCTTTTGTCATTATCTTCAATATTATCTATCCGTCTGTAAAATTAAGAACATATTAGTTCACTGCTCAGAATAGGCCATCCGGCCAGCTAATTTTTATATTCCTAACATTAATATTAAGAAAAAAGTACTTTTTAATTTTGTAATATTCCAAACATCTGCGTTTTAGCCGCTGAATTCAAATCAAGGGCTTGGTATCGCAAAAGCGTCCATTCCGTACCTCGTGTCAATTTGGGGGACGTGAATTTTTACTTTCCTCCATCCCCCCCAATTGCGTCTCCTTAGCCTTGCCAGTCTCACGCAATCTTTCCAGTCATATTTTTTTCCTTTTTGATCCGCCGTTCCCCTCCTGTCTAGCAAGTCAATTTTTATGGAGGATGATGACCCGCGGTCTAGGCGATCATGTACTATTCGCAGCCTACGCATTATGTTTTTATCCTTAAATGTTATCTTTGGAGGGATTTTACCGTTGTATCTCTGTCAATTTCACTACACATCTCCCCACTTGAAAACATGCCTATGGCAAGTTCCAAAACCAGCGATACACATAGGTAAAATTACTCCTCACGTCTGCCACTACTCTAATTTTGATCACAGGGGTGCCAACTGAGGAAATCTGCACCGACATTCAATTTACGGCTTGCATAAGCGACTGGTTTCAGTTCCCTATCAGGTGAAGATGATCTTTGCAACAAAGCCCCTCCGAGTCCTACATTACTTGCATCGGTTCTTAAGACAAAGTCCTGTGTCAAATCAGGCAGTTTGAGAATAGGCTTGCTAGTGAGTTTTTCCTTTAACTCTTGGAACGCTAGTTCACATTGTGCAGTCCAAATAATTTTATCTGGAAGTCCCTTGCGAGTCAAATCAGTCAGAGGAGCACAAATAGCGTTAAAATTCTTGATGTATTTCTGATAAAATCCGCATAACGACACAAATGATCGCACGTCCTTTTTTGTTTGCGGCCTAGGTGCTCTCTGCAGTTTTTCCAAGTTCTTAGGATCAGGGGTCATATTACCCTGATATACAGTGTGTCCCAAGAATTCCAACTCTTTGCATCCAATACAACATTTTGTTGGCCTAGCAGTTAAGTTCGCCTCCCGAAGTCTATCAAACAACATCTCCAGAGCTTCAATGTGTTCTTCAAATGTCTCGGTGGCGACGAGAATATCATCCATGAAATTCGTGATACATGGGTTATTCAGGGGATCCAACAATTTTCGCATCATCCTTGAAAACACACTCGGAGCATTTTTCAGTCCGAATGGTAGCATATTGAATTCATAATGTCCATCCGAAGTGCTAAAAGCCAAATAAGGTCTCACTTCAGGCTTCACTGGGATCTGGTAATAGCCTTTACTAAGATCCACTTTTGAAAAGTATTTTGCCTTGTTCAGTCTGGCAAATAACTGTTTTGTGTCTGGTAATGGATCCACTTGTCCTTCTGTGACAGCATTCAGTTTCCTGTAATCTATGCACAGTCTGTGTTCCCCAGACGGTTTTCTCAACAAAACGACACTAGAACTAAAAGATGATTCACTGTGCGAAATAATCCCCTCCTTCAACAAATACTCTATTTCTTCCTTCAATGCCTTCTCCTTCGCGAACGGAATAGAATAGGCTCTCATACAGATTGGGTTTGAGTCTACCAGTTTCATGTCATACTGTAGCAAATTTGTATGGCCTGGTTTATCTGTTAATACATCTGTATGTTCCTCCAGAACTTGTAGAACTCTCTCCCTCTGGTTTTTAGTCAGGTGCTTACTGACTTTTACCTGTGCTGCTGTTTCACAAGGATGTAATGGGTATTCATGTGAGGTGAGTGGTTCCTTTTGCATCTGGGTTGCAATAGCTAAGGTCAATAAGGGGGTGCTTTCCTGGAGTGGTCTGTCCAGATACTTCTTTAACAGGTTTACATGATAAACTTTTTCCTTCCCCTTTTTGTCAATTTTATAGTTTGTTCTAGACACCTTCTCTAGAACCGTATATGGACCTTGCCAACCAATTTGTAATTTATTCTGGCTTCCGGGTAGTAGAAGCAGCACCCTCTCTCCGACTGCCAGTTCCCTGTCCTTTGCCTTCCTATTAAAATATGCTGCATGTTTCTTCCTGGCTTGTTTCAAATTATCATTTGCCAGTTTCCATCCAGCTTTCAAACGAGTGGTCAGTTCGTTCACATATTGATACGATGAGGTAACAGTCTCTTCCGCCTTCTCATCTGTCCAGGTCCTTAATAAAGTTACATCTGGATCTTTAATTTATCATACGTATTTTTCATGGAACCCGTCTGGTCCCGTCCCTTAGAAGCTTTATAATGAGGACTTTTCTTCCTAGAATCATCACTCACAAATCGACCACTACCAATTTTTTTCTGGGGTTTGTCTCCCCACTTGAGATTGTTTATGAGAGATCTTCGCTCTCTTGTCTGTTCTTCCAGTTTATATAAGTCTGACCGAGGGATTGTCATCCTATCCTGGGTAAAATTTCTTCTTTGTACTCTTCGCATAGTGGCCATGTTAATCCATTCAAGTGAAGACTGGGTGTGAAAAGGGGGCTCCCATTCCACTTTGTCTACCCGAGTATAATTAGTTTTCCTTTCAGGCCTAAAGTTGCCCCGTGGCGTTTCTAGGTCCTGCACATATTTTCCCATTGTGGGTGTTCCCTCATGAAATACGCCACATGCTTCTACAAAGTTTTCAACATCGACATTTACGTCGGGCCAATAATATTTTCGAGCAATCTTTTGGCAGATGGTACCGACTTTCTCATGGTCACCATCTGTTCCAACATGTAAGCTCCTTATTAAGTTTGCCCTATATATCTTGGGAAGAACTAACTGTCCGTGACCAGTGGATCTAGTTCCTGTCTTCCTGTATAATAGTTTGTTCTTCATGAAATATTCCCCCTTGCTCGGAGGTGTGTGGCATTTGGGCAATTTTTTAAAACAGGGCTTGAGTGTCCTATCCTCAGCCTGCGCCTTCCTCATCTCCTCTGGATGAGCATTTATAGGTTCACCTTCTTCCTCCTTCTTCTGTGACCTGGTCTGCACTGTCGCCATGATCACAGGTTTCTCGGGATTCCCCAAGAAGACGTATCTACACCCCAATATCAGAGGGTAGATTGGTTCATCTATCACTGCTGCTCTGATTTCTCCTTCCACATAGCGAGTTTTCACCGTTATCCTTGCGATGGGAAGTGTCATGAGTGGTATGTCCTTAGTCGCCCCTTGTATTTCCACTGTTTCTGTGGTATACTGACTTGGGTCCACTAGGCTAGACTTCACAACTGAATCATAATCCAAACCTGTATCATAAAGGCACCTTATGGTGACCCCATTACAAATAACATCCTCACAAACTGGGGGGTGATAAGGTTCCTGTTGTCCCTTAGGATTAACCTTTAATCTTTGCGTCCCCGACTTCATTGCAGCAATGTTTGAAGGTTTCCTTCTACAAAATTCGGTGTTATGGTTATCCTTCTTGCACCATTTACACCATCTTTTTCCTTGGTTCAACGGTTTTCTTTCATTGAACTTTTGGTCATTGAACTGTGAGTTTCTGTCGCGATAGTCATTTCTTGGCCGCTCAAAATTTGTCCTACCTTTATTTCCCTGCTCTCTATTATCAAATTTATTAAATTGCTGTGGAGCTTTAAAATTGTCTATGTGCTTCTTCTTAGCACCACTTACCTCTGCCTGGGCTGCCTGATTTCTTACGATAAAATTCACCATTCTTCTCGTATCTTAATAACAAAGCCTGCTTTAACATGTCATAATTGTCTTGGTCTTCCCTGTTCATTTTAGCAAATACTTCATAAGAAGTACCTCTCAATCCCTGTGATAGCTTTAAGCTCCACCTCTCTCTCTCTAACCCATATGTAGTAGCTAATAACTCAAAACGTCCTAGGTACCCCTCTATGTCATCGTCTTTTTCAACAAAATGGTCTAAATGAAACCCCATAGCTGAGTTTGAGGCTCCCAGACTAGGCGTAGCATCTGAGGCAAAAGGGCTGGCACCATTTTCAGGAGCCTGGCCTTGTAATTCCAGCTCCCTTAGTCGTAATTCGTGCTCCCTTTGCAACCTTCTATCTTCTGCCTCCCTTTGCAACCTTCTATCTTCTGCCTCCCTTTCGGCAGTCAACCTTTTTTCTTCTGCCTCCCTTTGCTGTCGTTTTTTCTTCTGCCTCAATCTGCAGCCTCTTAATGTCTCTATCAGCCTCTAACCTCTTCTCTTCAGCTAACCTCCTTTCTTCCCGTTCAATATATTTATCACATTCAGCCGTTACGTATTGAATTAAAATTTGACCATCCATTCCCATCTCCTTCGCGGTGAGCACAGCAGCTGATCTAAATTTTGCCAGCTCCGCCATACTTTTTAGACAATATAATAATATACAAGATAAATCTCTAACCAGTAAATACACTAAGTACTTCTTATGACTATAGTCTAACCAATTCTAACTAACCAGTTAACTAATTAATTATTACTGGCTGTGAAGATTCACCAACTTTTATCTGCAGGGACACTTTTAATTTTAAAGGAAATTTTACAATTTATTTCCCTACTTTTATTTCTCCCACCAGGAGATCCTAATATTACTGTGGGGCTAATTATCCCTGGACAAGACCCCAATTTATGTAGTGGTGTTGATGGTATTGTATGATGGTGATATTACTAAATGTAATTGTATGAGGCCAGCTGTGAAGGCTCCTGAGATAAAATGTAGTTGTGAATTGTCAGAAGGCCTTTCTTGCTACCACTACGACCTCACACTTAATTTTTTTTTTTTTTTTTTTAATGAATGTGGCTACGTAAAGTGTCTAGGGTTATGCTATGTAGTGTGGTGTAATAGGTTATAGATATACCCACAGATATTTAACAAGACTAATAATATTAATAAATGTTAAAATACACTGAACTAACTCACGTGTGTAAAATTTTTGATAAAATTATATTACATTTATTTTGTTCTGGATCAATTTTTAGGTTGACCAGAACTTAAAAGGATTTAGAGATTATGAAAGAAATGCATGGAATATTATATCATAAATGCAATAGTGTACATATATATGTACTATACTAGTTAGTTTTATTAAAATGTTCTAGTAGTCATCTACTTGGGAGGATAGTTACTGTTTGTGCTGTTGGGGTGGCCTCATCACACCTGTCTATATTGACTACACAGTGTCCAGAAAATGGTGGGAATTTTTATGAGGGTATTAGTAACTAAACGTGGTTGGTGAATGTCCAGCAGACCAGAGGCTCACTCATCTTTTAATTGTAGCTCTGGTGCTGAAATCTGGTGGTCCCACCTCTCTGTGCTGGCGGGCAATAATGGTGGTCTCTGTCACAAGTACTGCACAGATACACTCGAGTAAAGTCACCAACTGAATAGTCACTGCTTGGTTGACAACAGAAACTCGCAGCTCTGCAATCAAAGTATGGGCCATGTGTCAAAATCTATTCTCTACCCACGTCTGGACACAACACTGACACAACAACCACATCATACAGACAGGTCAGATCTCTCTGACCAAACAGCACATTTACCATGGTGGTTTTACATCAGATAGATCCTCCCAGACCATAGATTCTGAAAAATATTTATTAGTTGTCTGCCCTAAAAGAGGATAGGTAATATGTTTCATTATTCCCAACACTTGATCTGTCTTGCTTAACCCTTGCTGGAGTTTATGTACATTGTTGGTCCCTAGACCCTGACTAGGGCGGGGGGTCTAGAGCAAATCCCTACTTGTTTGTAAGGCTAGATTTCGATATGGCAGTATCAAATCACTCGAACCTGAAACAATATTCAAAATATATAAGGAAATAATTTCAATCTTACCAGATTATGAATAAATAGCACAGAATTGCTAGCAAAACTCAGCTGAGCTGCTGGCTATAGTATGGCGTCCCTAAATTTATTACACTTTCTTTCATATGGAAATCACCACACTTTAAAATCTGTGTCTATCACTGAACAACTATTGAAGAATGGCCCCACTTTCGCGTCTGAGCGCTAATGATATGATTGTCTGTGGCCAATCACTGCCTAGGTTTATTTTAATTTCAAATTTCCTACCATAAAGTCATTTCAGTCATGCTTCAGTCAAGTATGGATGGTTATCTGTTAGTCTGTCCGTCTCTACTTGTGTTTCTACAAAATGTACTCGATTTTTTAACCAACCTTTCTCTCCCCTCCAAAATTTTGTCGTTAAAAGTTATATTTAGACACAGCTACCACCCAAAAACCCTCTCCTCCATACTAAGTAAATTTGAACACCTGCGTTTCGAGGTCGTGTTTTTTTGTGCAATTAGCGACACTTTTAGATTCAATACAGTCTGTCGATGATGTGAACAACACTGTCTTTCTTTTTAATTTTGTAATATTCCAAACATCTGCGTTTTAGCCGCTGAATTCAAATCAAGGGCTTGGTATCGCAAAAGCGTCCATTCCGTACCTCGTGTCAATTTGGGGGACGTGAATTTTTACTTTCCTCCATCCCCCCCAATTGCGTCTCCTTAGCCTTGCCAGTCTCACGCAATCTTTCCAGTCATATTTTTTTCCTTTTTGATCCGCCGTTCCCCTCCTGTCTAGCAAGTCAATTTTTATGGAGGATGATGACCCGCGGTCTAGGCGATCATGTACTATTCGCAGCCTACGCATTATGTTTTTATCCTTAAATGTTATCTTTGGAGGGATTTTACCGTTGTATCTCTGTCAATTTCACTACAACTGCTGCTGCTACTATTATCACTATCGTTGTTATTACCTTTATTACAACGATTATCTATTCGTAATTCAGCCTGGGCAGATAAAAGTGAGGACCTTGACGAGCAGCTAAAAGATGTAATAAAATAGAAATTGCTGATCAGAGTGTAGAACTTAAATAAATCCATAGAGCAAACAGAATGTTCGCTACGCGACGCAGATTAAATCAGGTTTGGGCACACTTTAGCATTCCAAGATCTACACCTTTAAATGAAGCTGCGTTCTATCAAAGCCAATTGTTCATTGTAGCTACTTTTACGGTCGTTTGATGTAAATAATAAAATAACTTCACATGCATGGGAAATTAACACAGTATTTAAGGCAAATCAAAATGTTTATTAATTGAAGACTAACACAGAAATGTGCAAAATATGATACAGTTAGAGAACGAAAATTTAATTACAGACTTATACAAAAAGTTACAAACTTTTATATATCAGGATGTCCTCCTAGAATCTCCGCGACAGACGTCTTGCCTACCCCTGAATTAAATGAACACGTTCTAGATTTAAAAAAAAAAAAAGAAATTAAAATAATTCTCAACCTGAAGCTACCATTGAAAAACATACCTTTGAATACCTAAAGGCATTACTGATTTTATGCATTCACTGACAAATAGTTAAGTACGAAAAGAACATGCCAGCTTAAACATCTGGAAAACAGAAGAATATTCGTGCATAAGAAGGAGAAGTAGATTCTGCGAGAAGGATAAGTGGGTTCAGTGAAAATAAGATGAGGTTCAGAGAGAAGGAGATTCCGTGAGAAGGAACGGTTCAGAGAGAAGGAGAAGATTCCGTGAGAAGGAACGGTTCAGTGAGAAGAAGGAGAAAGTTCAATGAAAAAGAGGGGAAGGTTGAGTGAGAAAGAGAAAAGTCCGGAGAGAAGAATGAGAAAGTTCAATGAAAAGGAGGGGAAGGTTGAGAGAGAAAGAGAAAAGTCCAATGAGAAACAGAAGAAAGCCCAGAGAGAAGGAGGATGAGAAAATCTGACACAGTAGAAAGAGAAACTATAACCTAGGAGACGGAACGTATGCCGTGTAGTGTATTTTCCATCCAACCAGTGAGGAAACGAGGGAGCCGACAATTAGCATCTTCAATGAATATCAAGAAGTCATGAGATCAGACATTTGACAACATTTGTTTCTTTTCGATGTTTTTTATTTGCTGGTAAAACTGTTAGATCAAGGGGTCAGCAACCGGTCAATCTTGATCTAAAGGTAGATCGCATGGCAACACTTGGTAAATTTGTAGGTGACGGAGACTGAAAAAAAAAGAATTTTTAACTTTTGTAAATTTCAGACGAGCCCTCTCCCACCGGCACTTACCAGCACTGCTCCCCCAGGTTTAAACGTGCTTCTACTGCCTTTCCAAAGAAAACCCGGAAGCTAGCTTACTAAAATTCACTTTATTCGTTAGCTGAGTGAAGTATAAAGTGATCTTTTCTTTAAAGTGAAGTTAAGGGGGTCGGTGTGGCTAAGAGGTATGGCGTCCGCCTCGAGTTATAGAGGTACCGGGTTAGATTCCCATTTGAAGGAAAATAATTTATGGAAACATTTTTTTTTTTTTCAGAACCAGTGGTGCTAATGATGTCATACTCCCCCCTGGTCTCCTGGGTAGTGAGATCGGATGCGTAGCCTTCTCGGATAAGGGCGAAAAAATAGGAGGACCCGTGTGCAAGTTACGCACGTTAAAAATCCCACGGCAGTTGGAAATCGGAAAGAGTAGGCCTATCAGGCCCTGGCAAAATTAAAAAATTAGAAATCTACCCACAACAAAAATATTTATAGAATGTGTGATTCCTATATACACACACTGAGATTCTCGCAGGTGCTACGGAATTCGTGTTCTGTGCTGAGATGCTCCTTGTGTGATCTAAGGGAGAAGATCGGAGCACTGATGGAGTTGTCCGTGTGCAATGAAGATAGTCCTTAAAACCAAACCAAACCAAACCAAACTAACATTCGGTAAAATACTTAGTTTTTATTTTCACCGCTCTGTCGATGGGACTGAAGGAAGTACAAGCTTGTATATCGTGCGACAGAGATAAAAGTTACAAAATAGACCGGATTTATTCCGTTTACTCGGAATCTTGAAAACAGACACGATTTGATCAAGGTAGATGGTTAGAGAGCAGTTTTTCTAAAGTAGATCCCCACAGCTGCTGTGTTATCTACCGCTGAGTTGAAGAGTCAGGTCATCTTACTCACGACAGAGTAACGCAAAGTTGACCTTCATTTAAAAAAAAAATTATTATTTAGTAACTTTACGTTGATCCGTCGCGAGAAAGGTCACTTGACTCTGAACTATTTTACTTGCAAATAAAGAGGTCGAAAATTGTGTAAAAAGAATATCAGCTTCTTCTTCTTCTCCTTCTTCTTCTTCGTACACTCTCAGACGTCGTCCACTTGAATGTTTTCGAACAAAGCAGTAGTCAGTTTGAGGCTATTTGAATCTTCGTAGAACTTTTCCACGAACGGTACTGGTGTCAGCCTATAGCGCTTTCTCTGTTCCTCATATGTTGGGCAACTTTGAAGCAGATGTTCAGCAGTCATGTTATCAGTGCCACAGTTATACTGATCGGTAGTTGCTATCTTTAGCTTGTTGAATAGATGGTATTTCAATCTGTTGTGGCCAGTGCGGAGTCTGAAGATTACCAGTTATTCTCTTCTGTTGAGCTGGTAGTATGTATCATTTTGTGTGTGACCTGGATGCTCTGCATCCCATTTGTTTCTGTATCTTATTCATGAACCATGGCTGGCGGAATTAGGAAATCTAGTCTCTCCACAACTTCCTGTATCCAGCACTGTTTATCAATTCAGTTTAGGACTTTTTGTCATGCCATGATATCAAACTGTCTAGTACCGTCTCTATTTGTTGTCCCCTCTCTCTTTTTCCTTTAGTCTTTCCTGTTGTCACGATATTTCCTAGCTGTCATCTCATTACATGCTTGAAGAAAGTAGATTTTTTGATTCTTAGATTGCTTCATTCTTAGATTGTTTCATTCTTAGATTGCTTCATTCTTAGATTGCTTCATTCTTAGATTGTTTAATTCTTAGATTGCTTCATTCTTAGATTGCTTCATTCTTAGATTGCTTCATTCCAACGCGATAGGAAGCTTCCTTTGCGCATTGCCCTCTCTAAGGATATCGTCATTGCACTATTTAGTTGCTCGTGGTATTTGTTAACATTCTTTCGGAAAAACCAAATCTCTCTGGGTTCTAATGCTTTTCATACTTGTTTACTAAATAAATGTCCATAACTCACTTCCGCATGTCATGATTAGTTCTGTATACTGTATAACATGTGTTCCAAAGGTTGTTATTGCCGGGAGTTGTAGTGAGGATAAGCTCTCACTGCAGATAAAATACTTCTATGGCACGCGCCTCAAACAGCCTCTGACAACCAAGTCCAGCTCCCGGCCTTCACGTGTGGCTCAATTTGAGCCCGGCGGAACTGTTTCCACTGACGGGAGAAGGGGCAAAGGCGAGCGACTGGCGCCTTAAAACTAGCAGCTTCGGGCAGATAGGGCTCGTGATCCTTGGTTGGTAGCTTATCTAAGAGAAGGAACTCTGAATTCAAACCACCGCTGCCTTGCGGGAATATCCATTTATGGAATTGGCTTCGGGAGTAAACCCTGAGGATAAATCCGGAGTCGGAGTCCCTAAGGCAGTCTAATGTCGATTCGACATTATTCTGGCAACTACTGCGACATGGCTGGTACCAAACTGTATCGGCTACTGCCGTTCCTTTGGATCTACCGGCTGTGTGGAGAGGGGGAACATGCTGCATGGGCAACAGCTTGATCTCCATATAACTGTGCCCAAGCTCGCGCCCTGGAGAGGACACTCCAGCTTCAAACTATAGGTGTCGGCAAAACACGGGAAGTGGCAGTTACCGGTTATAAGCATTTTGCCCAATTGGCGTAGGGCATGGCGCCAGGGGCTACTTCCGACAGTGGGAGAGATTCTAGGATCTCACTGGACAGCTACCGCCCGCTTCAAGCTGGGCAGCCCCCAGTCAATAAGGTGTTGTCCCGCCACTGTCTGCTTTCCCCATTGGGTGCATGGGGATTAGGGTCAAACCCGAACTGTGGACATAAAATTTTGCACCAAGCAATTATCGAAAAAATAGAAATAAGCAAACTCTCAGATTGGGATGCTGGAACGTCCGGACTATGTTGACTGGACTATCCGAAAACCTACAGGATGTAAACGATGTAAGGAAGACAGCCATAATTAATGATGAGCTTAAACGACTTCAGGTGGATATAGCTGCACTTCAGGAAACGCGCCTGGCGGGCTCTGGAACGGTGAGCGAGAAGGACTACACATTTTATTGGCAAGGGAAAGATCTTAATAAAGCTAGAGAACACGGAGTAGGTTTTGCGGTCAAAAAATCGCTAACTAAAATGGTTGAACCAGGCGAGAATGGATCTGTTAACGCTCCGCCTGCAAACTAGCACAGGTCCCATCAGCCTTGTCAGTGTGTATGCTCCTACTCTGTACTCTGCCTCAGAAGCTAAAGATGAGTTCTACGAGAATCTAACAGCAATTATCAAAAGCATACCTAGGCAAGAACAGCTTGTTCTCCTTGGTGACTTTAACGCTAGAGTGGGTGCCGATAATGTTTCATGGCCTTCATGTCTGGGCAGGTTTGGTATTGGCAAGATGAATGAAAATGGACAACGGCTCTTAGAGTTGTGCGTCCACCATGACCTTTGCGTGACCAACACCTACTTTCAGACAAAACCCCAGCATAAGGTGTCATGGAGACACCCACGATCCAAGCACTGGCACCAACTTGACCTGATTCTCGTCAGAAGGCCACTCCTCAGGTCTGTGCTCTCCACGCGCTCGTACCATAGTGCAGACTGTGATACAGATCACTCCTTGGTTTGCTGCAAAATCAGAGCACAACCAAGAAAACTCTATCGTGTCAGACATGAAGGGAAACCACGCATTGATACCAGCAAGATGTCAGACCCTTTCATGATCGCTCAATTCACTGCGACCTTTGAGAAAGTGCTCAGTAGCCCTCAGCATGGTGATACTATTACAGAGAACTGGGAGCATCTACGGAACACCATTCAAAGTACTGCACTTGCCACCTTTGGTAAGAAAACAGCAAAGTCAAATGACTGTTTTGATGCTTCATCAGATGTGATGGCACCTGTCATTGAAGCTAAGCGCAGTGCTATGAATGAATACAAACGTTCACCGAGTGCCAGAACCCTACAGATCCTGAGGGCTACGAGAAGCAAAGTTCAACAAACTGCTCGACGCTGTGCAAATGACTACTGGCTCCAGCTCAGTGAGAGCATCCAGATCGCAGCGCAAACAGGCAACATTAGACAAATGTATGACGGTATAAAGAAAGCACTTGGCCCCCATAAAAGTAAGACGGCACCGCTAAAAACCATCAGCGGAGAGAAGCTAATTGATAAGGGTAAGCAGATGGAGAGGTGGGTCGAGCACTACTCTGAGCTTTACCTTAGAGACAATACCGTTACGCCTGCAGCCATTGATGGTGTCAACAGTCTGCCAACTATGGAGGAGCTGGATGCCGAACCAACATTAGAGGAACTCAGCAAGGCCATTGATAGCTTGGCCTCTGGCAAAGCACCAGGCAGTGATGGGATTCCTCCTGATTTAATCAAATGCTGTAAGAGCACGCTATTATATCCCCTGCATAGGATGCTGTGCCAGTGCTGGGAAGAGACAACTATTCCTCAAGACATGCGAGATGCCAAGATTGTAACACTGTATAAAAATAAAGGAGACAGAAGTGATTGCAATAACTACAGAGGCATCTCTCTTCTTAGTATTGTTGGTAAGGTTTTTGCCAAAGTCATCTTAATGCGACTACACAAGTTAGCTGAGCGCATATATCCAGAGTCACAGTGTGGATTCCGAGCTGGCAGATCAACAAAAGACATGATCTTCTCTCTCCGCCAGCTTCAGGAAAAATCAAGAGAGCAGAAAAGACCATTATATATCTCCTTTATAAACCTCACAAAAGCATTCGACCTGGTTAGTAGGGATGGACTCTTTAAAATCCTCCTGAAAATAGGCTGCCCTTCTAAAATGCTGGAAATGATAAAGTCATTCCATGACGGCATGAAGGGAACAGTCCAATATGCTGGAAGCACGTCACAGCCCTTTGATATACGAAGTGGCGTTAAACAAGGCTGTGTTCTGGCTCCGACCCTCTTCGGGATCTTCTTTGCCTTACTCTTGAAACATGCATTCAGAGATGCAACTGACGGAATATGCCTTCACACTAGGTCAGATGGCCGTCTGTTTAATCTTTCAAGGCTGAAGGCAAAAACAAAAATCAGAAGGGTCACTATAAGAGACTTGTTGTTCGCTGATGATGTTGCAGTCGTCACTCAAAGCCAACAGGAGCTTCAGAGCTTGATGAATCGCTTCACTAAAGCATGCAAGGACTTTGGCCTCACAATAAGTCTAAAGAAAACGAATGTGCTGAGTCAGGATGTGGATGCTGCACCAGTTATCACTATCGATAACTATGAATTGGCAGTGGTGCACCACTTCACATACCTAGGGTCTACCATCAATGACAAACTCTCACTGGATACAGAAATCGACAGCCGCATTGGCAAAGCTGCAGCTACCTTTGCCCGCCTCACATCGCGTGTTTGGGGAAACTCTAAACTCACAATGAAGACCAAAGCTGCGGTATATATAATGCCTGCGTCACCAGCACACTCCTATATGGCAGCGAGACCTGGACGACCTATGCTAAGCAAGAAAGAAGGCTCAATACCTTCCATTTGCGGTGTCTACGCCGCATCCTCGGCATCTCGTGGAAAGATAAAGTGACAAATGTCGAGGTGTTGTCACGTGCTGGCCTTCAAAATATGTATACACTTCTTAGACAGCGCAGACTTCGCTGGCTTGGCCATGTTCGCCGCATGGAAGATGGTCGCATCCCAAAAGATATCTTCTACGGACAATTAGCAGATGGCAAGAGAACAGTTGGGCGACCACAGCTGAGGTTCAAAGATGTGTGCAAGAGAGATATGAGGGCACTGGACATGGATCCAGCAACATGGGAGGATGAAGCTGCCGATCGCACTAAGTGCGATGCTATTTAAGGCGCCACCTCAGATTGGGCGAAGAGAGGCTCACACAAGAAGCAGAGGTGAGGAGAAAACGTCGAAAGGAGCACCAGGAAAATAAGCAGCTGAGGGCTGTCACCTCAGGGGCGCATTCCCATAGTCAGTTATGACTGAAGGGGCTATTATTACTATTATTATTATTATACTGTATAACAATGAAGAACTCTCTTTAGATTTGTGAATTATTTCTAGAAAGAAATTAATAAAAGACCAGCGCGCAGATCCTATCCCAGGGAAGCTTGTATAGTGAATTTAAGAAGCAGACACCTCATAACGACATATGTGTTCAGTAAACCGTTATTGGCCAAAGGAGTGGCCTATTATTTCTAAAGCAATGTAAGCGTCCGGCAAAATACATTGTCCCTCATCCATACAATTATGGGGATAAAATACTTGTATAGAAATTTTAAAACGTTAGATCTTCAATAGAAGCGAATGGGGTCTATGGCTATTGTCCTTATAACAAAAACACAAAGTTATTGTGTAATTTATCACTATTGTAGTCGAAGCAAGGAGGCATTGTTTGTCCGTTAAAAACCGATTCAACAGCCTCTAAGAAAGAGGACCATCCTTGTTACGGAAGTGAGTTTCAATAGATTCGTCACGATACTTACACAACGCCTGGAGATGGTGACCTTTGATCGTCGAAGTGTTGACTACTTTGAGAATAATAACAAAGATTGGCTTTTGCCCGGAAAAGCATTGCCGTCAATACCATGCCCTTTTAGTTGCGTCACGGTTGCGGCCCAGGAAAGTGAAAAGCAGATCGAGGCTGGTGTTCCATGTCGAAGCTTTGAATGTCACTGAGCTGAGTTCTCTGATGTTAATCCTTCTGAAAGTCACTAGGATTATAACATCAGATATGTTGTCAGCCCGAATATGATGAACGTCAAATTGGGTTCATATCAAAGGTGAAATAGTCCGATTAAAGAGTTGTCTGTAAATAGAGAGACATTGTCAAAACTTTGAGCGATATAACAAAACACGAAAACAGGTAAATGGGAGACACTTGTAAGACGGATAGAAAGAAAGAAAGATAGACATGCAGAAAGAAAAAAAGATAGATAGACAGGCAGAAAGAAAAAAATACAGAACGAAAGAAAGATAGACAGTCAGACAGAAAGAAAGAAAGATAGCTAGAAAGAAAGATAGACACGCAGACATAAAGAACGATAGACAGGCAGACAGAAAGAAAGATAGACAGACAGACAGAAAGAAAGATAGACAGGCAGACAGAAAGAAAGAAAGACAGGCAGACATAAGAAAGATAGACAGGCAGACAGAAAGAAAGATAGGCATGCAGACAAAAAGAAAGATAGACAGGCAGACAGACAGAAAGAAAGAAAGATAGACAGACTGACAGAAAGAAAGTTAGACAAGCAGACAGAAAGAAAGATAGACAGGCAGACAGAAAGAAAGAAAGATAGACATGCAGACAGAAAGAAAAATAGACAGGCAGACAGAAAGAAAGATAGACAGGCAGAAGAAAGAATGTTATTCAGGCAGAAAGAAAGAAAGATAGACAGGCAGACAGAAAGATAGATAGACAGGCAGACATAAAGTTAGATAGACAGGCAGACAGATAGAAAGAAAGAAAGAAAGACAGACAGACAGAAAGAAAGAAAGAAAAATAGACAGGCAGACAGACATAAAGAAAGAAATAAGACTAGACAAGAGAAAATTAAGAGAAGTTGGATTGGTTTATCAACCAAAACCAAGCCAAGAGAAGTATTAGACACTCCAGGGATTCAATACAATTCCATTTGAACGACCACCATCGCCCCGCTGCGAGAGTGAACCGTTTTACTACACACGACCACCTAAGTACTCCCACACTTTCAGTGTTATGTATAGGAAGCACTTGTAACGTGCTTTTATGATGTACCGGTACACGTTTACCGAGGAGATGTCCTATGATATGCTGTAGACACCTATAAAACAGTCCGACATCTTAACACAGACGAAATTTCCAGAAGACTGTATTAACAGGCCCGTAGAAGCAACATTTCTTTCCTGGAATCCAAGAGCCAAGACTGGATAACACCAGAAACGCTAAACACCATAGCAAAGAGAAAGGAAATGAAACGAAAGAAAACAGAAGCTAAGTCTCCCAGGTTAAAGGCAATATATAGTGAACAGTACAGTCAGCTGGACAAGGAAGTAAAACGTCAAACCCGTGCTAACAAAAGGACATTTCTGGATGACCTTGCAAGACAAGCAGAAGAGGCAGCACTGAGAAATGAACAAAGCACAGTTTATAAAATAACTAAAGCTATCAGTGGAAAACGAGGTGCAAACAACATAACGTTAGTAAGAGACAAGCAAGGAAATCTCATCACCACAGCACAGGGGCAGGAAACAAGATGGGCAGAGCACTTCAGAGAAACACTGAACAAGGAACCACCAGAGACTCAGCTGAATGTTCCTGAGGCTGAAAGTGACTTAGACGTAAATACAGACATTCCACGAACAGAAGAAATCATCACAGCTATCAAAGGGCTAACAAATGGAAAAGCGCCGCGGTCACGACAATCTAAATGCTGAGCTATTCAAGACAGACCCTGAACTAGCAGCAGAACTATTAGAACCACTATTTGCACAAGTCTGGGAAACTGAGACAACACCAACAGAGTGGAGTAAAGGAATAATTGTCAAATTGCCCAAGAAGGGCGACCTTGCAGACTGCAACAACTGGAGAGGAATTACCCTCCTCTCAGTTCCCAGCAGCAATAGAGACCGCAGTCAGCGACTCATAGCTTGACTGCCTGCGTCAGGACCAGCGAACCAGAGCTGGTCAAGACCGCACTCCACCTCCACGTGGTGGTCCTGGAAACAGTCTGCAGCTGTGCAGTCTGGCTGAGCGAGTGTGGATCGAAATGGGAAGGCAAACCCGGTCCTAAAAAATGCCGTGCAGAAGTCGGATGTGTCGACCGAAAGGTGCAGATATCACAGCTTAGGCGTAAACAGACACAACGCAACCACCGTCCTTTTCAGGACGAACGAGGAAGAAGAAGAAGAAGTTCCCAGCAAAATACTAGGCAGGATAATCATCCAGAGAATTTCAAAAGCAGTTGACCATAAACTGAGGAAAGAACAAGCGGGCTTCAGAAAGAACAGAAGATGTGCAGATCATATATTTATCCTCAGGAACATTATAGAGCAGTGCTCAGGATGGCAGAGACAGCTGTACATTAACTTTGTTGATTTTGAAAAGGCTTTCGACAGCATACACAGGGACAGCCTATGGAAAATTCTGAGGGCTTATGGAATTCCCAGCCACATTGTTTCCATCATAAAAAGCCTCTATTCTAACTTTACGTGCAGTGTTGGATCGAGTAATGTAACTTTCGAAGTGAAAACAGAAGTACGACAGGGATGCCCCTTATCAACAACATTATTTTTGACAGTCATAGAATAGGTGATGCGCCAGACAACTGAGGGTAGTCCAAGAGGAATTAGATGGACAACGTTTTCTACACTGGAAGAACTGGAATATGCAGATGACATTGCACTACTCGAGCATTCACATCAACACATTCAAGACAAAACCGATAGACTGAATAAGTATGGCCAGCAGGTTGGCCTGA
Organism: Oreohelix idahoensis; assembly: GCA_024509875.1. Taxonomy (NCBI): domain Eukaryota; kingdom Metazoa; phylum Mollusca; class Gastropoda; order Stylommatophora; family Oreohelicidae; genus Oreohelix; species Oreohelix idahoensis. Next base: position 233,834 of record JAMPIV010016195.1, on the reverse strand, counting down.
ACATCAATTTGAAGAAGACAGAGGTCATGACACTAAATGTGGGCAATCCTGAGCCAATAACAGTAAGGAACCAGAAGTTAGAACAGACAGACACATTTACTTACCTAGGATGCATAGTAACACCTGACGGCGGAACAAGCATGGCCATTAACAACAGAATGAATAAAGCGAGAACAGCCTTTGCTGTTCTCAACAACATTTGGAAGTCTTCCCAGTACAGCACGAACACCAAATTAAGACTGTATGAGAGCTGTGTACTTTCTGTGCTTCTCTATGGTGCGGAATATTGGAGAGTAACAGAGAAGGAAATGTCGAAACTGTCCTCCTTCCACACAATCTGCCTAAGGAAAATTCTCCAAATCTTTTGGCCAAACACCATCAGCAACTGTCGCGAGAGGTTCAGATGTTATTAAAAAGAAGAAGATATCCTGGACATAAAAGTGTATCAGATGATACCAGGATAGTGCCAGATAAGAGTCTGGTCTTATCAGTAATACCCCCTTCTCTGAAGAGAGTAAGGGTATATAGACAAAAAGGTAGGGTCAAGCTATGTAAGTTCCCAGAGAAGATGGTGATGTAGTACTCTGAGTCTCTAACTGCTACCTCTCCTGATCCGCATCTGTGATTATTGTAGTAAATATTGTTTCTGACTCTGCTAGGGGAAATTATTTAATTAAAATTTACCAACATTGAATAAAAACTTAACTTAAAGAATTTAAGTAAGTCTGCTGGTAAATATTTACAATTTATTTATACGTTTTTCTCTTTTCTGTTTGAAAAGCATTAAAATCAAATATTTTTACAACAGTAAATAATTAAGAACAGTTCAACAAAAATGTCTTTCTCTTGTGTTAAGATGTCTATCTCTGGGTAGACAGTCTAGCTTGCTTGATTTTTCACTGAAGAATTATTAGTGTTATCTTTACAATCTAATTGAGCTCTATACTGTTCTGTTCATCATGAACTGGATGCGGTTATTTGTTTGGTGAACCGGCACACGCTACACAGTTGCTTTGATAGCAACTTATCTGAGTCACTGCAGATGGCTCCCTCTGATGCTGGATGCAATCTTCAGATGAGAATCTTCCAACTGCTACACACGAAATGGCTGGCACTTTTCCATATACTGGCACTGCATTCGTTGCAACTTTCAGTAAGAGAAGCCTCTTCTTATTTGTAGGCTTTAGGTTACAGGATTAAACCTAAAACAAAGTCAAACGCAATCCTTGTATTTGTCTATCCATATCCCTCTATGACACAGATGGGGGACGATAGACAGTTTCAGACTAGCGTGCTAGCAGATGCACAAGGTATAGTATAGTAGCAACAATCATTTTAGTTGAATGTGATCATAATTTTCTTCTACCTTCTAAATTATCATTCATTTGCCATGATTCGCCTCCATACAATAATTTGGTTGCGAATAAAACTACTAAGTAATAGGTCAAATTATACAGTATTTCAATCCCTTTTATCCTTCTTTATGTTCCTGGTAGGTGTCTCATTCCATTCAAGAAATACTTCTTCAACTACTTTATCAAACTTACAGTCGTACTTTGGCCATCATTCTCAATATTTTAAATATTTCCGAAGGCGGGCTTTGCCTCTAGAATTACACATGAGCCTGTAAATTTCACCAGTACACACTGTCCATTCCTAACACATCTACACACGTCTTATCGCACAGATGGATTAATCAATAGAATTACATATATATATATATATATATATATATATATATATATATATATATATACGAGGGGCGTTCAGAAAGTAATGCACCACATCGTTTTTCGCAGGAGCTGTTTATTCAAAAAGCATGACATTTATAAACAATATACATGGATATGTCATGTAAACATCGGTATTATTCAACATAATCCCCATCAACTTGTACTTCTTTATTCCAGCGCGAAACAAGTGCATGTATTCCTAGCCCGTACCAGATTTTGTCTTGATCATGTAGCCATTTCTTCGCTGCATGAATCACTCCTTCTTCATCTTCAAACCTTGTCCCACGGAGTGCATCTTTAAGTGGACCAAATAGATGAAAATCAGAAGGTGCCAAATCGGGACTATAGGGTGGATGGGGTAGTACAGTCCAACCCAATTTTGTGATTGCTTCCCGTGTTGCCAGACTTGTGTGAGGTCGCGCATTGTCGTGAAGGAGAAACAGGTCTGCTGGATTCTTGTGCGGCCGAACTCTGCGAAAACGTTGATTGAGTTTTTTCAATATCTTAATGTAAGCTAGCGAATTGATTGTCTCTCCTCTTGGCATAACGTCCACAAGAATCACACCTTCAATGTCCCAAAAGACAGTGATCATGACCTTTCCAGCTGAAGGAATTGTCTTGAATTTCTTTCTTCGTGGTGACTGCGGATGATGCCACTCCATTGACTGTCTTTTTGTCTCAGGTTCAAAATGATGTGCCCAGGTTTCGTCACCTGTAATGATCTTAGTCAAAAAGTTCTCTCCATCAGCATTGACACGCTCCAACAATTCAGAAGAAATTGCTTTCCTTTGCAATCGGTGGTCATTTGTGAGACTTCGAGGAACCCATCTTGCGCAAACCTTAGAAAATCCGAGAGTTTTTATAACTGCATTTGCACTACCAATGCTGACTGATAGCTGTAAGGCCAATTGTTGAGTAGTGATTCGCCTATCAGTAAGAATAATGCCCTCAGCACATTTCAACATTTCTGCGTTGGTGGATGTGGCAGGACGTCCACAGCGCGGCCGATCAAGCAGCTCCGTATCTTTACTTCCTGATTCTTTGATTCTCTGAACCCAGCGACTGACTGTACTCCTGTCGACTGCAAAACTTCCATACAAATCACATAGACGCTTGTGAATGTTCACAACAGTTTCCTTCTCTGCAACGAGAAATTCTATCACAATTCGCTGCTTATAACGCAAGTTGCTAACACGCTCCATTTCAACGGTTTAGGGCAGCCGTATTATTTGGCCGGTTGCAATTTAGTGCACACAATTAGCACATGCCGTATTTGAAGTATGCAAAATTTCATGCTTCTACCTTCATTATTAACTGAGAAAAACGATGTTCTCTAACTTAGATCGTCAAAAAGTATTAAATAGATTTACGTCTTATGAAACCGTCAAAAACGACAGCAACATTGCGTTATTGAATATAGTTGGTTTTTAAATTAAGAGGGGAAGAAGTTAAATAGTAGGCGTACATATTCATTTTAAGTAGCAGCACGCCTAGCTCGCATTACCAGGATACGCCACTGTCTATTATATATTATATGTTGCACTTAAAATAAGATACTGGTATAATAAATACACACATTAACTAACACAACTTCCACTTTAAAAAAGAATTCTAAATTACAAACATACTTAATTAGAAAAATCGCACCTTTAAAAAAATACACAATAGTCAAGTTTATATTTCAGATTCATCAGAATATTTATCAGATTTATGGGCCTGTTCAAGAAGTTTTTTTTCTTCTGATATTTGGACATAGAACTCAGCACAAGAGAAATCCTTAAAATGGGTCTTTATAACTTTTCAACTGTTATGTGTCCTTCTTTTTCTAATTCTTGCAACTGATTTCTCACAGTAGTGGTAAGAAACGTTTCTGCCTTCCTGTAGTTTAATTTTTCCACCAGTTTGTTCACTTCATCCTTCACTTCAATTACTAATGTCTCTTGCTTTTCAACACATTTGATGGTATCAGAAAAGGTTTTTAACTGGCTGGCAATGAAATGCAGGAGTGTAATTGAAAGTGGATTTTCAAAGAAATTTTTGAGACTGGTAGGACATTTGTGAATGGAAAGGAAATATGACTTCAATGCAGGGAAAATGTCATTAACTCTCTGGACTGCAGGCAAGAGAGAGAGCCATCTTGTCTTGCTGTTACCCAAAACAGTTTTATATTCTGTATTGGTGAATTCGCAAAATGATTTGAGTTCCTCAACTCGTACACAATAAATGTGGAAATGCTGGTAAATCTTGTTAATTATTAACTGAAGATCAATAGGTAGCAATCCGCAGCAATCTGCACAGCATTATGTATCACATGTGCAGGACAACCAATACCAATTAAATTGTTCACAGTGTTTTCTTGCATTTTGAAGTACAGATTATTCTGTCCCTTTCTCTTCTTTCCACCAAAGTTTGTATTTGTATTATCTGCTGATATAGCAATAACCTTTTTAAGGAGATCTGACTTCTGTAACACTTCCAACACATAAAAAAATAACAGTTCTGAAGTTTCACCGCCTAAATTAACTAACTCCAACACCTTTACCTTCACACCTTTTGCTGCATGATAATATTTCATGACCAGAGGCACTAACTTCTTGTCCAAATGGTTTGATGAGTCGATTAATACTGATATGAAACGAGCTTCTTTTAGCTCTTCATCAATCTGCTTTGTCGCAAATGGCGCAATAACATTGGTGATTATTGCCTTGCACTTTGTTTGCGAACATCTTGATTTGTTTTTCAGGAAGGACCCTTAAAAAGCGGGACATTTTGAATAAATTCGGGACACCGGGACATTTTATCAAAAAACTGGACTGTCCCGGGAAAAACGGGACGAATGGGAACCCTAGTCCACAGCCCTCATTGGACAATCAAAGGTTAATATCAGTCATCGGACAATCAAAGGTTCATATCATCCGTTGGACAATCAAAGGTTCATATCATCCATCGGACAATCAAAGGTTCATATATCAGTCATTGGACACACAAAGGTTCATATCATCCATCGGAACATCAGAGGTTCATATCAGCCATCGGACACTCAAAGGTTCATATCTATTGGACAATCAAAGAAGTCTATGGTTACAAAAAAGGTTAAGAAACCATGTTCTATTCTATACAATCACCCATTTATGAAAGTTTCTTGTTCTTCATGTTTCAGAGCTCACGCTTGAGTTGAAGGTTCTTATCTTTTGTGTGGAGTTGAAGGTTCTTATTTTTTGTGTGGAGTTTCACTTCCAGATGAGCAGTAGCTTTGAAACGGCACAGTTAGTGTATTCCCGATGACTATACAATAATCAGTCAATTATTTATTAATTTATTATTGTAATTATGACATTATGAGTAATTAAAGTTTTTCGTAAAGAAATGTAAACAAATCAAGAGCCATAATCAAGTTAATTAAAAATTCAAGAGTACGTGGTGTGCTTTATTTTTTTTCTATGCGTAAAATAGGGCAGTACTCAAACAAGTGTCTAGCTAAATCAAGGGAAACAATCCAAATTGTAAAATTTTGAATCAAGGGAAAGTCGAGTTCGATCTCTAGATGGTCTTCAAATTGAAGAAATTGATTACACCAAATTAAAAGGCACAAAGCCATGTAATATTGACGCTCTAAAAGAAATGGATCGCTTAAGAAATTTTAGACCAGATTTACAATAAGTAAAAATTTTGTTTATGTTTTAGTATGTCATAATTTTTCTAACACTAAAAAGAAGAAAATTAAAAATTAAAAAAAATATTTTAAACGCCCGCTTTTAATGCACTAAAAATCCAAAAATAATTTTTAAAGGAGTTTATAGCTTGCAGTCAAAAAATGTAACATCAAATTGACCAAAAGCGCGGGGCGCTGATTCTGCATAAAATTAACTTCTGCTTTATACTTCATTAGACACTTATGGATAAAATATATGATAAGCGCTTTTTGTGTCGTTAATTTAATAAGTTCCCTCTAAGACTTCGTGTGGTCCTTCAGTTTCCTCAGTCCCCGTTTCGTTATTTAAAATGTTAGAGATTTCCTGGGCTATATGGTAAGTCCTGATAAATACTCCAATAATAGGTGTCCGGTATTTTGAGAAGAAATTCTGAATTCTAATTCTTCACTGTAATCTTGGCGAGCGATTTCTTAAGTGAAACAGCTTGAGAATATGATTAGATTATATTCCCTGCCTTCACACGCCTTCGTTTGTTATGAGCTACCAAAAAACTCCAATCATATTCAAACAGGCGGGTTATGGGGCAAGTTATGGGGCAATTTCAAAATATTCCGACATCGGATAATTTTGAACGAAAGGCAGAGGTCAACTCTCTTATATGGTAATAAAATGTCCGATGCCCTTGTGTACAAACTTACGAACACACCGGTAACCGCATATGACCATGTGTTCGAGATGTAGCAATCTTACTTTTATCTAAAGTAATCTTGTCACCCATATCTTATCGGTGATTAAGCGATGTACGTGTTAATTTGCCGCGCCTATAGCCAACAAATCTGGGCAGCGCCAAGCAAATGTGATTATTATCACCTACAGGAAGTGTCGAATGATTTGATAAAATCAAATATCTGCTACTTAGCAGAAAAATAACGAAGAAAGAAAAAAAAAAGAAAAGTGCGACAATTGAGAGCAAATAATAAAAATCAGTACCACAAATGTACCGATACTGCCGGAGTGAAACAAAGATCGATATGGGCCGCCCGTTTTGTCACATCTCTCCCCCGCCCCCTAGAACACGGCCTGCGTGTTTGCTATCTGTTATCAAACAGAACAACTCAACATAAGTAAACAACCTTCAGACCTCGCACTGACCTCAATATGTTGAGGTACCATCTACTGAACAAGCTAAAGATAGGAACTATTGACGAATGAAACTATGGCACTGATATAATGACAGCTGAACATAGGAACTATTGACGAATGAAGCTATGGCACTGATATAATGACAGCTGAACATAGGAACTATTGACGAATGAAGCTATGGCACTGATATAATGACAGCTGAACATAAGAACTATTGACGAATGAAGCTATGGCACTGATATAATGACAGCTGAACATAAGAACTGTTGACGAATGAAGCTATGGCACTGGCATAATGACAGCTGAACATAGGAACTGTTGACGAATGAAGCTATGGCACTGATATAATGACAGCTGAACATAAGAACTATTGACGAATGAAGCTATGGCACTGATATAATGACAGCTGAACATAAGAACTATTGACGAATGAAACTATGGCACTGATATAATGACAGCTGAACATAAGAACTATTGACGAATGAAGCTATGGCACTGATATAATAACAGCTGAACGTCTGTTTGTTTTTACTTTTTTTTTTTAAATTAATGATGATGCTGCCAAAGTGGCCAACATATGAGACACTGAGAAAGCACATATGGCTTTTACCAGTACCACTCCTGGGTGAACTTTAGTGAGACACCAACAACCTCAGGCTGACAATTGTTTACTTTAAACATTTTTAAATTGACATCTGAAAGTGTACGAAGAAGAAGAAGAAAAATAACAATAATAATAATAATAATAAGAAGAAGAAATAATAATAAAATAATAATAATAAGAAGAAGAAGAAGAAGAAGAAGAAGAAGAAGAAGAAGAAGAAGAAGAAGAAGAAGAAGAAATAATAATACAAGAATAATAATAATAGTAAGAAGAAGAAGAAGAGGAAGAAATAGAAAAAGATAGATACAAAAATATACTATAAATCTCAAGTAAAAACCATTTTCTATGTCATAATAATCCCTACAGACAACATCTGACGTTGGGATATCAACAGTACTCAAGTGCACGCGATTAATGATATTAGTAACTATCATATTATACGGTACTCTCACCCTAAGGGTCTCCCACAATACCATGTGTGGAATTGTGAAGAATATTCTTTCAGTAATTCACCGACAAACTAGCTGAAGTGGAATAAGGCAGGGCTTACATTCAGCTCCTAGAAACCGATTGTCCCTTTTCTCTCTTTTTAGTTTTCACTCAAAATTGGAGGTAATCCACAGCAGATATTGCCGTAGGGGAATGAAGTGTTAGAGACTACTATACTGGGTCTAGCATCGAGAGGTGGGGTGACTAGTTCCCTTCCTTGTTGTCTTTTCTTTCCCTAACTCTATTACAAAGTCAGGTACCCATTTACAGCTGGTTAGACTGAAGCGTGTCGATACCGTGAATCGAACCCGGAACCTGTGCCGCGAGAGACCAGCACTCTAACCATTCTGTTTATCGGACGCTCAATCTTCACTTGCTCTTTATTAACTGTTTGTATCGTCACGGATTGCCTCCCCTGCTTTGCAGTAGTGGTCCAACAGTGACCAAAACTCAAGAGTATCTAATATTGGCTTCCAAGGTGTCTACCTGCGCGCTAGATTACTCTTGGCAGAGATGTAGATAGAAGGTTAATGACACTTCTACCTTAAGGTAGTGTTCACAAGATATTTCCAGAAGTCACGAACAATGTTGCATTGGGCTAAACAAGTGTTAACGCATTATATCTGATCTGTCGCCTTTTGTGAAGGATTTAAGCAACGGTTTATACCATTCACGCCCCCAGCTGGTGTAATCCAACGAAATTCCTCTTATAAGTAATAGCTCTGTTTAGAGGTAAATATATGTCTAGGTATTTATATATATATTAAATATTCTGGCTCATACGTTTGCTTTCATACATATAAAAAACTGAAGCGACTATGATTGTTTAGTTTTAATACAGCCGGTAACAAATTTAATAATCAATTAAGTATTAACAGTTTAAATTAAATATGGAAAGATTGGTGAAATTTAGATAAAAGTTTTCGTCACGGAGACGTAGGTGATGATTTATCAAAAGTCTGTTGCTTTCGCCTTTTTTACAAGAAACTTAACTCTAGCTGAGTCTTGCAGCTGTGGTTCATCAATTCTGTGATGACGAAAGCCTTCTCCACTGTCGCAGATATATTTGATGGTGCACTCCAATTGACGTTGAATGAGAATCCAATTGTCGCATAAAGAGTTTTGTATAGTAAGGAAGATGTGTAGAAAGCACATAGACCTTTAGACACTAGTTTTCACAGAGGTGAGCTAGTGTTGAGGGAAAGAGTTAACAGAAGGGCACAGGTTGGTGTCAGTGATTCTCTCACCTTTTAGACTACCAACTCTTGTATTTTTCTGGCGACGACTAACTCTTTCTTACTCAAATCTTTTTGAAGATGAACTAGTAGTAACAAGTAATACAAAGAGGGTTGAGAATGTTTTTCTGAACAGAACATACAATCTACTAAGTCAAACTCAGAAGGATGATGAGTTACAGAATGTACATAATTTCTTTAATTACAGTAGAAAATAAAATCAATGTTGACATGTACTTTAAAAAAAGAAATACTAGGAAATTTAGAATTGTCAGTGTCTTTGGTTCAGATAAGAAGTAAGAGGCTATTTTCCTCACTGGCGAAAGTTTATTCCTACGGCTATTTCTTGGATAAGTGAATTCTGATTTTGGTCTGGGTTTAACGTAGACTTATCTGCTTGGACTTCTCCTGGGCGTCACAGTAGGTAGGGATTACCAACTGGAGAATTTGATTCAGTGGGGCTACAGTCCAAGAGATGACTAGGCTGTTCGTTCACCTGGTTGTGAAGTTGCGTTATGCTGTTCAGGCGCTGACGAGGTGTTGACTGCTTAAATCGATAGACTGCTCAGGGTTGCTGACTTGTGATCACCGCTAGAGGGTTTGAGATGTAAGCACTAGTTCTCTCTGTAGCATAGAGCAACTAGGCGGTTTACTCGCGACAATTTACAGCAATCAAAATCCAGAAACTGGCTAGGATTCTGCAACTGGGCTGTGGAAGACAATACAGGCAATCAATCTTCTGTTTCATATAGATATATTTCCTACAGCCATTCTGGACGTTTCGTCTCAGAATGGTGCCTAATAATATATTTACCTGAAACCGTAACAGTCAGTCTTCCTTAAAAGCGACTGTCCGTTTGTTTACAAATTCCTGTCTAGCGGTAGTCTCACACTCAGGTCGGGTCAGTAAGGTCAACATTTGTTACAAGCAGACGCCTTTCCGTGTGCGTTCATGCGTGACTGCATTGGAGGAATGCTATTTCATTCACTCGTTCCTTGAACAACATGGTTCTTCTCTCGTTCACAACAGCTTTCTCAAAATCATTAGAATGTAGTACTTTCAGATATCAGCCAGTACTTACATCATTATAATGCATCAATAACATTCATAATACATAAATGCATAATAGCTATCTAGCTAATGTAAAGAAATAAAACCACAATATTAAGTATTTCACACTTTACATCCATTAACTATTCCCTTGATATTAGAGTTAGCTAATTAAGCGAATACTGAGAGTTTGCTTACCGCTCAGGACTTTATCCACAGCTTAAGAAATAGAACTTTAGTAGCGTTTACTCTCACTCACATATACTTGTAGGTATGAGGTAAGTTGATGCTTCTATTCTATAACTTATAAGCGTGCGTTGTCTTCGACGGTTAATCAGCAAGTGATCTTAAAACTCAGCATTTGTTCGCATGAAGCTAAAACATTCCTGATTCCCACGCCAAGAGTTAATTATTTCCCGTCTCATGCTAAGACACGTAAAAGATTTATCGACGGTCTCCAGTTGACCACTGAATACGGAAATATGATACTCTGGGAACCACTGCGAAATCGACCAAGCTAATAAATCGTATAGACGTCCCTAAAGAAATCTCTTTAAGTGCCTTTGTAGAAGAAACTAAAATTTGGATCGAATGACAGGACTATTAGCGAAGACTTGAAAAACAGCTAAAGAAACGATCGCAGGTGCAAATATTTCCGTAGAGAAAACAGACAAAATGTGAAGGAAAAGAAAAGTAAGGAATTTTAAAATAATCTAGACGAAATCTTCGAGCACTCTGTGACAGATACTCCCCAATTTAAAATAGTTGCAAATTATTCAAAGAGAGAAGGTCTTTGTCTAAATTATAAATTCCTTCTGTCACCCAACTTTTCAATTCTCTCGACCTCTGTCCGCTTGCTAACGCTCCACTTGGCCATGTCTCTACACTTTGAGAATCCCTGGTCTGAGTTCTCAATGAGCTAACTTTCGTAATTTCTACTAAGATAGTTTGTCCGGTCAAAATGCTGTACTGATTCACCTCTTCATACAAAAAAAGTTTCATATGAACTAGTTTGGAGAGTCCACTATCTGTTGTGAGTTCACTGCGCTTTGTCTGCCATTGTTCCGTGGCCTGCTTGAATGGGCGTGCAAAAAATCCTTTGTCATGGTAACAATGAAATCCGCGCTTGTGTCTCTTCCATGAGACATAGGGCCTCGTGTATCTCCTTAACTCCGCTGCTATGTTTGACCTGCTCAGACAGTTAATGTTTCCTGTCTTTCTTTCTGGATTGAAAGTTTTCCATTGCGGGTTAAAACGTCCAATACTCAAGTTTCCGAAACATCCCAAGTTTTCAGATAACTTGTTCCTTGACAAATCACACCAAGATTGAGTGTAACTGGCGTTCAGGTATGAACGAAGCAGTTTGGGATGGGTGAAAAACAACTTTATAGCTGTGCTCACAGGTGGTTTAATGCGAGAGTCATTCACATTATCTTTTCCCTTCTCAATCACAGGCGTATCTTGTATCTCAGCCTGGGCTTCTCCTTCTGAAAAACTAATCGTCTCCTTGGGATTAGGGAAACTATTATAGAATGGCTTTTCGGCAGAAGTATGAACTCTCTCATTTTCATCCGTGCTTTTATGTTCCCGTGGTCCATTGTTTGGTAGGGGTGCTAAAATTTCCGTTTGCTTGATGTTTTCACCTGGCGCCTGTGAACTACGTCCGCTGGGGGTCATATTCGCTTCTCTCTCACAGAGAAGGGGTGGGGTTTTTGGTTCTGGGTTAAACCCAGTGATGTGGCACGTTTTTGCCGGTTTACACTTTTCCAACATTCCAGTGGATAAAGTGACAGGTAAAGAAGTTTCCTCTTGAACCTGTTCTACGACTCTAATTAAAGAACCCATTGTGTCTCTATGAGTCACATGTTTTATCAGACCTTTGGGTGGTTCCGCGTGTACCATCAAAGGCTGTTTCAGTTCTCCTAGAACTATGTAACTTCCCTCGTCGTTCACTCCGTTAGTGTCAACAATGAGAGGTAACTCTGGGCTACTTTTAAGCTCTCTGTCCTTTTGTTGCCCAGATGACATTAATCGCGGGATGGGGCCGTTACTGAAGTTATCTGTCTTCTTAGACGTTTGTGCACAGTCCTCATTCATCCAGTTTTTCCTTTCTTGAAGGTTTACCATGTTTATATTGTTTTGGTAGTCCTGAGCGCTTTTGTTGTGGTTATGAAATCTGTCTTTTTGTGCTTTCTGAGATGAGCGAAGACATGTTGTTGTTCATTAGAGATGTTCGGGGTGTCTTGGAAATTCCTCTTCTGACGTGTTCCTGACGAGAGTGTATTTTTCCTCATACTACCAGCATTTATGTGCGTAGGTACCTTCAGAAAGGGGTCATGACTTATCGAGTTCGATGTCCGCCTCTCTGCTTTGCCTAAACATGGGCTCTGAGTACTAAGTTGCGCTTCCTGTGGAGCTGAGGGTGCTTCCTCTTGAAATAATGGTTCATCTGACCTGGGAGTGGGGCTCTGGGATTCCGTGGCCACATGACTAATCATGGGTTTCAAATCTCTTGGCGAGTTTTGAGTTTCCAGTGGCGGCTTCTTCAACTTAAGGTAGGGTTGAGTTTCCAGCTGTTCCCTATCATATGCTGCTTCACTGCTTATGGCTTCTTCTTTCCACTTGGCTTCCTTCTCGTTCCAGTCGCGAGTCCATTTTTCATCACTCTCTATCATTTCCATCTCAGTTCTCGTGAAAAGTTCTGCCTGTTCTAAGACATGTTTCGCAATTAACTTTCTCGAGTAACCACTTTCCTCGCCTTCCAAATAAGAGTCACTTATCCATGTATCTAGACATCTTATAATTTTTATGGAATCGTTCACTTTGTGATCTGTCAGATATTGGATAAATTGAGCTCTCAGTTCAGCTACTGTGTTCATTTTAGGTCGCTGGGTAGGTAGTTCAATCTCTCAGTATACGCTGCACTAGTTTCCAGTTATTACTAATAATTCTATGAAGTATTGTAATAATAAACCACTGATCAATTTACAGAAGCTCGAGGTAATACTATTAAGTCTACTGACGTAATGTATTCCTTTACAGATGCTAGTATAATTGATATTTTAATAATACTTATTTCTGCTGAATTAAGGTATTATTAACTTTAGACAGACGCTACACTTGCTTCCGATTATTACTAATAATTCTATGAAGTATTGTAATAATAACCACTAATCAATTTACTGAAGCTCGAGGTAATACTATTAAGTCTACTGACGTAATGTATCCCTTTTCAGGAGACTAGTATAATTGATAGTTTAATAATATACTTATTTCTACTGAATTAAGATATTATTAACTTGAGCCAGACTCAAGTATAATTTATTTATTTTTTACCCTGTGTATACTCTTATTTCTTCTGAAGTAAGGTATTACAATTGCAGCCAGTCTTTCACACACAATCATCAACTTGTACGCTTAGTTATCTTAAGCCACTAATTAACTTAATGAGCTTAATTAATCTAAGTAACTTAATTAATTAAATAATTAATTAATTAATTCCAGGACCATTCAGATTTCACTTTCCTTATTCTACTGTGTAATTCCACAATTCTGTTCAGAAAATATAAGAAGTTTCGTTGTCTAGGAATATATAATAGATTCTACTCCAAGGTATTGATAGAATACTAGTTAAAGATTCAACAATTATTCTGCAGATAGGTCACTAAAGGTAAGATTCCGGACTGAGACACCAGTTTGTCGCAGATAAATTTGATGGTGCACTCCAATTGACGTTGAATGAGAATCCAATTGTCGCATAAAGAGTTTTGTATAGTAAGGAAGATGTGTAGAAAGCACATAGACCTTTAGACACTAGTTTTCACAGAGGTGAGCTAGTGTTGAGGGAAAGAGTTAACAGAAGGGCACAGGTTGGTGTCAGTGATTCTCTCACCTTTTAGACTACCAACTCTTGTATTTTTCTGGCGACGACTAACTCTTTCTTACTCAAATCTTTTTGAAGATGAACTAGTAGTAACAAGTAATACAAAGAGGGTTGAGAATGTTTTTCTGAACAGAACATACAATCTACTAAGTCAAACTCAGAAGGATGATGAGTTACAGAATGTACATAATTTCTTTAATTACAGTAGAAAATAAAATCAATGTTGACATGTACTTTAAAAAAAGAAATACTAGGAAATTTAGAACTGTCAGTGTCTTTGGTTCAGATAAGAAGTAAGAGGCTATTTTCCTCACTGACGAAAGTTTATTCCTACGGCTATTTCTTGGATAAGTGAATTCTGATTTTGGTCTGGGTTTAACGTAGACTTATCTGCTTGGACTTCTCCTGGGCGTCACAGTAGGTAGGGATTACCAACTGGAGAATTTGATTCAGTGGGGCTACAGTCCAAGAGATGACTAGGCTGTTCGTTCACCTGGTTGTGAAGTTGCGTAATGCTGTTCAGGCGCTGACGAGGTGTTGACTGCTTAAATCGATAGACTGCTCAGGGTTGCTGACTTGTGATCACCGCTAGAGGGTTTGAGATGTAAGCACTAGTTCTCTCTGTAGCATAGAGCAACTAGGCGATTTACTCGCGACAATTTACAGCAATCAAAATCCAGAAACTGGCTAGGATTCTGCAACTGGGCTGTGGAAGACAATACAGGCAATCAATCTTCTGTTTTATACAGATATATTTCCTACAGCCATTCTGGACGTTTCGTCTCAGAATGGTGCCTAATAATATATTTACCTGAAACCGTAACAGTCAGTCTTCCTTAAAAGCGACTGTCCGTTTGTTTACAAATTCCTGTCTAGCGGTAGTCTCACACTCAGGTCGGGTCAGTAAGGTCAACATTTGTTACAAGCAGACGCCTTTCCGTGTGCGTTCATGCGTGACTGCATTGGAGGAATGCTATTTCATTCACTCGTTCCTTGAACAACATGGTTCTTCTCTCGTTCACAACAGCTTTCTCAAAATCATTAGAATGTAGTACTTTCAGATATCAGCCAGTACTTACATCATTATAATGCATCAATAACATTCATAATACATAAATGCATAATAGCTATCTAGCTAATGTAAAGAAATAAAACCACAATATTAAGTATTTCACACTTTACATCCATTAACTATTCCCTTGATATTAGAGTTAGCTAATTAAGCGAATACTGAGAGTTTGCTTACCGCTCAGGACTTTATCCACAGCTTAAGAAATAGAACTTTAGTAGCGTTTACTCTCACTCACATATACTTGTAGGTATGAGGTAAGTTGATGCTTCTATTCTATAACTTATAAGCGTGCGTTGTCTTCGACGGTTAATCAGCAAGTGATCTTAAAACTCAGCATTTGTTCGCATGAAGCTAAAACATTCCTGATTCCCACGCCAAGAGTTAATTATTTCCCGTCTCATGCTAAGACACGTAAAAGATTTATCGACGGTCTCCAGTTGACCACTGAACACGGAAATATGATACTCTGGGAACCACTGCGAAATCGACCAAGCTAATAAATCGTATAGACGTCTCTAAAGAAATCTCTTTAAGTGCCTTTGTAGAAGAAACTAAAATTTGGATCGAATGACAGGACTATTAGCGAAGACTTGAAAAACAGCTAAAGAAACGATCGCAGGTGCAAATATTTCCGTAGAGAAAACAGACAAAATGTGAAGGAAAAGAAAAGTAAGGAATTTTAAAATAATCTAGACGAAATCTTCGAGCACTCTGTGACATCCACACTCTTTTCCACTGTAGGTGGTTAGGGTGGATGCTTTTCTCTCACACTAGCGGCGTTAGGACCACAAATCGTCTGATGGCTTGTAACAACGAACTATAAAAAAATAGACAAACAAATGTCTTCTTCTAAGTACATTTGTTTGGAGCACTCTAACAGGCTCACGTTCCCGTTGTCCACCCACCAATGTTAAACTCTCAGAAGAATTTAATTGTCGAGCACGCACAACGTAATTCCGAGAAGATGGTTAAAATTCACTAATATTACTCTGAGGATTAACGGGTAAAGTGTGTCTTGACAGTGAGAATATGATTTGTGCCTGAACTAACATTAACGAGTTACATACATCTCAAAAATGATATGCTACACTTGAGGTACGCATGATATAATCATCACTCATTACTGCTCCAGTCAGATTCCTGGGGTCACCTCTGCTGTCGGGTTTCCCGCACGACTAGCAAGAAACAATCACCAGCTCTTGCAGTAGTGGTTCGTGCATATACTATTTTCATATGTTGAGGTTGCCTGCCTCGTATATAACCACTTAGCAAGAAACCTGTAAAATTTACATTAGTAAATAAATTGTTTACACTTACCCCAACATTTTTGGGAATACACAATCTCCTTGCACAGATTTAGACTGGACACAGCTCTGTATTAGATGCTTCCAATCACTTAGGTCGGAAAATTAGAGCTAATTCCTCTGACGGCGGTTCTGCGAAATCACCAGGCCTGGGAAAACTTTTGTTTAATTCCTCTATGACGTGTAATCAAATTCCTAAGTTTCCAGTCTAGTATTGAAAATGCGTTTTTACTTGTAAATTCCTAAGTTGCCCAATACTCGATCTGTTAGTTATAGTGATGGAATTTCTAAGTCCAATGTCTCCTTTATCTTCCTGGCTTTTAGGAGTCGCTAGTCTGACGTTTGCGCTGCAGTGTGTCTCTGAGTTCGCTAGATTACATCTCTCATTCTCAGTTCAAATCACAGATTGTGTTTCCGCCGAAGGTTCCAATGAGATACATTGCATATTCATCATCATCAGCTGCCATCTCCACAACGAAGGTTGGCTGTAATGGATCTCTAACGTCTTCTGTCTCTTGTCTTGATGGTGCACTCTGATAGACTCTTTCCTGTCCATCTCTTGATGTTATCTTCCCACTTATAGCGCTGTCTTCCCCTTGCACGTTTGCCTTCACCTCTTCCTTCTATTATGGTCTTTTGCAAGGTTTTATGCCTTTTTATGTGGTCAAATTATTTTAGCTGCCGAACTTTGATCTAACTCATTAGTTCTCTTTTCATACCTAAATTTTCTAGGACCTCCTTATTTGTTTTCTTCTCTTTGCATGAGATACGCCCCATTCTTCTATATATCCACATTTCAAGAGCCTCAATTCTTTCTTCCAAATGCTTATTCATCGTCCATGTTTCTACACCATACAGAAATGCAGAATATATATAACACTTTATGATTCTCAGTTTTAATTTGTGAGATAACTGTTTAGATGTCAGTATATGTTTCATGTTGTTGAATGTAGCTTTGGCCATTCCTATTCTCTTCTTGATTTCTGTTTCACATCTGCCATCTTCTGTTATTATATGATCAAGATATACGTAGCTCTTGGCTTGTTTCAGGATTTTCCCATTTACGCTTATATTTAATGTGGGCTTATCGTCTATTTTGCTAATTATCATAGTTTTTGTTTTCTCAATATTAATGTCGAGTCCATATTCATGACTTATACTGTTCACTTGCTTCACTAGTTCTTGTAACTCCTGTTCGCTTTCAGTTAACAACACGGTATCTTCTGCATATTTAAGGCTGTTTATTGACCTTCCACTGATGTTCAGTCCTGGTATTTCCTGTATCTGTTTGAAAATTTTTTCGGTGTATAGATTAAATAGGCAGGGGGACAGCACACAACATTGTCTGACACCTCTTTTTATGTCTATGTATGGTGAATAATTCCTTCCAGATCTTACTGTGGCAGTTTGCTCCCAATAAAGGGTACTGTGTATTCTTATATCTTTTCCATCAACACTTATGCCTTCGAGGCATTCAATTATTTTCTCATGGTGGACTCTGTCAAAAGCCTTCTTATAGTCAATGAAGCACATGTACATACTTTTTTGGACCTCTGTATATTTTTCTGCTAATATTCTTAGGCAAAATATTGCCTCTCTTTTTCCACTGTTCCGTCTAAAACCAAACTGTTCTTCTTGGATTTCGCTGTCTACCTTACTTTTTATTCTGTCCTGTATGATTTTGAGCAGTATCTTAATTGCATGACTCATCAGGCTGATTGTTCTGAAGTCTGAACATTCTGTTGCATTAGGTTTTTTGGGTAATGTTATAAAAACTTATGTCTTCATGTCGTGTGGTATATATCCTGTATTGTATATATCGTTGCATAGATCTGTGATTGTATCTATACCAAAGCTCTCCAGGGCTTCTATTATTTCAATTTTTATGTTGTCCGTGCCTGCTGATTTTCCTGCATATTCCGGCCTCTCAAATCAACCAATCCAATCCAATCTCGTTCAGCACTACGTGGGTAGGGGTGTTTCAAATTCAAAAATTACCCTCACGTGTTTCAAAATATTAAATTTAATATCCTCGCGTGACCTCTTTATATCGTTGCGTCAGACTTCCGCCGGCATCTTGTGCTATCTTCACAAAGAAACGTTGGGCACTGATACTGCCCCGATGCTATCGTCTGCAAATATTGAGTTTCCAGACAGATTTATCTGTAATCTCGATACAGAACATACATCGGAAGCGATTACCTCATTATCTCCCGTCTTGTGCCAACATAGGGATAGTCGCTAGCCACCTGGAGTCCCGTGACGGACCGTCACTTTCAAAGGGGTCAATAGAGATGACCGTCTCTATCAAATGTGGCCAGACGAATGAAGCGAAAACTTATCAGTCGCTGATTGGTCAAATTACATGGCGTTATTACAGTTCTGTCTGGATCGGCTCAAAGCAACTATGTGAAAATTAAAGATAGTCCCGTGGCCGATACTTCCGTAGGGGTGTGCAGTGTTAGAGACGTCACCCTACTGATCCAACGTAGTGAGCAAAATAATGAATGAAAGGGCCAAAAATTATGTCAAATAATAGCGATGAGTGAGGGGAAGAGAAAAATGAAGAAACAAGTGATACTGCCGGAGTGGACGTGAGATCGCACAACCGTGTCGTCACATGTATTCTTCTGGTGTTCTTTTATTTTTGTTTATTTAAAAAAAAATTGTATTACGATTGAAAATACATCAACATAATATTGGAAGGAAACAGTACATGCAGGAAGGTATCCCACAGTGATAGTATGCCCCTGGGATAGGACAGGTTTTAAGTTAGTTCCACGTAAACAGTTGTTGCTATTTCCCCATCTTTCTTTTCCACACCCAACCTTTATTTAGTATTCCTCACTTTTATTGTTTTAAATTTATTACTATTAAGAAAAATTTTCGTTTGTAAATGGGAAAGAAACCGTGCCTGTTGGAAAATAAACAAATTGCCTTTCACCGGAATAAAACAAAAAAGCGTCACACACAGACACGGAAGCACACACACATACACGCAAAACATCCCCAAACACACACTAAGAAGAAAAATACATAAATCTTGAATTACTGTGCTGTCATAAGTATTAGAATAAAAAAAAGAGAGGATACAAATTAAAAGTGCGATTGGTAATGTTGAAAACTTTCTAAAAAGACAAACCATTGCATGACAAGTGTAATGTTTAGTGCTGCTCTTGAATGAAACTCTGGTATAGTCCGTTCGGAAATTCGTGCCCACAGAAAGCGTCAATTTTCTCCAAAACTGTTTGTTGTATGGACATGAATTTTTGCATACAGTCTTAGATTTTCCATGCAGTTATTAATATATTTTTTGCCCTTACAAAACTCATGTCATGTTCGAATTTTCTTCTTTACGTTAAATAAAAAACTCTTACCGTTGTCTGGGTTAATTTTTCTTAGTTTTGCAGGAAGGTTACAAGATCCGTTCAAAAATATATTTTTTTTGTTTGAATTAGTGTAGTGACTACATGTCCGCACGAGTGCGCACCTATTGTACACAGTCGCGAGTAACTAATTCAAAAAAAAAAAAAAAATTTTTGAACGGATCTTGTACCATTCCTGTAAAACTACTAAAAATTAACCCAGGCAACAGTAAGAGTTTTTTATATAACGTAAAGAAGAAAATTCGAACATGACATAAGTTTTGTAAGGGCAAAAAATATATTAATAACTGCATGGAAAATCTAAGACTGCATGCAAAAATTCATGTCCATACAACAAAGAGTTTTGGAGAAAATTGACGCTTTCTGTGGGCACGAATTTCCGAACGTTTTATACAAGTTCACAAATAGTTCATACATTTCGGTAAAAAGCTGATTTACGCAAGGACATTTTTACGAATGTATCAGCAAAATTGCATGAACGGTCTTACAAATATAGGACATGTTAATAGAATTGGTACAGAGTAATTGACACTACGAGGTTGTTTTTTTTTTAATGACGCTGCCGCCAGAAATACGGCGGACGTTAAAAAACAAACCAAAACCACCTTAAGTGCGTTATAACCGAGTACTGTGAGTACACGTTCAAATCACCACCCAGGCAGGAAGATGTCACGTCTTCTATCCCATTTCTCTTCTCGTACTGACAACTAAATCTTAGTGTTGGCTCTGATGGCTCTCAATCATAACTTTCAGGGCTTTGAAGGAAGTAACAAGGTGATGAGCAAATATAAGGGAATAAGCTCGCACGCGAGGGAATTGTCCAACCAAAGAGGAGAAGAAGGAACCGCTCTAATATCTAAGATAAATGTCAGCAAAAATCGTTCTTACATCAAAGTCGGGTTTATGTTCCCAGGCTTCGTTCTGTCAAGTAAACTCTATTCTGTATGCAGTTCTTTGATGATTTTTTTTTGAGTGTGCTCTGAGTACAAAAGTGATATTTGAGGCCATAGTAAACGTTTTTGTGTACTATTCCCACATATTTCTGTTAGTTTTAGATTTTAAAGTGTAAATTAACGCGGCAGATATTAACATGTTCCACCTATGTAGATTAAAGTTACACATATGTCAAACGACCTGCAGAAATATTTCATCCTTGGATACCGTTTCAAGCCCCGCTGTGGTTACCTGGGGTATCTGAGCAGACAACAACAAAGGCCTCCTGCTCCATCTGGCATGTCGTAAAAGATGATTAACATGAGGCTGCGTATGGTTTTTGCAATATGATCACATGAAACAGATTGCTACACAAAGCCCTGTTGCTAAAGCACATAAATGCTTTAGTTCAGGCTTCCTGTAAGGGACCTAGTTGCTATGGTGGTTCCGTACTTAGTGAGACAATGAACAGGACAGGGAACTTATTGATACTGTGTGATGTCTGGGACCTCAAGACGCAGCAATAGAGACCGCAGTCAGCGACTCATAGCTTGACTGCCTGCGTCAGGACCAGCGAACCAGAGCTGGTCAAGACCGCACTCCACCTCCACGTGGTGGTCCTGGAAACAGTCTGCAGCTGTGCAGGCTGGCTGAGCGAGTGTGGATCGAAATGGGAAGGCAAACCCGGTCCTAAAAATACCGTGCAGAAGTCGGATGTGTCGACCGAAAGGTGCAGATATCACAGCTTAGGCGTAAACAGACACAACGCAACCACCGTTCTTTTCAGGGCGAACGAAGAAGAAGAAGTGTGATGTCTTGTATGCCTGAAAACGCGGTAAAACATTGAACATGCTTAAGTATGGCTTTCCATAATACTA
This sequence comes from Oreohelix idahoensis, assembly GCA_024509875.1. Lineage (NCBI taxonomy): Eukaryota > Metazoa > Mollusca > Gastropoda > Stylommatophora > Oreohelicidae > Oreohelix > Oreohelix idahoensis. The sequence continues at coordinate 212,470 of JAMPIV010016195.1, read as the reverse complement.
GATAAGTTAATGTGTGCGTCGGTCGACGGCTTTTCTTTTAATATAGTCCATTAGCCGAGATGTCGAAGTCCTGTTAAATATGCCAGTACAGCGATAAATTTATAATAGCTGTAGACAAAATGTTAGCATTGATTTATTCGTAGCTGACAATATAGATATAAAATGCTTAAGTTGCACTTTCGTACCAGATGATCTGATGTAATATCAAACATATGTCTACGCAAGACAACCAGGTAATATCCAGTATAGTTGGAGAATAAAGATAGAAAATGGAGATTGGTGTGACATGCTGTCAGAAAATAAGTGACCTGTATAAGCAATATTTCCGTGTAGTTTCCGGGGTCTCTGGCGAGAAAAAGACAGAATGCTACTGCTCCATTCCGATATGTCGTATGTGGTGACTAATGTGAGGTTGTGCTTTGGGGCTGACAACATCAGCATGTAAACAAGAGCACGTGAATGTTTTAGCACAGAAAGGGGACAGGATGCGGTGTGGGTTCAATGCTCCAGAAGATGAAATGGAAAGTGTGTAGTAAGATTTCATTATAAGATGAAAAATGGAAGATGCATGAATGAATAAGCAAATGTGCACCATAGGCTGGAACCCGGGAGAAGAAATGAGGAGAAAGGCGAGGGGAAGGACTAGGAGAAAATTAAGAATAACGGGAGAGGCTGAAGCCAACGCAACTGGAACGTTCCGAGCAAGGAAAAATAGGATGTTAAGAATAAAATCAAAAACAATTTCGTGATGAACAATTGTTGCAGCGCTAAGTTCCACAAGCAAAGACAAGGATGGTTTTTGAGTTAGGATATTAATGAAAGTTTACAGTTATCAATGGGAGTGGTCTTCATCCTTTACTTTTGCTTCATACATATTTACACCAGACTTTGAGAAGCTTGTGCACACATGAAACTTAGTGCCCTACATGGCATACTTAATTTACTTCTTTTTTTTCCATCGTAATGATAATTCTCGACACAAAGACACTCAAAAAACAAGTTATTATTGTCCACAACTTGTAACAAATCAAAAACACGTAGCCTAGTGTGATAAAGTTTAATGAATAACAATATATTTTAAAAGGACAGAGTAATAACATTTATTTCATGGTTAATGGCCGCATTTGGAAACAAAGAGTCGAGAAAGGGAGAGAGGAAAGAAAACCCTCCGAATATGTGTCCAAAAGGGAACACATGAGAACAAGGTATCCTACTTGCTAGCTTCAAACTCTAGATTTGATTACAAAACGAAAGTGATCATGCCAAATACAACTTAAATTAAATTAAACGTGCACATCTGTGATTTTCAATGAATTTATTACTTTATATTTTTCCTATAAAAATGTATTTGCGCAATGCACCTGCATGCACATTTGTTATGACATGTACCCTTCTTTTCACCCCTCTGATACCATGAACCCTTTGAAAAAAAAACTCGTGCACTGTAGGGTGCACCCTGGTTTACTGACACTGGTCTGTGACATAATATTACTACAAGCCATAAATGAAGGTCTCACATCTGATAAAAACGGTTCCATCTGTTTTTGAATCGCATTTTTTTCGTTGTGAGGCTTAAAACTGATGTCATTACGTTCAGGAAGTCTTTTCAGAAAATTATTCTTTTCATGTTTTTTGTCAGTGGTGGTCCATTGATTCCTATTGTAGTTAACTGCTCGATGCGACAAATGTTTGATCACTGGAAAAGCAATACAGTTTTTTATTTTTTTTTGTCTTTCCTTATGCCGTGATGTGTAGAAGGTGGGAATCGATTATTGGTTTTCGATCCAGTGCCCGTACTGCGGCCTGGTGTGCGGTAAGTCGAAGTCCTAGATCCGTCTTCTTGTATATTAAAAAAAAGGTAAAGGATCCTTTTGAGTCATATTGGGAATATAATGTTAGGCCCATATTTTCTTGACCATCGTCACACTAGGGGTGATGTGGTTGTGGTAAAGTGGGATGTTATAAATATTTATAGGGGACTTAGTGTACTGACTGAGATCAGCTGTGAAGGTATCTATATCTAATAAGAGTAGTGTATTATAGATAACCTTACTTACTGCCACATATGTATACCTCAGTCAGAATTATTCTGGAATAGTGTGATGACTACGTTATATGTCTAGGGTATGTGTATGATGAAGTGTAAGTCATAACAACAACAGACAGATAAACAATTTAATTTATTCCACCACACTTGACAACACTGTGACACTCACATACATAAAACACTCTAAGAGGATATCTTAAAGGAGTCACTGATAACTTTTCAAATAACAATATGTATTCAGTGCTGTCATGAATGTATATGTGTCCTGATTCAAATACAAAGGGAACCAGGAATCACAATCAATTTTAATTACAAGTTATATGTACATAATTTATTAATATGATTCTTGTAGTGACATATATTATTAATGGTATCCTATGTGTGTCAGTTGTGTAGTGGTAATATGAGGTAATACTGGTTTTGTTTTGTTCAAGCTCTATTGGTATTTGTCATCATGACTTCAATAGTTTGTTTCTATTGGAACTAGTATTGGAGATGTTCTCAGTTCCTGGTATTAAAACAATTAAATTCCCCTCTTAATTTTAGTTTATAATGTCATTTTAAGATGGGGGTACATAATGTTGAGCTCCATGGCCACACTCTCTTATCTTGCGTGATGACTGCAGTAAAAGACTCCTCTGCTCGATTACTTTAATGAGTTCTGGAGCCACCCCACTGGTTGCTATATGGACCAAGGAGTATGCTGTCCACCTCTGGCTTCAGCAAAGCTCTGACCAGGTGCTGCTCAATAACTTTAAGACCACGGTCCCTGAAACAAGAAGGTTGTACCTTCTACGTCAGAACTAATTTATACTCCATTTCTACACTGAGCACAATACATCACAAACATTGAGTTCAGAGCGTTAGGCCAACTGTCAGCTTCATCTTAAATACTTTATACCAGTATTTCCCTCCCTAATGGTTACTACGCCTCTGCAATTCCAGCATTATTTCTTTCTAGTTAATAATCTAGGTGTCAGTGTACTGTTTGGCCATTCCATGCAGTTTTACTTTCCTCCGACACCTTCTGTTCAGGCTGGAGCACTATAGGCTTTACATCATGTTCGCTACTGAACCACACATATATACAGACATAAATTATCAATTTACATTCAATTTTCATTAAAAGATATTGAATATTTCAAGCTTACCACAATTCATGGAAATAATAATAAACAGTTTCGTTGACTGGCAATGAATATAGCACAACTCCGATCTGCCGATGTCCCAGGCTTTATTTTATAAAAAATATACACTGGTGCTCAACGCACTGCTTCTTAGTAGGTTTATTACAAGATGTGGCAATGAACAGACGCTCTGAATTGAGTATATTCGCAGCTCTACCCAATCAAACCATGGCTACACACCTTTTCAAAAAAGTACCCCTTTCTCACGTTTCCCCTGACAACACAAGATAGTATTTATAGTCCGACCAATCGTGTTTAGTCTTTCATTTGTTGCGCTCCAATCAAATAGGAGTTAACATGGTAGGCTATTTCCGTAACGTAATGTTTTTTCAAACACGTTATAAAAAAATTTTATGAGCAGAAATGATTTCATGCTGTCAGGCACCCCCACTATTTTATTTGGCCATAACTTGGTAATTCCTAGACTATTTGCGTAACGTTTTACATATTCTTTGTCAGCAAACCCTAAGGAACCCAAATATACGAATTTAATGGAGCCAATATGCATTTTCTTCTAGGATAGTCGTGCTGTCATGTTTTCAAACGTAAACCGGTATAATGTCATAATTCCCAATAAGCGTTTTTCAGGATTTTAAAACCTAACTCTGGTATGGGTAGTGAATTTTATCACTGTCGATTTGAAATAAAGTTAGTGCATGTGGCCTTACACGCGTGATGGCAGCAATTGTGTATCGCGCGACGCGTGTTTAGTGTTGCACGTGTCCCTGCTTTCTGCCTCTCCCTTCTCTCTATCCTTTAGTCCATCTGTCTTTTAGTTACGCCGTGTATAAAATGGAATGAATGAAATATTAAATTTAGGTCACTCATCAGCTTGCGTATCTCAAGGTTTTTCCAAGAAATACAGTACACGTTTCATTGAAGAAAGCGGGTAATAATACAGTAGGCTTTTACTATCAACGTGAAAGCGTTACAATTTGCAGACGAAGTAGAAAACAAGGGGGATTTCGAGTACAGTCATTGTGACAGCACTGTTCTTTACCATTCTTCTTTCCTTTTATTAAATTTATTTGTTAGGCTTTGCGTTTACGTTTTAATTTATATATGGGGATTAGAATAATTCACGACAGTGGTCAGCATCACACCAGCAGCCTTAACCTTCCCAGAGTTGCTCTTGTATCTAATTCACGAGGCTGGGTATTTTCGGTCTATTCAACTGAAACCAAGACGACTGAGCTAGGAAGCCCAGTGCAGTGGCTACCACGATATCGCCTCCTACTAGTGGCGTCACTGGTAATGTTCTAAATATATCTCTGATCTTATACTGCCTTGGAGCCGCGGTAGCACAGTGGTTAGTGCACTTGCTTCCTAGCTCAGTGGTCCATGGTTCGATCCCCAGTTGAGGTGGGATTTTTTAGACCACAAACGGCTCCGGTGTCGACAAAGCCTCATGAATTGGGTACCAGAGCAGCTCTGGGAAGGTTAAGGCGGCCGGCGTGATGCTGACCACATCACCCCTAAGGCGCCGATTGTTGAAAAAATATGGGCGTAACACCATATTCCCAATACGCCTCAATGGGTGTGTAAACGGGATCCTTTACCTTACCTTTTATACTGTCGAGGAAGTTGAGGGGAACTGCTATAAGACGTGGAGTACAATGGATGGGTGTGGAAAAAAAATCCTCCAAGCAAAGTCTGTGACCCGAGAAGTTTTCGGTGAAGCTCCTTTGGTGGCATATAGGCGCGACAAGAACTTGAAGGATCTTCTTGTTCGCAGCCGTCTTCCAAAGGAGAATGCCATTCAGTTTGGCACACTATCCTGTGGTCGGACACGATGCAACACGTGCAAGTATGTCATCTCAACCCACAAAGTGTCTTTTCCTGAGGCTACGTATACCATCACCAGTAGCTTCACGTGTGAGTCGCGCAATGTCATTTATACGATCATATGTAAACGTTGCTGCAAAACCTATATTGGCCAAACAGGCACATGACTTGGGGACAGATTCAGCCAGCACTTGAATGACATCTCTCAGCAAAAATCCACACCAGTTGCCATACACTTTAATGGTCCTGACCACCATGGTCCCATCGACAACCAGGTCACGGCGATCAGATCCTGCTTCTCTGACACTGCTAGCCGAGAACAGCTTGAGAACCGTCTTACCCACCGCATGGGGTGTTTAAAACCAGCCGGTCTTAACACTCTGCACACATTTTGCCTGAGGTCACCCTTCCTTCCCCCTACCCCCCCCCCCTACCCCTTTCCTCTCTTGTTCCATTTTGACTCGTTCCACTCTTATCCTAATTTTCTATTTTTCTGCCGCCTTCTAATAATATGTATGAATATATAATACACTGTTTTTAATATGTCTTGATTTTTTATTTCATATTTATTTATCTCCAACTCATTCTGTCCTCTTCTATTTCCAGTCCCCACTAATATTACGTTTAGGTAGTTTATTGTTCAGTTTCGTTTTTTTAGTTTCTTAGTATGTATTGTATACATCCGGTGGTGACAGTCATTTCCTTTTCCGGGCACGCCAGTCCGTTCGCGGGAAGCAAAAGTGGTAGGACCTCGATTCCTTCAGGAAAGTACCTAGGTTTAATTTTTATATTTATTTAGGTTCTTATGTAGCTATTGGCAATTCAGCCATGTGTACATGTGGACAGGCACCCCAGACTGCGGAGCACGTACTTCAAGATTGCCCCGAATATGATATATTGAGGCAAACCCACTCGCCCAGAGAAACAACACTGGAAGCAAAACTATACTGAACTCTGTATGAACTAGAAAAGACAGTGAAGTTTATACAAGAAACAATATTGCAGATATAGACGATATATTTCAAGCGAACGAAAGAAGAAGAAGGTTCTTATGTGTCCTATCTACCCTTCACTTTCTTTCCTTTCCCTGACGAAGGCCTTGTGGCCGTAACGTTGGCTATTTTCTTTGTCTTTTGTCCTCGTAAGACGAATCACCTTTTTTCGATTTTTTTTCACACCCATCCATCTTTTATACTGTCTCGCTGTATTCTCGTACTTTGTTAGCCGCCGTCATCACAAGCGTCATCCCCCCCAAATCTCAACCGGTAACCCAGTCATTCGTAGGAGGTGCCATGGTGCTAAGCATCCTGGACCACTACACTCTCAACCTGTAACCGACGCCGTTACATGCCCAAACCAGTGTCACGGAAAGATTTGTGTAGATTATGTTAAATTCCTTACTTTTCTTTTCCTTCACATTTGTCTTGTTCTCTTACGGAATATTGCACCTGCGTGTGCTTTAGCTGTTTTTCAAGGTCTTCATTAAAGGTCTGTCATACGATTCAATTCTATCAAGGCACTTAAAAGCATTTCTTTCAAAGATGTCTATACGAGATTCGCTTAGTGGGAAACGACAGTGGTTCCCAGAGTAAAATTTCAGTGTGCAGTGGTCAACTGGACGTGTCTTAGCATGAGACGGGACATAATTAACTTTTGGCTATCGTGGGAACGTTTAAAAATGTAGCGGGTAAATCGAAATTAATTCTTTCTTTAACAAACTAGTTTTTTAGACTTCACTTGGTGTTAAGCAACTGTAAGAGAAAGACGCATTTCGTAGTCTTGTAAAGTAAAACTGTACATAGGGAGACTTGAGTTAAACACACCAAGTGCCCTCTCGTTTAAACTTAACAGACTAAAATCCCGGAGCGGGTATGTATTCGCTTTTTTCCAGTAAATAGGAAATTAGCTCAAATATATAGATATGAAATATATTACTATCAGGGTGAAAGTCTAATGAAATATATTACTATCATGGTGAAAATCTAAGCGTATTATATAAACGGGTTTCCTCTACCATGTATGTATCATAAATGCTTACGAAAATTCATTTATTTTCACTGCTTGTATTTTAAAGCGATGTTATGTTACAATGTTTGTATCATTCATAATTTCAATGATCATTTTACTTTTCAATGTTTGTAACATTAATGTATGAGCATATTATTATGAATGCGGAAAGGAATGACCGGTGGAAAGCACAGGAGGACTCTCTAGCGGACCCTCATGTAACTTTGTCTGACAGGGGAGGAAGCAACAGTCTTGTTATGGTGTATGTACCTGGACTGGCCAGCTAATTCATTCACAGCAGACAGGAATGTTTAAGAATGGACCGACCTATTTTAGGAACGAGACGCATGCATGGATATCAACATGCCGACGCTGGACACTGCTTAAATTGTTTCTGTTGTAATCTGCATGTTGCAGCAGAAGAGTAGTTACACATGTATTTTTGTTTTGTCTAACAGATTTACGCAGTGCAAAGTCTTGTCTCGTATTGCTGAAAAGAGGTTACCTTTGGCCAGTGGCCATATAGTCCTCGTCCACCAGTCACAATAATTCCCTTCAATTATTTCGATTATTTCAATCATTTCAATTACTTCAATTACTGCAATTATTGCAACGATTCTCAACACCAGATATTACCCTTAACAACCATCACCCGTACCATACTCCACCCATTTTAACCCTCCAGCCCACCTTTGGAAGCAAATTCGTTATCTGTGGATATCGCATCAACTGTGGATACGTTACACCTATCTTGGATTTATAAAAATCGTGTTCAGATTATGTGCCCATTGTGGATACCTTATTCGAACAGTGAAGTCGTTACCCCAATCTTGGATTTATAAAATCGTGTTCAGATTCTGTGCCCCTTTGTGGATACCTTATTAGAACAGTGAAGTTAATTTCAAGCATTGGATTACGATATATTTTTCCAAGAGAACCCCCAGGATATAAGTTGTTTCCAACATTCACACCAAAGGAACAAAGGAACAAACATTCATTTACACACAAACAGTATTTCACATATTTTCCAGCAAAAGCTTATCAGGCCTGCCGGGAACTTTACTAACACAATTCATTCATAATCCGTGTTTTCACTATTTGTGTAATAATTTTTTTCTTCTTTAAAATCATCAAATTGTTGTGAGTTTGTTTTCTCGTGATAATCTTTATTATTATGTGCTGTAAAATCCTTATTGATTTATTTACATTTCTAAATTGAAATAAATTGAGTTAACCTCGATAGGATTGTTCGTTCAGTTCAGACCACCAAATCCTCAATCTAACTTTACTTCTTTACCCTACTATTTGTGAGTGACACAGTGTGTGCAAAAGAGTAATATTGTCGCCAGAGAAAACAAGAAGAGCTGTGTGTGTGGTTTTCTTAGTGAAGAACTCACTGACTCAGCCTGTGCCTTCTGCCTATCTCTCTTGCGCATCACTATCACACTTCCGTGTGCACTATTGTTCCTCAACATATACAGCTGTCAAGCTTTATCTACTATTAATTATATTTTCATGCGACAACCAGGCAAGCTTACGACGTTTCACTACTGACAAAAGTAGTTCTTGGTGGCCTGCATAGGTGTTTATTTTCTCTCTAACATAGACATTTGTTTTGTGCTCTTTATAGCAAATGCGCAAAATTCTTCTATAACATTTATACTCGAAAGCCTGAATCCTTCGCTCCGTATCTGCAGTGAGTGTCCAGCCCTCACACCCATACAAGAGAATAGATAATACAAGTGATTTGTATAATTTGATCTTCACAGGAAAACTGATGTTACTTTTCCAGATCACATTCAGCCTTGTCATGGCAGCTGAGGCCATCTCAAGTCTTGTCTTGATTTCTTTACTTGATCTTCCATCACTACATATAGTGGAACCCAGATATTTAAAGGTGTTCACTTCTTCTAACGTTTGCCCATTTAACGTAATGTTGGTCGGAACATGTTTCTTATGGCTATTAACAAATATCTTGCTTTTTTCTATATTAATTTCTTGTTACTTTCTCCAGTCTAGAGGTAAGGTCTTGAAGTTCTGATTCTGTTCCAGGTATAATATCGATATCATCAGCAAAACGTAGATTGCAAAGAGGTCGGCCTCCAATGGATATGGTTGTTTTATAATCGTAGAGAGCCTCCTGCATAATTTGTTCTAGATATATATTAATGAGCACTGGGGACAAGATACTTCCCCGACGAACTCCTACAGTTTTTTTGAAAAATTCTCCAATGTCATTGCTTGCAAAAACAGCACTGCTTGCGTCATTGTATAGTGCTTCACTGATATCTATAATGTTGGTATCAAAATTGAATTTTCTTATTATTTGCTATAAGCTTTCATGCCAGACTCGATCGAAGGCTTTTGTGCAATTAATGAAGATATGGTATAAATCGCGTTGATGCTGGAGATGTTTTTCGATCAGTAATCTAATATAGAAGATTTGTTCTGAGATACTTCTTTTTGGTCTAAAGCCAGCCTGTTCCTCTGACAAGATTTCTTCTGATTTCTGTTTTATTCTGTTCAAAAGTATCCTTAACATCACCTTACTTGGATGACTAATAAGGCTAATGGTTCTGTAATTCTTGCACATTTTTAGATTTCTTTTCTTTGGAAGCGGTATTACTAATGTCTGCGTTCACTCTTTTGGCCATTTTTTAGTACTCCATATCTTCTGGCAAATTGTTGTCATGATTTTTACTATATCTGGTCCTCCGTATTTCAAGAGCTCTGCTGGGATATTATCCACATCCGGTGACTTCCCTCCTTTCATCGAACATATAGCCTCTTCCACTTCTTCTCGTAATATTGCTGCATTTCCGAGTTCCCTGTTTTCAAACTTAATGTTGTTTAATATGCTATAGTCAGAGTCGAGTTTACAGTTATATAATTCATTACAATATTCTGTCCACCTTCTCATTACAGCTGTTTTTTCATTGAGCAGAGCCCCATTGCTATCTTCTATGACACTTACCATGGGCTGTTGGGGTTTTGATAGTCTTCTTAATGTGTCGAAAGCTGCCTTGCTGTCACCTTTTATTAGCCCCGTATTAAAGGACTCACGTTGATCAGCTACCCATTTTTCATTGACTTGTTTCATTTTCTTTCTAAAATTTTTATTCACCACACTGTATTGCCATGCTGCTTCAGGAACCTTTTTCTTAACCTTTTTCATTTCCCGCCGTGTATCACATAACTTCAGAATTTCATCTGTAACCTATTTTCTTTCTTTTACCAAGTATTTCTGTTGCTGATTTAATGAGCACGTCTTTCATGTTCTCTGTGATTGAGTTGATATCATCCTCCAGAAAGTTGAGAGCTGCAAATTTTCCTCCAACAGTTGCCTCAAAGATGCCCGCGTGTAGTGAAATGGACAGAGATACAACGGTAAAATATCTCCAAGGATAACATTTAAGGATAAAAACATAATGCGTAGGCTGCGAATAGTACATGATCGCCTAGACCGCGGGTCATCATCCTCCATAATAATTGACTTGCTAGACAGGAGGGGAACGGCGGATCAAAAGGAAAAAAATATGACTGGAGGGATTGCGTGGGGCTAGAGAGGCTAGGGAGACGCAATTGGGGGGGGGGGGGGGAAACGGAGAAAAGTCACGTTTCCCAAGTTGACATAAAAAGTAAGCAACTCGACAGAAGGGACCTTAGATATAATACGCCACAGTCATTTATTGGACGCTTTTGCAATACCAAGCCCTTGATTTGAATTCAGCGGCTAAAACGCAGATGTTAGGAATATTACAAAATTTAAAAAGTACTTTTTTCTTAATATTAATGTTAGGAATATAAAAATTAGCTGGCCGGATGGCCTATTCTGAGCAGTGAACTAATATGGTCTTAATTTTACAGACGGATAGATAATATTGAAGATAATGACAAAAGACAGTGTTGTTCACATCATCGACGAACTGTATTGAATCTAAAAGTGTCGCTAATTGCACAAAAAAACACTACCTCGAAACGCAGGTGTTCAAATCTACGTAGTATGGAAGAGAAGGGATATTTGTGGTAGCTGTGTCTAAATATAACTTTTAACGACAAAATTTTGGAGGGGAGAGAAAGGTTGGTTCAAAAATCAAGTACATTTTGTAGAAACACAAGTAGAGACGGACAGACTAACAGATAACCATCCATACTTGACTGAAGCATGACTGAAATGACTTTATGGTAGGAAATTTGAAATTAAAATAAACCTAGGCAGTGATTGGCCACAGACAATCATATCATTAGCGCTCAGACGCGAAAGTGGGGTCATTTCTCAATAGTTGTTCAGTGATAGACACAGATTTTAAAGTGTGGTGATTTCCATATGAAAGAAAGTGTAATAAATTTAGGGACGCCATACTATAGCCAGCAGCTCAGCTGAGTTTTGCTAGCAATTCTGTGTTATTTATTCATAATCTGGTAAGATTGAAATTATTTCTTTATATATTTTGAATATTGTTTCATGTTCGAGTGATTTGATACTGCCATATCGAAATCTAGCCTTACAAACAAGTAGGGATTTGCTCTAGACCCCCCCCGCCCTAGTCAGGGTCTAGGGACCAACAATGTACATAAACTCCAGCAAGGATTATGCAAGACAGATCAAGTGTTGAGAATAATGAAACATATTACCTATCCTCTTTTAGGGCAGACAACTAATAAATATTTTTCAGAATCTATAGTCTGGGAGGATCTATCTGATGTAAACCCATGGTAAATGTGCTGTTTGGTCAGAGAGATCTGACCTGTCTGTATGATGTGGTTGTTGTGTCAGTGTTGTGTCCAGACGTGGGTAGAGAATAGATTTTGACACATGGCCCATACTTTGATTGCAGAGCTGCGAGTTTCTGTTGTCAACAAAGCAGTGACTATTCAGTTGGTGACTTTACTCGAGTGTATCTGTGCAGTACTTGTGACAGACCACCATTATTGCCCGCCAGCACGGAGAGGTGGGACCATCAGTTTTCAGCACCAGAGCTACAACGACAAGATGAGTGAGCCTCTGGTCTGCTGGACTTTCACCAAAGCCCTTTAGTTACTAATACCCCCATAAAAAATTCCCACCATTTTCTGGACACTGTGTAGTCAATATAGACAGGTGTGATGAGGCCACCCCAACAGCACAAACATTAAATATCCTCCCAAGTAGATGACTACTAGAACATTTTAATAAAACTAACTAGTATAGTACATATATATGTACACTATTGCATTTATGATATAATATTCCATGCATTTCTTTCATAATCTCTAAATCTTTTTAAGTTCTGGTCAACCTAAAAAATTGATCCAGAACAAAATAAATGTAATATAATTTTATCAAAAAATTTACACACGTGAGTTAGTTCAGTGTATTTTAACATTTATTAATATTATTAGTCTTGTTAAATATCTGTGGGTATATATCTATAACCTATTACACCACACTACATATCATAACCCTAGACACTTTACGTAGCCACATTCATTAAAAAAAAAATTAAGTGTGAGGTCGTAGTGGTAGCAAGAAAGGCCTTCTGACAATTCACAACTACATTTTATCTCAGGAGCCTTCACAGCTGGCCTCATACAATTACATTTAGTAATATCACCATCATACAATACCATCAACACCACTACATAAATTGGGGTCTTGTCCAGGGATAATTAGCCCAACAGTAATATTAGGATCTCCTGGTGGGAGAAATAAAAGTAGGGAAATAAATTGTAAAATTCCCTTTAAAATTAAAAGTGTCCCTGCAGATAAAAGTTGGTGAATCTTCACAGCCAGTAATAATTAATTAGTTAACTGGTTAGTTAGAATTGGTTAGACTATAGTCATAAGAAGTACTTAGTGTATTTACTGGTTAGAGATTTATCTTGTATATTATTATATTGTCTAAAAAGTATGGCGGAGCTGGCAAAATTTAGATCAGCTGCTGTGCTCACCGCGAAGGAGATGGGAATGGATGGTCAAATTTTAATTCAATACGTAACGGCTGAATGTGATAAATATATTGAACGGGAAGAAAGGAGATTAGAAAAAAGAGGCTGAAAGAAAATTGGAGTCTGACAGGTTGGTTGAAGAGAAGAAGTTAGAGGCTGAGACTAAGAGGCTGCAGATTGAGGCAGAAGAAAAACGACAGCAAAGGGAGGCAGAAGATAAAAAGGCCGAAAGGGAGGCAGAAGAAAAAAGGTTGACTGCCGAAAGGGAGGCAGAAGATAGAAGGTTGCAAAGGGAGCACGAATTACGACTAAGGGAGCTGGAATTACAAGGCCAGGCTCCTGAAAATGGTGCCAGCCCTTTTGCCTCGGATGCTACGCCCAGTCTGGGAGCCTCAAACTCAGCTATGGGGTTTCATTTAGACCATTTTGTTGAAAAAGACGATGACATAGAGGGGTACCTAGGACGTTTTGAGTTATTAGCTACTACATATGGGTTAGAGAGAGAGAGGTGGAGCTTAAAGCTATCACAGGGATTGAGAGGTACTTCTTATGAAGTATTTGCTAAAATGAACAGGGAAGACCAAGACAATTATGACATGTTAAAGCAGGCTTTGTTATTAAGGTACGAGAAGAATGGTGAATTTTATCGTAAGAAATTTAGAAATGCCAAACTGTTGTCTGGGGAGACATACCACCAATTCTCTGCCAGACTAGAAACCTATTTGGAGAAATGGACGGCTCTGGGGAAGACCCAAGATCTTAAAGAAATGATCATGATTGAGCAATTGAGAGAGTCCATGGCTCCAGACATGAGAAAATTTCTCATGGAACAAGGTGCAGAGAAGTTGGGGGAAATTTTAAATGTTGCTGAGAGGTATCAGGCAGCTCAGGCAGAGGTAAGTGGTGCTAAAAAGAAGCACATAGACAATTTTAAAGCTCCACAGCAATTTAATAAATTTGATAATAGAGAGCAGGGAAATAAAGGTAGGACAAACTTTGAGCGGCCAAGAAATGACTGTCGCGACAGAAACTCACAGTTCAATGACCAAAAGTTCAATGAAAGAAAACCGTTGAACCAAGGAAAAAGATGGTGTAAATGGTGCAAGAAGGATAACCATAACACCGAATTTTGTAGAAGGAAACCTTCAAACATTGCTGCAATGAAGTCGGGGACGCAAAGATTAAAGGTTAATCCTAAGGACAACAGGAACCTTATCACCCCCCAGTTTGTGAGGATGTTATTTGTAATGGGGTCACCATAAGGTGCCTTTATGATACAGGTTTGGATTATGATTCAGTTGTGAAGTCTAGCCTAGTGGACCCAAGTCAGTATACCACAGAAACAGTGGAAATACAAGGGGCGACTAAGGACATACCACTCATGACACTTCCCATCGCAAGGATAACGGTGAAAACTCGCTATGTGGAAGGAGAAATCAGAGCAGCAGTGATAGATGAACCAATCTACCCTCTGATATTGGGGTGTAGATACGTCTTCTTGGGGAATCCCGAGAAACCTGTGATCATGGCGACAGTGCAGACCAGGTCACAGAAGAAGGAGGAAGAAGGTGAACCTATAAATGCTCATCCAGAGGAGATGAGGAAGGCGCAGGCTGAGGATAGGACACTCAAGCCCTGTTTTAAAAAATTGCCCAAATGCCACACACCTCCGAGCAAGGGGGAATATTTCATGAAGAACAAACTATTATACAGGAAGACAGGAACTAGATCCACTGGTCACGGACAGTTAGTTCTTCCCAAGATATATAGGGCAAACTTAATAAGGAACTTACATGTTGGAAAAGATGGTGACCATGAGAAAGTCGGTACCATCTGCCAAAAGATTGCTCGAAAATACTATTGGCCCGACGTAAATGTCGATGTTGAAAACTTTGTAGAAGCATGTGGCGTATTTCATGAGGGAACACCCACAAAGGGAAAATATGTGCAGGACCTAGAAACGCCACGGGGCAACTTTAGGCCTGAAAGGAAAACTAATTATACTCGGGTAGACAAAGTGGAATGGGAGCCCCCTTTTCACACCCAGTCTTCACTTGAATGGATTAACATGGCCACTATGCGAAGAGTACAAAGAAGAAATTTTAACCCAGGATAAGATGACAATCCCTCGGTCGAACTTATATAAACTGGAAGAACAGAAAAGAGAGCGAAGATCTCTCATAAGCAATCTAAAGTGGGGAGACAAACCCAAGAAAAAAAATTGGTAGTGGTCGTTTTGTGAGTGATGATTCTAGGAAGAAAAGTCCTCACTATAGGGCTTCTAATGGACGGGACCCGATGGGTTCCATGAAAAATAAGTATGATAAATTAAAGATCCAGATGTAGCCCTATTAAGGACCTGGACAGATGAGAAGGCGGAAGAGACTGTTACCTCATCTTATCAATATGTGAACGAACTGACCAATCGTTTGAAAGCTGGATGGAAACTGGCAAATGATAATTTGAAGCAAGCCAGGAAGAAACATGCAGCATATTTTAATAGGAAGGCAAAGGACAGGGAACTGGCAGTCGGAGAGAAGGTGCTGCTTCTACTACCCGGAAGCCAGAATAAATTACAAATTGGTTGGCAAGGTCCATATACGGTTCTAGAGAAGGTGTCTAGAACAAACTATAAAATTGACAAAAAGGGGAAGGAAAAAGTTTATCATGTAAACCTGTTAAAGAAGTATCTGGACAGACCACTCCAGGAAAGCACCCCCTTATTGACCTTAGCTATTGCAACCCAGATGCAAAAGGAACCACTCACCTCACATGAATACCCATTACATCCTTGTGAAACAGCAGCACAGGTAAAAGTCAGTAAGCACCTGACTAAAAACCAGAGGGAGAGAGTTCAACAGGTTCTGGAGGAACATACAGATGTATTAACAGATAAACCAGGCCATACAAATTTGCTACAGTATGACATGAAACTGGTAGACTCAAACCCAATCTGTATGAGAGCCTATTCTATTCCGTTCGCGAAGGAGAAGGCATTGAAGGAAGAAATAGAGTATTTGTTGAAGGAGGGGATTATTTCGCACAGTGAATCATCTTTTAGTTCTAGTGTCGTTTTGTTGAGAAAACCGTCTGGGGAACACAGACTGTGCATAGATTACAGGAAACTGAATGCTGTCACAGAAGGACAAGTGGATCCATTACCAGACACAAAACAGCTATTTGCCAGACTGAACAAGGCAAAATACTTTTCAAAAGTGGATCTTAGTAAAGGCTATTACCAGATCCCAGTGAAGCCTGAAGTGAGACCTTATTTGGCTTTTAGCACTTCGGATGGACATTATGAATTCAATATGCTACCATTCGGACTGAAAAATGCTCCGAGTGTGTTTTCAAGGATGATGCGCAAATTGTTGGATCCCCTGAATAACCCATGTATCACAAATTTCATGGATGATATTCTCGTCGCCACCGAGACATTTGAAGAACACATTGAAGCTCTGGAGATGTTGTTTGATAGACTTCGGGAGGCGAACTTAACTGCTAGGCCAACAAAATGTTGTATTGGATGCAAAGAGTTGGAATTCTTGGGACACACTGTATATCAGGGTAATATGACCCCTGATCCTAAGAACTTGGAAAAACTGCAGAGAGCACCTAGGCCACAAACAAAAAAGGACGTGCGATCATTTGTGTCGTTATGCGGATTTTATCAGAAATACATCAAAAAATTTTAACGCTATATGTGCTCCTCTGACTGATCTGACTCGCAAGGGACTTCCAGATAAAATTATTTGGACTGCACAATGTGAACTAGCGTTCCAAGAGTTAAAGGAAAAACTCACTAGCAAGCCTATTCTCAAACTGCCTGATTTGACACAGGACTTTGTCTTAAGAACCGATGCAAGTAATGTGGGACTCGGAGGGGCTTTGTTGCAAAGATCATCTTCACCTGATGGGGAACTTAAACCAGTCGCTTATGCAAGCCGCAAATTGAATAAGGCGGAACAAGGATACTCCACAAGCGAAAAAGAATGTTTAGCGTTAATCTGGGCAATAAAGAAGTTTCAAATCTATCTGTATGGTAGGACATTTGTGGTGGAGACGGACCATCAGCCTCTCGTGTTCTTGTCTCAGGCTAAGCATGAAAACGCAAGATTGCTGAGGTGGTCTTTGTTGCTTCAACCTTATCAGTTTAGTATCCAATATATCCCAGGCAAATTGAATGTCGGTGCAGATTTCCTCAGTCGGCACCCCTGTGATCAAAATTAGAGTAGTGGCAGACGTGAGGAGTAATTTTACCTATGTGTATCGCTGGTGTTGGAACTTGCCATAGGCATGTTTTCAAGTGGGGAGATGTGTAGTGAAATTGACAGAGATACAACGGTAAAATATCTCCAAAGATAACATTTAAGGATAAAAACATAATGCGTAGGCTGCGAATAGTACATGATCGCCTAGACCGCGGGTCATCATCCTCCATAATAATTGACTTGCTAGACAGGAGGGGAACGGCGGATCAAAAGGAAAAAAATATGACTGGAGGGATTGCGTGGGGCTAGAGAGGCTAAGGAGACGCAATTGGGGGGGGGGGGGGGGGGGGGGGGGGGGGGGGGGGAGGGGGAGAAAAGAAAAGTAGGGGGGGGGGGGTGGGGGGGTGGGGGGGGGGGGGGGGGGTGGGGGGGGGGGGGGGGGGGACGGGGGGGGGGGGGAACGGAGAAAAGTCACGTTTCCCAAGTTGACATAAAAAGTAAGCAACTCGACAGAAGGGACCTTAGATATAATACGCCACAGTCATTTATTGGACGCTTTTGCAATACCAAGCCCTTGATTTGAATTCAGCGGCTAAAACGCAGATGTTAGGAATATTACAAAATTTAAAAAGTACTTTTTTTCTTAATATTAATGTTAGGAATATAAAAATTAGCTGGCCGGATGGCCTATTCTGAGCAGTGAACTAATATGGTCTTAATTTTACAGACGGATAGATAATATTGAAGATAATGACAAAAGACAGTGTTGTTCACATCATCGACAGACTGTATTGAATCTAAAAGTGTCGCTAATTGCACAAAAAAAACACGACCTCGAAACGCAGGTGTTCAAATCTACGTAGTATGGAAGAGAGGGTTTTTGGGTGGTAGCTGTGTCTAAATATAACTTTTAACGACAAAATTTTGGAGGGGAGAGAAAGGTTGGTTCAAAAATCAAGTACATTTTGTAGAAACACAAGTAGAGACGGACAGACTAACAGATAACCATCCATACTTGACTGAAGCATGACTGAAATGACTTTATGGTAGGAAATTTGAAATTAAAATAAACCTAGGCAGTGATTGGCCACAGACAATCATATCATTAGCGCTCAGACGCGAAAGTGGGGTCATTTCTCAATAGTTGTTCAGTGATAGACACAGATTTTAAAGTGTGGTGATTTCCATATGAAAGAAAGTGTAATAAATTTAGGGACGCCATACTATAGCCAGCAGCTCAGCTGAGTTTTGCTAGCAATTCTGTGTTATTTATTCATAATCTGGTAAGATTGAAATTATTTCTTTATATATTTTGAATATTGTTTCATGTTCGAGTGATTTGATACTGCCATATCGAAATCTAGCCTTACAAACAAGTAGGGATTTGCTCTAGACCCCCCCGCCCTAGTCAGGGTCTAGGGACCAACAATGTACATAAACTCCAGCAAGGATTATGCAAGACAGATCAAGTGTTGAGAATAATGAAACATATTACCTATCCTCTTTTAGGGCAGACAACTAATAAATATTTTTTCAGAATCTATAGTCTGGGAGGATCTATCTGATGTAAAACCACCATGGTAAATGTGCTGTTTGGTCAGAGAGATCTGACCTGTCTGTATGATGTGGTTGTTGTGTCAGTGTTGTGTCCAGACGTGGGTAGAGAATAGATTTTGACACATGGCCCATACTTTGATTGCAGAGCTGCGAGTTTCTGTTGTCAACAAAGCAGTGACTATTCAGTTGGTGACTTTACTCGAGTGTATCTGTGCAGTACTTGTGACAGAGACCACCATTATTGCCCGCCAGCACGGAGAGGTGGGACCATCAGTTTTCAGCACCAGAGCTACAACGACGAGATGAGTGAGCCTCTGGTCTGCTGGACTTTCACCAAAGCCCTTTAGTTACTAATACCCCATAAAAATTCCCACCATTTTCTGGACACTGTGTAGTCAATATAGACAGGTGTGATGAGGCCACCCCAACAGCACAAACATTAAATATCCTCCCAAGTAGATGACTACTAGAACATTTTAATAAAACTAACTAGTATAGTACATATATATGTACACTATTGCATTTATGATATAATATTCCATGCATTTCTTTCATAATCTCTAAATCTTTTTAAGTCTGGTCAACCTAAAAAATTGATCCAGAACAAAATAAATGTAATATAATTTTATCAAAAAATTTACACACGTGAGTTAGTTCAGTGTATTTTAACATTTATTAATATTATTAGTCTTGTTAAATATCTGTGGGTATATCTATAACCTATTACACCACACTACATATCATAACCCTAGACACTTTACGTAGCCACATTCATTAAAAAAAATTAAGTGTGAGGTCGTAGTGGTAGCAAGAAAGGCCTTCTGACAATTCACAACTACATTTATCTCAGGAGCCTTCACAGCTGGCCTCATACAATTACATTTAGTAATATCACCATCATACAATACCATCAACACCACTACACCGCGATTTCTGGATCTTTCAGTTTGTCTAAATTGAATCTTAACTGCGAACATCTGTTTTGATTATAATTCTTTTTGAGTTTAAGCTTGAGCGTCATCAATACCATGTAGTGATCACTACCAATGTCGGCGCCTGGAAAAGTCCTAGTCTTGGCTTTATTAATACTGGACTTGAATCTTTTGGATACAAGAATAAAATCAATTTGGCCATGTATCTCAGTTTTCGGGGCATGCCACGTTGTTCTTCTTGATAACATATGTGGAAATAGTGTATTTGCAAGGGTTAGTTGCTGGAAAATTCTCGTAGCCTTAGTCCTCGATCGTTGGTTTCTCCTGTTCCAAATGTCCCCACTGTGCCAGCCCACTGACCGTATGCATCTGGCCCTATTTTAGCATTCCAATCATCTAGCACGATGAGGAGGTCTTTCTTTGGAATCTTAATTGTTTCATCCAGATTTTCATAAAATGTATCAATTGCATCATCCTCATAGTCAGTAGTGGGGGCATATACCTGTATGATGGAGATGTTCTTTGTTTGTGCTGCAATACGTATGGGGATAAGCCTGCTATTTATTGGGGTGCAGCTGATGACAGAGTTCAATCTATCTTTATGTACAATAAAACCTACTCCATGCTGATGTTTGGACATCTCCACTAAACCAAAGTTTGTGACCATCATCCGTTATTGATTCACCTAATCCTGTCCATCTGACTTCTGCTAGGCCCAGGATGTCCCACGAGTATCTAACAAGTTCATGTGTTAGTTTTCTGACTTTTCCACACGCATATAGCGTGCGTACATTCCAAGTTCCAACAACAAAACTTTCTCTAGGAAGTTTCAAAACAGGTGTTTGTACCCCATTCGCTGACTTAACACTCTCAAGGGGCAATGAGAGCGCGGTCGTTGTTAATCCGGGCCTCGGCCGATCCGGCATATTATTACTGAGTTGACTGTCCATCATAGCATTTCAGTGGGCAAGAGGTTTGCTTGGCGGTGCCCATCTCCTCTGCAAGTATCATTGCAGGTACATACAAAAATGTACCTGGAGCAATCTGGTTTGTAGGCGCCAGACACTCGCCCTTCGCCCCTTCTCCTGTTAGTATTAAACGGTGCCGCCACGAGAAGGCCAGGAGCTGGACTTTTGTTGTCAGAGGCTATGTGTTACGCACGCCTTAGGAGCATTTGGTCAGATATTGAGAGCTTGTCCTCAATTCCACTCCTGGCTATGACAACAATTGGCGCCCAAGCGTGTCATTCAAAGCGACTAATATGAAATTATGCATGGGGGCCTGTGAACTAATCATGAAAAACAGATTGCTGCAGAAACCACTGTTACAAGAGCGTGTTAATGCTTCATACAGGCTTCCTGAAAAGGGACCAGCTGCAGGGTTGGCTTCATGCTCCATAAGAAGCGAAGACTAAACTTTTTAACTGCTGCAAAATTTGCTGGTTGTCCAATTGTTATTATTCGCTGTT
Source organism: Oreohelix idahoensis (assembly GCA_024509875.1). NCBI lineage: Eukaryota > Metazoa > Mollusca > Gastropoda > Stylommatophora > Oreohelicidae > Oreohelix > Oreohelix idahoensis. The sequence continues at coordinate 191,348 of JAMPIV010016195.1, read as the reverse complement.
CTGTAATTAGCTTTTTTTCAACATTACTAAAATAGGCAAAGGTTTCTATTATAGTAAAATTTATGTTGTTTCCTTTCTTCTTTTATACGAGTACAACAATAGCTTGTGGTATTTTTCTGACCTTTTCATGCTTTATTAAATATAAGGACATACCACTTTACTCGGTGCTACCTCGCGTGATTTTATTGCTGCAGGTGTCATACCGTCATCTACAGCAGCTTTATTATTAGGAACACTCTCAGTGGACCTTTCTGAATTATTACTCAAAAAGTTCGAGTTGATCGTAGTAATTTTGACGTCTTGAAGCGAATGAGTTATTTGGGCTATTTCTGGTGTGTTAATGAGTTCTTGGAGTGTTCTTTCGTGTATGTTAAAGCCTCGTAGCTATATTTATATATTTTAGTTTTTTTTCAATAACTGTGAAAGCTGTCATTTGACATAGTAAGTAATAGCCAAGTTTCTATTATTGTTATTTTATAGATTTACTTTGTATGCATGCATATGTGAAAATAAAAAGACGGTATTTTCCAAACTGTATGGTCAGTAACTGGCCAAGGATTAATATAAATGTTCGTTTAGAACACGTTTAAAGAAATGGATCGTCCACATATGGTGACGTCACGCAATGTTTGCCAATGTTTTCAAACACCCCCCCTCGCCATATCGTCACACATAGTCACAACCCCGCCCCCCCCCCCTCCCCCACTCTTTTCCCCTGAAATTTGTGTGAATTTTCTGTTGCGGTAATGAATAAGGGATACATTGTAAACGTGGCTGATTTATCTACTTGATAAAGAGATCACCAAAGGTCACCACCGTGAAACCGATGAAACGAACCAGACAGGTGCCAGTGGAACAGGAAATAAGAAGATGCCGATTATTGAGGGTCACTTCATGGTGTGAATCAAATATCGGTAAAGTTATTCTTGTTGGGATTTGTCCACACCGTGTCGAACTTCAACTAAATGTATAAAAGATGCGAATGTGCGTTAACGGTACGACGAATGTATATCTCTAAGGATGCCCAAAAAAAAGGGGGGGAGGGTTCTGCAAAAGGCGGTATAAGCGTTCGGACGTGTTTATCAGCGTGGCGTTTGCCACTAAGGAAAGTGTGGCATGGCCATCTATTCGAATGTGTAGGCTCAGGAAAATGTGCAAAAAAATTATAAATATAATTCAAAGTTTTTGGGCCAGAGATGTTGCCCCATTGTATGAAACAGAGTGTGTACGGTATGGATATATTACCCCGTTAAATGAAGCAGAGTATTCATTTACTGGATGAGTTGCCCAATCATATGGAACAGGTTAGTTAACCTTAAATATTTTGATGTGTGAAATTAACTTTCAGAAAAAAGCAGACATAATCTATATGTGTGTCAGAGAACACTGACAATGGTGTAAGATAAATATAAATATATTGAGTCTAAATAGTGTGCATGATAGCACTATAAATTCAAGTGAGAGGTAGTATTGAGTTAAATAAGTAGAACGCTTCGAAGACATTGAATATTGCAAAAACAGAAATAATTGAGAAATGAATGCCTGTAGAACAATGATTCAAAAGTATATTGAGCAAATCGATTTATGTCAAGTACTGTATCTATTTCGTTGAAAATAAACAACAAGTCGTCAATTCGAGTCGTTGAATTAACTATATCAGTTTATTAGTTACGTTCAAGTTGAAACTGTGTTTGGAATAATTGCTACAATCATAAACGAAAGGTAGAGCTTCGACCTTAAAGGCCAGCTAACAAAAACTTACAGGTCGAAGAATCGATAGCAAAGATGTATTAATTGAACCCACAAAAATACTACTCGGGACCAAATCTCCACTCAACCCTTAACACCGATGACGATTATAGGACAGACACTGAAAAACCTGCTGATAGCCTTACAAGGTAGTCATTGTTCTGGAATTCACCCATTCCCCCCTCCTTTAAACAAAAATACGCCGAGTAGAAATCTGGAGAAATGAGAAGGAAAGCGAAGACATAGAAGGACCTTGAGCGGATGGCACGGGACGGAGGACGTGGTATGAATTTGTTGAAAGCCCAAAATTCTTCGGGGGAGGGAATGGGGGGGAAGGGGGGGGGGGCTGAAGGGTAAGGTTGATGATGTTGATGATGAATGAGATCGTCAACTTAGGGTTAAGGGACTGCGAGTACTTCACAGAAGTTTTTTTCATTCCGTTAAATCAGCCGCTAACATTCCAGGTTCATTATTCCTTATGTGTTGAAATACTGAAATGGTATTATTCCTCTCTTTTATTAATGCATTCCTTACTGTGAGAGAAAGAAGATTATGGATGATGTTGGACATTGCCCATAACACCGCCTCTCTGTTACATCAACAGCTCTCGTTTCGTGATTTCATTGTCATCATTGTCGTATATAGTTATTACTGGGCGGGACAACAATGGTCGGGCCGCTACAGTATGATGAGCATGGCCTATAGAATGTCGTCAAGAAGGTCTCCAGAAACTGGCTTGTTGAGAAAGAAAGAGACCTATTCGAAGTAAAGAGGAGAAGAAGAGAAGGCGAATACTCTCCACTATATAGTGTTTTCTAATAAATTATGGAAAGTTTTCTGTTTCCTTACGACATTAACTTCTGCCCTAAGATCTCAATACCGAAAAAGCCCCCAACCTCCTAAATGAAGGATTTTACCTATATGTAAATACTTAACACAGACAGCACGAGTAATACATTAAATAATCAAGTAATGATCAATGCGACTATATTTATTTTTTATATATTTATTACTATATTTATTACTTAAATACATACACATATTAGGTTAGTAGAAAGTGAAAAGGGTGATGGGGATAGACAATTCACGCACAGATGAAGCGTAAAAATATAGTTAATTAAATATGATAGTGAAACTAGATAAATAGCGTAATGATGATGGATATATTAAGTGTTACCACACTGATGATATATTTACACTGTCCAAGATTCTTTCAAATGACCTCCACTGTACGGTTATATGCAGGTACGCACCGACTGTGCAGTGTAGATGTTAGTTCCGCCGTGTGGGTTATTTCCAAGACGAGTACTTATCGATGACAACAAATGCACGGTAGTAGTGAGAACTTGTAAGATGTAATGTTCCTCAACGCTTTGAAATCTGTCTAGCGTCGACAAACTGTTGACATATGTCTCAGAACAATTCTGCTGTCTGCTCCTGAAATGGTACTGATTAGAGTGCAGATCAACACGAACTGATCTTCTGGTTACAAGTACGTTTCTTGCTATGAAGCTAACTTGAGTTTATTTACGTCGTGCAATACACGATTGGATTAGATGAATTCACTTTATGCATAGACGTATTGAGTAGCTGAACTTGGTTCAGTCTATAAGCTTTCGTGTGATTTGAACTATGTATATATATATATATATATATATATATATATATATATATATATATATATATTATATATATATATAATATATATATATATATATATATATATATATATATATATTATATATATATATATATATATATATATATATATATATATATATATATAATATATATATATATATATATATATATATATATATATATATATATATATATATATATATATATATATGCAAACCAACTTCTGAGCACTTCAGCTTGATATCTTGCTGAATCACTTGTGGTTATGTGATCTTGATATAGATAGACTCATCAACATGTGAGTATGTGATCTTAATTAAGAAAAACGCTTTTGAGTGCGTTGAACTTGATATATATGAGAATCAACTTGAGAACACTTGATAAACAGATGATTAAAACGCTGCGCTACTGACATATACAAACGCGGGAGTGGGTATGATGCCGTATCGTGGGAATTCTGCTATTTGGACATAGGCTTTATAGCTTCATTCCTATTAGACGCCAAACACGTAAGTTGTAGACTCAGACTTCTAAAGTTTCACATGTAATATCAATTGCTGGCTTTCTGTTTTATATTATTCGCTACTGCTTCTTCATAACTAATGACTCTAGTTTTAATTCTCATATTTAGATATATGACATGTGGCGCACATGATGGTGTTAAATATAGTGAGCATGAAAGTGGGTCTCCATGTCAGACTGTAGTGATGATCTAATAATCTAGATAAAGATGAAGAAAGTAACCTTAAATTACTTCTTTACATTACAAGTCCTAAAGGGAAAATCAATGATTTGGTTAACCATTAACAAATAGCAGTAATGAAAAAGAACAGTCTTTCGCACATTTCGTTATGAGGCTAAGGGCAAAATACAATCACTGAAAAATGAAAAAGAAAAATTAAATAATAATTTTTCTAAAATTTACTAACCTTTTTTCCCTACGCAAATTACTTATGAACAGCATAAAAATTAAATTCTTCAGGAATTAAATATAAATCCACACAGGAATCAAATTATGGAGCAGGATAGGCTCTGGGAAATGTTTCCACTTATGATCCGTGGGTATTGTAAAACGTACTGACTTTAGGTTATATTTTCTTATGCCCAATAAGTTAATTCGTGGTGAGTGTCCTATAACTCTGCCTGGGTGGTGACAGAACAAGGGCGGTTTGTGATAGCTCGACATTAGAGAAAGCACTTTTTGGTTTAACTAGCATCTAACCCGACAAGACATGACGAGAAGTAATTGTGTTGTGCTATTTCCGCTGTAGGTACTGATGACTGCACCAATTCTTCTGGGGTCAGTTTATTCATTTCCATTTCAACTTCATCTTTTTAGTCAAACTTATTATGACGTACTGTCAATGAACATGAAAAAACATGAAAGGCATGCGTGCTCTTTCAAAGGGTGTTCAATTTTAAATTTCAGTCTAATGCGCACTTTTCCCGAATTTTCCCGGAAATGCACCAAATTGAGCTGGTGTGACGTGTACTGGAAAAGAGCCTACAGTAATCTGACAGCTTATTGTAACCTTATAGCTGCTCTCTGATTTGCTAGCTAAACATGCGCTATACCAACTGTCTCTTTCGGCAGCTCACCCTTTTGTCCCCGCCCTCTTTCCTGTAAACACGGGCTAACGCAGTGTTTATAATCTTCGTTGACCTGTCAGTCATAACAGGAAACAAATCACGCTTTGTTTTACCGCGTTCCACTCACGCGAACTCATCTGTCAATCATATAATACATGACAGACAGCACGTGAGAGAGAGACAGAAACAGACTTCTTTGAAGTTTGTTCAGGGCAATTCTAAAAATCCCTAATATCCTTTTAATCTCGAAACACGAGCATTCTATAGGTAAAACCACAAGGAGAGCAGAAAGTCATTGATGTCGGTCACCACTCCAGACTAGAACCTCTGGAAGACCGAAACGTAAGCCTTTATCTTGTAACTCTGCTTCTGAATTTTTGTCCCTCACAGTAGTGCCAATTAACGCTATTAGAGATGAAAAGAAATCCCATGATATATATATATATATATATATATATATATATATATATATATATATATATATATATATATATATATATATATATATAATATATATATATATATATATATATATATATATATATATATATATATATATATATATATAGTGTGTAGAAATAGAGTCTGTTTAATATATATATATATATATATATATAGATATATATATATATATATATATATATGCCCCAACCATCAGTGTCAGTCAGAATTTAAGAAGAAGTCTAGCGCGTAGTCATAACTATTTCTTTTGGATTATTGTTTAAAAAGTGATTCGTGGAGACTTTCATTCTGGGTTCTCTGGTAAATAGTTCTAAGTGTTAGAGGTATTTTTCAGTGATAGCATTTAAAGTTAAACACTTAAACATTAAACATACAGTTAAATACCACACTTAGATCTTTTTCTTTGCTAGTAAGGCCAATTAAATAAAATACCGCGTAGCGAGTTTCATAACCAGATATTAAACTGAAATGTTAGACCACATCACCGACGCTACATAGTTGAGACGAGACGGTAATTTGTGTTTACAGTGTCATCATCTCAACCCGTAACCCGTCATGGGTCGTAGGGGTGCCATGGTAGAAGCATCAGCAGACAGGGTCCTCCCCTGCTCTCTATCCTCAGCAATGCGTACACGTGTGGAAAAACCGTGCCCTGTCCATTCTTTGATGTTATCAGCCCAGGATGTTCTTTGCCTTCCTCTTCTCCGTTTACCTTCGACTGTTCCCTGGAGGATCGTTTTCGAAAGGGAGTCATGACGAGTTACATGCCCAAACCAAGCAAGCTTTCGACGTTTCACTACTGACAAAAGTGGTTCTTGGTGACCTGCATAGGTGTTAATTTTCTCTCTAACACAGACATTTGTTTTGTGCTCTTTATAGCAAATGCGCAAAATTCTTCTATAACATTTATACTCTAAAGCCTGAATCCTTCGCTCCGTATCTGCAGTGAGTGTCCCGCCCTAACACCCATACAAGAGAATAGATAATACAAGTGATTTGTATAATATAATCTTCACAGGAAAACTGATGTTACTTTTTAGATCACATTCAGCCTTGTCATGGCAGCTGAGGCCATCTCAAGTCTTGTCTTGATTTCTTTACTTGATCTTCCATCACTACATATAGTGGACCCCAGATATTTAAAGGTGTTCACTTCTTCTAAAAATTTGCCCATTTAACGTACTGTTGGTCGGAACATGGTTTACAGTGTAGACGGACGCAAACACTTAAACTCTCCATGAGAGAGAGAGAGAGAGAGAGAGAGAGAGAGAGAGAGAGAGATAAACAAGACGGTTAACCAGACCGGACTTAGATGCGTTAAACGACTGAGGGAATAAATACTGTTTATATTTCATTTTATAATTATTGTTATTATAGCGTCTATTATTTTTTTTAAATGCCATGCGACAAATTAGCAGACACCGACAATTTACTAGCTACTAAATGATAGGTGATAAGTTGTACGTGGCGCATGGTGAGAAAAGTAATAAATAAAACACTGTGCGTGTGACTGCCAACCGCGAGAAGGGGCGGGAGAGTCTTTATCGACTCAGTCCGACCCGAATCCGTGGCCAGCGATGTCTGTGTGCGTAGGCGTAGGGAAAACACCGTGTATTTTGTTTAATTCGGTCAGGAGTGACAGAACGGACGAGAGACTGTCGTGTCTCCGTCTATATATATATATATATATATATATATATATATATATATATATATATATATATATATATATATAATATATATATATATATATATATATATATATATATATATATATATATATATATATATATATATATATATATATATATATATATTTATATATATATATATATATATATATATATATGTATATGTATATGTATATGTATATGTATATGTATATATATATATATATATATATATATATATATATATATATATATATATATATATATATATATATATATATATATATATATTTTTATATTTTTTATATTTATATTTATATTTATATTTATATTTATTTATTTATATAATATTTCTTGTATTTTTAGCAGACCTGATCCCAAGTTGACGAACCAGCGGTCTTTTCTTTTCCTTTTCCATTTACATGCTTAAGTGTGTACTAGCCGAAGGTACTTCTTCTTCTTCTTCTTCTGTCCTTAGCCACAGACCGTCAAAGCAGTCAGTGGCCATTACGCCTAGTGGCGTCTTAGGGCAACAGCAGATAGGTTTTCTTTGCCATTGTTTCCCATCACGCCTAGTGGCGTCTTTAGGGCAACGGCAAATCAACCCATTTGCTGTTGTTTCCGTAATCGAAGTGACTGGCAACGGGTGATCAGCCCGTTGTGAGCCGAAGGTACTGTATGACTATAAATTATCCTACTGGACTTACAAAATCAAGGATACTATTTTATCAGCCAACAGTGGCGTATACCTAAAACATTATTATTATTTTCCCCAACACCTGACAGTTGTAATCCAAGTGGAGTACTAATATATACACTGTGCAGGACTGGCCCTCTGGCAAAGAGTCGGCCGATAGAAAATCCATCATCATCATTTGTAACATTTGTAGCAACCAGATATCTCCAGATTTTCTAGAAGTGTTCCCCTATCTTAACACGGTAAACACCAAGGATTCTCACACTATTCAATATTTGTAGTAACCCTATATATCCAGATAGTAATTCCAGAACGAGCGGGAAACAAGACTGTTTTTTCCCCGCCCGCCCTCAACACTGTTCTTATTTAGATAGGGAGGCAAAGACTGTCTTGTAACAAAGCATAGTTGTGCGGATAGGCTGGATGAGAGAAACCTGTTCACTCCAGAGACGATATGTCTCAACCTATCACCTGTGAAACCTATTTTCTATACATTCTCGTGTATCAGTCAACCTTTACTCTTTACCTAGTTTGGGCCCAATAAACCAATTAACCTTCCGTATGACAGCTGGCTGGACTTTTTAATTATTGGTAACAGTTAAGAAAATTAGTATATAGGGACATTCCGACGGAGGTAGTATTGTTTTATAGTCACTCTCCCATATTGTGTTGTGTTGCCTTTTTCGTTAATGAATCTTCAATGAGCTTACGCCGCCTCAAAATATACTGTGACGTTATTTGTCATTCCCATTTTTCGTATTTTCTCTCTCTCTCTCTCTCTCTCTCTCTCTCTCTCTCTCTCTCTCTCTCTCTCTCTCTCTCTCTCTCCCACTACCTACTTATTTCTCATTTTCGGAGCACAGAAATACGTGCCCAGTCACTTGTTTAAACTTCTTCCTGTAATAAGTCGTCATGTCTGTTTACCTGATCATCTCTGCTGAGAGAGTAGACAGGTGATGTAATTTTGACCGACAGTCATATTGGTAAAATTCTTGTGTACCAGACATTGGGGCGCCGGATTAACATGAAGATCGCCCCGCGAGCTTGGTTAACGCTGATATGGCTATTGTAACTTCCTAATTTCTCTCGTGGAGAGAACACAGCCCAGATGGTCACACGATGAATGTTTGTTTGCAGATACAGGGCCGTAAATTATCCTTGTGGTGACCTATTACAGACACGTACCTGAAAGACAGAATGTTGTAATAAGTTTCCGGTAAGACATTATTTGTGATAATGTAAGAAGTCGTGAGTGTAAACAGGAACGATAATCGACGGAAATAACAATTCCTTATATGGAAAGTGACTTTTAAAAAATCACGCTGAATTTTCCTATGAGCAAATTGTTTGGATAAACCCCATGATAAACGCATGATTGAATATAATTGGCTGGGCAGTTCGAGATGTTATACACACCACTTCTGATTGGAGCCTGGTCAGATAGTCACAACAACGTGCATGGGGCAAAGGTTGCAATATAATCTGACACATTCGCCGGTTTAGAGCACTGTGAAATTTACCTCGTCAAGAAGACAGCCAGCTAGGCAGAGTAAGGATGAGCACTTCTGGGGCTAGTGTAAAGTATTACCCCAGACCGCGTGTAAGATGCATTTTAAACAAGTTGCCTTAAGTATTTCTCTGAGTCAGGAGTCAGTTTTCCCAAAGAGATTTTGGGGTAAGTTGTACAATTCATAATTCTATAGTTTGCATTTATTAACACGTGAAAATTGCTAATGGATGTCCAAGTCATACGAGACTGGCAACTTAAGCATATAGAATGATTATTTCATGAACCACCACTGCAAGAGCTGGTGACCGCTTTATGCAGGTTTCTCGTAGAGAACCAAAAGCAGAGGTGGTCCCAAGAGCAATATGGAGCAGGGAGTGAATGATGATAAAACTGAAGTACATACTTATTATATTTTTCACCTGTTCAACCAGTGCAAATGTAAAGATATTCAATATAAATGGAAAGAACGTTTTCCGCCCAATCGGATTAATATTAATGCTCAGAGAGGGTAAAGTTCTAGGGTAGATGGGATGGTGGAATGAAAGGGGGGAGGGGCACATTACTGCGCGTCAGGAAACCCAATACTCAGGAGGGTATCTGTTTCACTTCTTTCATAATACTAGTCGGTGGTACCAGTTGAAGGTGCTATCTCTGGAATAAAGTGTGTGGTATAAGTGGCCTGCTGTCAACGCTAGACACCATCATCAGACAGGTCTTGAAGATGCTGGACCAGCTTCGTGATTACTTCCTGACATTTCTTGGAATATGTCACAGCCTCCAGACGTGACCAGTGACGTGAGTGAACAAGCACATAGCCTGCAAAGAACCAAACATCGACCGGAGCAGAAACCAACAAACTTAAAAGCTGCCACCGGAACTTTCAGACAATTCCCTCAATATTCATAACATCACCCTGTGATCATAATCTTAAAAAAAAAAAAGAATTATTCATTTCACACTGTTAAATATAATTTATTATTACATTTGTCATTTGTATATATTGTGGCCGTGCGTGCTGATGGATTGTGATGATGGTGAGTATAGTGGGTTTGTATCACTGCCCCAGACAGTAGGCAGTTGGATGAAGATAATAAGTTACTTCTGATGACACTTTGACGATTACAACAGCTTATGACAGACGGATGGTTTCAATATCTGGTAAACATACTTCACGCCGACAACAGTGAAGGTAATACGAGGTTTATTTACATATGAAATCAGCAACAGTTGAAATGAGATGTTCTGCCCAACCTTCCACTTGAGGCTGGTAACTTTTGTATAGCAAGAGTTTATTTCATGATGCAAATTCTAAAACATCGTCCTTACACCTTCTATTTATATTCTCTTAAGCACTGTCACTGTTTCTGTATTTGTCTACAGATTCTTGTAGTCAAAATGGTTATGGCTTGAGAACTACTGTTGTCATTTTAAAACTTCTGTCATAGCAATTTTCTCAGTACTCGTTGTTCTTACTTCTGCTATTAGCTGACTCTGTCGTACTTCTATCTTCCAAACATTCGAGTCCTAGTGTGATAACTTGGTGTATCTTGTTGTCGCAAGAATGGAAAATAGCGAATGTCTGAGTTTGGACAGAGTATGAATATGTATTGTGAAGATAGAGAAAATTGAGTCACAAATGAAATTATGGGGAGAGATATGACTTCTGGAGAATAGTGAGGTTACTTCTCCACCATACTGCGACTATGTTTTAAAATGGACAATCTCTCACCCGTCCTCTCTTAGCCAAATTAGAATAATCTAAATCAAGAGAATTAGGGAAGTTTGCTTAAATAGCCAGAAAAATCGCCAGGTCAGTGGGCGTAGACAAAATTAGAAAGAAAACACCGCAGACCACTCAGATTAAAGGGGCAAACATTTCCACTCAGTTCGTCACACTTGGCAAAGACTGACCTAACCGCCAGGGTTAACTATTTCTACCAAATGTCTATTATTTCACATTGGCTAGCTACGGCCTGTTATTCTTCTCAATATTCTAAACTGTTTATATAATTGTTGATATTCGACATACCTGGTCGTCTGATCGTCTTGAGAAGATGAACATTTTCTTCAAACATGGTAACACAGTCTCTATTGTCTGCCTTCTTAGTATCTTTAAAACACTTGGGAGAGAACGCATATTTATCAACTTACGCTTAACGCGTCTGGATCTGAACTGATTAAACTAAGCATCCCGATTTACCATTACAATTTTCTACGAAGTTTCTAGATCAGACTTTGTCACGGACAGTTCACTTGCTCCTACTAAATCCCGTGCAAAACTTACTTCGTTCGCATTAACCAAACTCACTTTATCCCAATGGGACGTTATTATAATTTATCGCCCTTTGCTTCCAAATCAACAAGTCATAGTTTTATCGTTCTCTAACACAGACTTCAAGCCCCCTAAATGCGCTTATGCACATTTATGAAACCGGAATTTTTGACCCGCGAATGTCCTATTAACTAAACCACGACTGTTTCCTCAAGGGGTGCAATTAAAGAGTTATCGCCCTTTACTTACAAAACCACGTCATTCATTTATCGCCCCTTAATATCAATTCTAAGCCCGTTAATATCAGCCCATGCATATTTTCAAAACCAGAATTTCTGACACACAACTCCCTATCACAAAATACAAATTTATAGTTGATTTAATCCTTTTGAGTGTACTGCACCCGTATGTCTCAGTCACCTTAAGTACACTTAAAACAGAGCTACTAAGATTTCACTGAAATAAATCAGTTGTGGGCTTGAACGAGCTACATCATACAATATATCTCTTCACACAAGTTGTCGGGCAGATAAAAAGTTAACCTTGCTAAGACACATTCAGCATTGTTCTTGATTTATGAATATCTTGTGAATACTTCCTCAAGGTAGAAGCATCATCATCCTTATATCTGTATCTCTGCCAAGGGTAAACTTGTGCAAAGGTAGATACCTTTGAAGACCCACATTAGATACTCTAAGTTTTGGCCATAGAGCAAAGAGGAGGCAACCCGTGACATATATATTTACCAGGAACACATTTTTTCCTAGAGTTGCTAAGACCTGTTATGACATAATATATTGCTTGTGTCAATTACTTTGTTTCATGTGAGGTTTTATTGACAATAGTGATTTTCTCTATACATCCATGACATTTGTAAAGAGCTTACGTCTGTTCTGTTTGTCGCTGAAGACATCAACTCTGATGCTTGTTTGACCGGTCGCTTCAGTATTTTACGCGTAAGCACATTTTAGGACTACAACAAGTTAACACGTATCTTTACACGTACAGATACACTTACACATTAACATTGATATGTGAACATGTAGGCATAATAAAGAATTAATTAGCACATAGATAAGCCACATAGGAAATAGGTAGCTATAACCATATTTACTGCAACCTAGTAGAAGGTTTTTAATGACGCTGTGCTCTTGATAGCAGATCGGCCATACAGAGATACAAGTTAACATATAGGCTGAACTTATTTTAAATTCCAAATACTCTAAAACTCTAAAAAAGACATTGTTTTATCAAGATATATATATATATATATATATATATATCTATATATATATATATAGATATATATATATATATATATATATATATATATATATATATATATATACTTACTTACTTAGTCGTTCCCGTACTACAGTGAGGTGTAGAGGTTTGGAAGAGAGAGCGCCAGACTATCCTATCGGCTGTCTTCCTCCTGGCCTGGTTCCATTCTACTCCTCGGTCCTTCAAAGATTGTCTAATGTTGTCCTCCCAGCGGACTCTGGGTCGTCCTCGGGGTCTGGATCCTTGGCTCTTTGTTTCCCATGCTTGTCGTGGTATCCGATCTTCTCCCATTCTGCAGACATGGCCAAACCATCTTAATTGGGACTTATATATATATATATATATGTGTGTGTGTGTGTGTGTGTGTGTGTGTGTGTGTGTGTGTGTGTGTGTGTGTGTGTGTGAGTTTGTGTGTGTGTGTGTGTGTCAGTGTCAGTGTGTGTGCATCTTTACATACTTTTTATTCTTTTTATTTATTGTGTAAATCATACAAGAGCGCTTCTTATAACTACCTTTCTGAGTTTACCATCTTTCTTTTTGTTTCTTCTTCTTCTTCTTCTTTCGTCCTGAAAAGGACATTTGTTACGTTGTGTCGCCGTTTACAGCGCAGCTGCGATATTTGAGCCTTTCGGTCCGACACATCCGTTTTCAGCATGGCATTTTTGGGACCAGGTTTACCTTCGATCTTTACTTCTCGGCCATACTGCAGTGATGCAGCCTGTTTCCAGGACCATCACTTGGAGGTGAAGTAGGGTCTTGGTCAGCTCTGGTTCGCTGACCCTGACGCAAGCAGTCAAGCTATGAATCGCTGACTGCATTCATCTCGTTTGCTGCGTCTTCGGTCCCTTCTTTATGTTTAGAATTAAAGCTTCATACGTATTGAACACATGCCCTGTGTAGTTATCATGTATCTCTGAAAACACAATGAACGAACAGAACTGCTACCCAGTCAAGCATGTTGTAAGAGGATACTAATATGAGATAGTACATGGGACTGGCAACCTCATGTCGTAAAATGAATTTCTACAGAATCCACCGCTGTAAGAGAAAGTGCTTTGACGTAGGCTTCCTCAAGGGAGCGATCCGCTGTGATGGATCCATGCCTCATAAGGAGCTAGAAGGAGATGATGATGATTACGGTTACTAATAGACTGAATGGTCTTTATCAATGTGTTTTGTTCCCTCGTAGAGCACAGATCTCCGCCTAGGCCGGTTCCAAACCCGGCTGAAAAAAGAGGAGGGCGGCCTGCATGGAGGCCTAAGGAGGTAGCCCCTCCACCATGCAAAGGCACAACAGGCCAATCACCTCTTTGCTTTAAATCATGATTACAAGAACTATAAGAGAGAAAACCGGACTAATTCTAAAGGCGACGAACTGGAACGGACTACGGACTACGACATGGAACTTGGAACAGAAGAAGTATAAATGGGAAAGAAGAGGAGCTGGTGGAAGAGATGAGGAAAGCAAAACTAGAAATCCTGGCTATAACGGAAACAAAGAAAAAAGGACAATGAGTCATGGATCGCGATGGCAAAACGCTGTTCTACAGTGGTGTACCCACATCTGAAAGAGCTAAAGGGGGCGTGGGTTGCATAGTGGCCAAAAACCAAAAAGATATACTGTTCAAAAAAAGAAACGCATAGCTACTGAATGCACACACATAGCCATAGTTTTGACATTCAATAACTTTTTTAATTTAATGAGTTAATTGTTTAAATTGCACACAAGAATACCTTAGCGTTCAACCAATCAATTGACACTTATTTTGCATCTTGGTCACGAGAGTTTTTTGGCGTACGGGCTTTCCCGTTAGTATGGTGTGTGGCCTCCTCTTGCATCGATCAGCGACTGGCATCTCCTGGGCATGGATGCGATCAGACGTCTGATGTGGGCCTGTCGGATGGCTGCCCACTCTTCCTGGAGTGCCTGGAACAGATCACGACGATTGGCTGGAGCAACGTCTCGGCGACAAACACGTCTATGCAGCTCATCCCACAGGTGCTCAATCGGACTCGTGTCTGGAGACAGGGATGGTCAGGGAAGGGTGAGAATGTTTTTGGCAGTAAGGAACTGCGTGGTCAACCGTGCACAATGGGGTCTGGCGTTGTCCTGTTGAAACACAGACCTTTGGGCAGCCAAATGTGGAAGGACATGGGGTCGAAGAATTTCATTGACGTATCGTTGCGCATTCAAGCCTCCTTCAATGTGCACCAATTGACTCCTTCCGTTGTAACTGATCATTCCCTACACCATTGCACCTCCACCACCGTGCGGCGTAGCTTCATCAACTCAATTTTGGGCAAAACGTTGATTTCGCACACGGTAGACCCTACGCCGTCTATCATGACGCTGCAACAAAAAGAAGGATTCGTCACTAAACCAGACACGTCTCCATTGATTGTCAGCTGCCCAGGGACGATGCTGGTTGGCCCAAAGAAGTCGATTTTGGCGATGGCGGCGCGTAAGGACAGGTCCTCGGTGAGGTCGTGTGACGTACGTCTAGTTTGACAAGTGAATTTTCCCTGATATGATGGATGATTTAAGGGACCCTTAGCTTTTCATAACATTAGAACCTCTGAACATTTGTTGTAACTTTTCGTTTGCCAGAACGCATTCCACCGGGACTCATGTAGGATACAGCGACGAGATCAAAGAGACAGACCGAGGGATCTTAGGGGAGACTATCGGCGCTATCAAAGACAGTAGTTTTCCCTGATACGAGACGCAGTTGCTTGCCGCTAATTTCGCGTCTCGGTGTCAATCGAGGAACCGAGCGAACGGGGAAAGCGAAACGGGCAGCAGCGAGCGGATACGAAGACCAGGGGGCGGCTTTTTCTCTTGATTTGGCGGTCAGATCCCCAAAAGTTCGTGAGATCAAATAAGCTGTCAAGTTTATCATGTCCCACTCAACTTACATTTCATTTTAGCTAAATAGACCATGAAGAACTAGACACGTTATCACTCGCTGGCCAGACCTTTACAGAAGCACTAGCTTTATTGAAATCTTGTTATAGATTTTCCCCTGGATTTTATATATATTTGCAGTGATTTCTAATTCTGTGCAAAGCGGTAAAATATATATTGTGTAAAGTGATCAGTGGTCTAGTCATTCTATTTCAAGGGATTTTGTGTTAATTTAAATCTATTTAATTAAACCATCTCAAGAGTTCCAGTTTTAAATATAATGATCTATCTATTATATTATTTCAAAAGATAATAGATGCTTAAATTAACTTTTAAAGTCGCGAAGGAATTTATAATTAATAAATTCAGTTAAGTCCTAGTTTTATAGATGTGTGTTTTTAACCACTAGAACTCGCGCAGTGTTTATTAAATACATAATTAAATACGCGAGCATATATATAATAGGCTTAACGGGAAATTCATCGCGCTTTAGAAGGTTATTTGTTTTCGGTATATTACATGTCTTTTTTTTCTTTCATACAGAGTGATCGTAACCTGTGCGATCCCAGCATTAAGAAAGCAATAAAGAAATCAATCTAAGCAAAGCAAAGCATAAACAGTGTGTAGAGTTCCCCTGACGCAGAACTTGTTGAGACTGTGTAAATTTTTAATCTTTGAGGCGATTCTATGTTTGGAATTCCGCTATCTAACTTATAGCAAAGAAAGCACACCCAAAGACAAATTTAACGCACCATCAAACAACTTAAGTCTTAACGGGAAGAAGAACACTGGCCCGAGCTTTGTTAGTTTACTGACACAGAGAGATAATTCATAATTTCCTGAACAGTGATGTGACTAGTTTTCTCACTGGACTTAAACCATACCTCACGGATAAAGTGTACCAGCACGCGTAAGAATTTTATTATCCGCGGCATAGTCAAATAGACCACACCATCCTCACCCCGGTATCAGAGACCGTGCCCTCCCATAGAAACTGTTATTAAGAAAAGAGACACAACTACAGATTCATTTTCCAGCGATTACGGGACCCTTTTATGTGCTGACCGCCTACCCGATAATCTGGGGCTAGAACTTGAACAAACACTCATACATTTAGTTGAGGTGTAACTGCTGTTGTGTTATTCTATGGAGTGCAAGATTTTTTCACAATCGGTAAGTGAGAGCAAGATGAGTGAAGGCCTTTGCTAGCGCGTGTATGAATGACAGGAAATTAATTCTTTTGTGTGACCATTTTGTTAACTTGCTTACCTGGTAACATATATCTTTTCTGTATACCCTACATTGTTCCTTTAAGTGGGATAGTTGATAATTTGTTAACTCTGTTTAAAACCACCTCCTTTCCATTTGCTTAGTAAAGGGAAGAACAGCTGGGAAGAACAGGTTTTTTTTTCTATCACTTATACCTAACTTGGTAACACCTCTTTCAGAGTAATTAACTTTACTGTTAGGTTAACGTACCCGTGTTCCTGATATTATCTATCTCTGGACTGGGTTTGTCTTTGTCTAATAAGCGGGAAGGGCTTAGTCGATACCAATCTTCTTCACCCCTCCCAAATTTGTTATTTGCATTTGTGTACTTATGATAATTTATGTAATATCTGATATTTTTAGTAATTGATGTTTAAAGTGAATAAAATCACCTAAACTCATTTAGTTCTGTGTGTTGGATATACCCAAAGCCCAACTTTTCCCCTATTCGTTTAATATAGTTTGTATCAACGTCGTGTGTGTGTTTTGAAAACACCGAATCGGTGAGCGCGCAGATGCGAGTCTGGAAAACTGGCAAATAATTGTTTGACCAGGAGAGTGAAAGAGAAGATTGAGAGACACGATTTGTCGTAAATAAGTCTGTCTTTACTCTCCTCCAGCACGCTGTGAAGTAACTATTAAATCTCTACATTTTCTATCACTGAGCTTTCCATCATCATTTTCCACTCTAAACCGGACCACTATTTCTACGACTCTTTTCTCTCAAAATAAATTTACGACAATATTTGGCCGGCTCGTCTGGGATAATTTTGAGATACATTTGATGCACACATATTTGTGGGCTGGTTCTGGGATCTTGAGCTACATTTGAGGCAATCGCATAGCCGGGTTAAAGATATTTTGAGTCTGATTTAGTTTGGGTCTAACTAGGTAGAGTGTGAATGATTTGTCTTTGTGAATTAGGGAAATAAATAAATAATTACACCCCTAGACAAACGTTCTTTAAGTATTTGGGTTGTCCACACAGCATATTTACAGGTTGTTTTCTCTCCACAGCAGTAGAAAGTACAGATAAACAAATATATTTGCTATTTTATTATCCTCTGGCGGAGATAATTATATTTCTTTCTTTATAAAAGTTGCTGGGATTGCGTGATTGTTTTACAGTCACTAAGGTTTTTGAAGTCAAAAAGAGTTGAGCTTAGCTAAAGACGGATTGTTCTGATTTTTTAAAATTAAGTTAACAACGTCTCATCTCAATAATTGACTTTAGGGACGGAGTTTGTTGTCAGAGATTTAAAATTTAGGGGAAATTTTTTTTTCCTTTTAAATTGTTTTAATATAAATTTTTCTCTACTGTTAGTAAAAGTAGATTCTTTTCCAGTGTAACTTACCATTTAGTGGCATAGTCGCTTGCGTTTAGAGCCTTAATTGCCAGATAATAGCAGCGATAAGTTTGCACAGTACAGGTAGGAGGTAACACAGGTAAATTTATACTTGTGTTTTTTTTTTTTCTCGTAGCGGTTCAGAGTTCCTCCCTTTCGCGTTTCTTCTTACTAGTTCTCTAGGCATACTTCATCTTATTCTTTAACAATGGCAGAGAGCCGAAGCTGAGAGGAAGGCGGAGCAACAGAGAGCAGAAGCTGAGAGGAAGGAAGAGAAAGAAAGAACAGAGAGGAGAGAAGCCCAGGAGAGGGCAGATAAGAAAGAAGCGGAAGAACGTCTTTTGGAACAGAAGAAAATTGAAGCAGAGATGGAAACTCGCAGAGAGAGAGAGAGAGAGACAAGGAAAGACAGCATCAACTGGCGCTTAAGGCTCTAGAGAGTCGGGGCGCCTCTACTTCGACTAACGGAGAGCCGTCTTCGCCCCAGTCTCAATCAATGGACCTCTCCAGTACTCAATCTGCCCAATTAACTGCTATGTCGTTTTCTTTAGAATCTTTTCCTAGCCCTAACGAAAAAATTGACAGCTACCTAGAAAAATTCGAGAGACTCGCGAATCTTTATGGGTTAGAGAGTACCCGCTGGGCGCTCAAACTTTCAACGTCACTGAAAGGCAATGCTTATGACGTGTACACAAAGCTGGGACCGAATCAACATGATTACGACATGTTGAAAAAGGCCTTACTACAGCAGTTTGAGATGACTGCCCGAAAGTTTCTGCAGTTGTTCAGAAACAGCCGAAAAGAGAGCACGGAAACATTTCCCCAGTTCTCTTCACGTCTCACGGGTTATCTGACAAAGTGCATTGAATTATCTGACCTACCTCTTTCATATGAGGGACTCCTCGAACTTGTTCTTGTGGAGCAGATAAAATCCACTTTGTCGAATGAAACACGTAGATTTTTGGCGGAACAGGGGGCAGTCAGGCTTGAAGACATACTCAATAAAGCCGAACGCTATAGCAATGCAATGGCCGAACTTCCCAGCACTAAACGTAAACCCACCGATGAGCCATCTCGAAAACAGAATCTAGAGCAGGCATCCTATTCTTCCACTTCCTCTCAACATTATAACCAACGAGATAACAATACCCAGAAACCTCCCCAGGAAAAATCGAAATTCTACAAAACCCGATACCCCCCCCAACAAAAATTCTGATCAACCCAACAAGCCTACGTGGCAGCGCGGCCACCAAGGTCAAGGAAAAGGGAGACCCCTACACCAGGAACGTCTGATCAGGGCAAACAAACCGGTGCAAACCGCATTGGATGTTTGCATACAGCCTCGAAAGGTAGAGTCAATGTCAGTGATTCTCAACCTGAGGGGGACCGACCCTCAACTCGAGGAACTGTAATTTTGAACGGTACCTCCACTACTTGTCTTTTTGACACTGGATTAAGTTTTGATTGTATTGTCGCTAGGCACCTAGTCAAACCCGGTCAGGAGACAGAGGAAACCGTCAAACTTAGTGGAGTTTTCAGGAGTGATGCACCCAGGACGCTTCCTATCGCACTGGTAGAAATACACTCTGACTTTGTCAGAGGAGTTATTAAAGCGGCCATAATGGATGATCCGATCTACCCAGTTATCCTGGGATGTAGATATGTGTTCATTGGGAGACCTAAGGAGCCGATTGTGGCAGCGGTAACCACAAGAGGGCAAGCCAAGAAGGAGAGGGAGCCTGCGCCAAACTTGTTGCCGAATGAACTGAAGGAGGCGCAACAAAAGGACCCTACTCTGGCGCCCTGCTTTAAAAAACTGCCCATGGCTAAGGACCCCAGACACAACGGAGACATCTTTTCTAAGGATGGTGTATTGTATCGTAGAACGGGCAACCCGGACACGGGGAATAACCAGCTCCTAGTACCGACGCAGTACAGAAACCAGATCTTAGAAATGGGGCACTCTCTCTTCCCTTTAGCGGACACATGGGACAAAAACGCCACTATTCAGCGAATAAAAAACCACTATTGGTGGCCAGGAATGAACTCTGACATTGTCAGGTACGTGAAATCCTGCGCCCAGTGCCAACGGGTAGCACCCAAGCACTTGACACCCCCAGTACCTATGGGGCAAATGCCAATAGTAGGGACTCCATTTGAACGGGTTGCTGTCGACATTATTGGTCCTCTGGAAAAGACCAAAAGAAGGAACAGGTTCATCCTGACCTTAGTTGACACTTGCACTATGTGGGCCGAAGCCGTACCGCTACCATGCACTAATTCCAAGCATGTCGCAGAAGCCCTTGTGCAAATTTTTACACGGTTGGGATTCCCTCAACAAGTTTTGACGGACAATGGATCCCAATTCCGTAGCCTGTTAATGGAGGAGATCTTTAAGATCTTGAGGGCCAAACATATCCACACAAGTCCCTACCATCCGGCCGGAAATGGGCTCGTGGAACGTTTTAACGGTACCCTCACCATGATGTTACGTAAGCTGGGTCAGGAGAAACCGGAAGACTGGGACCAATATATATCGGCTGCCTTATTCGCCTACCGAGAGGTACCCCAAGCGTCTACGGGTTTTGCGCCAGCTACACTTTTATTTGGCAGACCTATTAAGGGGCCACTAGAAGCCTTACTTCGGTCCCTGACAGACCAGAAGGCTGACGAGACAGTCGTCTCTGCAAGCAAGTATGTATCTGAGCTTAAGGAAAGGCTAAAGCTAGGATGGGATCTAGCTACTACCAACCTTAAGAAAGCCCGCGCTAAAATTACTAAAAGATACAACAAAGCTGCAAAAGAGAGAGAACTACAACCAGGGGAGAAAGTCCTATTGCTACTTCCAACCGGAAGCAATAAACTTCGCATCGGATGGCAAGGACCGTTTACCGTCCTTAAAAAGATCTCACGTACCAACTACAAGATCTCCATCAAAGGAAAGGAGAAGGTCTTCCACATAAATCTGCTAAAGAAATATTTGGAAAGACCGGTGCCATCCTCCGAGCATCTCCTGGCTGTCGCCATAGCAACGGAAGACGAGGAAGATGATGATGGTTGCATGGAGTATCCACTGCAACCCACAGAATCCTTTAAAGATGTCAAGTTCGGCGACAATCTCTCACCAGAACAACAAACAGAAACTAGGGCTCTACTAAAACAGTACAGTGCAGTTTTAACGGATGTACCTGGTCGAACAAATCTCATTGAATTTGATATGAAATTAACAAACGAGACCCCTGTTCAAACCAGAGTTTACCCCATCCCGTACGCTAAAGCTGATGCACTTCGCGGAGAAATAGACAAGCTGCGTCAGGCAGGAATTATCAGTGAGTCTACATCTCCTTACAGCTCGAGCGTAGTGCTGTTGCAGAAGCCCAATAAGGAAGTTCGGCTGTGCATTGATTACAGGTTGCTAAACGCTGTAACGGAATTCCAGCCCGAACCTCTCCAAACTGTTTCTGAGTTGTTCACCAAGCTCAGCAAAGCTAAGATCTTCTCCAAGATTGACCTCAGTAAAGGTTATTATCAAATACCAGTCAAGGAGGAAATTAAACCTTTGTTAGCTTTCAGCACTAGTGAAGGACATTACACATTTAACGTGATGCCGTTCGGTTTGCATAACGCACCAGGAGTGTTCACCAGGATGATGAGGAAGCTTCTAGAACCTTTGCAAAGTCCCCATATCCATAATTTCATGGATGACATCTTAATTGCATCGGAAACCTATGAAGAACATATTGCTACGGTTGCTATGCTCCTCAGGAGACTACAGGAAACGGGTCTCACAGCCAGACCTAGCAAATGTCTCATCGGGTTTGAACAGTTAGACTTCCTGGGGCACACTATTTCTCACGGATGCAGTTGGCCTATTAAGAAGAACGTGGAGAAAATAGTGGCAGCAAAAAGACCCCGAACGAAGAAAGACGTACGTTCCTTCATATCGCTATGTGCATACTATCAGA
The DNA here is from genome assembly GCA_024509875.1 of Oreohelix idahoensis. Lineage (NCBI taxonomy): Eukaryota > Metazoa > Mollusca > Gastropoda > Stylommatophora > Oreohelicidae > Oreohelix > Oreohelix idahoensis. The sequence goes on along the minus strand of JAMPIV010016195.1, from coordinate 168,988 downwards.
AGTACATCCAGAACTTCAACGGACTGACGGCACCTCTGACTGACCTCACAAAGAAAGGTTGTCCTGATAAGGTCATATGGGATCAAAAGTGCGAACACGCGTATAGCACTTTGAAAGGACAGTTGTCTGCATACCCCATTTTGAGGTTGCCTGACCTCAAGAAACCTTTTGTACTGAGAGTCGACGCGTCAGGTCAGGGCATCGGGTCAACACTGCTTCAAGCCGATGACAGTGACCTGAACATGCTATTTCCAGTTGCCTATGGCAGTCGGAAATTAAATAAAGCGGAACGGAACTACAGCGTAGTTGAAAGGGAATGTCTTGCTCTGATTGACGGTATCAGACGCCATCATGAGTTTCTTTATGGTACATCGTTTCACGGTGCAAACAGACCACGCTCCGTTAGCATTTCTTGGTGCCAATAAAGAATTTAACGCAAGGATCATGCGTTGGGCCCTCCTTCTAAGCGTCTATTCTTTCAAAGTGGAATATATTCCGGGAAGACAGAATGTCGGGGCTGATTTTCTGAGTAGAAACTGGTCTACAGAGGAAGAAGAGCAAACTGAAGATACCACTCATCCTAAAATCACCAATCAGGTCACCTCCATTGTCAAAAATGAAAACATGAAAAATGGTTTCATGTCTAAAAGTGGGGACGATTGTGACGTACGTCTAGTTTGACAAGTGAATTTTCCCTGATATGATGGATGATTTAAAGGGACCCTTAGCTTTTCATAACATTAGAACCCCTGAACATTTGTTGTAACTTTTCGTTTGCCAGAACGCATTCCACCGGGACTCATGTAGGATACAGCGACGAGATCAAAGAGACAGACCGAGGGATCTTAGGGGAGACTATCGGCGCTATCAAAGACAGTAGTTTTCCCTGATACGAGACGCAGTTGCTTGCCGCTAATTTCGCGTCTCGGTGTCAATCGAGGAACCGAGCGAACGGGGGAAAGCGAAACGGGCAGCAGCGAGCGGATACGAAGACCAGGGGGCGGCTTTTTCTCTTGATTTGGCGGTCAGATCCCCAAAAGTTCGTGAGATCAAATAAGTTGTCAAGTTTATCATGTCCCACTCAACTTACATTTCATTTTAGCTAAATAGACCATGAAGAACTAGACACGTTATCACTCGCTGGCCAGACCTTTACAGAAGCACTAGCTTTATTGAAATCTTGTTATAGATTTTCCCCTGGATTTTATATATATTTGCAGTGATTTCTAATTCTGTGCAAAGCGGTAAAATATATATTGTGTAAAGTGATCAGTGGTCTAGTCATTCTATTTCAAGGGATTTTGTGTTAATTTAAATCTATTTAATTAAACCATCTCAAGAGTTCCAGTTTTAAATATAATGATCTATCTATTATATTATTTCAAAAGATAATAGATGCTTAAATTAACTTTTAAAGTCGCGAAGGAATTTATAATTAATAAATTCAGTTAAGTCCTAGTTTTATAGATGTGTGTTTTTAACCACTAGAACTCGCGCAGTGTTTATTAAATACATAATTAAATACGCGAGCATATATATAATAGGCTTAACGGGAAATTCATCGCGCTTTAGAAGGTTATTTGTTTTCGGTATATTACATGTCTTTTTTTTCTTTCATACAGAGTGATCGTAACCTGTGCGATCCCAGCATTAAGAAAGCAATAAAGAAATCAATCTAAGCAAAGCAAAGCATAAACAGTGTGTAGAGTTCCCCTGACGCAGAACTTGTTGAGACTGTGTAAATTTTTAATCTTTGAGGCGATTCTATGTTTGGAATTCCGCTATCTAACTTATAGCAAAGAAAGCACACCCAAAGACAAATTTAACGCACCATCAAACAACTTAAGTCGTAACGGGAAGAAGAACACTGGCCCGAGCTTTGTTAGTTTACTGACACAGAGAGATAATTCATAATTTCCTGAACAGTGATGTGACTAGTTTTCTCACTGGACTTAAACCATACCTCACGGATAAAGTGTACCAGCACGCGTAAGAATTTTATTATCCGCGGCATAGTCAAATAGACCACACCATCCTCACCCCGGTATCAGAGACCGTGCCCTCCCATAGAAACTGTTATTAAGAAAAGAGACACAACTACAGATTCATTTTCCAGCGATTACGGGATCCTTTATGTGCTGACCGCCTACCCGATAATCTGGGGCTAGAACTTGAACAAACACTCATACATTTAGTTGAGGTGTAACTGCTGTTGTGTTATTCTATGGAGTGCAAGATTTTTTCACAATCGGTAAGTGAGAGCAAGATGAGTGAAGGCCTTTGCTAGCGCGTGTATGAATGACAGGAAATTAATTCTTTTGTGTGACCATTTTGTTAACTTGCTTACCTGGTAACATATATCTTTTCTGTATACCCTACATTGTTCCTTTAAGTGGGATAGTTGATAATTTGTTAACTCTGTTTAAAACCACCTCCTTTCCATTTGCTTAGTAAAGGGAAGAACAGCTGGGAAGAACAGGTTTTTTTTTTTCTATCACTTATACCTAACTTGGTAACACCTCTTTCAGAGTAATTAACTTTACTGTTAGGTTAACGTACCCGTGTTCCTGATATTATCTATCTCTGGACTGGGTTTGTCTTTGTCTAATAAGCGGGAAGGGCTTAGTCGATACCAATCTTCTTCACCCCTCCCAAACTTGTTATTTGCATTTGTGTACTTATGATAATTTATGTAATATCTGATATTTTTTAGTGATTGATGTTTAAAGTGAATAAAATCACATAAACTCATTTAGTTCTGTGTGTTGGATATACCCAAAGCCCAACATTTCCCCTATTCGTTTAATATAGTTTGTATCAACGTCGTGTGTGTTTGAAAACACCGAATCGGTGAGCGCGCAGGTGCGAGTCTGGAAAACTGGCAAATAATTGTTTGACCAGGAGAGTGAAAGAGAAGATTGAGAGACACGATTTGTCGTAAATAAGTCTGTCTTTACTCTCCTCCAGCACGCTGTGAAGTAACTATTAAATCTCTACTGTGATCACTGAGCTTTCCAATCATTTTCCATCTAAATCTCTACGACTCTTTTCTCTCAAAATAAATTTACGACAGGTCGTTGTGCCCAAAGTCCAGCGTCATGCAGTCTATTCCGGACAGTTTGATCAGACACATGACGTCCTGCAGGCAATGACTGGGCAGTTGAGGAAGCTGTTGTAAACCTGTCTCTGAGGTGACGAAGCCGAATATAGTGATCCTCCGCTGCTGTTGTCACTCTGGGTCGTCCACTCGCCATAAATGTCTGCTTGAAAATGAACTGAATTTTTTGTGTGTAGCGTTATCCTTTTATAGGGTTTCAGTTGCGTAGTCAGTGAATAGTGTTCACCCCAAATTTTGTTGCTTTCACGTGCGCGCAACATGAGCTGTGGTCAAAAATTGCGTCATAAACCTATTGACCACTGCGTTGTAACGATTACAAAAACAAACGCAATTCAGGTCAACACGTGCATTTGACACTGTAAAGAACATTTGAGGCTGGTTTTTATATACCCTAGCACCAAATTTTACTTACAAACTCATAAAAACGCGCCCTTGGATAGCTATGCGTTTCTTTTTTTGAACAGTATAGTATCAAGGGATGGAACTTTGTCTCGGAGCGCATTATGGTTGTAAAACTAAAAGAAGGAGAAACCATAATCAACCTGGTCATAGTGTATGGGCCAAATGAGGATGAGATAGCAGAGGTCAAGGAGGAATTCTTCGAGCTGCTTCAAAGGAAAGTGGATGACTGCCTAGATGAAATTATCATGCTCGGAGATTTCAATGCCAGAGTTAAAAATGACCATGCTAGATGGAGTGGAGTTATCGGAAGGTATGGAGAAGATACTCTCAATGACAATGGAAAGCGACTCCTTAGATTCTGCAGAGTCTGATCATTAAAAACACAAAGTTCCCCCATAAGCGCATACATGCATACACCAGATGTGAACCAACAAAGAATGAGAAGTCAGTGATCGACTATGCCATTGTTAGGAGGAGCTCATTCAAATATGTCCGGGATGCTAGAGTCTGGAGGGGGCCAGAGATTGGAAGTGATCACTACCTGCTTACAATCAAAAGAACAACTGAAAGAGTTGCTCAGCCTAAGAACTGCACAACATCACACAAGAAACTAAGTAAAAGAACGGGAGAAGTGAGCATTAAGACCTACAAGCTGAGAGAGCCAGAAATTAAAACCAGATATCAGGGGCTTATTGCTGCAGCGGTGAGCAACACAGAAGAACAACCTGATGACTTGAAAACCCTCTGGCTTAAATTCAAGAACATCATAAAGACAGCTGCTGCAGAAGCATTTGGTGAAGTCCGACCTGGGAACAAGAGAAAGAGGACACCTTGGTGGACAGAGGAAGTCAACGAGAAAATAAGAGAGAAGACAATGGCATGGAAACAATACTAATGAGATAAAAACACAACAGGACAAATGGAGAAATATAGAGAATATGTGACACTCAGAACAGAAGCATAGAACAAGGTGCTGCAGCAAAAAATTCTGGGAAGAATTTGGAGAAACGCTAGAAAAAAGATGCGCAAGAAAACCAGAAATTGTTCTATAAGACCGTAAAGAACATGAGGAAGGAAAAAGAATGCCCTCTCAGATTTATAAAGGACAAGCAAGGCAAATTGCTTACTGCCCCGAAGGAAGTAATGGAAAGATGGAAAGAATATTTCTCAGAACTCCTGGATGGTGAGCATGGTGAAGCATCAGAAATGATAAACACTAGCACAGAAGAGAAAACCAATGATGGTCAAGATGACATAAAGATGGAAGAACTGAAGGCAGCACTGGAGAAAATCAAGATGGGCAAAGCAGCAGGGCATGATGGTATAACACCAGCAATGGTTAAGTACATGGGAGCATCAGGCAACCTATTACTCTTAAGGGTCCTACAGGCAGCGTGGTGCAACAAGACCATACCAAAGGATTGGGACATTGCCATCATAACACCAATTTTCAAAATGGATGACAACCGACAATGTGGAAACCATAGAGGCATATCCCTTCTCAGTGTCCCTGGTAAAATCTACTCTAGAATCCTAGAGCAGAGACTCCGACGCCTAGATGAGCCACAATTGGATGATATCCAGAGCGGATTCCGAGCAAACCGAAGTACTCAAGATCTAATCTTCACACTCAAACAGCTGATTGAAAAGGCTCTTGAGTATAAGAGTGAGATCCATCTTTGTTTCATAGATCTGGAAAAGGCGTTTGACAGGGTCCTCTGGGGCAAACTTTGGGTCTGTTTGGCAAGGAAGAATATTCCAGCACCTCTGATTCATGCTATACAGAGCTTCTACAAGTCTTGCAGAAATTATGTGAGGACAGCAAACCATAAATCAGAAGAGTTTAGGACCATCACTGGTGTAAGACAAGGTGACATCATATTAAGCTGGGAGAACAGGTCCTGGAGCAGGCCGACCACTTTAAATACCTCGGAGCTATTATAGACCGAAACGGAGGCATCAAAGAAGAGTTGGCCACTCGAAAAGCAGCAACAGTGAGACTTTTTCAGGCCATAAATCGAGGATTCCTCAGCAAGAGAGAGGTTGGTAAGAAAACGAAGATGGCTGTATACCGCTCCACCTATGTACCAGTCTTGACATATGGATGCGAGTCGTGGGCAATGACTACAACCCACAAAAGCCAGATCCAAACCTCAGAAATGAGGAATCTGAGGAAGGTGGTTGAAGTAACAAGAAGAGACATGGTCCGCAACCAGACGATACGGCAAGGCCTAAAATCCCACCCAATGCAGACCCAAGTAGAACAGTCCCAACTAAGATGGTTTGGCCATGTCTGCAGAATGGGAGAAGATCGGCTACCACGACAAGCATGGGAAACAAAGAGCCAGGGATCCAGACCCCCTGGACGACCCAGAGTCCGCTGGGAGGACAACATTAGACAATCTTTGAAGGACCGAGGACTAGAATGGAACCAGGCCAGGAGGAAGACAGCCGATAGGATAGTCTGGCGCTCTCTCTTCCAAACCTCTACACCTCACGGTAGAAGGGGAACGACTAAGTAATTATATTAGTCATGAAATATATGGAATGTAAAATGACATCTTACACCAATCCTGGCTCACAGACTTTTTGCTCAGATGAATGAAGTTAAAGCACTTGTTTAGGCATCTTACACGTGTTCTGGGGTCATTACTTTTATATGATAATTCCGTGACCGCGTGTTTCAGTTTCTTCAGCCTTCCTTATGGGTTTCCTGGGCTTTGTAAGTCCTTCACGATTGTTCCACGAAGTCCGGCCTGATAAATGGAACTTCTGAATTCTAACTTCTGGCAAGTCTGGTTGTGTCTTGGCAAGCGTGAATCTCACAGTGAACTAGACTTGAAAAGCGCCAGGTTATATTCATTGTCCTCCTCCGCATCTGTTTGTAATGGGGCTATCCAAAATCTCCAATCATGTTAAAACATGATTGTTGGGGAGGGGGGGGGGGAAGATTCAAAACATTCCTCACATTGAAAAATTTTGAACGTAATGTAGAGGTTACCTTTCCCATATATGGTATGAAAACATCCTATCCCTGGCAGGCGAACTCACCAACACATCTGTAAACTCATACGGCAATGTGTTTCAGATGTAACAATTTATTACTATCTAAAGTGATCTTGTCATAACATTTAGGACAGGAAGCGATTAGGTCATCCTTGTCTGTCCAAAATGTGTCACCCAGACAAGTAATCTCTTATCTGTTGCGTATCCTAGCCAAATACGCTGGCGATTTAGTGTTAAGCTGATGTCTGATGTCGGCCGCTAGCGATATTAACCATCACGGTTGTCGATAATATTATCTCAGCCGCTCCTGCAAATGTTTAGGGAAGGGACGGGTAACAAACAGACGTGAGGACTTATCTCTGAGAGGGGTGTAAGAAGGAAAACACAAATATCTGCTTCGCATAGCAGAGAAAGAAAGAAAGAAAGTGCGCATTGAAAGCACGCAATAAAAATCAGTATAAAAAATGTAACTGATACTGCCGTAGTGAAACAGAGATCGAGAAGGATTGCCCCATTCTGTCACAACAACGTTGAATTCCTTTACATTGATATGTAAAAGGCATGTTAGAATTCAGACGAGAGAAAGGAAGGGCAGAATGTCAGACGGGTCTGCGTGCCCCATTCTCAACCCTTTGAAAATAAATGTTGTTCATTCGTTCTTTCATTCAATACCCTTCTGATCCCTAATACATCCTGTCACGTGTCATCAGCTCAAGGTTGTTCCATGTCTTTCCATTACTCCTTTCATTTCTACCTCAAGTTCTCTTCTCCGTGTGCTTGTTGGTATTCTATTACCTCTCTTACCGTGTGGATTCCAGAACAAGTACTGCCTGGCATTGCTATCAACAGATTTTTTGTCAGTGTGTGTCATATCCACTGCCAGCGTCTTCTTATCATCGTAATAGCCTTTAGTAATACCAATATTTAAAGAGCACTCTGATGGATAGTATCCGATTCTATATTAGGTGCCTTTCTATTGTCCCCAGTGTCATCTTTGTACACGGTCGTTTTCAATGTGGTCTCCACAGTTTTGTTCGTCATTATTATGACTCTTGGCCACCGCTTAGATCACGTGTGTCAATGTCGGGCAGCAACAACACAGCAGCTTACTAAACACTTCGTAAAAGTCAACTAAGGAAGATTGTTATCTGGGCTAGTTTCCTAATGCTGCAATAAAACATGACATGATCTTAAAGCAATATGCCTCTAAAGCAGCGATAAGCAACCCAACCGCTGTGGGAATCAACGATATAAACACTAAGCTCAGCTCATTAAAGATGTACCGTTATGAAACCATGTTTCATTTCTGGTTATTGTGTATCTAGAAATTACAAAAAGTATCCAGTAGCTTGTCTGTCTGCTGCAAGATCTGCTTCCTCCAATCCAATCAACAGAGTAGTGGGAAATTAAAACAAAATATTTTACCTAGTTTTAACTTCACTTCAAAGAAAAGATCGCATTATATCTTTTACAGTTCACGAATAAAGGGATTTTTAATACACTAGCTTGAGGATTTTTACTGGAAATGCCGTATAAGTATCATTTAACTTTGAAATAGCGCTTTTATGTGCCTGTAGTAGAGGACGAAACAAGCAAAGACATCAACAACAAAATGAATAAAGCGAGAACAGCCTTTGCTAGTCTAAACAACATCTGAAAGCCTTCCCAGTACAGCACAAACACCAAATTAAGATTATATCAAGTCTGTGTGCTTTCTGTGCTTCTCTATGGTGCGAAATGCTGGAGACTACCAGAGACGGAAATGTCGAAATTGTCCTCTTTCCACACAATCTGTCTGAGGAAAATTCTCCGAATCTTTTGGCCGAATACCATCACCAATAAAGAACTTCTTACTGGGAGCAACAAAGAGAACATGCACACCATCATAGCTGGCAGACTCTGGAGTTGGGTAGGCCACGTCCTCAGAAGTCCCTGATGCCATCACAAGGACAGCTATGCTATGGAAGGAAAGCGCAAGAGAGGCCGACCAAAAACAACTTGCCGGAGAACTGTGGAGGCCGAGATGCACAGAATGAACTAGAGCTGAGGTACTGCACGAAGGATGTCCGCCGACTAATGTTTCTGATTTTTCCCGACTTTAAATTTCCAGGGAATCGGGAAGACTTTTTGGGTATTTCCCTGGAATTCCCAGGATCCGAGAATATATAACAGTAAGGTGAAGAAAATCATGAGTTTCAGGAATGAAAAAAAAACAACATAATTTATTTTATCATTGTGTGTTTTATTTGTGATACACTAACTTGGGGGGGGGGGGGGGGGGGGGAAGAGAGAGAGAGTGAGGGAGAGAGAGAGAGAGAGAGAGAGAGAGAGAGAGAGAGAGAGAGAGAGAGAGAGAGAGAGAGAGAGAGAGAGAGAGAGAGAGAGAGAGAGAGAGAACCAAGGAATCGATTGATTTATGTGAAAGTCTGTTTCAAAATGTTTGAAACACAAAATTATGAGTGAATGTTTTTTTTTATCCGAAGGAGACAGCTAGTCCGAAATTGACTTAGGTTGAAAATTCTTTATCCACCCACCGTTGCCTACAGATCTACCAAATGATGCCTTAGGGTCTACCGATAGATCAAGATCGCCGGTTCCTGACCCATGCTCGAAAGCGTTTTGCTACTTACGGAGCGAGAAAAAAAAAAAAAAAAGACAATGTCTTCAGACGCCACAAAAATAGTAATTTCTTTTCCTTTTTATTATTTTAAAATCTTCTTGCGTAGTTTTCTCTGAATTAAATACTTCAAGAACTTCATTAAATCAAACATCGCCTCTGCTGTATTCACTTTAAAAAAAAAAAGTTCCAATCCTATCTACAACTTCCTAGCTTGTGTCTTGTCTCTTGGGGAAAGCATGTACAATACAAGAACATGCGAAAGGAAGCATGCAATAAATCGCATTGCACTGGACCTTAGAGAGCAGCCAGTGGTTCTATGCACTCTGGGATATTACGTGTTTCTGTTTTCTACCATTGTATCTTGAAATGTTACCGCATACTATCAAATAATCTTAGTGAAAGTGGCATTAAAACAAGGTTGGTTATTTAATTCTCTACTACGGACTATAAGAGTCATTTATCATTTTCGTTTTCGTTCCTTATGGAGCATGGAGACTCCACTGAAACTGGTTCCCTTGCAGGAAACCTGCACAAAGGATTCACTTACTCTTCAACAGTGGTTTATGTAGCCAACTTGTTTTACATGATGAGGTTGCCAGCCTCATGCACAACCTCATATTAGTCCTCCTGTACGACATGCCTGGGGGATCAGTAGCACTATTTATTCTTTGTCTTTTAAGATACCCCCCACCCCCGGGCACCTACACGGGGCACTGTAAGAATGGATTAGTGGAAGTAATAAACTAGGCTACCATGTTAGTATATTAAATATGGCTAAAGCGAGTATACAGATCAGAATATTCAACTCAGATATCAAGGTCGTCCTATTGTAAGGTAAAGATAGCCCCATAGTGGATACTGCCACAGGAGAGTGAAGTGTTCGAGAGTTCACACTTCCATGTCCAGCATCGCGAGGTGGGGTGACCAGTTCCCTTCCTCACTGCTTTTTCCTTCCCTAACTTATGAGTAAAGTCATGTACCCATTTACAGCTTGCTAGAATGCAGTATGTTGATACCGTGATTCAAACCTGGTACCTTTGTCGCAAGAGACCAGTAGCCCTAGCTATGAAACGATGAACGCAACAAAATCGACCAAGACACTACAAACTGTCGTAAATGGGTGCGTGCGTAGAAGAGAAGGATGGAAGTGGTGGGACCAGATTTCTAATGTGTAACTGGTGACACAAACCAGATAGGCGCCGGTGGAGCATGAAATGTGAAGAATATGCTGATGATGGACTTGTTGATAGCCTTACAAGACTGTCTGTGTTCTGAATCCCCATTGTAACATAAGTAAAGGCAAGCCAAAAAGCATATGGAGATGAGAACTGGAAAATGAAAAGAATAATGAAGACATGGACAGACCTAAATAGATGGTGCATGACGGGATGGTGCATGACGGGATGGTGCATGACGGGATGGTGCATGACGGGATGGTGCATGACAGGATGGTGCATGACGGGATGGTGCATGACGGGATGGTGCATGACGGGATGGCTGAGCAGGAATTTGTTAACGGTCTAGATGGTCTGGTGCTGTGGTAGGCAACCCGGCAGCTGTGGAGGTCTACTTTAGAAACACTGAGCTGTCTAAAGATTTACTTTGACAAAATCATGTCTGTTTTCAGGTTTTTAAAGTATAAGGTATTTGGAATAAGTCCAGCCTGTATATAACATATCTCTGCCGCAAGATATGCTTCCTGCAATCCCACAAACAGAGCTGTGGACAATTAAAACTTCCAAAAAATTAAAAGGGAACGGCAGCGAGGAAAGAAATTGGTCGCTCTAACCCATAAAGCTGGATCTAGTATAGTGAAGCATCTAACACTTCACTCCTCTACTAAAGTATCTGCTTTGGGACCACCTATTATATGATAAGAACTGAACAGTATATCGCAGACGTCTATGGTTCACGTGCCATTTAAAGAAAACTCGTGTAGTTTCCAGGCATCTCCGAAGAGATAATGAAAGATCAGGTCTACTGTTCTCTCTCATATACACGCACATACGCACACAGAAACCAACACTCCAAGAGCACGGGAACTCTCAGGTAGACTTTATGCAACAGAAGCAGCTGTTGTTGTGTCTCGTGCTCCGTAAGGATCGAAAGATTTAGTGAACGGATGACTATTTGAGGACACTGCAATGCATTTTGAATACGTAATTGGTTGTTGTTGTTATTGATCCAGCAGCGTTTGGGCTTCCGCCCTTCGGTACAATGCCATATTGTGGTAACTGCATGTGTTCACAAGTTGTTGTTTTTTGGCTCACTATAAGGTGTTCCACTTAGCTGGCCTAGGAGGAAGGAGCATGTTCCTAACATCATCACCAGTACGTTATTGGTAAAATAATACACATTTCATTCGTTTAGAAATATAGAAGTATTCGGGATTAGAACTCAAAGTACAGATTGTATTTACTTACAAAAATAATCTATACATAAATTTCTGGATAATTCTGAAGGAAATCTGCATTGTTAAATTATTATATTTACAGAAAATATTGTCGATTTTGTTCTTGTGCTTTTGACAGACGTTATAAAAAGATGAATTGTGCTTCTTTCATTCAGATTTGTTAATGATCGTTGTATATCTCAAATATTGCAATAATTTTCATTTTACAGCCCATTATTCTGACATAAACATTTTGACAAAGAATCTCAAACTGGAATTGTGTATTTTCCTGCCTTTATTTGCTTTTATCATTTGGAGAAATATGGATTTTTGAATATTCATGAATACGTGATTACTGAGTACATATACATTTAGTAAAGACGACAGATAGTAAACTATTTGGTGTTAAGTGTGAAATAACTAGTTCTGGTCATCAAAAGATGTCTTCGCATTATGTTTTATTTCCTCGTCGTTGTGATACACCGTTGTCACAATTGTGTACGTATGTAAAAGTGATGGTATGTCTGTGTGCACCTTTGATTGAATTTACCGCAAATGTTAAGTAAGATGCAAATCGCGCCCAAATAATACAGCTACGTCTTAGTTAACGTTGGGGTTTTAGAAAAGAAAGGGTAATATGTCTTACTGGGACAGAAGACAAGAAAATCCATATGTTACGGCCATAAGGCCTTCATCCGTGACAAACGAGCACAAACAGGAAGGAAATAAAGTGAGAACCACGTATAAAATATGAAAAATAAAAACGAAAACTATCGGGGCGGTACGGGCCTCCACATTGTTAGACGCAAAATGAAGTCAAAGTTTAAAGTTAGAGTGTTTTCTAATCGCTCGGGACAAAAATTCCAGAAACCAATAAATCTATAGAAAATCAAAACGACAGTGGATATATCTTTTTCTTCTTTCACTTTTCAACTCCTAAAGGAGCATAGACCTTCAACAAACATATGCCAAGTCTTCATATCCTATGCCTTCAACTCAAGGTCTTTCCATTTTTTTTAGTCATCCCCTTCGTATCTGTCTCCAGTTCACTTTTCCAGGTGTTCTTTGATCTTCCTTTACCACTACATACCTGGAGATTCTAGAGCAAGGATTGTCTTGTAATGCTATTAGCAGGTTCTTCTCAATGTGTGTCCTATCCATCTCCATCGTCTTCTTCTCATTTCCTGTTCAGCTTGTCTAGTTCTTGTCATTAGTTCCGCATTAGTGATCTTGTCATTAGTTCCACATTAGTGATCTTGTCATTAGTTCCACATTAGTGATCTTGTCATTAGTTCCACATTAGTGATCTTGTCATTAGTTCCACATTAGTGATCTTGTCATTAGTTCCACATTAGTGATCTTGTCGTTAGTTCAACATTAGTGATCTTGTCATTAGTTCCACATTAGTGATCTTGTCATTAGTTCCACATTAGTGATCTTGTCATTAGTATCACATTAGTGATCTTGTCGTTAGTTCAACATTAGTGATCTTGTCATTAGTTCCACATTAGTGATCTTGTCATTAGTTCAACATTAGTGATCTTGTCATTAGTTCAACATTAGTGATCTTGTCATTAGTTCCATATTAGTGATCTTGTCATTAGTTCCACATTAGTGATCTTGTCATTAGTTCCACATTAGTGATCTTGTCATTAGTTCCACATTAGTGATCTTGTTATACAACTTCAGTTCCTTCTATTATATTCAATCATTATATATAGTGGATGTATAGCTTATTAATAATAACTCTTTCATTTCATTCATTAATTCATTCAAGTACCGTGCCTGGCTGCGTAGGTGACCATGTCTTTCCACAACTTCTTGTCTCTATGACTGTTTATCAGTTATGTTGCTGACTTCTTTCCATGCCATGATATCAAATTGCCCAGAATCTTCTCTATTTGACGTTCTCTATCTCTTTTGCCTTCGATCTTTTATGTCGACACAAAATATTCCGACTTTCTTCTTCCCCTAAGATGCCCACTGCGAGTGGATTGTTTCCTTCTGAGGTGAACAATAAGCTGTTTCCTTTATACAACTATTGCCAATATATAACACGCTGGAGGTAAATATCTCCAAGCATGAGATATTTAACTGACTAAAAACTCTAATGTCCCCATTAGAAACAGAATTAGTCAAATAAATCATAGCTTTAGTGGTAAATACACACCGCAAGAAGTTAATAGATAAAACGAACGTAAAACTGTTACAATTCATCCCAGCCAGCTACCGTAACAAATGATTTGATGATAATGCACCATCAAAATAAAATAAGCAGTATTGAAACACGTCACTAGGTTCCAATACCAAGACACGTTAATAAGATGGGATGGGAGATGCATCTCAGTGATGAAGAGTAGAATAGCCCAAGCAAAAGCAGCGTTCCTTAAAATGAAAAGGATTTAATGCAACGATTTTTTTAATGGAAGTTAGAAAGAGGGTTCTTCAATGTTATATAGAGCCAATTCTGTTATATTGATGTGAGTGATGGACAATTAGTTAACAAGCAGAAAAACCACTGGATGTTGAGAATGCCATTGACAGCTAACAATAGTAATGCGAATGACGTGAAAGAAGTTAGTGCGCAAAGGAAGAATTTTACTCACATTTGAAGGAAGCAATCCATTTTCTTTGGCCACGAAATGAGAAGACTAAATTTGGAAAAGATCGTGACAACAGGAAACGACTGATGACAACAAAGACAGAGGTCAACAACAGGAACGATTGATGACAACAAAGACAGAGGTCAACAAAGGGAGATGATACTGGACTGTTTGACATCATGGCATGGAAAGAATTCAACAACAGCACTGAAAAACAGTTCTAGAGACAGGAAGTTATGGTGAGACATACTTAACCAAAAATAATAATAATATTTTGCTTCGTTTTGGCGAGGCGCATCCGCTCCACCTAGATACATGGTCATTCGATTATATTAGGGCGCATGCTCAAATAAAAAAGACCTTTTGGTTTTGTTTATTTGATATTTTGTCGAGTGAGACATGATCAACTGATCGAATGATCAACTGATCGAATGATCAACTGATCGAATGATCAACTGATCGAATGATCAACTGATCGAATGATCAACTGATCAAATGATCAACTGCGCTACCAGTTATGACACTTTAAGAAGAAGAAGAAATAAGAAGAGGAAAAGTAATCTAGTGTATGAAGCTATCAATAGTAGAAAACTTGGATGATTGTGCAAAGACGATCAAGGGGAAAAATATATATTAAAAATAAGTGAAATCCTGTATTTCTTCTTCCTCGTTCGTCCTGAAAAGGACGTTGATAGCGTTGTGTCGCCGTTTACAGCAAAGCTGCGATATTTGCGCCTTTTCGGCCCGACACATCCGACATCCGCACGGCATTTTTTTGGGACCGGGTTTGCCTTCCCTCTTCGATCCCTACTCTGATCTGACATTAGCAAACGTAATTACACACATCTCGCAAAAGAACATAAAAACACAGCAACCTTCCCACGATATAAGGTGTTACGAAAACAGTATCGACACGTTTGCAGGTAATCGATTCCTTTGCCATGATCTGCCTAATGCCATCTCATCCCTTATAGGAGGCTTGAGAACATTTTAACATGCCTAGAGCTAGTTTTAATTTTTTTCAATGAAACTGTTGTCTACCAAATAACATTTTTCATTGTTTCTTTTCCAGTTTTCAACTATAAATAGGGAGTCTGAGTGGCTAAGAGGTACGACGTTTGCCTCTAATCTAAAGGTACCGGCTTCGCTCCCAGTACACGAAATATAACTGATGGGCATTTTTTTCAGAACCAGTGGTTCCTACCGATGTCATACTCCTTTCCCCCTCCCCCTCCACCCCACCACCATCTCCTGGGTAGTTAGAACGGATGCGTACCCTTCTCGGATAAGGGCGAAAAAATAGGAGGTCCCGTGTGCAAGTTGTGCATGTTACAAATCCCTGGACATTAGAAATCGTAAAGAGTTAGCCATAAGGCCGCTGCCCTGCAAAATTTAAAAATTAGGAAACCTAATTCCACCACAGAAATATGTATTGAATGTGTAATTCCTGTATACACACATTGGGATCCTCGCCGCTGCTAAGAAGTTCGTGCACTGTGCTGAGATCTTGTGTGATCTAAGGGATGAGATGGAGAACTGATGGAGTTGTTCGTGTGCAAATAAGGAAAGAAAGAACTAAATGTTTATTTCATCAGGGTAGCCATTATTACTTTTTACATGACTGCCCTACAATCAAATCTCAGTGTTTTCGTATTAAATCATTCATAACTTCTATAATAAGTAATTAATATTAACATAGCATTCAGTATTGCATTTATTGCATTCATTAATTGAACACACTCACACACGTACATTAAGACACACACATACAAACAGATATAGAGAGAACGGGAGAGAGAGAGAGAGAGAGAGAGAAAGAGAGAGAGAAAGAGAGAGATGAAGCAATAAAGCAATTACATATTTAGAATTAAAGTTAAAATTATAATATTTACAATTAAATACTCATGAACACAATTTAAGGTAAGTAAAAAAATTATTAATGGAATACTTCAACAACAAAAATATAAAATAAGTGTACGTCCAAGAAAAAAAAGGTGTAATAACACAAACTTAATATGATTGTGATTTGAGCTGAAATCGCCTCAAACTCAACTAAGTCCTCAAATTTTAATACGAAAAATGTTATACTTTAAGAACACAAGACTTCATTTTAAAATTAGGAAAACAAATTAAAAACTGTTATATATCAGATGATCCACCTTAATTCTCTTAACAGTCAACAGGTGGACTGCAATTTACGTGTTGCCCACCCCTACCTCATACTTGGTCAGATATTTCCGAGCTCAGAGATATCACTTTCCCCAAGATCTCTTCATAATGAACAGCAAAGCAAAGATCCTATAGTCGATGGTAAAGAGCTCCACAGATTAGATGCCCTGTGTGTACAATAATAAGACTATTACAAATTAACATAAAAATACGGTTTGTCGTATTTGTCTGTAAGACTACATCAAATTAATCAGTCATATCGACAAATAACGTCTTCATAGGCAAAAAGACAGGCTCAAGCAACGAATATAATTGAACTAATAAAGAAGTGACATACGAAACTAGTTGGGGGTTGTGGGAGAGACTGATTAAGTTAGAATTTTCCCGTGAGGTAAGTTCCACACTACTACAACAAAGTTAAACTTGAAGAAACACCACTAGAAGATGTGTAATCATACACATATCTTGGCAGGAAATAGACAAAGTTCGAGGGATAGACAATGATACTTAAATAAGAATATAAAGAAACAAGAGGAGCTTTCATTGCATTGGGAAACAAATGAAGATCAAGAGATATCAAGTCCAACACGAAAATAAGAATCTTTAACTCAAATGTCGTCAGTCCTATTGTATGGCTCTGAGACATGGAGAGCAACAAAAACAACAACCAAAAAAGCTACTGACTTTCATAAATGGGTGCTTGCGAAGAATAGAAGGATTGAAGTAGTATGACAAGATCACTAATGTGGAACTGATGACAAGATCACTAATGTGGAACTGATGATAAGGTCACTAATGTGGAACTGATGACAAAATCACTAATGTGGAACTGATGACAAGATCACTAATGTGGAACTGATGACAAGGTCACTAATGTGGAACTCATGACAAGGTCAAAAATGTGGAACTGATGACAAGGTCACTAATGTGGAAATGACGACAAAGTCACTAATGTGGAACTGATGATAAGGTCACTAATGTGGAACGGATGACAAGGGCACTAATGTGGAACTGATGACAAGGTCACTAATGTGGAACTGGTGACATGGTCACTAATGTGGAACGGATGACAAGGGCACTAATGTGGAACTGATGACAAGGTCACTAATGTGGAACTGGTGACAAGGTCACTAATGTGGAACTGATGACAAAGTCACTAATGTGGAACTGATGACAAGGTCACTAATGTGGAACTGATGACAAGTTCACTAATGTGGAACTGATGACAAGGTCACTAATGTGGAACTGATGACAAGGTCACTAAAGTGGAACTGATGACAAGGTCAATAATGGGGAACTGATGACAAGGTCACTAATGTGGAACTGATGACAAGGTCACTAATGTGGAACTGATGACAAGGTCACTAATGTGGAACTGATGACAAGGTCACTAATGTGGAAGTGATGACAAGGTCACTAATGTGGAACCGATGACAAGGTCACTAATGTGGAACCGATGACAAGGTCACTAATGTGGAACTGATGACAAGGTCACTAATGTGGAACTGCGAACAAGGTCACTAATGTGGAACTGATGACAAGGTCACTAATGTGGAACTGATGAAAAGGTCACTAATGTGGAACTGATGACAAGGTCACTAATATGGAACTGATGACAAGGTCACTAATGTGGAACTGATGACATGGTCACTAATGTGGAATTGATGACATGGTCACTAATGTGGAACTGATGACACGATCACTAATGTGGAACTGATGACAAGATCACTAATGTATAACTGATGACAAGGTCACTAATGTGGAACTGATGACAAGGTCACTAATGTGGAACTGATGACAAAGTCACTAATGTGGAACTGAGGACAAGGTCACTAATGTGGAACTGATGTCAAGATCACTAATGTGGAACTGATGACAAGGTCACTAATGTGGAACTGATGACAAGGTCACTAATGTGGAGCTGATGACAAGGTCACTAATGTGGAACTGATGACAAGGTCACTAATGTGGAACTGTTGACAAGGTCACTAATGTGGTACTGATGACAAGAATCAGACAAGTGAAAACGATGAGCTAGACATAGTAGGAACTTAAGCTGATGGCACTTGACAGGAGGACTTGAAATGTGTTTGTTAACGACCTATGCTCCTTGGGGAGCTAAAGAATATTGATTGATTATTGAACGACTACAGCCCGGAACATATAATGATAAACAATAATATATGTTTCTCTCTTCTCTTCCCATCTACTCTCACACACACACATACACACACATTTAACAAAAGTAGTTCCAATATTCATTCACTGTTTCATGTATTGTTCTTCAGCTTAAGTCTTTCAACAAACGTGTGCCAAGTCCTCCTGTCACGTGACATCAACAAACGTATGCCAAGTCCTACTGTCACGTGCCATCAGTTCAAGATCTTTCCATGTCTTCCTTACCATTTTCTTTTCTGCCTCCAGTTATCTTCTCCATGTATTTTTCAATCTCTGCTTCTCTTACCTTGGGGATTACAGAAAAAGGACTACCAGGTAATGTTATCAACAGGCTTCCTGAGCGTACGACTGACGGAGTGGTTAGAGCGCTGGTCTCTCGCAGCAAAGGTGCGATTCACTGTATCGACACGCTTCAGTCCACCCAGCTGTAAATGTGTATCAGACTTTGCACTTGAGTTAGGGGAGGAAAAGGCAGCGAGGAAGGGAACTGGTCACCTCACCTCTCGATGCTGGACCTAGTATAGTGAAGTCTCTAACACTTCACTCCCCAACGGCAGTACCTGCTAAGGGACTACCTTTTTTATCCTGAATATGTGTCTTATCCATCTCCAGCGTCTTCTTCTCATCTCATGTTCTACTAGCACTTGTCTGGTTCTTCTCATCTCATGTTCTACTAGCACTTGTCTGGTTCTTCTCATCTCATGTTCTACTACCACTTGTCTGGTTCTTCTCATCTCATGTTCTACTAGCACTTGTCTGGTTCTTCTCATCTCATGTTCTACTACCACTTGTCTGGTTCTTCTCATCTCATGTTCTACTACCACTTGTCTGGTTCTTCTAATCTCATGTTCTACTACCACTTGTCTGGTTCTTCTCATCTCATGTTCTACTACCACTTGTCTGGTTCTTCTAATCTCATGTTCTACTACCACTTGTCTGGTTCTTCTCATCTCATGTTCTACTAGCACTTGTCTGGTTCTTGTCATTATTTCCACATTGGTGACCTTGTACAAATTTAATGATTATATTTTTTTTTACGGACTTCAAGTTTATAATCAGACACTGTTACAAAAATCTGTCCAAATTAATAGGATAAGTTGCAGAAGGCGGGATAATGTGCTCATTTAATGTTAGAACAGACTTCATATTCATTAACACAGTTGTTAATATTCTTCTAATCGTCACAGTAATCATCCACCGTCCCTCCCTCCCTCCGTCCGTATGTCTATCTTTATCTCGTACACAATCGGATTATGTTTTTTTGTTGTTGTGTTTTTCACTTTCCTTCTATTTCTTGATATTATCTTCCCCTGAGGCAAGAATATTTCTTAAACCTGCTTACCCAACTAAATACCTACAAGAGCGATTTCCCTTTTTTTATTTTGCTGAAACTATATTATTCTTGAGCGTCCGATTGACCGAGTGGTTAGAGCGGTGGTCTTTCGTGGCAAAGGTGCCAGGTTCGATTCACAGTATCAACACGCTTCAGTCTACCCAGCTGTAAATGGGTAACTAACTTTGCACTTGAGTTAGATAAGGAAAAGGCAGCGAGGAAGGGAACTGGTCACCCCATCTCTTGATGCTGGACATAGTATAGTGAAGTCTCTAACACTTCACTCTACTACGGCAATATGTGCTATGGGATTAGCTTTACCTTTTTTATATTATTCTTAGAGCTAACTACTGTGCACATTATTTATTTTTCCCTTCAAATTAACATTCTGTCTTTGGATGACTTATCCGTGTTGTTTGTTGAATTTTGTGTGGTTTGAAGTTTCTGCATGATTGGGTTGCCAGTCACATGCCCAACCCTCCTTAGGCGCATTTTACGGCGTGCTTGATAGGATACAGTGTTATTCTGCTTTGCTCCCGTTTCGAGCACAAATAGATGCACATAAACAGGTAATACACATAAACAGGTAATACACATAAACAGGTAATACACATAAACAGGTAATAGCAAGCGCTCGTAAGAAATCAAGAATTAGAAAACTAGACATCAATTAGTTGGCAGGGTGGAAAGTCACGATTCACTCCAGTAGCGAGGCGGTGTTGTTGTTCGGATGTTCCTGGGTTCGAGTCCCCGGTAAACCTTTCACTTCTGGTGTTTTCCTGTTGTCTAGTTTTCTACTTCTTTATTGCCTACAAATGCCTGATATTACCTGTATATGTGTATTTATTTATGTATTTAATGTTCACAGTCCTCGCGTTTCTCTCTCTCTATTTATTGTAGAATTGAAGGTGAGTGAAAAGGTATGACAAGGTCACCAATGTGGAACTGATGACAAGGACAAGACAAGCGCCAGAGGAATAAAAGACGAGAAGAAGAATCATCTGGTGATAGATAGGACACACGTTGAGGAAACATGTTAATAGCTTTACTAGGCAGTCCTTGTCCTGTAATCCCCAGAGTAAGAAAGGCAAAGGCAGGCCTAAAAACACATGGAGAAGAGAACTGGAGGCATAAATGAAAATGGCGAGAAAGACATGGAAAGACTGAGCTGATGACACGTGACAGGAAGACTTGGCATAAGTTTGTTGAAAGCTTATGCTCCCAAGGCAGTTTAAGGGTGATGACTGATGAATACTCTAACGATTCAATGTTGAAATAATTTGTAGCCCAATCACATGTACTAGTATTGATATAATATCCTTTTTTTTTAATGTTAGACCTTAGTGAATGATTTTGTAGATATTTCGTATGTTCACTTTCTCTGTTATTGATTTCTACTTTTCTTGCAGATGAAGAGTTTTCCCGGAACGTACAATTAATTATTCGTTGTATTATTTCATTAAAACTATTATTTGTCATTTAGCCTCCTACCTGATCAATTAAGCTGTAGCACTGATCATCACGTCTCATAAAATAACCGTCTCCTTTAACCACGCGTAATCGTGACTGGAACCCACAGAGAACGGGAAAGGTGGGAAACCCATAAAGAACATAGAAAAGAACAGTAAGAAAGAAAACCACAGATAAAGGCGTCTCATGGGTGATATATAAAGCGTTGAAAGTCAAAAGTAGAAATCTTGGCGAGCTATAGTTGCAGTCCGATTTTATATATAAACGGAAAACAAGGATAATGGAACAGATGATGATGATGACACTACGAAAGAAACGTTACTGTTGGTAAACGACATTCACACATAGCAGCTAAAGCGCCACAGCCACCATGACATTGTCATCAGATTCACAGTAATCAAACAAAACCCGCTGTAAAAACAAACGCTCAGATAAACAAAAGGCTTTAAACTGAAAGCGAGTAACAACAAAGCAGCGGATACAGAATTAAGATCGTGAATTTATAACAGTAAAAAAGAAGAGAAATGAATAACCAGAGGGTTATAACTTGGACACATGCAAAGACATTCTTATTTGGTATTCCAGGGTCAATGTTGCCATGTTCCATGTTGTTGCCAGGGGTCACCGGTTAGACGAAGACAAAATTAGACAACTACTTTCTCAGTCATGTCGTAGACAACTACTTTCTCAGACATGCCGTAGACAACTACTTTCTCAGACATGTCGTAGACAACTACTTTCTCAGACATGTCGTAGACAACTACTTTCTCAGACATGTCGTAGACAACTACTTTCTCAGACATGTCGGAGACAACTACTTTCTCAGACATGTCGGAGACAACTACTTTCTCAGACATGTCGTAGACAACTACTTTCTCAGACATCTCGTAGACAACTACTTTCTCAGTCATGTCGTAGACAACTACTTTCTCAGACATGTCGTAGACAACTACTTTCTCAGACATGTCGGAGACAACTACTTTCTCAGACATGTAGACAACTACTTTCTCAGACATGTCGGAGACAACTACTTTCTCAGACATGTCGTAGACAACTACTTTCTCAGACATGCCGTAGACAACTCCTTTCTCAGACATGTCGTAGATAACTACTTTCTCAGACATGCCGTAGACAACTACTTTCTCAGGCATGTCGTAGACAACTACTTTCTCAGACATGTCGTAGACAACTACTTTCTCAGACATCTCGTAGACAACTACTTTCTCAGTCATGTCGTAGACAACTACTTTCTCAGACATGTCGTAGACAACTACTTTCTCAGACAAATCATAGACAACTACTTTCTCAGACATGTCGTAGACAACTACTTTCTCAGTCATGTCGTAGACAACTACTTTCTCAGACCTGCCGTAGACAACTACTTTCCCAGAAATGTCGTAGACAACTACTTTCTCAGACATGTCGTAGACAACTACTTTCTCATGCATGTCGTAGACAACTACTTTCTCTGGCATGTCTGTCAAGAAATTGCCTCACCTGCTTTGCAGAAGTGGCCTTACAGTGGCTAAAACTCTAGAGAATTTATTATGGGTCTTCAAATGTGTTTACCTTCGCACAAAATTACTCTTGGCAGAGTTGTAGATAGAAGGATAATGATGCTTCTATCTCAAGGTAGTGTTCATAAGATATTTCAGAAGTCAAGAACAATGCTGCCAGTGGCGTATCCTGGTAATGCGAGCTAGGCGTGCTGCTACTTAAAATGAATATGTACGCCTACTATTTAACTTCTTCCCCTCTTAATTTAAAAACCAACTATATTCAATTACGCAACGATAGTTAATAGGGGTATTTGTCAATTATCTCCGAAATACTAATTAACTTACAACTTGAAACTCACTGTCACTGTAATAATCTGCATTCCCGGCAACTAACAAAAAGTAATCACAAAAAACACTGGACGGACACAGCCGATTTTTACAACCCGAGAGCTGCAAGACCACCGCACGCATGTTCGTATTGTATTGACGTATCTGGCCATGACCCCGATGAACACAATCCAATCTTCAGATGTGAATCCGAAAGGTGCCGCACGCATTGTGACGGAATTACCCGAGAAACCTCGGGCGATTGTAACCAACCAATAAAAACTGCACTATAACACGCGTCAGGGAAACTGAAACTTGATATACTCGTAGATTCTATGCGGGAAAATCCGTTATCCTGATGCGTGCGGTCCGAAAGCAGAACTTTAGAAGAGAAATATTTTATAGAATAATAAATTAAATATTTATTTTCCTTCGGGCATAGGTGTGCGCAGCACGCACAGCACACATAGAGAATACGCCACTGAATGCTGCATTGGACAGGGCAATAGTTAACTTAATCTGATCCGCCGCCTTTTATGAAGAATTAAGCAATTATTAATTTCAGCTCGTTCAAGCCCCCACCTTGATTTATTCAGGGGAATTCTTATTATTCTGGTATAGCTCTGTTTAGAGTGTATTTAATAAATTGACTGAGACAAACAAGCAGTACATTCAAAATGATTAAATCGACGTTAAATTTGTATATTTAAAAAAATAACAGATTTAATAATCAACTAAGTTTTAACAGTTTTAAAAAATTGAATAGTCTTTAACAGAAAATACTCATAATCGTGTGATGGTATGGTGTTTTATGTAAGAAGTCACTTGGCAGCTTTTAGGTTTGTCTTGACTGCAAATGGTAGTTTCTTCTCCTGCTGGGTTTTTGGGTTCTGTGCATACAGGTCACTGGAGGTCTTGCGTCTCTGGTCAAAATTAAAGGCGCAGCACGTTCCAAGTAAGATCAGGGAGTAACTGCAAAGCTGGTCCCGCGTCTCTAAGACCCTCTGATGACGGTGTCTAGCTCGACGTCAGTCCAATTCTACCCTCACTTTGTTTTAGAGATTAGTACCCTCAGCTGGTACCACCAGCTAGTATGGTAAAAGAAGAGAAACGCATACCCTCTGAGTATTGAGTTTCCCGACACATACTTATGTGTCCCCATCTTCCTATTCCCTCATCCCATCTACCTCAGAATTTACGCTCGATAAGAATTGAACTTGATCCCTCGAGAGAAAACTTTCTTTACATTTAAATTGAATATCTTTATATTTACTTTACATTCAAATGAAAAGGTTAATAGTATAGATAGAGTATGTTTACATTTACATCTACACTGATTGAAAAGTATTCACAATAAAAATAGAATATATTTTCATATACATCTCATCATCATCATCAGTTGCCATCTCCACAACGAAGGTGTGCTGTAATGGATCTCCAACGTCTTCTGTCTCTTGTCTTGGTGGTGCACTCTGATAGACTCTTTCCTGTCCATCTCTTGATGTTATCTTCCCACTTATAGCGCTGTCTTCCCCTTGCACGTTTGCCTTCAACTCTCCCTTCTGTTATGGTCTTCTGCAAGGTGTTATGCCTTTTTATGTGGCCAAAGTATTTTTAGCTGCCGAACTTTGACCTCCCTCATTAGTTCTCTTTTCATACCTAGATTTTCTAGGACCTCCTTATTTGTTTTCATCTCTTTCCATGAGATACGCCCCATTCTTCTATATATCCACATTTCAAGAGCCTCAATTCTTTCTTCCAAATGCTAATTCACCATACAGAAATGCAGAATATATATAACACTTTATGATTCTCACTTTTAATTTGTGAGATAACTGTTTGGATGTCAGTATATGTTTCATGTTGTTGAATGTAGCTTTGGCCATTCCTATTCTCTTCTTGATTTCTGTTTCACATCTGCCATCTTCTGTTATTATATGACCAAGATATACGTAGCTCTACACTAGTTGAAAAACTTGAAAACTTTCCTTAATTTTAAAGTGAATATGTTTACATAGACATTTACACTAGTTTGAAAATGTAAATATTATAATTAGAATGTACATCATTTCTTTCATCTTTCTCTCGCGGCTCCATATGGAACTTGGGACTACCTATGCTTTTAGTTCTCTTTAAGAAACTAGCAATAAAGCAGTCATCAACCCTGCAGTGGTGGTTCATGAAATCATCATTTTATATACTGAGGTTGCCAGCCTCAAATGACTTGGACATCCACTAGCAATTTTCACATATTAATATGCACATGGCAATATATACATATTAGTTCACATGTTAGTAAATGACAAATATAGAATGTAAAATGTACACTTACGCCAATCTTGTTTGCTCCGAGGAATAAAGGCACTGGAATAGGCCTCTTACACGTTTCTGGGGTGTTGTTATGTTAACAATAAATTCCCACTATGACTCCGTGTTTTCAGTTTCCTCAGATCCCGGTTGTCCTTGTTAATTGGTAGAGTTTATTCTGGGCTCTGAAGTCCTCAAAATTTCTCAAACAAAGTCCAGTCTGATATATGGAATTGATTCTAGTCCTAACTCAGGCAGTCTGGTGTTCGTCTTGGCAAGCGATTCTCACAGTAAACTATATTTGAAAAAAGCCAGGTTATATTGCCTGTCTTCCCCCGCATTTGTTTGTTACGATGTTAAGCAAAGCGCCAATCGTTTCAAACATGCGTATTTGTGGGTTAATTTCAAAATTATTTCCGCCTGAAATTCTGTGCGTGACGCAAAAGGTCATCTCTATCATATATGGACGTGAAATCTCCGAATATTCTCGTCAGTGATTACTAATAACTTTCCGTCTTCTCCAGGTGTATGTCTGTAATATTTCTGCAGACAGAGATATGTCGTAGTCAACTACTTTCTCGTGCATGTCGTAGACAACAAACTTTCTCAGACATGTCGTAGTCAACTACTTTCTCAGACATGTCGTAGACAACTATTTTCTCAGACATGTCGTAGACAACTACTTTCTCAGGTACGTCGTAGACAATTGTTTCCTCACGCATGTCGTACTGTTTCTTCTTTCTTTCCTCTTTTGCGCTCCTCCATGCTTCGAAAGGTCCAAAATGGTTGGCTTCGACATGAATGGAAAACCTCCATAGAAACATCGAATCTTCAAGAACTGATATGGATCTACTGTCATGCCGGGGTACGTGGCAATGAAAGAGCTGACAGACTAGCTTCAAGAGCACCCATAAAAGGTGCATTTGGCAATAGATAAGGAAGAAATATTGAGGGCAATTCATGTTCGTCTATTAGAGAATGTCACTGCAATCGATGAATCATCAAGGCTAAGATTGCTGGAATTTGGCATCAAACGTAAGACCAGCAGGGATGGACGTATGAGAGGACGCATCCGCCGTGTATACAACCAGTGCACAACAGGAACAATTATCATTCATATCATTCGACATTTGCTGAGGGAGACTGAGCATCTATGGGTTTGCCCGGGGTGCAATGACGTCGATTCTGATTAACATTAACATTGCGCTCCTTACGGAGAATGGGGCCAGCACTACAGCTGGTTTCCTTTCATGAAGCCTGTACCAAACATTCACATGCTCTGTCAGCTGTGGTTTGTTGTAGCAATTTGTTTAACATGATGAGGTTGACTGAGGCACAGTAGTCATATTCTTTCTTTTCATACCCCTGAGATTTACACAGTGCATGTCGTACTTCCTTTAAGGCGATCTTTGTCCTCTCAAGGCTGTGTGTGGTCCCGGTCGCCGGGTCCTCCCAGCGCAGTAGAGGCAGTGAGTGGGAACTGTGCCTGTGCCAGACTGCCCTTTTTCGAGGACCTTCGGTCCCGAATGGATTATGGCTGGACGGGCGTCTGGGAGGCATGGCGAAATGGTTTTATAGCGCCAGGAGTAGAGTACACATGAGGGCAAGTTCGGGGCACAGCGGATTGATCTACCGCTTGCTTGTCACATTGATCACAGAAACAACAATTAAAAGTCGGTTGTACCAATATACGCCTTTAGGTGTGACGGAACAACGGACGATTTCTTGTTGCCCTAATGACGCCGCAAGGTGTTATGGCCGAAGACTGCTTAGTCGGTCGGCGGTCAAAGGAATAATAAATAAAATAATAATGTCGTACTAGGCGACTAATATGAGGTTGTGTATGCGGCTGGTGTCCTCATCATGTAAAGCTAATTGCTACAGAAACCACTGGAAATTACATTAATGCTTTTGTGCAGGCTTCCTACAGGAGGTCCAGCTGTAGCTTTATGCTCCATCGGGCTCCAAACGAGAAATAATGATGATCATAATGAATGTTTACCACGACAATTGCAAGGTGAATGAGAAGTCTGGTGTTGGTGAAACTCAGCTAAGAATAATAAAATGGAAACGCGGTCAATATAGAAATGTAGAGAGGTAGATGACAGATAGTCTGGAAAATGATAAAGAAGACATTTATTGTGATAAGCACTTTACACAGGAAAGATCTCTGTTGGAGTGTTGCTTAACACGTTGGCTTTACCACGACCTTATACATATTTGGAATAAAGAGACCATTAGTAAAATCAGGTCATACGACTTTCTGTATGACAGAAATAACAGTGCGTGTACCTGATTCAGAAGCACTATTATAAGTGTCTGCTGCTATCGAGTTACCAGGGACGATGTGTTTGTTTGTGTGTGTCATCGTTCATCTGTAAATAATAACTGACTTTTCTTTCTTCTTTTGGAGTATTCTTTTAGGTTCGATTCAGCGTTATCTCTTTATCCCATCTCATTCCTTGTTTCCATCTTGACTCTCTTGCGACAGGGGTCAATGATAACAGTTACAGAACTATTCGTACAAAATAGTAGTAGAAGCCGGATAGAAGGTTCAATGATGAGGCTATGGCTACATCACTAGACAATCTTTATTCTGGAAACCCAAATTTAGAAGAAATAGAGGAAAACGACACACTTTATAAAGAAAAAATATGAGGCTTAAATCAAAAGGAGAAAGTTGACAAGGAAAGAATTAGTGCGGAGACTCAGTTAAGGACAGCACTTACAGCTCTTGTGCAATCCTATTCTCTATAAGAGAAGTGAAAATTAAAGTCAGAAAAAGCTATAATTATTTTTCGGACCACTAAATTCATTGCCCCACATATTTCCCGGGGTTTCGAGACAAGGAAAGAATTGGACTAATTCACTCTCAGGCATGTCGTACAAGACGACTAATATAAGTTTACGCAAGGGTATAGCACAACCTCACCTTGTGAAACACTGCCATGGAAACCAGCGCTGCCAGAGCATGTGAGTGCTTGGTGCAGGCTTCCTGTAAGGGAACAAGCCACCGTGGTGCATTCACGAACGTGAAGAAAAATGGTAACGAGGACACGAAATTCATTGCGTTGTTATTATTGATTTATTTGTTTATTTATTGATGTATTATCCGCCTTGTTCCTTCTCTTCTAAGCCAGTTACCTTTACCTTGGTCCCACTATTCTATATAAGGTACCTTGGTCCCACTCTTCTATATAAGGTACCTTGGTCCCACTCTTCTATATAAGGTACCTTATTCATTTACTTACACACCATTTATCTATTCTTTCATTAATACTATCATTGCTTTCTTTATTCCTTTCGATATCAGTTTTTACCAACTGCTTCTTCATTCCATTCTAATATAACTTATGAGCGTCCGATCGGCTAAGCGGTTAGAGAGCTTTCCTCTCGCTGCAAAGTTACTGGGTTCCGGATCGAAACCTGTTAGGGTCGTGCTCCTGTCTTCCCAGTTGTAAATGGTACCTGACTCTGCTCTTGAGTTAGGGAAGGAAAAAGACGACGAGAAGCGGAAGTGGTCACCTCACCTCATAAAAAGGTGCGCATAGTAGGGTAAAGTCTCTAACACTTCACGCCCCTGATGCAATATTTACTTAGGGACTACTATCACCTTTTTTAATATAACTATTAGGTTTTTGTGAGTTTTTTTAGTTCTTAATTTTAATGGAATGTCACGTGATACATATTTTCTCAGAAAACCACTTTAGTTATGTGTATGTATCCAGAACTATCGAGAAACATTATTCTGCAGTGCTTAATTATTTTAATAGTTTCTTACATGAAGACTTCATTAGTACATTTAATGTTGTCATTGTCAGTAGTTTTTATCGTGTTATTAACACAATTCCGCGAGTTATTCAGCAACAGCATCTTTTTTAGTTATTTAAATTTTCGCAATGTTCCTGTTTTCTCTAGTATGTCTTTTGACATTTCATCCACTTCACAAGAAGCATAACAACTGAGATCTCCCGCCCCTGTCGCATGAAAATATAATTAATAGTAGGTAAGCTTGACAGCTGTATAGGCGTGATGGACAATAGTGCACACGGACGTGTGATAGTGGTGCGCAAGAGAGATAGGCAGAAGGCACAGGCTGAGTCAGTGAGTTCTTCACTAAGAAAACCACACACACAGCTCTTCTTGTTTTCTCTGGCGACAATATTACTCTTTTGCACACACTGTGTCAGTCACAAATAGTAGGGTAAAGAAGTAAAGTTAGATTGAGGATTTGGTAGTCTGAACTGAACGAACAATCCTATCGAGGTTAACTCAATTTTATTCAATTTAGAAATGTAAATAAATCAATAAGGATTTTACAGCACATAATAATAAAGATTATCACGAGAAAACAAACTCACAACAATTTGATGATTTTAAAGAAGAGAAAAAAATTATTACACAAATAGTGAAAACAAGGATTATGAATGAATTGTGTTAGTAAAGTTCCCGGCAGGCCTGATAAGCTTTTGCTGGAAAATATGTGAAATACTGTTTGTGTGTAAATGAATGTTTGTTCCTTTGTGCCTTTGGTGTGAATGTTGGAAACAACTTATATCCTGGTGTTCTCATGGAAAAATATCACGTAATCCAATACTTTGAAATTAACTTCACTGTTCGAATAAGGTATCCACAATGGGCACAGAATCTGAACCCGATTTTATAAATCCAAGATTGGGGTAACGACTTCACTGTTCGAATAAGGTATCCACAAAGGGCACAGAATCTGAACACGATTTTATAAATCCAAGAAAGGTGTAACGTATCCACAGTTGATGCGATATCCACAGATAACGAATTTGCTTCCAAGGTGGGATGGAGGGTTAAAATGGGTGGAGTATGGTAGGGTGAGGTTTGGTGTTGAGAATGTTTGAAATACTTGAAATAATTGAAGTAATTGAAATAACTGAAATAATTGAAGTAATTGAAATAACTGAAATAATTGAAGGGAATTATTGTGACTGGTGGATGAGGACTATATGGCCACTGGCCAAAGGTAACCTCTTTTCAGCAATACGAGACAAGACTTGCACTGCATAATCTGTTAGACAAAACAAAAATACATGTGTAACTACTCTTCTGCTGCAACATGCAGATTACAACAGAAACAATTTAAGCAGTGTCCAGCGTCGGCATGTTGATATCCATGCATGCGTCTCGTTCCTAAAATAGGTCAGTCCATTCTTAAACATTCCTGTCTGCTGTGAATGAATTAGCTGGCCAGTCCAGGTACATACACCATAACAAGACTGTTGCTTCCTCCCCTGTCAGACAAAGTTAAATGAGGGTCCGCTAGAGAATCCTCCTGTGCTTTCCGCCGTTCATTCTTTCCCGCGTTCATAATAATATGCTCATACATTAATGTTACAAACATTGAAAAGTAAAATGATCATTGAAATTATGAATGATACAAACATTGTAACGTAACATCGCTTTAAAATACAAGCAGTGAAAATAAATGAATTTTCGTAAGCATTTATGATACATACATGATAAAGGAAACCCGTTTATATAATACACTTAGACTTTCACCATGATAGTAATATATTTCATTAGACTTTCACCATGATAATAATATATTTCATTAGACTTCCACCATGATAGTAATATATTTCATATCTATATATTTGAGCTAATTTCCTATATACTGGAAAAGCGAATACATACCCGCTCCGGAATTTTTATATTCTGTAAGTTAAACTAGAGGGCACTTGGTTTGTTTAACTCAAGTCTCCCTATGCACAGTTTTACTTTACAAGACTAAGAAATGCGACTATCTCTTCCCGTATGCTTATCACCAAGTGAAGTCTAAAAACTAGTTTCTTAAAGAAAGAAAGAATTATTTTCGATTTACCCGCTACATTTTAAACGTTCCCACGATAGCCAAAAGTATTGCCGCAAATTAGTTTGCATATTGAATGTCACTTGTACGTGCTGTGGTTTCCGAGCTCAAAGTATTAACAATGAGGAAGAAGACAGGCCATAAATTTCTAGACAGCCGAGTCTGGAAATTCCTAACGAACGTGAACGGGTTGACCGAAGCTTCACCTGGGTTAAGGTGGGGAAAAGGCAAGTGCGTGAGAAACATTTTTTTCGGAAACTTAGGATAGACAGAAAATAAAGCAATATACAGGAAGGACAGAAAATTTCAAATAGGCAAATTATCTTCACTCTGCGACAGATACCCCGAACTTAAGTTAGTTGCCCAACTAAATCAGAGAGAGATGATAATTTGGCTAGTGTGTATTATTCCCGGTGTCGTCCATTAGTTCCTTCTCTGTACTTCTTCCGAGGTTTCCTCAGATTGTTTCTTATCTGCTGGCGTTAGAAGATTATTTTCTCCACCACTAGCGAGTTCCTCTACTGAATGTCTGCTTAAAAAATCTGCTCCTACATTTTCAGGACCTATGATGTACTCGACCCTAAAGGAATAGACACTTAGCAAAATAGCCCAGCGCATTACTTTTGCATTTTGGCTTTTACAAGCTGCTAGAAACGTGAGGGGTGCGTGATCCGTTTGCACTACGAATGAGACTCCATAAAGAAATTCGTGGTGCCTTTTTACTCCCACCACTAGAGCCAAGCATTCTTTTTCAATGGTTGAATGGTTGCGATCTGCAGCGTTCAATTTTCGGCTAGCATAGGCCACGGGAAAAAGCATTTCCGGGTAGTTTTCATCAGCTTGAAGCAACGTTGATCCTATTCCAAGATTACTGGCATCTACTCTTAGCACAAAGGTCTTTGTGAGGTCAGGGGGGCGTAATATGGGCTTCGTCGTCAGCTTTTCTTTGAGTGTGGTGTAGGCGCTCTCACATTGAGCCGTCCATGTTACCTTTTCAGGTTGACCTTTCTTTGTGAGGTCAGTCAACGGTGCAGTCAAACTATTAAAGTTCTCAATGAACCGTTGATAATAACCACAGAGCGACAAAAACGACCTAGTGTCCTTTTTCGTTATGGGTCGCTTTGCCTTTCGGATTTTTTCAACGTTTTTCTCTACTGGCCACAAGCAACCATGAGTGATCGTATGTCCTAAAAATTCAAGTTCTCTGAATCCAATCAGACACTTGCTTGGGCGTGCTGTTAAACCAGTTTCCTTGAGCCGCCTGAGGAGCAGGGCTAACGCTTCTTCATGTTCTTCAAATGTAGCCGTTGCGATGAGAATATCATCCATAAAATTATGAATGGTATTGCTTTGTAAAGGGTGTAATAGTTTTCTCATCATCCGGGTAAAAGCTCCAGGTGCGTTATGTAATCCAAAAGGCATTACATTGAACGTGTAATGTCCGTCACTGGTACTAAAGGCGAGCAATGGTCTAATCTCTTCTTTTACCGGAATTTGGTAATAGCCTTTACTAAGGTCTATTTTAGAGAAAATGGTTGCTCTACTCAGCTTTGTAAAGAGTTCATTAGGGCTCGGTAATGGTTCTGGTTGGAACTCTGTTACAGTGTTGAGTAACCTATAATCGATGCATAACCGAGTTTCCCCGTTGGGTTTCTGTAGAAGCACTACACTTGAACTGTAAGGGGATGTCGATTCAGAGATTATGTTATCTTGCAGTAGCTTGTCAATCTCTTCTCGTAAAGCGTTGGCTTTAGCGTATGGGACTGGGTAAATCTTAGTCCTGACAGGCTTAGGATCTAATACTTTTATATCAAACTCCAAGAGGTTGGTTAGTCCCGGTTTATCGGTGAGCACTTCTGAATATTCGGCTAACAGTTGTTTGACATCATGCTGTTGCAATTCAGTTAATGTTTCACAGAGCTTCACATCCGTGTGTGATTCTTCCTGTTTTAGCGGGTATTCAGCATATTCGTGGGGGTCATTATCCGCTTCCATTGCAACCGCTAAGGTCAGGAGATGTGCTTGAGGAGCAGCGAGGCGTTCCATGTACTTTTTAAGTAAGTTAACATGATAAATCTTTTCCTTCCCTCGTATGGAGATTTTGTAGTTTGTTCGAGAGATTTTCTCGAGTACTTCAAATGGTCCCTGCCATCCTATCTGAAGTTTGTTATTCCCTGTTGGGAGTAACAGCAGTACTTTCTCTCCAGGTTGTAGTACTCTTTCCTTCGCAGTCTTATTGTATCGTTTTGCATGCTTGGCACGAGCTTGTCGGAGGTTAGTGTTGGCTAATTCCCAACCTATCTTTAACCTTTCCTTCAGTTCTTGCACATATTTTGATGCAGATACAATAGATTCGTCTGCTTTCTGGTCGGTTAAAGACCTAAGCAATGCTTCCAGGGGTCCCTTTATTGGCCGTCCAAATAATAATGTTGCAGGAGGTAGACCAGTGGAGGCATGCGGCACTTCCCTATAGGCAAATAAGGCAGCCGGCAAGAATAAGTCCCAGTTTTCGGGTCTTTCTTGGGCTAATTTTCGCAGCATGGTGATGAGGGTCCCGTTATATCTCTCTACCTGTCAGTTTGCTTGTGGATTATAGGGCGAGGTGTGGATATGCTGAGTACGGAAGATCTTAAAGACTTCTTCCATCAGATGTCCTCTAAACTGCGATCCATTATCAGTGAGTATTTGCTGTGGAAATCCGAGCCTTGTGAAAATACTCACGAGCGCTTCTGCGACATGCACAGAATCAGAAGAAGGGAGCGCCACTGCTTCTGACCACATAGTACAGGTGTCGACTAGAGTCAAAATACAACAATTTCTCCGCTTTGTTCTTAAGAGTGGGCCTACTATATCAACAGCTACTCTTCCGAAAGGCGTACCGACAATAGGCATTTCTTCCAATGGAGCAGGGGGTGTCCAGTGCCTTGGTGCCACCCTTTGGCACTGCGCACAGGATTTCACAAATCGGATGATGTCCCCGTTCATCCCAGGCCAGTAATAGTGCGCTGCTATTCTTTGCATGGTAGCATTTTGTCCCATGTGGCCGCTAAAAGGAAGAGCGTGTCCCATCTCTAAAATTTGTGACCTATAAGTAGTTGGAACAACCAACTGGCTATGTTCTTGTCCAGTGTTGCCCGACCTACGGTATAGTAATCCCGATTTTGAATAAAAGTTTCCCTTTTTCAGCGGGTTACTGGCAAGTGGCAGTTTCTTAAAACATGGTCCCAGTGTTTGATCCTTGTGTTGAGCATCCTTCAATTCCCGTGGTAGCAGGTTTGTCACTGGTCCTGGTTCCTGTTCTGTCCTCGCCTGACCTCTTGTAGTTACTGCTGCAGCTATCAGAGGTTTTCTTGGTTCCCCCAAGAACACATAGCGACATCCAAGAATTACGTCATAGATTGGATTCTCCATAATGGCAGCTCGAATCCATCCTTTAACAAATTTTGAATCAATATAAACTTTTGCTATTTTCAATGTCATAGGAGTGTCTCCTTTTACGGCTCCACACAGATCTACTGTCTCCGAGGTTATCTGCTTAGGTGTGACCAAATGTGAAGCGATTATACAGTCAAACTGTAATCCTGTGTCATAAAGACAGCGCACAAATTTCCCGTTTGCGATAATCTGATCCGTTACAGAATTCCGTTCTGGTTTACCACATTTTGTTCTGTCTTGACGCTGTTCTGGTGCGTCTCCTTGTAAACACTCCGCCAAGTGCGGGCTGGGCCGATTTCTACATTCTTTTGTATTGTGCGAGGTCTGCTTACAATGATGACAATATTTCCTCTCCCTCCTCATGAAGTAAGGGGGGGTTTTCCTGTGCATTTTTCTTGTTTGAGTTAGTTGACCGGTCTCTGCGTGTATCTTGCGTTGGAGCGTTTACCTGTGATCGCTGATTTTGGGTGGGCTGGGTGATTGGTTTAGGTTGAAGTTCAGCAGGTTTCCGTTTGAAGGTTTGAGTCTCTGCTATAGCATTTTGAAACCTTTCTGCTAACGTAAGGATTGTTTCGAGTCGGTCTGCCCCGTGCTCCACTAGGAACTTTCTCATCTCTGGTGACATTGTTTCCTTAATTTGCTCTACCAGGAAGAGTTCATGTAATCCTTCGTAAGTCTTAGGAAATTTTCCCAAATCGCGCCACTTTTCGAGATATGATTCAATCCTAGCAGCAAATTGGCCAAATGTTTCTCCTCCTTCTTTGTGAGATCGGCGAAAACGCTTTCGGTAATTGTCGGCTGTAAGCTGAAAACGCCATAACAGTGCTTGCTTGAGAGCGTCATAATCGTTCTGTTCTGCCGGGGTTAATTTTGTAAAAACTTCGTAAGCCGTTCCTCTTAATCCTTGAGAAAGTTTAAGATTCCACATGCTTTTGGGCAGGCCATACGATGAAGCAGTTCGCTCATATCTATCTAAGAACAGATCTATTTGTTCATTTCGCTCGCAAAATTTTTCCATTGGGAAAGTCATTGCAGGTGAGTTGAGTGCTAGACCAGCAGAGGCGTTGTCAGGTGATGAAGCGTTAGTGGGAGAAGTGGGACGATTTTGAACATCTAGTTCTTTGAGCCGGAACTCATGAGCCCGTATCCTTTCGTTTTCTTCTCTTTGTTTTTCTATTTCGGCCTCTATGAATGCATTACCTTCTTCTTCACTCATTCCAACCTCTTTAGTGTATTTTAAAAGACCCATCCTTAGTTTTAGTAAGTCAGTCATTTTCTATATTTCTGTGCAGGTTGTTACACTTTCTTAGTATGTTACACTAGTTTCTGGGTATTACTAATATTTCTATGAAGTATTGTATTACAACAAACCAATACAACTAACTGATAATATTTTTTGCTAAGCCCCAGGGAGTATTATTAATTCTATGAAGTAATGTAACTCATTAATGGAAGTTTAATATAATTGGATTTTTGACAATTCCTTATTTCTGCTGAATTAAGGTCTCATCACTTGAGTAATACTCAAGTATAAACAATTCCCTTCAATATCTCACACACATACACACTCTACTGTCTGTTAAATGTACCACTTAATTACCTTAGTTAACTATTTAACGTAATTAAATAACCCTGAATTAAATTAGTGACAGCAACGTTCTGTTACTTTAAAATTATAATTGTTCTGTTCAGATACTACCAGAAGTGTCGTTGTCTAGGGCGTTATAAAATTATAGTCCACAGTATAGACTAATAGTTCAAGATTCCTTACAGTTTCTGCAGAACAATTTAAAGACAAGATTCCCTGTAGTCACTGTGAAATAAGAATCAAGAAAATCAAATCCAAGGACGAGATTCCCAATAACACTGACTAACAAAAAAAAACTTTTTTTTTCTTTCTCTAACATTTCTATGTTTTTCTGGTCAATTTTAATGCGCTGTTTTTAAATCTGCAAACCGTTTTTCTCTATCAGGTCGGGATTTCTAGAAATACGCAATTGAAGTTTTTTAACAACGCATACAGTATTACAACATCATTCGTACAAGAAGTATAACAGTTATGTAGGCTTGAATTTCTTTGCAGTCGACTTTCGTCGGTGAATGGCATGTGGTACATCGCGATAAAGCATCCAACAATAATCGGCAAGCATGGTCACACTCCACCGTCCTTGATAACGTGACTCCATTACGGCGATATCTTGATGGAATCATTCTCCATGTTCATCGCTGACTTCGCCAAGGTTGTCAGGGAAAAAGTTAAGATGCGAATCGAGCAAATGGATTTTGAGGGACATGTTACAGCCCATAATTATGTATGTATCTATGCACTGCTTAACAATATGCAACATAGTCGACAGATTTGTGATTTTCCAGAAAGTTATCGACGATCGATTTGAATGCCATCCATGCGCGAAGTTCACTACCATGTAACAAGTTCTCGAATTGTTTGTCTGCAATAACTTTCCTAATCTGAGGTCCTACAAAGATACCTTCCTTTATCTTTGCATCGCTAACTTGCGGAAACTTTTCTCGAAGATAAGTGAAAGCTTTGCTCGTTTTATCTAACGCTTTTACAAAATTCTTAATGAGCCCCAACTTTATATGTAACAGTGGTAAAATGAAGGTGTCTTTGTTAACTAATGGCTCGCGTATTACATTTTTATGCCCGAGCTGCATACGATCCCGGATAGGCCACACCTTTCTTGCATAATGTTCCTGTCTGTTGCGGCTATCCCATTCACATCGGAAGCAACAAAATTTAGTATACCCAGTCTGTATGCCCGTGAGAATTGCAATGACCTTTAGGTCTCCACAAATCCGCCATTGGTAGTCATTGCACTTTATTTTTTCCAAACGTTTAGTCATATTGTCATACGTTTCTTTCATATGAACAGAGTAGGCGACTGGAATTGATGAAAAAAAATTTCTGTTATGCAATAACACGGCTTTTAGACTAGTCTTGGAAGAATCGATGAAAAATCGCCATTCGTTGACTATGTGCTCATGACCGTTTACATCTTTGCAATAGCAAATGTCATCATCCATCTCAAAGTGTTGAACAAGTTCTCTGTGTCTATGACGAAATTTAAATATCGGAGTATTGGGCGCTAAAAGATTCCATTCTTTGAGTCGCGAACCGACTAATTCCGCTTGTCCTTTGGTAAGAGCGAGATCACGCATTAGATCTGAAAGTTCTGAATGGTTAATTAAGTAAACACCATCATTCACCGGTATGTAATCTGAGTCAGAATTAGTTTCTAAAGCAGGTAAACTATCACTTTCTGATGGTTCATTTACGTCCAACGGATATTGTTCTGGTGGTACTTGGATCGGACACGGGATTGGATCATGAGGCACTGGTTTCGAAACCGATTCAATATTTGGATAAACCACAGACTTTCTAGTTTTAAAAGTGAAACCATGGATATTTGTCAAGCAGAAGTAACAATCAGTAGTGTGATTTGTATGTTCACGCCATATTACTGGCACTCCAAAAGGCATCGACTTATGCTTCTGCGATTTTCGTAACCAACCTGCCAATGTATCGAACAAACTGCATTTGGCTTCCAAGATTTATTTGCATCATCAACTTTCGAATCGAAATAAAGTTCATATGCTTTCTTTAGTAATGGTGTAAAGTTTTTCTGGTCAACACGATCGGTAAAATATCCGCACACGTAACAGAACAGATCAGCCGAATTTCTACAGCTTCTAGAAGCCATATTTTGCTCAGAATTATTTCAAAATACAGTAACTATTTGAAAAATCGCGTAACATATGTCATGCATCTTTTAGCAGTATAAAAAGTAGAATTATGTTGCTTTTTATTAATTTTTAATAAGTTATATAGTAAAAATGAAACGGAGCAAATAACGGTTTCCCAAAAATATATTTATTCACAAATATCTTAAGAACCCGACGTGATAGAGATAAACGGATTTCAGATTTGAAATCAGCGCAAGAAACTGACCTAACAACACTTATTCTTATATAAGAAAGAAAAATGTTGTTTGTCAGTGTAATTGTCGCATGAAAATATAATTAATAGTAGGTAAGCTTGACAGCTGTATAGGCGTGATGGACAATAGTGCACACGGACGTGTGATAGTGGTGCGCAAGAGAGATAGGCAGAAGGCACAGGCTGAGTCAGTGAGTTCTTCACTAAGAAAACCACACACACAGCTCTTCTTGTTTTCTCTGGCGACAATATTACTCTTTTGCACACACTGTGTCAATCACAAATAGTAGGGTAAAGAAGTAAAGTTAGATTGAGGATTTGGTAGTCTGAACTGAACGAACAATCCTATCGAGGTTAACTCAATTTTATTCAATTTAGAAATGTAAATAAATCAATAAGGATTTTACAGCACATAATAATAAAGATTATCACGAGAAAACAAACTCACAACAATTTGATGATTTTAAAGAAGAGAAAAAAATTATTACACAAATAGTGAAAACAAGGATTATGAATGAATTGTGTTAGTAAAGTTCCCGGCAGGCCTGATAAGCTTTTGCTGGAAAATATGTGAAATACTGTTTGTGTGAAAATGAATGTTTGTTCCTTTGTGCCTTTGGTGTGAATGTTGGAAACAACTTATATCCTGGTGTTCTCATGGAAAAATATCACGTAATCCAATACTTTGAAATTAACTTCACTGTTCGAATAAGGTATCCACAATGGGCACAGAATCTGAACCCGATTTTATAAATCCAAGATTGGGGTAACGACTTCACTGTTCGAATAAGGTATCCACAAAGGGCACAGATTCTGAACACGATTTTATAAATCCAAGAAAGGTGTAACGTATCCACAGTTGATGCGATATCCACAGATAACGAATTTGCTTCCAAGGTGGGATGGAGGGTTAAAATGGATGGAGTATGGTAGGGTGAGGTTTGGTGTTGAGAATGTTTGAAATACTTGAAATAATTGAAGTAATTGAAATAACTGAAATAATTGAAGTAATTGAAATAACTGAAATAATTGAAGGGAATTATTGTGACTGGTGGATGAGGACTATATGGCCACTGGCCAAAGGTAACCTCTTTTCAGCAATACGAGACAAGACTTGCACTGCATAATCTGTTAGACAAAACAAAAATACATGTGTAACTACTCTTCTGCTGCAACATGCAGATTACAACAGAAACAATTTAAGCAGTGTCCAGCGTCGGCATGTTGATATCCATGCATGCGTCTCGTTCCTAAAATAGGTCAGTCCATTCTTAAACATTCCTGTCTGCTGTGAATGAATTAGCTGGCCAGTCCAGGTACATACACCATAACAAGACTGTTGCTTCCTCCCCTGTCAGACAAAGTTAAATGAGGGTCCGCTAGAGAATCCTCCTGTGCTTTCCGCCGTTCATTCTTTCCCGCGTTCATAATAATATGCTCATACATTAATGTTACAAACATTGAAAAGTAAAATGATCATTGAAATTATGAATGATACAAACATTGTAACGTAACATCGCTTTAAAATACAAGCAGTGAAAATAAATGAATTTTCGTAAGCATTTATGATACATACATGATAAAGGAAACCCGTTTATATAATACACTTAGACTTTCACCATGATAGTAATATATTTCATTAGACTTTCACCATGATAATAATATATTTCA
This sequence comes from Oreohelix idahoensis, assembly GCA_024509875.1. NCBI lineage: Eukaryota > Metazoa > Mollusca > Gastropoda > Stylommatophora > Oreohelicidae > Oreohelix > Oreohelix idahoensis. The sequence continues at coordinate 128,658 of JAMPIV010016195.1, read as the reverse complement.
TTAGACTTCCACCATGATAGTAATATATTTCATATCTATATATTTGAGCTAATTTCCTATATACTGGAAAAGCGAATACATACCCGCTCCGGAATTTTTATATTCTGTAAGTTAAACTAGAGGGCACTTGGTTTGTTTAACTCAAGTCTCCCTATGCACAGTTTTACTTTACAAGACTAAGAAATGCGACTATCTCTTCCCGTATGCTTATCACCAAGTGAAGTCTAAAAACTAGTTTCTTAAAGAAAGAAAGAATTATTTTCGATTTACCCGCTACATTTTAAACGTTCCCACGATAGCCAAAAGTATTGCCGCAAATTAGTTTGCATATTGAATGTCACTTGTACGTGCTGTGGTTTCCGAGCTCAAAGTATTAACAATGAGGAAGAAGACAGGCCATACATTTCTAGACAGCCGAGTCTGGAAATTCCTAACGAACGTGAACGGGTTGACCGAAGCTTAACCTGGGTTAAGGTGGGGAAAAGGCAAGTGCGTGAGAAACATTTTTTTCGGAAACTTAGGATAGACAGAAAATAAAGCAATATACAGGAAGGACAGAAAATTTCAAATAGGCAAATTATCTTCACTCTGCGACAGCTCCTTCTGTGAGGTAATGTATTTTCGCTCGTATTTCTGAGCCCCCTGCTGAAGGTGATTCAGCAATTATTAATTTTACAGCTCTTTATATGTAAGTATTTAAACAGCATGATTCATACGAGTGCAGACATACAATTCACTCAAGAGTGATTAATGCAACTATGGCTTTATAGTTACAGATAAACAGATTTAATAGTTACTTATGGGTTAACCATGTCAAATAAATAAAATTGCTTATAAAAATAAAACGATGATATTTATTATCATCGGATGATTTAAACTGTGGTGGAACTTATGACAAATTTTGAAATGTCCATTGGTTGCGCTGTTGTGCTACTTAGATTCCAGTGTGGGGTCGGCTTTAGCCTCTGTTGGCTCCCACAGGTGCCTTGGACTGTACTTCTCTTCAAAAGTCAAATATTGTGGCAGCAGCACGTCTCTTGCACAGGGCCGAGGTAACTGATTAGTTTTTCAAGCTAATCGTCTTGAAGACCTGTCTGACGTTAGTGTCTCGCGTCAATTGTCGCAACGTGTACCACGACTGAAAGGAGACACATGTTTCTGCTAAGTATTGGGTCCCTGACATAGTCATCAGGCAACCTCCGCTTCCATCCATCACTTCACCTTCCTCAGTGTCACGAAGTGTATTCGCCTTCTTTTCTCTCTGTCTATCTTTTCTCATACAAATACATTCCTTCTCTCTAAATTCTCTAGAATCTACCACGCGTAAATACACATCAGGAGATCTCCCATTTGCTGCGGGATATAAATTCCTTTGTTCTACGTTTGACTGGCAAAACCACTGTGACCTTTTACCGCTGTGAACTTTTACACCGCGCCCTGAATAATTACAGTTTAGCCAATGGATAAGCATCCGTATATTGACCTTTGACCTCAGCAACCAAACGGAAACCTGGAGGATTTTGGCGCTATTCTCAAAGCGCAGGCCTTTTCTCTCGCAAGCCGGCAGACTGACCGGGAACAAAATGGTTGCTCCTAAGAAATACAGAGGGGCCCGATCATTTAAACAGCAATGAATCTTGCCTGAGCGAGTAAGTGATCTATATTGTTATATGAATAACATGAATTAATCATGTTTATCTACAACATATCATGTCAGTATCTTTTGTTTTTCACAGTAACAGAAATAAATATCCTTGATTTTGTACAGGAGACAACAACATTATGTATACTGAAAGTTTCATGTATGAACTACCCTTGTCCTGTTTTATACTGAATAATTTCTACTAATTCTACTGTATGATTTCAGCCATGATTATTCTTGTCATATTTTAATCCTGAACTGATTTCTGCAAATATCCTTATTAATTATATTTTAATGTGTTAATGTGCATGTATCATATGTTATGATGGTATTAATAAGGTATATGAATGCCTATCACATAAACACAGAAGTATGTAATGAATGGGCAACAGCACTAGCCAATTTTATAAATGAATATGTTGACTGGCTTGTAATTCAGTGGTTCTCAAACCTTAGCAGCAATGACACCCGAACATGGTACAGCAGAATAGAAAACTATTACCCCGTGGTTCTTAAACCATTGTTGACAGTGACCCCAAATTGATTTTATTGCTCTATGGGCACAAGGTAGACCAGTGGTTATCAAACTTTTGATGACCACTGCCCCAAACTTCACAGTTGGTGAAGCTAACAGCCCATATGTTGAAAATCACTGCGGTAAACAAGCTGGAAGCCAGATATAGGTTTAGATCCACCTGTTTGCTTATAATATCAGTTATATATATATATATATATATATATATATTAATATATAATATATATATATATATATATATATATATATATATATATATATATATATATATATATATATATATATAATAGTACTTTGTTAGTTATGTTAACTATGAATGTTTGTTAGATTTCTGATGGACGATTAGCGCCCAGCAGATATGGGAAATGACTTCTCTGGCATGATTACTTATGGAGCTCCAATTGTTTGTCAATCCAGTCCTATCAGGTTGTCATACCAGAAGACAAAACCATAAGCAGTGTTCTCAAGGGCAGACTTAATCCATCCCAGCTGGTGATGCGCCCTGAGTCAAGACGGAGAAAGCAGCTTGCCATCCTCCTAAACCCTAAAAAGACCTTGCTGGACCTGGAGTGCTTTGACATATTGACTGCATAAATTCAGCATTTGAGATGAGTATCTGAACATGCCAGCAGAACCACTACAGAATATTCCTATTGTCCTATGATTACAAATTAATTCTGACATGGTTCAGAAACATTCATAGATTAGGGAACATATAGCTAGTTGTATATTTGAATATATTGTGAGATTCTATTTTCATTTTTGTAAACTTTACATAACCGAGTCTGTTGTTATTTTCTTTGTAATATTTAAATGGGTTGTATAGTTCTAGTAACATAAATCTACACCCTGGGGACTGAGCCATAATTAAATAACACTATTGGGTCAGGATATTTTTAATGTGGCTGGGCACCAAATCTCTTATCCATCTATATGTACTATACATATTCCTTTGTAGGATATCGGATAAAGAATTTATCGCCTAGAGAATATCCTGTTTAGTTTCACCAGAATTCTCGTAGAAAGTTTTTTTGAGTGGACTAATTCCCGAGGAAAGACTGTGCATTCAACCTGCAGTCTGGAAGATTTACCTCTAGAGATTATCTTTTATTCTTCCATCAAGTCTGTCATACTTACACTTTCTCCCCTCAAAACAAAAAACCATTTCGCTACACTCAGAAACGTTACCCTCCCTTAGCGTTTATTATACACACCCAGTGAGTGGGGTGAAATTGCTTTTGGACAGCGGAAATCGAGAAACGATATATATATATATATATATATATATATATATATATATATATATATATATATATAATATATATATATATATATATATATATATATATATATATATATATATATATATATATATGTGAAAGTTATTAAAGTTCTTGTGTAATAAATATGTACACCATGACATCATCATCCACTCCCTGCTCTCTATGGAGCCTGGAGCCACCTCTGCTGTTGGCGCCTTGTGAAAAAACCCACACGAAGCAGTCACCAGCTCATGCAGTGATGGTTTATGTGTCACGTTATTTGTAGTGATGACGTTACCAGCCTCATATGCCACTGTACATTCAAAAGCAATTTATACATGTCAAAATGCAAATACAAAATTATAAAATGTACATATTGCAGCTTACCCCGACTTTTGTAGGGTGAGCATTTGCGAATATTGTCGGGCAACTGATTTCAGATGCCGTTTCTTTCAGGTGTGTTAGGTGTATAACTGGGTGTACTTGAAGTAAAATTTAAGGAGCAAAGCGATGTCTCTAGGGTTACTCTCTTCTAATCTTAGAATTCACGTCCTGTCTTATGGCCTGTCGTGTATTTGGGTCCTAATATTCCGTGTTCCTGGCTGTCTATGATTTCTTTTTGAAGCTATATGAAGTCAGTGAAGTAGTCTTACATAGTCTAGTCCCTGACCATAAAACCCGTAGGAATGTTGAGATGGATGAGTTTTCTCTTCAGATCCTGTTAGGGCATGCCTAAAGGAAGGGTAAAATCTTGGGTAGACATCTGGCAACCCGGGCATAAGTTTTATAGGACGCCATTTTGTTTTTGGCATATACGTACAGTGGCTAGTTTTGAATTTCGTAATTTTCTGTTCTTGTCAGTATACCTATACCAAATCTGACATGCTTTTTTTTGGATTCCTTATAATTAGGGCTGCACCGGATATTCGATTAGTATACGATTCGGTGCCGAATGGTGCATTAAATTAACTATTCGTATTCGGCCGGGAGGACTAGAATGGAACCAGGCCAGGAGGAAGACAGCCGATAGAATAGTCTGGCGCTCTCTCTTCCAAACCTCTACACCTCACGGTAGAAGGGGAACGACTAAGTAAGTAAGTAAGTAAGTATTCGGCCGGGACCGAAGACGCAGCAAACGAGATGAATGCAGTCAGCGACTCATAGCTTGACTGCTTGCGTCAGGGTCAGCGAACCAGAGCTGACCAAGACCCTACTGCACCTCAAAGTGGTGGTCCTGGAAACAGGCTGCATCACTGCAGTCTGGCTGAGAGAGTAGGGATCGAAGGGGGAAGGCAAACCCGGTCCCAAAAAATGCTGTGCTGAAGTCGGATGTGTCGGCCGAATAGCGCAAATATCGCAGCTCCGCTGAAAATGGACACAACGCAACCAACGTCCTTTTCAGGACGAACGAGGAAGAAGAAAGAAGAAGTATTCGGCCGAATAGTACGCTGCCATCAAATACGAATAGTAAATTTAGGTCAACCCGCGGCGTGATAATTTTAGACCCAGAAAGTTGACTGACTTCTAAGTTTCAATTGGTCGCGCTGCTAACTCAATACACCACGCCTTGCGATGCATACTTTAGCGTGTTGCGGGTTGCATCAGCTGACTAGGCAGAGGGAACAAAGTCGTGGGCAATAGACAGTGCAGAGGCAACGAAAGTACATCAATCCATCGGCAAAATGATGGCACTAGACATTCAGCCATATTCTATCGTGCAAGATGTCGGTTTCATGTTTCTGGTTGGTTTGTTGGGGCTGAATAGACAACGCCAAGCAGGAAATATGTTGCTGCCATAATTATTCTTAACATGTACAGCTCTGTTAGGGTAATATCCAGCACAACGATATCTCGCCTTGCCTCAAACAAGCGTCCCAAGTGAACGTCTGTTCAGCAGTGCTGGCAACACGTTTACAGGTAACAGATGTTGTCTTTTGGCAGAGAATGTTGAGAGACTCGTTTTTTTTAACGCCAATACGTGTTTCATGCAGCAATTTAAAAAGTGATTAATGGCTATGTGCCGTATTTTTTGTAACGTTGTATAATTAATAAAAATGTCAGTAGATCTATTGAACACAACTTTTTATGCCCAATATTCACTCACTATTCGTACTCGTATTCGGCTGAATAGTTAAAGGCCTCTATTCGCATTCGGTCGAATAGTAATAACCACTATTCGGTACCATCATCAGTTGCCATCTCCACAACGGAGGTTGGCTGTAATGGATCTCCAACGTCTTCTGTCTCTTGTCTTGGTGGTACACTCTGATAGACTCTTTCCCGTCCATCTATTGATGTTATCTTCCCACTTATAGCGCTGTCTTCCCCTTGCACGTTTACCTTCAACTCTCCCTTCTGTTATGGTCTTCTGCAAGGTGTTATGCCTTTTTATGTGGCCAAAGTATTTTAGCTGCCGAACTTTGACCTCTCTCATTAGTTCTCTTTTCATACCTAGATTTTCTAGGACCTCCTTATTTGTTTTCATCTCTTTCCATGAGATACGCCCCATTCTTCTATATATCCACATTTCAAGAGCCTCAATTCTTTCTTCCAAATGCTTATTCATCGTCCATGTTTCTGCACCATACAGAAATGCAGAATATATATAACACTTTATGATTCTCAGTTTTAATTTATGAGATAACTGTTTGGATGTCAGTATATGTTTCATGTTGTTGAATGTAGCTTTGGCCATTCCTATTCTCTTCTTGATTTCTGTTTCACATCTGTCATCTTCTGTTATTATATGACCAAGATATACGTAGCTCTTGACTTGTTCCAGGATTTTCCCATTTACGCTTATCTTTAATGTGGGTTTATCGTCTGTTTTGCTAATTATCATAGTTTTAGTTTTCTCAATATTAATGTCGAGTCCATATTCATGACTTATACTGTTCACTTGCTTCACTAGTTCTTGTAACTCCTGTTCGCTTTCAGCTAACAACACGGTATCATCTGCATATCTAAGGTTGTTTATTGATCTTCCACTGATGTTCAGTCCTGGTATTTCCTGTATCTGTTTGAAAATTCGGTACAGCCCTACTTATAATATATCCTTTAAAATAAGACTATTTTGGCAGTAATAAAACAAGTTTATGAAAATCTAACCATTTGTATACTTTATCAAGAAGGACGAGGCAGTGGTAAATAAGTTGCAAGCTGTTGGAGGGTCAATAAACCAAAGTGCATTGACATGGTCTGGTATTAATGTTATCGTCTCAAAAGCTAATGTCCCGCTAAAACATGTCGGTTTTCTCCAATACTGCCTTACCCGGTGTCGTGAGAAATTCTAATCCACATATATAAATTAAAAAGTAAATGTAAAGCCTAACGATTTAATTCAATAAAAGGAAACAAGAATGGTAAAAGAACAGTGCGGTCACAATAGCCTACGCCTGTGTTATAGAACGTCATACTAGCTAAAAAGAAAACCCATTTTTATGCTCCGTCTGCATAATTGTAACGCTTTCACGTTTGCTAGTAAAGCCTACTGCATCAAATACACGCGTTTCTAAAAATAAAACTGGTACTATGGTTCTTATACGACCTTGATAGAGACACTGCGTAATGACCTAGATTAATATTACATTAATGTTATTTTATGCACTACGTAAACGAAAAGACAGACGGGCTTAGAAGAGAGAGAGAGAGAGAGAGAGAGAGAGAGAGAGAGAGATGTACGGAGGAACGCATGCAATACTACCACGTCGTCTCGCGATTGAAAATTAATGCCACCCCACGCGAAAGGCATGCAGGCTTGCTTTTTTCGAAATAAACAGTGACAAAAAACACTACCAATACGAGGTAAGGTTTTAAAAAACATGTTTAATGCTTATTAGGAAACATGACACAATACTGTTTTACGTCTGAAAGCCTGACAGTACAGAAGACATCCCATCGTATAGAAGTGAACGGGTGGTAGAAGAAAATACATATTTTGAACGAAGCCACTTAGCTCCATTAAACTTATATATTTGGGTGCCTTAGGACTTGCTGACAAAGAATATGTTAGGTGTTAGGCAAATAGTCTAATAATTAACAAATTATAGCCAAAATACTATAGTGGTGTTGTCTGACAACACAGGATCATATTTGCTCATAATGGCGTGTTTGGACACTGCTTTAGGGGAAATGAGGCCACCACGTTAGATCCGATTTGATTGGCTAGAATTATATGTAAGGCGAAACATGATTAGTCGACTGCAATACTATTTTTGGTTGTTAATGGAAACGGTAGGAAGGGTAAATTTTTTCAAATGCTTTTGTAAACATGGTCCTATTGGCTAGATCATTTGATATAGTCAATTAGGAGCATCTGTTCAGTGCCACTTTTTGAAAATAAACTTTATAGAAGCAAGTGCGTTGAGAACCAGCTCATATTTTTCTAATAAAAGCCTGGGACAGAGGCAGATCGGAATTGTGCCATAACTCATCGCCAGTCAACGTACTTGTTTAATATTTCATTGAATTGTGGTAAGCTAGACATATTTGATATCTTTTAGATGAAAATTGAATGTGAATTGGGACCTCAAGATGCAGCAATAGAGACCGCAGTCAGCGACTCATAGCTTGACTGCCTGCGTCAGGACCAGCGAACCAGAGCTGGTCAAGACCGTGCTCCACCTCCACGTGGTGGTCCTGGAAACAGTATGCAGCAATGCAGGCTGGCTGAGCGAGCATGGATCGCAATGGGAAGGCAAACCCGGTCCTAAAAAATGCCGTGCAGAAGTCGGATGTGTCGACCGAAAGGTGCAGATATCACAGCTACGTTGTAAACAGACACAACGCAACCACCGTCCTTTTCAGGGCGAACGAAGAAGAAGAATGTGAATTGATAATTTATGTCTGTATGTGTGTGGTTCAGTAACAAACATGAGGCAAGGCCTAGATATTGCTCCACCATGAAAAAAACTTGTCGGAGAGGAGTATAACTGCATGGGATTGCCAAATAGTACTATGACACCTATCTTATTGAATAGAAGGAAATAATGCTGGAATTGCAGAGGCGTTGTAACCATTAGGGAGACGAATACTGGTGTATATTGTTACATGAGAAGCTAACAGTTGGCCTACAGCGCTGAACTCTGTGTTTGTTATGTATTGTGCTTCAGTGTGGAAATAGATTATAAATTAGTTCTGAAGTAGGAGGTACAACCTTCTTATTGCAGGGACCGTGGTACTGAAGTATTAAAGCAGCACCTGGTCTGAGTATTGCTGAATCCAGAGGCTGGTAGCATACTCCTTGGTCAAGATATCGACCAGTGTTGTTTCTCAAGAAAACTGTGAAGCAAGCAAGCAGAGGAGACAGTTTTCCTGCCGCCCACACAGAAGTTAAGATTTCGTTGGCCAGAGCAGCTCAATCTTGTGTATACCCCCCTCTAAAATTGACGGTACATTAAATCAAGAGGGACAGTTATTTGTTTCAAATAAAAGAAACTGTGAACCTTTCCAATATTATTTCCACCAGAAACAAACACATGAAGTCATGATGACAAACAACAACCTAGCTTGAAAAGCCAGTATTACCTCATAGTACTACATCACAACTTACACACATATTGTAATAATAATATATGTCAATACAAAGATCCTATCTATAAATTGTGTACATACAACTTGTGATTACATTTGATTGTGATTCCTGGTTCACTTTGTAGTTGAATCAGGATATCTATTATTGAAAGGAATTAATACATATTTTAAAAGTTAACACTTGACTTATTAAGATAGTCTTATAGAGTGTTCTATGTATGTGAGTGTCACAGTGTTGTAAAGTAGTGTGGATTAAATTAAATTGTTTATCTGTCTGTTGGTTGTTGTGAACATACACTACATCACTATCATAACACTAGACATTCAACGTAGTCATCACAATATTCCAGAATAAGTCTGACTGAGGTCTAAATGTGGTAGCAAAGTAAGGACATCTGTAATACACCACACTTATTAGATACAGATACCTTCACAGCTGATCTCAGTCAGTACACTAAGTCCCCTATAAATATTTATATCATCCCACTTTACCACACCCGGTGATAGCATACGATAGTGTGTATTCATGCATGAAGAATTTTCAAAGCTTGCCTTTACATCTCGATCAACAAGCACTGCCAGTTGCATGTGATGAAGGCGTTTTCCATATTGCCGCAGAAATTCAGTTGGTTACAAATGAATTCCCAGACCTTGTGCTACTCATGGGATCCTTCCTTATGACTAAAATTCTACTTGCGTGTATATGAAAATACATAAACGGCAGCGGGTTAGTAAACGTCCTCATTGAAAACCATTTGTTTGGTCCAAAAGTAGCAGAGAGTGTCCTTAAAGGTAGCAATTAAATAAGGTCAGTAAAAGGAATGTTTATGCTAGCAGAAGTGGCAGAGAGGCTTAAATGGAAAGCATTTTAAGTACCATTGAGGATGATGCTGGATTAGCAACACAAGATGTTGATGTGCTCAATGCTATGCAACACTCAAAAACAGAAGACGCACAACTCACGTTCCAAGAGCTGATCACAACATCAGAAGAAACATTGAAATCGTTGGATGTTTTCACACAGGAACAAGTTAAGAATTCTGAGCAGTGAAAATATCTGGATGGATTCTTGCATTTGATAAGTCTTTAAAGAACCTCATAAGAGAGGACAGGGAGGGGAACTGGAACCTCTACCTACAAACAATGAAGGATGTCCTTCCAATTTTCCACATGTTTTATATAGAGTCAACTATTTGACATGGAGTTCACTGTTCGTCGAGCAAATGCTGAATCGTGAGACTCATCATCCTGAGGTGTATGACCGGTTCAAAAAAGGTCATTTTGTTGTTCGAAGAACAAATGGAAAGTTCAATGCTGTGGTTGTCGACATGGCTGACGAACAAACAATAAACCGCTCTCAGAAGTCAAACAAAAAGGAAGGAATACATTGTTGAATGGGAGTTTGCTTACCATGAAGTCCTCCTCATAAGAAAAACATTTAAAGGGCTGCTGAACATTACACCAGTTAATTATGAGCTGATAATGCATCATGAGTTAACAGGAAGCCTCAGAGATAGAATGGAAGCCAACATCCAACAGACGCTCCAGTATGTTGAAAGCAGAGAAAACTCATACCTTGGAAAAGGTGAACTTAGGCTTGACAACATTCTAACTAGTGCATTTGTTCCAGCATTGAATGCCAAGAAGATGCTTCAACTTTTTATGACAGCACAAGAAGTTTTCTTCATGTTTCGAGAGGAAAGGTTCATAACCCGACCAAAACCACTACCGGCACCTATTCACCAGTAAAAACTTCCTACTTTTCTAAGTGTAGCACAACCAGACATGCAGACAAAAAATCAAACTGTGAAAAATGGCATCAAAGATCATTTGCATGTTCAGAGAAAAGTTGATATTGCCAAGGAGAGAGGAATGACAATGGCAGAAATTCTTACCTACGATTTTTCACCTTCATCCTTATTAGATGCGAATGGTGCTACTACCAAACCCATGAAGTCTCAACTCACGTCTGAGTTGAGAAAAAAAATTAGATACCGCAAACAGAAATTTCCAAAAAGAGCATACCCTAAAAACCAGTGTTGTTGTTGATGTCATGAATCAATTGCGAAAGTTGCCAGTTAAGGGAAACGACACATGTGAAGACCTGTTTACAATCCTTGACAGTAATGTGAATAGTGTGCAAAATTCAGTTGTTTGACTATGTTTTTGACAGCTACCTTCAATCATCAATCAAAAATGCTGAGAGAGAAAGAAGGTCTTCTGTGCAACCACTACCGTTGACTTCCATTGCTACCACTACGAAGCTTCCTGTGCAGATGGCAAGATTTTGGGCGTCAGTTGACAACAAAAGTTGGATTCAAGATGCCCTGAGCGAGTTTCTGAAGACGGTATCAACTAATCGACAATGGGAAAACTATCCTTAGCGGCGTGTTGCTTGAAAGTGGACTTACTCCGCCGTTAGCAAAAGATGGAAGCTTCACAAAAATCAAGGATACTCTTCAAGTAACTGTTGAGGAGCCTGACTTACGTATTATTCCTCACGTTTTCCACGCCGTTAAACGATTGTTGCAGCGTGTCGTTGTGCTTTCAAACGACACAGATGTTTTGTGACACTCATTCATTTCTACAAGTTTTTTAATGAAAATGGACTCTCTGAACTATGGATGAGAAAGTCAGCATTAGATATCAATCCAATCCAAACTCTTGTAGACAAGATAGGTGCTACCACAGACGTCCTTCTTGCTACCCATCTTTTTCTTACAGGATCTGATGTGACCAGTAAGCTTGACACCAAAGTGTCATCGATCAAGGCAGAACCAGAAAAGTATTTGCACAACTTTGGTCGGCGTCTTTCTCCAAGTACTCAATCCTTAAAGCTTGCCGAAGTGTACTTGGTGAAGGTTCTAAAACCAGGTTCTGAGCAAGACATGTGCAAGACATTTTACGCACTTCGATTTGAAATGATGACCCAATCTAGTCTTCCAAACTTACAAGGCCTGCCTTGCACAAGCTCTTCATTGCGAGGTCACCTGAAAAGATCATTTTACATGGTATACTACAGTGTTGATCATGGACGAACCATTAGCCCCAACGGATTTTGGATGGACAGTCAGTGCTGATGACTCATCACTCACGCCAGACCCTTACATTAGTGAGCTACCTGATGTGATTTTTACCTGTACTTGCGAGAGCTGTCATACAAAACGATACCGGTGCTGCAAAAACATTGCTTTTTGTACGTCCTTGTGCAAACGCAAAATTTCTTGTGACATTCAGGAACATGTATAAAGTACTGAAAATGATCATTTAACTCTGTGTATAGTTTGTGATTCTCTTTTCTTTTTTTTTAATGTATCGGAATTTAATGTTCATACTTCAATACATTGTCATCTATTCCCATCTTTTATGCATTTTTTCCCTTGAATATTCACAGTCAAACGTCGCAGAGGAGTAAAAATAGTCTTATCTTATATGACATTTTATAAGGAATCCAAAATACATTTCAGATTTGGTATAGGTATACTGACAAGAACAGAAAATTACAAAATTCAATACTAGCCACTGCACGTATTTGCCAAAAATAAAATGGCGTCCTGTAAAACGTATGCACGGGTTGCCAGATGCCTACCTAAGATTTTACCCTTCCTTTAGGCATGTCATAACAAGATCTGAAGAGAAAACTCGTCCACCTTAAAATTCCTACGGGTCTTATGGTCAGGGTCTGTATTATACAACGCTGTAGAATATAAGCAAATTGTTCGCATACACACCCAGGAAGCTACTTAGAGGAGAAGTCAAATCAGGAGCAGTCTATCTTAACATCCCAAATGTCAGACCAATTTCAAATAAGTATCTGATTGTGGTAGGGGTCTATTCCCCCACCACCCTCCTCTCATGTAGAATATTACTACATGTCAACATAAGATAACGTGTGATTACCAAACTCCTTTACCATATAAGGTAATGCCACTTCCGTGCGTATTTATCATGTTTACAACTCACTACTTCACAGTTCTAACATTATAATCTTTTTCCAAGATGTTATTTTCTTGTATTTTGTATAATAACAAAGTCATGTGCAGGAAGTACTACATCATTGTCCGTGTCTCAACCTTTATCAAGATTGTCATTTCCTACATCCCCGTGAGAGCTGCCGTGTGTTTGGGCGCGTCATGTGTGCAAACTGGCCCTTCATCATGCGACAACATGGGTTCATGTATCTTCCCAGACAGAAAGTATTGGTTAAAAATAGGAATGTCGCTCAGTGTAGACTCTTACTCCGTCTGGAGCTGGAGATAAGCGAAAATCAATGTGGCAAGTTCGCTCCTTCGCTACTTGTCGTCGATAACAAAGGAGAAAATAACTAGGAGAGAGAGAGAGAGGTGGATGAGAGGTGTGTCAAGATGTGATAAGAAAACCATGAACAATGAAAGAGAAAACAACGAATTCTGGAAGAAATAGCACGTAAAATAAATGGTAAAGTAATAATGCCGATGAGGAGTGAAGACCAGAAAAAGAACGAACATATTTTGTGACACTAGTATTAAACAAATGGCAAGAAGCCAATACTGGTGGCCACATATCAACGCCGAAACTGTATCGACAGGACAGCAAAGATACATGCATCATGTCAGACCAATTAAGACAGTTCGACATCGCTTATATCAGTCTTGGCTTGAACACAAAAGGCCTTAGATGACAATTCACACTGGCTATGCAGGGCCTTTATGAACCAATCAGCAAGTACCCGCCAAAACATAACGTGAAATAATTACAAGTATGTTGTGTTTTTTGCGCTGCATGTCATCATGGCGGCACTAATTTTCCTGTGGTTATTTCATTCCTTTCTATCTCGTTTCAACGTTATCAGATCTTTGTAGTCAAATTTATCATGACACGACCTGCGTGTTTGCTTATTTATTTTGTCAGTGGATGTTCAATTTAATTTTCACGGAACAATGTGCTCCTTTTCTGCATTTTCCCTGTAAGCTGGCGGGAAATACTCGTTTGCCATTTTAAGTCATTCAACTTAGAAAATTAGGATTTAAAGGGTTATTGGCTTATTGCAGCCCACTCATATTCCAAATATCATTTAATCTCTGGCATGAAGTATATCGATACAGAAGCAACAATACGAGCACTGGATAAGATTTTTGTACATGAACAGTTACCAGAAAAAAGTGTTTCTGACGGTACTCACTTGACAACAATTTAACGAATTGTATATGTCACATGGAGTTGAACGTTTGACGACAGCTGCTTTCCATTCCTTGTCGGATGGGAAAGCTGAAATGTTCGTCAGAACTATTAAATCTGCTATGACAAAGATCTGCTGGGGAACGAATACAAAAAATCGTGCACCAGACGAAGTGTTGTTCGGTTACATAGAACCCTTTGTCCCATTTCAGGCAAATAGGCTGCTGAATCCAGCTGGTGTGATAACCAAGAATAATACAGTTACAATTCATTATGCCTAAAGCAGAACAGAAAGTCATGTCATACAGGTGCAAATCTTCCTAGTTCAAGGTTGGTGAAGCTGTCTTCGTCAAGAATTTCACCTCCAAAGAGATCCATGCCTTAAATGCTCACATCAAAGTAGCAACACGAATGCAACACACATGGCGCAAGTACGCAATTTTCAGCTCCCAGCTACGCTTCAGCATCAGTGGAACGAAAAGTAAGTAAATATCATACGTACACTAGGATCCATGAGGTTTGAGTTGACAAATAAAATTAAATTGTCGGAATACATTCGGACGCTATGCACCTTGGAACCATTTTAAAGCATAAATCAAGATTCATTTGATGATTTCCTACTGAACACATCTTTTTTGGAGCAACTCAACCAAGCGGTTCTTACTTTGAACATTCATATGCCGATCCAAGTTGCAGATTGCCAGTTGTCTGCTCATCATTGCATCAACACGCCTACCGCAGACGTGAAAAAGCCTTTGCAACGGTCTCAACGACCTGATCGACAGCCAAAACAGTACGACACATGTTCATTACTTCAGAAAAGAAGATTGGTGGGAAGGACAGAAAGAAATGATAGGACTGTTGATTTACTTTGACGTGTGTCGAACGTCACATTTTACACATCTTATATTTCTTAAATATATGATACAGGAGACGAAATGGGTTGTAAATTGTGGGCACTTAGATGGAGCTTCCATGCCTCCTATTTCTTTCTGATTTTTTGGCCCTCCCATTTTACTGCTTTTCGTTTTTCTGTAGATATAAGCGGGGTAATTGATTTGTCATTCTTGAATCCGATAGGTTCTCTCCCCTGTTTATCTCAATGTTGGAAGGAGATAACTGAGGCATCCACAGCAGCATTTTCTTCTTTTCTGCTTAGACGTTCTTTGACCACGAGTCAGAAACCAGACAGTCAGTTTGAGAAGGGGCTGATAAAAGGTCCCGAGTCTTTGACACTAGGGAAAGCTCTTGCCTTTCGTGTGTCGATGGATAGAACCTATTACGCCATATAATGGCGGCTTCTTATTTTTTCACGAAACACGGGGAAACTGTTCATGGAGTTCTGTCATGTTACGTGGCTACTTGGCGTAAGAGCGACTTTGGGTTGCGTTTGAGACACCTGCGCTGTTGAAATGACGGTCATCTAGACTTCTCTGTGCTTTGATGCCAGGGACTCTCTATGCGTAACAATCTTTACTCTGTTACGCTAATTCATTTGTAGCTTGTCGCCAGGGAGAATTCTCTAGGTAACAGTTATGAGTTGTTTTCTGCACTCTGTACGCAGATGTTCATGCACGTGTTCGAACACCTGGGGCCTACTCCTGCTATATAATCGATTCTCTTCTGCTTCTAATTGCTTCAGTCCTTAAATTCCTGTCGTGAGCGGTAGAGACCACAGTGCAGTTTGCCTACTAATTAGTGAGGAATATTCTCCACAAGTCTCGCAATACCCGGTTCTCTTCGACAGAATTCTGAGCCATTAGCCTGGAATTGCCTTCCTGTCTTCCTGTAAGGCCGGATAAACCAGCGACCCTTTACGTTGGGGTAGTCGTCAACATACTGCAGTTGTGGTTTTTCAGTCCGACTCCTTATTATGGGTCCAGTCTGTTAATTCCGCCCTTGTTGGGAACAACTGCTAACACCTACTCGCAAAGCAAGTGGAGCACCCAGCTCCATAGGCATCATATGCATTTACCGTCTAAATAATTGCTCGTGCCTTCCCAAAAGTGGGGTGGGGGGGGGGGGGGCTTTGTGCATGTAGAGGGATTCCTTTCAGCGTCTCATTAAATCTGAAGTTGTGACGGTATTGCCTCCCCTGCTTTGCAGTAGTGGTCCAACAGTGACCAAACTCAAGAGTATCTAATATAGGCTTCAATGGAGCTATTTGTACACAAGATTATTCTTGGCAGAAATGTAGATAAAAGAGTAGTAAAGCTTCTATCACATGGGAGTCTTCACAAGAAATTCAGGTAAGCGAAATCAATGCTGGCTGTCGCTAAGCACGTTAATTCTGTAACCTGCCGACCACTTTTGTGAAGAAGTTAAGCACTTATTTATCAGCTCGTTAAGCCTGCACCCCTGATTTACTCAGTGGAATTCTCTTATTCAGGTATAGCTCTGATTAGAATGTGTGTAGTAATTGACTGAGACAAACATGCTGTAACTTTAAAATGATCAAATCGACGTTAAATTTGTAACATTACAAATAACAAAATTTAATAATCACTTTAAGTTTTAACAGTTTGAAAATAATTTGAATAGTTATGGATAAAGAAAAACTATCATCCTCGTATTTGGGGATTGCAAAAAGGGTAAGAAAGTTCAGATGGCAGCATATATTTGAACTTAGCTGCCAATGACGGTTCTGTCTTTTCACACTGATCACTCGTCTCTGGTCAAGGTTGTCGGGTGTAGCTCGTCTCCCAGAAACTTCAAGGAAAGTCTACACAGTGTTCTTTGTCTTAAAGCGTAGGCCACTGATCCCGTCTTGTTCCAGAAATAGTACGTTCTGCTGGTACCACCAATAACTGTGATAGAAGAATAGAAAAGAACGCTCTTCTGAGTATGGCGTTCTCCGATACACAGTTATGTGTCCCCCCTCTTCTATTTCATCATCCCACCTAACTCAGAGTTTACCCTCGATGAGAATTAAATTTAATCCCTCGGGATAATACTTCCTTTACATTTAATTAAGCTGAATAGCTTTAGCTTTACATTGCATTTAAATGAAAACGGTTAAAACGTTACAGATACCGAATTGATTTACATCTCCACTGTGGCCGAATTGTTCAAATATAAATTTCCCGTTTTCATTTACTGTACACGTGTGGCAAAAGTAAGCTGTAGTTTTCGTATTAATTTAAATTAAATATGAATTACACGTCATTTATGTTGGTTTAAATGAATGTGAGAACTATTACATTAGTACCATTTTAACTCTAATAAAGTTGTTGCTAGGGACATTTACACGCTTTGAAAATGGCCGAGTCTTATGCTTAGAATGTACATCACAATTCATCTTTCTCTTGCTGCTCCATAGGGAACTATCAAAATTACTATTTCAATGCTTTGTTCTCTTTCCGACTCTTCTCAATGTCGCTAATCACCATCTGTCAATTGTTGAAATCAAGTTTTCTACGCATATTGCAGCCTTAGACGAGATGTGACACGCAATAGCGAGTTTCACACTAATTTGTTTTTTTTTTTTTTTTTTTTTTTATTTTTTTTTTTTTAGTTCAAAAGCTGAAACAGATCAAGCAGAGATGGGGAATTACGGACAAATATTTGGGAATAGACAAGCAGTATAATGTAGACAGGGATGGGGAGAATCAAAAAGCTACAGGGAAAACAGTTGCTTTATTCTGGTGGACAGGACGGTCAGCACAAAGGGTGTGGCCGTGTCCAACAGCTGGATATGTAGAGAATACAGAAAGGTCTATTGGCAGCAGGTGGAAACTGTATGGAAGGAGACATTGGAAATACTGGTGGGGGCAGGGACTGAGAGGGGGATTCACCAAAAAGCCGCATTGTGCGGTGCAACAGCAAACCATCAATAAGATAAAAGACAGAAAAAACAAGAAAGCAGAGTTAAACACAAGCAAAACCACAAGTTCCAAAGCCAAGGCTCAAGAAGTGTACACAGAAGCAAACAGAGAAGTAAAAAGAAGTATCAAAAGAGACAAGAGGAAGTATATTGAGGAGTTGGCAAGAGAGGCAGAAGATGCTGCAGCCAAAGGAAATATGAGAGAACTGTATAGCAGCACAAAGAAGCTAACAGGGAAATACAAGCAAACAAGTTGCCTCATAAAAGACAAGAATGGGCGGACTGCTCAGGGGCAATATACAAGAGCAAATGAAGAGGTGGACAGAATATTTTGGGGACCTTCTCAATAGACCAGCTCCACAAAACCCGCCGGACATCCAGCCAGCAGAAGAAGAGCTACAAATTAACGGTGAAAGACCAACGAAGGAAGAAATAAAGAAAGCCATAAAGCTTCTAAGAGATGGAAAAGCATCTGGAAAAGGCATTCCAGCAGAGGCCATCAAAGCAGATATCGACACGGCTACAGAGATGTTATATAAATTACTTGGTAAAGTCTGGGAAAAGGAAGAGATACCAGCAGAATGGAAGGAAGGATATCTGGTTAAGTTGCCTAAGCAGGGAAATTTACAAGAGTGCACAAATTATAGAGGAATAATGTTACTATCAGTGCCAGGAAAAGTATTAAACAGGATTATCCTTGAGAGATTAAAAGAGTCCATAGACAAGAAACTGAGAGATGAACAAGCAGGTTTTCGACAAAACAGATCATGTACAGACCAGATAGCCACTTTGAGAATAATAGTTGAACAAAGTCTGGAATGGAATTCACCACTATACATCAGATTTGTGGACTACGAAAAGGCATTTGACAGTGTAGACAGAGAATCACTTTGGAAATTGTTGAGGCATTATGGAGTTCCCCTGAAGATCATTAATTTAATAAAGAAAACATATCAAGACATGACATGCAGAGTTCTTCACGAAGGACAGCTTACAGAACCGTTTGGGATAAGAACAGGAGTGCGACAGTGATGCCTCTTGTCTCCATTTCTTTTCTTGCTGGCAATAGATTGGGTTATGAGATCATCGGCAACACACAACAGAAATGGAATCCAGTGGACTCTGAATAAGCAGTTGGATGATCTGGATTTTGCTGATGACTTGGCTCTTCTGTCCCATAGCCGTAATCAGATGCAGGACAAATTGAAAACACTCGATGAGAGGTCACAGCAATTGGGTCTGAAAATACACAGGGAAAAGACAAAAATAATGCGAATAAATGCAGGTAATGATAACAGGGTTGAACTTGAAGAAACACCAATACAAGATGTAGAATCATACACATATCTTGGCAGTAATATAGACAAAGTTGGAGGGACAGACAGCGATATCAAAATAAGAATACAAAAGGCAAGAGGAGCTTTCATTGCATTGGGAAATATATGGAGATCAAGAGAAATAGGATCCATATGTTTACACGGGAAATAAGAAGTCTTCAACTCAAAGTGAAGCTGTCAGTGGCTTTGTATGGCTTTTGAGGGGGCATTCGAGAACAACAAAGCAACAACCAAAAAGCTACAGACTTTCATAAATGGGTGCTTGCGTAGAATAGAGGGATTAAAATGGTATGACAAGGTTACCAACGCATGGAACTTATGACAAGCCTCTAACTAACAAGTGCCAGTGGAATCAAGAAATGAGAAGTGAAGACGGGATGTGCGACAGGATAGCACCACTGAGGTAACCTGTTTATAGCATTACAAGACAGTCCTTAGTTGGGGGGTGCCCAGGCCGAGAGGCAGTCAGAGGAATTGGATGGACAGCGTACATGGAGAAGAGAGTTGGAGTGTGCAGATGAATTGAAAACTGATGAGGAGCACCAACATGGAAGAACTTGAAATGATGGCACTGACAGGAGGATTGGCCATGCAGGTTGAAGCCTGATGCATCCTTTGAGTGAAGACATGAGGTCATGACATTAAATGTGCCACGGTAAACAATCCTTACCAATTTGGTAACTAAACCCAGAAGCTTAGAAAAGATAGACATATTATACTTTTTCTTGGAAACATAGTAACACCTGCTTTGGCGGAATTTGTTTTTCTGGGACATTTAAAATCTCGAACCAGATCGAGAACAGCCTTTCTGTTCTCATTTTACATTCGTTGTATTACTAAAAATAGATCGACGCTCTGAGCGGCTCGTGGTCCAAATGATAGGATTTCAAAAGCCGGTCCCACCGGCTCACACAGTTAACACAAATTACAGACTGTATAGATATGTTTTCATTTACATCTCCACTGTTAGAAATGCTGGAGAGTCACAATAAGGAAATTCATTTATGTTTTCTTTATATTTACACTTATGGAAAATTTTGAAACTTCTATTAATTAAAATGAATATTTTCCCTTGGACATTTACACTTGTTTAAAGCGTGAAAACTTACGTTAATTTTAAAGTGAATATGTTTATAGGGACGTTTACACTGCTTTGAAGATGTAAGTCTTATGCTTAGAATGTACATCATGTCTTTCATCTTTCCCTCCCTGCTCCATAGGGAACACAGAACTACTTCATGCTTTTAGTTCTCTTTACGAAACTATCAATAAAGCAATCACCAGCCCGTGCAGTGATGGTTCATGAATCATCATTCTATACGCTGAGGTTGCCAGCCTCAAATGACTTTGACATCCAGTAGCGAGTTTCACACAATAAAATTCACATGCTAATATATACATACACAGTATATATGTTAGTTCACATGTTAGTAATAAAATATGAAATGTAAATCACAACTTACGCCAATCCTGGCTACAGACTTGTCGCACAGATGAATAAAAGAGACGAATCGTTCTCTTACAACACGTGTCTGGGATTTTTTTTTAATTTTAACATAGATTGCCCCTTCTTACTCCGTGTTTCTTCAATTTCCTAGTCCCGGTTGTTCCTTTATTAAAATTTGAAAGAGATTTCCTGTGCTTTATAAGTCTTGTCTGGTTCTCCGATAAAAGGTCCGGATAACAATTAAGAATTATGAATCTAGTTCTTCCTCTGGCGAAGGTCTGGTGTCTTGGCGAGCGTGCAAATCACAGAGAAATAAAACTGTGAAATTGTCAGCCTATATTCCCTCCAGTGATGTTATGAATCTAATCAGGAAGATCCAATCATTTCAAATCATGTAGGATAGGCTGTGATATTTCAAAATAGTCCCATGTGAAATAAGGTCACGTATTACCATATATGGACATCTAATGCCTTGTATACACTCTCACACACACATTTGTAGACTCATATTGTCTCAAATGTAATAAATCCATGATTACTTTTTAACCAAGGACCGGAAGCATTTACATCACATTTGTCTGCCCACCCGTGACACAGAGACAGTAATCTCGTTATCTGTCGTAAGAATGCGCTAACCCCGGGTCTTATCAGTGAATTAAGCCGGTAGCGCAGACCAATGTAAGTTTTAGTCGCCCGCGCTTATAACCACAAATCTGGTAGCACCTCTTGCAAATGTGATATTTATCACCTACAGGGTGATTTGATAAAATCAGATATCTGCTGGTTAGCAGAAAAAATAAAGAAAAGAAAAGTGCTATAATTGACAGCACCTAATAAAAATCAGTACCACAAATGTACCGATACTGCTGGAGAGAACAAAGATCGATAGAGGTCGCCCCGTGTCGTCACTGAAGTGCACACATTAATTACCTCGGAGTTTTATCCTATATCTACAGCATCTTGTCTGGGTAGAGGCCTAGTCTTGGGTCCAAGATTTCTTCCAGTGGTGGATATAGTGGGGTTATAATTCTCACTGATTTGTCAGAGAAATACCCGGAGAAGAGAGGGTCAATATTTCTTCGACGGCTATCGGCCTGTCAGCTGTGATCCAGTGGAGTATAAGCGCACGTGTGCCAACGCAGAAGGATTAATTGTGAGTGTGCACTCAGAAAAGGTAGCTGAGAGAGAAAGACTCTTAATAAACGGTGGGCAGGGACAGTTAGTGAATTTAATAGTTGTGTGCTGACAATACGAAGTCGGCGACTTAGTTTGTGTAGGTAGGAACTTCGTTATTTCAGGGTTCTCTGCTGAAGGAATTAGCAGCACATTGATCCAATATCTTGGGAGTTATAGCTGGATTTATTATCAACATTTATCATTTCGAGTACTAGCCTTGACGGTATCTAGCATTGATGCATGCATTATGTTGTTTTGATGTGTTTTTTTTGTGATGGATAATTTTCATTTACCACAGGTTCTTGTTTTTTTGTTTGGTTGTTAATAAACTAGATAATTTATTAGCGTGTCAGACTTCCCTTTCTAACCTTACTATACCTAGTTGTTTGTGGAGTCACTAATGCGTACTAAACCTTATCTCCAAGAAGAGAGAGGGGCGGTGTGACAAGTTAAACATAGTCATTGCGTGGCAGGTGAGAGAGTCAGCTTCTGTTCTTTACTCCTGATAACTATAAGTTATCCACATTCAACACCATAACTCATCTATCTTCACAGACTTCCCTCAGACTGTTGTCTTGCCTCAGACACTACGCAGACTTTTTGTCTTGTCTAGGCAGACACGTAAAATCCACGCGTGACAATACACAAAGTTGTTCCTCCCTCAGAAAGAAGACAGACATTAAGCAGTACCTTCATACATGAGACATTCATTAGTACGTTAAACGATCATTGTAGATAGATTTTGCCGCGTTAAATAAAATCGGCAGAGTTATTCTACAGCTACGTCTTATTATGTTACTTTCGCAGTGCTCCTATTTTCTGCTTATTCCCAACTTCACAAGATTTTTCACCCACTAGGAGAAACAAACATCACCGTTTCTATTAGTTTCCTAGTGGTCTTGAATTCTCTTCTCTGCAGATGTGGGAAAGATATGATATAGTATGCAAGACAGATGAGAGTGGATGGGCAGAATGTTAGTCGAACCTGCGCGCCCAATTCTTAACTCTTTGAACATAAAGTTAGTTCGTTCGTTCTCTGCCACTTACCACTGTCATCTTCGTTCCCTTCTACTTTTTTTTTACTTTACTTAGTCGTTCCCCTTCTACCGTGAGGTGTAGAGATTTGGAAGAGAGAGCGCCAGACTATTCTATCGGCTGTCTTCCTCCTGGCCTGGTTCCATTCTAGTCCTCGGTCCTTCAAAGATTGTCTAATGTTGTCCTCCCAGCGGACTCTGGGTCGTCCTCGGGGTCTGGATCCTTGGTTCTTTGTTTCCCATGCTTGTCGTGGTAGCCGATCTTCTCCCATTCTGCAGACATGGCCAAACCATCTTAGTTGGGACTGTTCTACTTGGGTCTGTAGGGGGTGGCATTTTAGGCCTTGACGTATCGTCTGGTTGCGTACCATGTCTCTTCTTGTTACTTCAACCACCTTCCTCAGATACCTCATTTTTGAGGTTTGGATCTGGCTTTTATGGGTTGTAGTCATTGCCCATGACTCGCATCCATATGTCAAGACTGGGACATAGGTGGAGCGGTATACAGCCATCTTCGTTTTCTTACCAACCTCTCTCTTGCTGAGGAATCCTCGATTTATGGCCTGAAAAAGTCTCTCCCAGCTGCTGCAACACCACAACCACAACAAAAATTTTCGAGTGGCCAACTCTTCTTTGATGCCTCCCTTTCGGTCAATAATAGCTCCGAGGTATTTAAAGTGGTCAACCTGCTCCAGGACCTGTTCTCCCAGCTTAATCTGATGCCTTATTTCTGCTCGTGATATCACCATGGATTTTGTTTTAGAGCTCCTTATGACCATCCCTCTCTTCTCCAGCTCTTCCTTCCAGACTTGCAGGTTGGATTGGAGATGTGCCTCTGATTTAGCAATCAGGGCAACATCATCAGCAAATGCCAGCTCTGAAATATAGACCTGTCTCATCTTCCAGTACCTCACTGAATACTTTCTTGTTCTCTCCTTACATGCCTTGATGACATCGTCCATAAGGAGTATGAAGAGATAAGGTGATAGGATATCACCTTGTCTTACACCAGTGGTGGTCCTGAACTCTTCTGACTTATGGTTTGCTGTCCTCACATAATTTCTGCAAGACTTGTAGAAGCTCTGTATAGCATGAATCAGAGGTGCTGGAATATTCTTCCTTGCCAAACAGTCCCAAAGTTTTCTCCAAGGGACCCTGTCAAACGCCTTTTCCAGATCTATGAAACAAAGATGGATCTCACTCTTATACTCAAGGGCCTTTTCACTCAGCTGTCTGAGTGTGAAGATTAGGTCTTGAGTACTTCGGTTTGCTCGGAATCCGCACTGGACCTCATCCAGTTGTGGCTCAGCTAGGCGTCGGAGTCTCTGCTCTAGGATTCTAGAGTAGATTTTTCCAGGGACACTGAGAAGGGATATGCCTCTATGGTTTCCACACTGTCGGTTGTCACCCTTTTTGAAAATTGGTGTTATGATGGCGATCTCCCAATCCTTTGGTATGGTCTTGTTGCACCATGCTGCCTGTAGGACCCTTAAGAGTAATAGGTCGCCTGATGCTCCCATGTACTTAACCATTTCTGGTGTTATACCATCATGCCCTGCTGCTTGCCCATCTTGATTTTCTCCAGTGCTGCCTTCAGTTCTTCCATCTTTATGTCATCTTCATCACCATTGGTTTCCTCTTCTGTGCTAGTGGTTATCATTTCTGATGTTTGACCTTGCTCACCATCAAGGAGTTCTGAGAAATATTCTTTCCATCTTTCCATTACTTCCTTCGGGGCAGTAAGCAATTAGCCTTGCTTGTCCTTTATAAATTTGAGAGGGCATTGTTTTTCCTTCCTCATGTTCTTTAGGGTCTTATAGAACAATTTCTGGTTTTCTTGTGCATCTTTTTCTAGCTTTTCTCCAAATTCTTCCCAGGACTTCTGTTTTGCTGCTAGCACTTTGTTCTTTACTTCTGTTCTGAGTGTCACATATTCTCTATATTTTTCCATTTGTCCTGTTGTGTTTTTAGCTCCTAAGTATTGTTTCCATGCCATTTTCTTCTCTCTTATTTTCTCTTTGACTTCCTCTGTCCACCAAGGTGTCCTCTTTCTCTGGTTCCCAAGTCGGACTTCACCACATGCTTCTGCAGCAGCTGTCTTTATGATATCCTTGAATTTAATCCAGAGGGTTTCCAAGTCATCAGGTTGTTCTTCTGTGTTGCTCACCGCTGCAGCAATAAGCCCCTGATATCTGGTCTTAATTTCTGGCTCTCTCAGCTTGTAGGTCCTAATGCTCATTTCTCCTGCTCGTTTACTTGTTTCTTGCGTGATGTTGAGCAGTTCCTAGGCTGAGCAACTCTTTCAGTTGTTCGTTTGATTGTTAGCAGGTAGTGATCACTTCCTATCTCTGGCCCCCTCCAGACTCTTGCATCTCGGACATATTTGAATGAGCTTCTCCGAACAATGGCATAGTCGATCACTGACTTCTCATTCTTTGTTGGTTCACATCTAGTGTATGCATGTATGCGCTTATGGGGGAACTTTGTGTTTGTAATGATCAGATTCTGCTCACTGCAGAATCTAAGGAGTCGCTTTCCATTGTCATTGAGAGTATCTTCTCCATATCTTCCGATAACTCCACCCCATCTAGCATGGTCATTTCCACTCTGGCATTAAAATCTCCGAGCATGATAACTTCATCTAGGCAGTCATCCACTGTCCTTTGAAGCAGCTCGAAGAATTCCTCCTTGACCTCTGCTCTCTCATCCTCATTTGGCCCATACACTATGACCAGGTTGACTATGGTTTCTCCTTCTTTTAGTTTCACAACCATAATGCGCTCTGAGACAAAGTTCCACCCCTTGATACTATCTTTTTGATTTTGGGCCACAATGCAACCCACACCCCCTTTAGCTCTTTCGGATATGGGTACACCACTGTAGAGCAGCGTGTTGCCATTGAGATCCATGACTCCTTGTCCTTTTTTCTTTGTTTCCGTTATAGCCAGGATTTCTAGTTTTGCTTTCCTCATCTCTTCCACCAGCTCCTCTTCCTTCCCATTTATACTTCTTGTGTTCCATGTTCCATAAGTCTTAGTCCGTAGTCCGTTCCAGTTCGTCGCCTTTAGAATCAGTCCGGTTTTCTCTCTTGTGTTACTCGTAATCGTGGTTTAAAGCAAACAGGTGATTGGCCTGTTGTGCCTTTGCATGGTGGAGGGGCTGCCTCCTTACGGCCTCCATGCAGGCCGCCCTCCTCCTTTTTCATCCGGGCTTGGGACCGGCATGGGCGGAGTTCGTTCCCTTCTATATCAGTTAAATTTTCCATTTTCTTGACTTTAAGCTAACATCATCACTCATTTCCAAACCATCTCACGACTGTACACAATTTAGCTTTCTTATCTCTCTCTACATCAGCTATCTATATATTCATTGTCTCCTTCTATACCAGTCAACTTCTTCAACGCCTTTCTACTATTTTATAATTTACCATTATTCCATATCCTTTAATTTTCCTTTTTCAATAATCTTGTTATGTCAGTTAGCTTCATCATTCCTGTCTACAGCAGTTACTTTTTTCATTCTTTGTACCAATTATCTTTGTGTTTTCTTACTTACAGTGGGAAAAAGACACCTGAACTTTATAGAAGGAAATAAGAGTTAATATAACATGAGAGTAAAAACAACTAAGATTTCCAAGGTAATTTGACTTGCACATCATTGAATCTTCCAATGGTATTTAACATGAGCAATTCAGAACACATATTAAGGAAATATTTCAAAAAAATTAGGTGATATAGTTCTTTTCATGCAAGTAGTGCAGGCCTTGTCAGGTTTGTGTCAACAGCTGGGAATCAGCGTCATTCAGAGAGAATTTAATTGTGTGTGTTTTTTTTTTTTTATAACCAAAAACGACCCTACACATTTTTTTTAATGTACATCGCCATTCATATGATAGATAGAATCACATACAATGCATGAAAGCATGTATGTTTGTGACAAGCAAAATATCACATTAATTAGTCAAGTTTTTCATGTTTGATATTCATCCCCAGGTTTATGCAGATTACGTGTATTTTTTCGCTTCAAAGCTGTAGAATCTCCTCATTACGCCATTAGTTTAGCTCTCCCCCTCCCAGACTTTTTTTTATTTACTTTTGCAGAACAATGCATTCATTGCATTCAATGCATTATAATAACCCATTTTAATATTTGTCGTCACATCCGGTGTAAATTTGAGGACAGCTTTTGTCGTTCCTATATACCAAGGGTTCTCAACCTTTTTTTTTTAATGGTTCCCCCCCCCCCCCCTTCTGAGCCTCATTTACCTATGTAGCCTCCTCATAGTCGCTGTTAGCTGGAAAAAAGGTACCTTACCATCTTACTGTGGCCCCCTTGAAATATGGCATGACCCCTTAGGGGTGGAGGGGAGAGGGGGCATATGGCCCACGTTGTGATCCACTGCTATACACTCACGTATAATGAAGTTCCAGCAATGATAGGAATTTGAGAAGCGCGAGTTGTCTACCGGCTCTGGTTGGTTTAGTGAATGTGTTAAATGTACAAATCAGCTGATCGTTAAAGGAAATGTAGTCGTTCCACTACTGAACACTCAAATTTTACTAAGATTATAAAAAAGGTAAAAGTGGCCCCATAGCAGAGATACTGCCGTAATAGAATGAAGTGTTAGAGACTCATACTAGGTCCAACTTCGAGAGGTAGGGTGATTAGTTCCTTTTCTCGCTCCCATTACCTTCCTCAACTCAAGAGCAGGTTCAGGTACCCATTTACAGCTGGGTAAACCGAAGCGTGACGCCACTGTGTTTCGAACCCGTTACTTTTGCCGCGAGAGACCAGCAGTCTAACCCCTCTGCCAATAGGACGATCTACATACTTATCTATTTTCAAGTTAGTTTGAAACTGAAAACGTGATTCTTGAATCAACTCTGCCGTTCATTTATAATTGACCGTTTTCTGTTTAGTATTCACGGTAAAGATGTCGCTGACCGGAGGTTTCCTACGCTGTAGTCTGTCGGAGATGACAAAAAAGAAGGTGTATCTCAAGAGCCATTACAGTAAATAAACCTATTACTGAATTCTCCTGCGTCTATTTTCTAATATCATTGTAATACGCACGAGAAAGGTAGACGTAGATAGAGAGACATGGAGAGAGAGGGAGAGAGAGATGGCATAATTCGACTATGTCTTAAGGGAACAACGTCGGTGGCAATGCGCTCACTGGCATTTTCTATCTACTTAATGGGAATCTACATTGAATGACTGATGCGTAATGTGCTAAAGTATTGGGAATTAAAAACACAAGAAAACAGTAATTTCACAAGACCAGAGTGACTGCGTTCTTGGACAAATACTGCTGTAGTGAAATGATTGCTTCACTAGCCAAATACTTTCCCATGGTGATATTATAGATGGTGGTAAAATGGAGCTTTGTTAGGCAAATACTTTAGCAGGGCAATATCATAGATGGCGTTGAAATGGTAGGTTTGCTTGGAAAATACGTTACCAGTGTGATATAATAGTTCGCAGTTAAATGATAGCTTTGTAAGGCAAATACTTTACTTACTTACTTACTTAGTCGTTCCCCTTCTACCGTGAGGTGTAGAGGTTTGGAAGAGAGAGCGCCAGACTATTCTATCAGCTGTCTTCTTCCTGGCCTGGTTCCATTCTAGTCCTCGGTCCTTCAAAGATTGTCTAATGTTGTCCTCCCAGCGGACTCTGGGTCATCCTGGAGGTCTGGATCCCTGGCTCTTTGTTTCCCATGCTTGTCGTGGTAGCCGATCTTCTCCCATTCTGCAGACATGGCCAAACCATCTTAGATGGGACTGTTCTATTTGGGTCTGCAGCGGGTGGGATTTTAGGCCTTGACGTATCGTCTGGTTGCGGACCATGTCTCTTCTTGTTACTTCAACCACCTTCCTCAGATACCTCATTTCTGAGGTTTGGATCTGGCTTTTGTGGGTTGTAGTCACTGCCCATGACTCGCATCCATATGTCAAGACTGGGACATAGGTGGAGCGGTATACAGCCATCTTCGTTTTCTTACCAACCTCTTCCTTGCTGAGGAATCCTCGATTTATGGCCTGAAAAAGTCTCCCAGCCGCTGCTTTTCGAGTGGCCAACTCTTCTTTGATGCCTCCCTTTCGGTCTATAATAGCTCCGAGATATTTAAATTGGTCGACCTGCTCCAGGACCTGTTCTCCCAACTTAATCTGATGTTTTCTTTCTTCTCGTGATATCACCATGGATTTTGTTTTAGAGCTGCTTATGACCATCCCTCTCTTCTCCAGCTCTTCCTTCCAGACTTGCAGGTTGGATTGGAGATGTGTCTCTGATTTAGCAATCAGAACAACATCATCAGCAAATGCTAGCTCTGAAATACAGACCTGTCTCATCTTCCAGTACCCCACTGAATACTTTCTTGTTCTCTCCTTACATGCCTTGATGACATCGTCCATGAGGAGTATGAAAAGATAAGGTGACAGGATATCTATCGCCTTGTCTTACACCAGTGGTGGTCCTGAACTCTTCTGACTTATAGCTTGCTGTCCTCACATAATTTCTGCAAGACTTGTAGAAGCTCTGTATAGCATGAATCAGAGGTGCTGGAATGTTCTTCCTTGCCAAACAGTCCCAAAGTTTGCTCCAGGGGACCCTGTCAAACGCCTTTTCCAGATCTATGAAACAAAGATGGATCTCACTCTTGTACTCAAGGGCCTTTTCACTCAGCTGCCTGAGTGTGAAGATTAGGTCTTGAGTACTTCGGTTTGCTCGGAATCCGCACTGGGCTTCATCCAATTGTGGCTCAGCTAGGCATCGGAGTCTCTGCTCTAAGATTCTAGAGTAGATTTTACCAGGGACACTGAGAAGGGATATGCCTCTGTGGTTTCCACATTGTCGATTGTCACCCTTTTTGAAAATCGGTGTTATGATGGCAATCTCCCAATCCTTTGGTATGGCCTTGTTGCACCACGCTGCCTGTAGGACCCTTAGGAGTAATAGGTCGCCTGATGCTCCCATGTACTTAACCATTTCTGGTGTTATACCATCATGCCCTGCTGCTTTGCCCATCTTGATTTTCTCCAGTGCTGCCTTCAGTTCTTCCATCTTTATGTCATCTTCACCACCATTGGTTTTCTCTTCTGTGCTAGTGGTTATCACTTCTGATGCTTGACCTTGCTCACCATCAAGGAGTTCTGAGAAATATTCTTTCCATCTTTCCATTACTTCCTTCGGAGAAGTAAGCAATTTGCCTTGCTTGTCCTTTATAAATTTAAGAGGGCATTGTTTTTCCTTCCTCATGTTCTTTAGGGTCTTATAGAACAATTTCTGGTTTTCTTGCGCATCCTTTTCTAGCTTTTCTCCAAACTCTTCCCAGGACTTCTGTTTTGCTGCTAGCACCTTGTTCTTTGCTTCTGTTCTGAGTATCACATATTGTAACCGGGGCATGTGTTCCTTAGGACTGGAACGGCACCATATTACTTTCATGTGGCAGTGCCGGTATATGCAGTATTTTCAATTTACTTTACAGAGAGCAGATGTTTAACTGGCCTAATCACCAGAGATTTAGATTTCTCTCTTAAATTTGTGTTACCAGGTTCGATTTTCTTCTCTTAGGTGTTGATGTAGCGAATTTAATTGAAATAGACAGATTTCTTATCTAGATCTCAAAACTGTAGTAATTCACCTTCTCAACAGCGTTTGATTTCATGCAAAACTTTTAATATCTTTCAGCATGAAACCTAAAATTTCAACAAAGTCTGGAATTTAGAACATTTTTTACAATAATAAGCATAATAAAGTTTTATCATCTCATCAGATGCTTTCATCGATGCAAAAATCCCTTTTTGCATCTTTGTCTCGTAGGCCTACTCAATTGTCAAATATGGCGAACCTTCTCATTCCACCGTGTTCCTTCCTTTAAGTTACAGTCTTATTTTAGGTTCGACTACATTTACCCATCTCCTCAGATTTGTCCTTGATTTCTTTATTGTCATAAGCATTCCTGGAGTTAAATGCTTTCCAACACAAGAATAGTCTACTCTACTTGATTTGAGGTGTAAGACGTTGTTTTTTCAAATTGACTCAAATCCTCGAGCCTAGTTCTGCTGCGACTAGGGTTGGGAGCTCTATTTAAAATATATGTTTATCAATTTTCACAACTTACGTCAGTAAGAATATATAACACTCAATGTCCTGAATTACACATTTTATAATAAATGTTGTAGTTTGATTTCCTCAAAACTAAGAAATATGTAGAGCTGTACCAGATACGACCTCTTGAGTTGCGCTCTTTCATTCTACTGCCAAAATGGCGTCCTGTTCCACTTTCCCCGGGGTAAATCTGAGCTATCCGATTGGTCAGGGGAAATCACCCAATTATTAGAAATGGCGTGTGGAAGCGACTCTTTGTCCTAAATATGTGACACTATTTATTATTTTCTGTTTCTCATAAAATATAAAATTATGGGGTGGTCTGTGCTTCCTCTGTCTCGTAAGAATATAGTCTGTTTCCAAAGGAACAACTATGTACACGGCCACATATAGATCCCGGGGCTCCGCAAATGTATCCCGTAGGGAGACATTTGAGTACTATCAATAACAAAAATCCATCCCCAAAAATTTCTAAGTTCAAAAAAATTTTTCAGAAAAATTTAAAGTTCAAAAATTTTTCTAAGTCCAAAAATATTTCCAAAAAATTTAATTTAATTCCTATACTGGGGTCCTATGTCTATATGAGGTCGTCTGCTATGTAAAAAAAAACTAGTAGTGGACATCAACTTCAAAAAGTGTAACTTATTCATCACATCATAATATTTTTCACCAAATTTACAAATTGGCAACACTGCCCAACAAAATCTGCAAAACACTCATAAGGTCATCACTAAAAAAATGTGACGAGTGGCAACACTGGGGAATGAACAATAAACTATCTTATTTGCAGAACTTGGCTGGATTATCATAATCTATTACATTTCATTCAAAAATATAGTTGATTACATTCTCTTGGATGTGGTAGGGGTGTTATCTCTTTTCTGTACTGTTATTTGCTCCATATATAAGTCTGCAAGACTTAAAAAATCTTTTTTTTTTTTTCTGGCGTACTTATTTATTCTATTTCCCAAGTACTCTGCAATATTCCAAGAAATGTCCAAAATCTCTAATTCCTATGGTAATGGTAATCCACTTTCATAGAATAGCCAATGTTTTCATGGGTACTCATCATCATCTTCTTCTTTTTTTTTTCCAGTGAATGAGCCACTTGCTCATTATTACATGTAGAAAACATCTCTAAACATAATATGCATATTTATCAGACGATAATACAACCAGCATCATTTTTATAAGTAATCATTTTTCACAATAAAAGCATTAAAACCTCATGGCTTATCCTTATTTATCTATCTGAATGTTTCCTTGTTATAGACATTTTCTAAATGGTAAGTGTATAAATTCGTTCTAAGTCCGTCACTGTAGAAAATGTTCTATATTACATTTTTTTTTTTTTCTTCAAAATATGTGATGTTTGTCTCCAATATCCGTGCGTCTGGTGGTGATCCTGTCCATTAGTCAGTTATTTCTAATCATTCCTTCTTTTCTGTCAATACAGTATTTTTTTTTTTTGTGAACTCTTTCCTAGAAATATTATTTTATATATATATTTTTTCTTCAAAGATCTTCTTTGACTTCCCATACATCAATTTTCAAACATCAAATTATTCAGCAACCAACAGACGAATGTGTTACTATCATATTATGAAATATAAGGGAAAAGAAAAATATAGTTTCCAAATCATCATGAATTTTCTACATTGGGTTCCGTATTACTTTATTTTCTCTTTTAAGACAACTGCTTATACTCTTGACAATATGTATCCATGTTGTCACTCTCGAGGCATCCTTGTATACAATTTATATTTGTCTCCTTTTTTTTTTTTTCATAACACCAATGTATCATTTATGGTGTTCCAATATCATTGTATCTATTCTAGTCCTCCTGTTATCTTGAGAATTCATCCTTAGTAACTCCCTATGTACCTTATCTAGCAATACCTTTATGCAAAACACATCAAACAATTTTTTTTTTGGAACTATCAACTGAGATGTAAGAACTTTTGACAATATGAGATGAAAAAAAAATTTTGGGGTCATCACTCAAAAAAAAATGTGACATAGAAAGGAAGAAAATAATCAATTGATCGTGAGGAATCTACAATATTCTCGTAAGACAAAGTTCCTGGCACTCTGACTACTATTTATCCATATTATTTCTGGTTA
This sequence comes from Oreohelix idahoensis, assembly GCA_024509875.1. Classification (NCBI taxonomy): domain Eukaryota; kingdom Metazoa; phylum Mollusca; class Gastropoda; order Stylommatophora; family Oreohelicidae; genus Oreohelix; species Oreohelix idahoensis. Next base: position 95,480 of record JAMPIV010016195.1, on the reverse strand, counting down.
TCCTTGCATACAGTGTACCATTTCCATTTTCTTTATAAGTCCAATTCCTCGCTCATGGTGCTCCAATATTTAAAATGTGGATCCTTCCTATTCCTCTTATTCTGTACTGGAAATATATCCTTATTAATTGTCCATGTACTATATTTGCGAATATTTATCATCAATATATCAACTAATCATTTATAGAACTATTAACATAAATGTCTAGACTTTACCAAAACATGACTTTTTACATATGTGCAAAATTTCGACACCAACTCTGCCTTCGCTGGTCGAGGGTTAGTCAGAGTTATGTGGTGCCTGTAACATCCGCTGACTACAGCCAGATGGGTGACTTATGGTACTTATAATTCAAAAATCTCATCCGTCAGTTATCTTAAGTGTGGGGCGGGGGTCTATTTCATGGTGTCCTTGACCAAGTTTGCTGCATTTCCAATCTCCATGATATATCTGTGACATGTCTGTCCTTGGGATAACATTATTTTTTTTTTTTTTTTTTTTTAATCCAATATCCTCGGGGTGAGCAAATCTCAGTGTGTCCACTTTCATCAATCATTTATTTATTTTCTCTCCTGTAATTCTGGGTATATTATGAGTATAGTAAATTGTCAATTTATTCCAACTATCTTACAACATTCTGTAATTCGTGATAAGGAATAGTCATTTGTTATACAACAATGTTCATTTTACAAAGGCAATGAGCAAAAATCAAAAAAAGATATCTTCTCCAAAAATGCGGATGTATCTCTATTTCCTTTACCTCTGGGCGTAGCAATTATTCAGTCATTATTTTTTTTTTCTCCATTATTTAATCTCCATTTTGTGTCCTTAGTACTTGTGGTTCCATGGGATTATCATAATTCATTTGTGTTTCTTGTCTACTGATAATCCTTCAATAATGACTTCAAATATGGTCCTCATATGTGCAACAATCATCTGCTCTGATTTGTTCCATGGTATTCATCAAATATTCTATTATATCCTTGTCTTATCTCGTAACCACGAAAGACTAAGATTATTCCTCCTCCAATGTTAATGTGGGGGATTTTGTGCATAAACATTTCAACAAAATCTCAGTTGTGACAACATAAAGTTTCACCTTAATATAAAATGGCATTTTCATCATACATAACCAGTTGCTTCTTCATCTCATGTGTCATTAGTGGTTATCATGCGGTAATGGGGTATTTCATTTGCTAGGTCAGCATGTGCAAATGCTATTTCTTTAACATGGGCAAAGGCATCATCAACAAATAGGTGTAATGTGTTCAATCTGGGGTTAGCATATACTAATGCTCTCAAGGGATTCTTCATTTGCAGAAATTCAGCATGCGCAAATGTCATTGGGGTATTTGTGATAGGCAGTATCAACAAAAATTGTTGGAGTATCAGAGATCATGCTGGTGAATGGAGCGTGGAATATGATCAGTTACAAAAGTGGAGATGAATGTTACAACAGAATAGTGTGACACATGTGTTATAGGTAAAGTTGTGTAGCATTCTAAATATTAAGAAAATGTATGTAACTAAATAAGGGTGTCTGTAAACTCGTAACACCGTGTGTTATTAATTGTTTTAACATTTTTATTTCATAATTATGCTATCTAAAGAAAATCCTCCGTGTGCTGGTCTTGATTTCTTTCTGTTCATCCGTATTCTAAGGCTGGAAAAAATAACTTTCTCAGTGAGGCTTTGACATCTTAGTCTGTAAGCAAGTCATTTGAACTATCTAAAACTGAAAATAGAGTACATGGGGAGAGTTAGTACATTGTTAAAAAGGTTTATTCACATATGCGTAGACCGTGTTCGGATTTGCGAACATATAAAACACTTGGGCGTGTTTTTCAGAACAGCTTCGCTAGTTCCTTCACCATCTCTAACCTTGCAATGTCCCGACTGCTTAGGCGAGCATCATACTGAGTAGCAGTGGTGACGGGTGTGATAGGCGACGACACTGCATTTGCTGATTGTTGGGACACTGAGGACATTGACGAATGCGGTGATGGCTTAACATCATTTGATTGCGGTGATGGTTTTACTGTGGTGAGGGTTTGTATGGCTGGAACATCTGTTGGTTTTGAGGCAGGTATATGTTTCGCCTTGATTTTTCTTCTGACCTGGTTGTGCTGAACGTTAGCACTGGTTACAATGGGCACAGTAATTTGCACACTGTTGTTTTTGACTAGTTGAGATGAGGCTAACACTTCTCGGCTTGGTTTTGGAACATGATTGCGTTTCTTCAGAATCTTTCGTCTGATATAGTTGTGCTGTATACGCGGAATTTTGTTGCTAGGGATTGAGTCATCAGATTCTGTTTTATAGGCGCGTTTGACGCTGGAGCTGACTGGTACAAATAATGTACTATCCGCATCACTGGTTTCAATGGAACTAGCTGTATCAATGTCTGTTTCTTGTTGGTATAATTCTACCATTTTTCTGTCATTATGTTCGTTGGGGTCTGACAAAGCTGTGCTGGGGTTGATACTGTCTTCTTGTTCTGTTTCGTCTCCATAAAGATCGCTGGTATATGGTTCAACAATCTGCTTGGGTATAGTTTCTTCAGGATCTGATTGTTTTGAACGAGCAATCTTGTTCTTGTGGTATAGCAGTGTTTGGTTTTCACTAGTGTTAAAACTAGAACTGCCTGAACTGGGGGTGTGATAGGTATCAGCTGACGATTTATCACTGTGGGAGTAAGTTTGAGTGTGGATATAAGGTGTTTTCGTGTTGTCATCGTGTGACGTCTGTGGCATGATTTCTTCATTTCTAATGCGCAGGTCTCTGTCTTGTAGTCTATTACGTAATTCAAGTGGTGGGATATCTTCTTCGCTTTCGGACGAGTCTCGTTGTTGTCTTGCTCGATGTATTTCATCTGTGGGTGGTCTGGGTATGTGGTCGTCTTGGTAAAATTCAGAGTCTGTCGTCTCTGACTCTGATATGTCAGACGAATCTGTGCTGGATGGATTATAATTTAGGGTGGCTTTTCTGACTGGTCTTGTATTTGTCGTCAGAGGCGGAATGGGCCGGTGATTATCGATTTTTATTTGTTTTACGTGAGCTTTTGTTTGGTGTTGTTTCTCTTCATTCCAAATAATGAAGTTTACAGGCGTAGTTTGTTTCATGATTTTGTAGCCATCTAACCATCGGTCATCGAATTTTGAACTGCGTACATGTTTCTTGTAGTATACTCTGTCTCCTATTTTGTACGTTGGTAGCTTGGCTGATTTATCATGTTGTTTCTGTTTCTTGTGAAATGCCTTCTGCGTATTTCGTTGTGCAATCTGGTGAGCTTTATACTTTTCTTGAAGGATTATTTCGATGGGGTCTTCTCCCATGTATTTTCTTTGTGGGCGAAGTAGGTTGTCTAACGGAAGTTTGGTTCTCTTCCGTATAGCATGAGAAAGGGTGACATTCCTGTGGTATCGTTCACGTTTACTCGGATGGCTTCAAGAGCTTGGTTAATGTATAGGTCCCAGTATTGGTGGTTCCCCTTGATATATTTGCTAATAATATCATGTAGGGTGGCGTGCATGCGTTCATTTCTGCCATTTGCATTTGGGCAATAATAAGTGGTTGTAGTATGCTCAATATTCAGCTGGTGTAAGGTGGCTTTAAATGGGTTACCTATAAACTGTTTACCGTTGTCTGAAATGATTCGTTTTGGACAGCCATGCCTGGGAATGAATTCTTGTAAAAAAATTTGCGTGATGGACTGCGATGTGGCATCACTGAGTGGGTAACTTTCTGGCCAAACAGAGTATTGGTCAACTATGTGCAGGAGGTATTTGTTGCCTGATTGGGTGAGTGGGTAAGGACCTGATAAGTCAATGCTCACTGTTTGCATGGGGTAATGGGAAGGTTGCATTTCTTGAAGGGGAATTAAATGTGGCTTCATGTTTCTCAATTTACATGTTCTACAGGTGGCTACATATTCTGTAATGTCCTTGTAGAAAGTTTGCCAATAATACCTTTTCTTTATGACATCAATTGTTTTGTCTCTTCCCATGTGCCCGTTGTTATCATGAAACTGTAGCAATACTTCTGGGACTAGATGTGTGTTGGAATGACTTTTCTTAGTGTCCCTTCTTGTTTCTGATCAATATAGTATAGAGTTCCATCCGTTGGGTGTACTGTAAAATCTTTACTTTTTGTTGGGTTTTCTTTCACGTATGTGAGCAGCTTGACAATTTCTGCATCTTTCGCTTGTTCTACTCTCATGTCAAACATCTCTTGGCTTTCTTCTTCTACTTGAGTGGCAGAATCTGAGGTACTTCTTCGACTTGATGAAGTAATTTCATTAATTTCTTTAGCATTATCGTCAATCTCTGAGGATGTGCCATCATTTTTGACTCTATTTGTTTTCACTTCAGTTTCATCATCATATTTAATCCTGGATAAGAGGTCTGCACAGGTGTTCATTTCGCCTGGGATATGTTCGATAGTGGTGTCGTAGGACTGTAAATTCATTGCCCATGTCTGTAACTTCTTTGGCTGTTCTTGTGTTTTGGTGAGCCAGTTAACCAAAGGTTGATGATCAGTTCTTATAATGAGTTTAGTTCCTCTGACGTAAAAGTCAAACTTTTGTACTGCATAGTGAATAGCATATGCTTCTTTCTCAGTGGTGGTCCACCGTTTTTGTGACTTTGACAATGCGTGGGATAGGAATGCAATGGGTTTCTCATTTGGAATGTTTGGTAGGATGGGTGTTTCATCTTCTAGTACAGGTTGGACCAAACAAGCACCAATTGCGTTATCTGAGGCATCGGCGTATAGTATCATGGGCTGAGAAATATCTGGATGTCCAAGCAGTGGGATGGTGGTTAGGGCATTTTTTAGATACTCAAAGGATCTCTGGCAGTCTTCTGTCCATTTGAAGCGTGCATACTTGCGGGTAAGGGCTATCAAAGGCTCTGCTGCTCTGGAGAAATTGATGATGTGGCGCCTATAGTACCCTATTGTACCAATAAACGAGCGTGTTTGTCTCACCGTCTTGGGGCTAGGCATTTCTCTTATGGCTTTGACTTTATCTTCATCAGGTCTGACGCCATGTCTATTGATGACAAAGCCTAAATATTTTGTTTCTGTCTTTAGAAACTCACACTTCGACAGTTTTAACTTTATTTGGTGATGCCTGAGTCTATCAAACACTGTTTCAACCTTGCGGAGGTGGTCTTCCATCGTGCCTGCGGTATGTATCAGGATATCGTCTATGTATGCCAGGGCAAATGGATGTAGACCCTTTAACACTTCATCCATGAGTGACATATATGTTGCTGGAGATCCTTTTAGACCAAATGGCATAACATTCCAAAAAAAAACTTCCCATATGTGAACAGAATGTGGATTTCTGTTTTGCCCAGGTGTCATGGGGATGCACCAAAAGCCTGACCTTGCATCAAGTGTGGTAAAGTATGTAGACTTTCCTAACGTCGCAAGTAGATCGTCTATCCTGGGGAGGGGGTAGGAAATGACTTTTGTGATTTTGTTAAGGGCACGGTAGTCGCAGCAAAAGCGACTGGAGCCGTCTTTCTTTGTTACGATCACTATGGGTGAGGACCATTGGGAACGGGATCTTTCGATGATTCCTGCCTGTAGCATTTCATTTATAGACCTTTCCACGAGTTCTCTGTTTTTCAAGGGCGTATGATAGGGTTTCATATGTATTGGCTCCTCTGTGGTTGTTTGAATGTCCATTGTGACAGTGTTAGTTCTGCCTAATTCCATGTCATTGAGTGCGAATACATCCTGGTGCTTTTCTACAAACGTTTTCAAACGTTGCTTATTATCTTCTGTGGCATTCAGGGTTGCAAGTAACTGAGCTATTCTCTCTCTGTATTTATGATCTGCTATGATATCTCTGGTCTGTCTTGATGCCTCCGTTTCATTCCCATAATTTTGGGACATTTTTCTTGCATCTTGTGAAAATCTCTGCTCCTGGTATGTGGCTTTCTTTTGCGTAGTTCTTTGCCGTTCATTGGGCTGTGCTTGGTACTGTCTCCTCTGCCATGTACTGTGTGCATTTCCATTTGTCACTGCATTTACTGTATATTCATTTCTTATTATATTTCTGGGGTAGTCGTTGTTGTGCCATTTTTTTCTGATTATTTCTGCCGTAACTGCGCTTATCTGCGTACGTTACTGTATTTCTTCTGTTTGTGCTATAGGGCTGTCTTCTTTCCCTGGGCGAAAATTTTTCATTCTTTCTGTTTCCAACTTTGCTGCTATAGTATCCTCCTGTGGTATAGTCATATAAGAATTCTTCCTTTTCTTCGGAAATTTCAATTGGTTTTGGGACTTTATCATATCCACCTGTTTTTGAGTTATATTGATACTCCATGGGGCATGTATCACTGTCTTGTCGCTTTGGATATCCTCCTGGCAAGACAATTTCTGTTTCTCTGTTACTCTGTGATATACAGCACTTCATCTTTTCTCTTGGTGTGCTGGGGCGCAAGAATGAGTAATTATAGTCATTTTCATACTGTGGCCTTTCTCTTCTTATGTATGGACTGGTTCGTTTCTGCCATCTGGGTAGGGTATGCTGTGGTGTAACATAGCTGTGACTGATGTTGCTGCCTTTTTCTGCATAAGCCTTATAACTGTTTACTTTCCATGTACTATGGTTATTTGTACTGCGATTTCGTGCATTATGTCCAGTGGGAGTGGTTGAGACAATTTGTGGATGGTCTCTATTGGTTTTGGTTTGTCTTATTGTTGACGTATCCACTTGCGCTACAACTGTGCCTCTTTTTATAGTGGTAGTTTTTCCTGACATATTCAATATCATGATGGGGAAATCTCTGGACTTCGAGACTTCAGCGATTCCCTCTGTAATTTGCAACAATGGGTCATCAATAATGCTTTCTTCTGCTAGGGGCTGTACTTGAATTGATTGCCCTGGTGTTATGTACTCAGAATTTTTTACTCTGCCTTTTGCTATGACCAGGGAGTTTGGAGCCACCGTTATGGGAGCTGTCAGCCTTACCAAAGACGCTATGTGGATATCGTCCTGGAGATCTATGTATGTATTGTTGACTTTGATTTTCTGGAGGTCATAGTATATTCGAACTTTGTGTTTGTTAAAAAAATCTCTCCCTAGGATAAAATTTCTAGACATGTCCTTTGTAATAATAAATGGGTGTTCAAAGTTTGTTTCGCCTAAGGAAAATTTTAGCCATGCTGTCCCAACTGAATTTAGTCTTTGTCCCGTGACTGAAGCTAGGTGTGTTTTGGACGGTTGAAATCGTACTAAGTGTTGGATCCTCTTGAACAGCTGGAACCTAATAAGGCTGATGGATGCTCCTGTATCTACCAGTGCCCTATATTGTTGGCCCTGTATAGACATGATGCAGGAACTGGGGTCCGGATGTATTTTAGTTCCATCATGCAACATTTCTTCATATTGTATTTTACTGGATGGGCCCACTTGACAATTTCTGTTCTGTGTTGTTTCTTTTGTTTTGGACCAATTTCTGTGATTGTTGCCCTCACTAACGGTCCTGTTTAGTGAGTGGCGCGGCCGTTTCCCTGACGCATGAGGGGTTGAGGTGCGCCTCTGGTATACTGATTTCTGGTGTAATCACGTGGGGGTGGTGCGGGTTGTTGTGGTTGGTAACCTCCTCTTCTGAATGGTGCATGATTGTAATTTGCTCTACAGGACTTGTAACCATGTCCGAGCCTACCGCATGTAAAGCATCCGTTTGTATTGACATTATTGACGTCGTTTTGCCTCTGTGTGGGGGGTCTATAATTGCGGGGTCTATCATCACGTTGTCGTGGGCGAGTCCATTGCCTCCTGGTATGGTCAACTTCCATAGGCTCATGCTCATCATAGTCCCTATATTCTGGTCGGGGTTCCCTACCTGCTCTTTGTTGGAACCTTCGGTGAAGATTTTCCTCCTGTATTGCTGCTTGGATTGTTTCAGCAATAGTCTTGGTGTCTTTTCTAATAAGATGCCTTCTGATATTTTCCGCTCTAAGGCCATCGGCAAATATCCCCACTAACTGTATTTCTACATCAGGTGTGGTAGGGATTTCTCCGCAAAATGCCTCTTCTGCCATATTGAGGAATCGATCTCCAAAAAGTTGTACCGATTCATCTCTTTCCTGTTTCATGCTTCTAAGGACTGACCAAGCATGCATTTTGTCTATGATTTCCCCATATCTCTGGGTGAGCTCTTTTTTTAGGGACTCGTAGGTTTCTGTGGGGTACTGCTGGGACCTCCTTCTTAAAAAATCAGTCACGTACGAATCAGAACCTAACAGAGCGATTTTCTTTTTCTCTTCATCCGTTGTTGCCTCTGCTAGTGCCGCAAATTTTTTCCATGTCGGACAACCATCTTCTGAATTTTTTCTTGTTGCCATCGAACGGCTGAACAATGGATCTAACCTGTGTGAATTTCGCGTAGTTGTCATTTTTCTGTAGGGTTTCAGTAATTTGCCGTAGCGCTATTATTGTTGGTCCTTCCATATTTTGTCTGTCCTGGGGCTGCAGTGGTTGTGTATTTACGGGTTGGTTCTGTGGTTGTTGTTGTTCCACACCCAGCTGTTGAAAATTTTGTAGTAAATCGTCCATGGTCTATGATCGCTAGTTATTCGCTTTATCAAAGAGAAGTGGTCACGGGCACCATATAACCAACATGTAACCGGGGCATGTGTTCCTTAGGACTGGAACGGCACCATATTACCTTCATGTGGCAGTGCCGGTATATGCAGTATTTTCAATTTACTTTACAGAGAGCAGATGTTTAACTGGCCTAATCACCAGAGATTTAGATTTCTCTCTTAAATTTGTGTTACCAGGTTCGATTTTCTTCTCTTAGGTGTTGATGTAGCGAATTTAATTGAAATAGACAGATTTCTTATCTAGATCTCAAAACTGTAGTAATTCACCTTCTCAACAGCGTTCGATTTCATGCAAAACTTTTAATATCTTTCAGCATGAAACTTAAAATTTCAACAAAGTCTGGAATTTAGAACATTTTTACAATAATAAGCATAATAAAGTTTTATCATCTCATCAGATGCTTTCATCGATGCAAAAATCCCTTTTTGCATCTTTGTCTCGTAGGCCTACTCAATTGTCAAATATGGCGAACCTTCTCATTCCTCCGTGTTCCTTCCTTTAAGTTACAGTCTTATTTTAGGTTCGACTACATTTACCCATCTCCTCAGATTTGTCCTTGATTTCTTTATTGTCATAAGCATTCCTGGAGTTAAATGCTTTCCAACACAAGAATAGTCTACTCTACTTGATTTGAGGTGTAAGACATTGTTTTTTCAAATTGACTCAAATCCTCGAGCCTAGTTCTGCTGCGACTAGGGTTGGGAGCTCTATTTAAAATATATGTTTATCAATTTTCACAACTTACGTCAGTAAGAATATATAACACTCAATGTCCTGAATTACACATTTTATAATAAATGTTGTAGTTTGATTTCCTCAAACTAAGAAATATGTAGAGCTGTACCAGATACGACCTCTTGAGTTGCGCTCTTTCATTCTACTGCCAAAATGGCGTCCTGTTCCACTTTCCCCGGGGTAAATCTGAGCTATCCGATTGGTCAGGGGAAATCACCCAATTATTAGAAATGGCGTGTGGAAGCGACTCTTTGTCCTAAATATGTGACACTATTTATTATTTTCTGTTTCTCATAAAATATAAAATTATGGGGTGGTCTGTGCTTCCTCTGCCTCGTAAGAATATAGTCTGTTTCCAAAGGAACAACTATGTACACGGCCAAGGTGTCCTCTTTCTCTTGTTCCCAGGTCGGACTTCACCACATGCTTCTGCAGCAGCTGGCAAATACTTTACCAGGGTGATATCACAGATCGCGGTGAAATGATAGCTTTGTTATGCAAGTACTTTACTAGGGTGATATGGGTGGCTGAGAGAATGGAAGACCTCTTGTCAGTGCCAAAAGATATGTACATGTTGCTACATGATGATTCATTCGTGTTAACATTTAAGGCATGGGTTCCAAGCTTTTTATGTCATATTAAAGCTTAGAAAAAAGTGCCAGGCATTAGTATATCAATACAATCCTTCTTGAATGAACCTCCTTGACGTTTATAGTGAAATCTGTTTTACTCAGGTGGCTTCTGTATCCAGTATATCCCTTCAAAACCCCACATTCATCAACAGATGCATCCTGCTTATGAAATGAGCAATAGTATAACAATATCATGGGATACAGAACCAGACAACAACTGTTATAGTTGGAGATTGGATAATAAAGTGTGGACAGAACAATGACAAAGAAACGAGGATGCAAATGCCTGAATAGTATTGCCAGATTGGCCTTTAATTCCTCCAAGCCAGTATGGAACTCTACAGCTCCTTCCCATAAAATTAAAATTAGGCTTTTTAATATAAACGTAAAATCTGCCCTACCCTATGACTCAGAAACGTGACATGTCACTAAAAATATCATGTTCAGACTCCAAACGTTCACCCAAAAAAAGATGCCTACTAGGCATTCTGTGTATCAGACGCCTGGAGAAGCAGTAGTCATATTCTCTAACATTCAATACAGCTGGTGATTACACACTGAAAACGGAGATAGATAGGACATGCCCTCAAGAAATAGCTAACCATCATAGCCAGACATGGCCATGACTGGAAGCCATAGGGAAAGAAAAGATTGAGAAAGCCAAGGAGAATCTATGCTTAAGTCGTGCTACATGGTACTTATAGAATTGTATTTGTTATTGTTGATCACAGTCGACATCACTGCAATGCGGGCAAACTCATAGATGTTTAGTCTCCCTCAGCAAATTTCGATAGTTATGAATGGCTAATTGTTTCTCTAGCGCGCTGGTTGTATTCACGCCGGATGCATCTTCTCACACGTCCAACTCTATTAGTCTTGCATTTGATCCAGAATTCCAGCAATCTTAACCTTGACGATTCATCGATTGCAGTGTCATTCTCTAATAGGCAATCATTAATTGTCTTCAGTATCTCTGCCTTATCCATATTCAATGAACCCACTATGGGTGCTCTTGAAGCTAGTCTGTCAGCTCTCTTAATGCCGCTTACCCCTGCATGTTCATGACGGTAGATTTACACCAGTTCCTGAAGACTCGAGGCTTCTATCGATGTTTTCCATTCATGCCGTAGCCATCCATTTAAGAGCTTCCGAAGCATGGACTGGGAGTCTGACACAATAATTGCCCTGGTTGATGGAGTTTCAGACAGCCACTTTAAGGCTGAAGTAGCTGCCTCTACCTTCCATTCTCATGCTGGAAGTTGTTGTCATGTAAGCTACGCTATGTTCAGCAAAGATCCTGCCCTTTACTTGAAGAAGAAAAAGAATACTTCTATATGGATGTGAATTCCGAACAATGAAGCAAGAGAAAGGAAAATCAACTGCAGCGACACAATAGTGGTTTTAGTGGGGAGTACTATAGAAAACAGTTACCATTATATATAGGTAGCCCTTTAGAGAGCTCAGTGATTCTAAAGCAGGCCCCATAGCTCCTGTGTTACCTGCCGCTGCCATTGACGTAATGCATTTAAAAAATTATAATGAAGAATTAACCTCATGTGGTTCCTAGGAGTTTCTGATGAGACTAGGAAAACTAAGAACCAAGGCCTCCTGAGGCATATCCTTCTTCTTCCTCTTCTTCTTCTTCGTTCGTCCTGAAAAGGACGTTGGTTGCGTTGTGTCCGTTTACAGCGAAGTTGCGATAATTGCACCTTTCGGCCGACACATCCGACTTCAGCACGGCGATTTTTTGGGACCGGGTTAGCCTTCCCACTTCGATCCCTACTCTCTCAGCCAGACTGCAGTTATGCAGTCTGTTTCCAGGACCACCACTTGGAGGTGGAGTAGGGTCTTGGTCAGCTCTGGTTTGCTGACCCTGACGCAAGCAGTCAAGCTATGGGTCGCTGACTGCATTTATCACTGTTAGTGCGTCTTCGGTCCCAAGGCATATCCAATATGCTACTAATGTGGAGTTGCGTGTAGGGTTGAACAATTCTTAATGAGAAGCAAATTGCTACAGTAAACACCCCTGCAAGAACAAAAGAAGGAAGTTTTAGTGATGGCCCAATCCTCAGCAAGGAGTGTAGGCTAACAGGAACACAATGAAAGTCAATAATGACGCTCAGAGGTGACAATGTGCCAGATTTTTTCATAGACTGAGTGTAAATACCGGACTTCGTTGCTTATTACTCATGCCAGGCATTTACACATTGCAGTGAACGTTACATTTTAAAATACATGTTATTTTAATTTCTGGTATAATAAATATAATGTTTTGTTTGAAGGGAAATAGTGACTGTTCCATGTGCATATATTTAAGCCAGTGATCGGCAAAGAAAAAAAGAAAGAAAGAAAATCTGGTTCATTTATTTGTGTACGAAACAAACTGGCTAAATCTACAGAATCTAATTCGAATCCTATCTAGTCTACTGGCTAAATGTACAGAATCTAATTCGAATCTTATCTAGTCTACTGGCTAAATCTACAGAATCTAATTCGAATCTTATCTAGTCTACTGGCTAAATCTACAGAATCTAATTCGAATCTTATCTAGTCTACTGTCTAAATCTACAGAACCTAATTCGAATCTTATCTAGTCTACTGGCTAAATCTACAGAATCTAATTCGAATCCTATCTAGTCTGCTGGCTAAATCTACAGAATCTTATTCCAATCCTATCTAGTCTACTGGCTAAACTAACACTTGTTATTTTTTATCTTTACACCTAGAAAACTCGAAATTACCCCTACTGGGGTAAGTTACCACTAGTTGCCGACCTATGATTTAAGTCTTTGTTTTCAAGTGCTCATGAATATCCAGAAGAGTTCCTTATAAAGTAATTTCTTGTTCTAACAAAATAGTACTACTGTCTGATGTACTAACCAGCGCAATTTAATTTAGTTATTACTTTTCAGATCCTTGTCTTCAATCATGTAGGTTATTTCCTTATTTTTCGCTGTGGACTTGATTTCTGTTGATTTCCACATAGTGCCTAATGTAATGGGGTCGGAGTGGCTAAGAGGTATGGCGTCCGCCTCGAATTCTAGAGGTACCAGGTTCGATTCCCAGTACAGGGAATATAATTTATGGACATTTTTTTTTTAAAGAACCAGTGGTCCTAATGATGTCATACCCCCCCCCCCCCCCTTTCCCCCCCGGTCTCCTGGGTAGCATTTTCGGATAAGGATGAAACAATTAGGAGGTTCCGTGTGCAAGTTGCGCACGTTAAAAATCCCACAGCAGTTGGAAATCGTACAGAGTAGGCCATAAGGCCGCTGCCCTGGCAAAATTAAAAAATTATAAACCTACACATTACAAAAATATTTATAGTGTGTGATTCCTATATACACACATTGAGATTCTCGCCGGTGCTACGGAGTTCATGCACTGTGCTGATATCCTCCTGTGAGGGAGGAGATCGGAGCACTGATGGAGTTGTCCGTGTGCAATGAAGATAGTCCTTAAAACCAAAACCCAAACCAAGCCTAATAAAATGAAAGCCGCTTTTGCCTTCCTTAGGTCTTCAATCAGATCATGCTAAGTCTTCCTATCCTGTGTCATCTGTTCAAGATCTTTCAGTGTCATCTCAATCATGTTTACGTCTGTCTCCAGTTCTCTTCTCAATCATGTTTACGTCTGTCTCCAGTTCTCTTCTCAATCATGTTTACGTCTGTCTCAAGTTCTCTTCTCAATCATGTTTACGTCTGTCTCCAGTTCTCTTCTCAATCATGTTTACGTCTGTCTCCAGTTCTCTTCTCAGTCATGTTTACGTCTGTCTCCAGTTCTCTTCTCAATCATGTTTACGTCTGTTTCCAGTTCTCTTCTCAATCATGTTTACGTCTGTCTCCAGTTCTTTTCTCAATCATGTTTACGTCTGTCTCCAGTCCTCTTCTCAATCATGTTTACGTCTGTCTCCAGTTCTCTTCTCAATCATGTTTACGTCTGTCTCCAGTTCTCTTCTCAATCATGTTTACGTCTGTCTCCAGTTCTGTTCTCAATCATGTTTACGTCTGTCTACAGTTCTCTTCTCAATCATGTTTACGTCAGTCTCCAGTTCTGTTCTCAATCATGTTTACGTCTGTCTACATTTCTTTTCTCAATCATGTTTACGTCTGTCTCCAGTTCTCTTCTCAATCATGTTTACGTCTGTCTCCAGTTCTCTTTTCAATCATGTTTACGTCTGTCTCCAGTTCTCTTCTCAATCATGTTTACGTCTGTCTTTAGTTCTCTTCTCAATCATGTTTACGTCTGTCTTTAGTTCTCTTCTCAATCATGTTTACGTCTGTCTACAGTTATATTCTCAATCATGTTTACGTCTGTCTCCAGTTCTCTTCTCAATCATGTTTACGTCTGTCTCCAGTTCTCTTCTCATTCATGTTTACGTCTGTCTCATTCATGTTTACGTCTGTCTCCAGTTCTCTTCCCAATAATATTTACGTCTGTCTTTAGTTTACGTCTCTCTCCAGTTCTCTCAATCATGTTTACGTCTGTCTTTAGTTCTCTTCTCAATCATGTTTACGTCTGTCTTTAGTTCTCTTCTCAATCATGTTTACGTCTGTCTACAGTTCTCTTCTCAATCATGTTTACGTCTGTCTCCAGTTCTCTTCTCAATCATGTTTACGTCTGTCTTTAGTTCTCTTCTCAATCATGTTTACGTCTGTCTTTAGTTCTCTTCTCAATCATGTTTACGTCTGTCTACAGTTCTCTTCTCAATCATGTTTACGTCTGTCTCCAGTTCTCTTCTCAATCATGTTTACGTCTGTCTCCAGTTCTCTTCTCATTCATGTTTACGTCTGTCTCCAGTTCTCTTCTCAATCATGTTTACGTCTGTCTTTAGTTCTCTTCTCAATTATGTTTTACGTTCTCTCTTCTCAATCATGTTTACGTCTGTCTGTCTCCAGTTTACTCTTCTCATTCATCATGTTTACGTCTGTCTCGAGTTCTCTTTCTCAATCATGTTTCTACGTCTGTCTCAATTGTTTAGTTCTCTTCTCAATCATGTTTACGTCTGTCTCCAGTTCTCTTCTCAATCATGTTTACGTCTGCCTGCAGTTCTCTCTACAGTTTACTCTTCTCAGTTCTCTTCTCATTCATGTTTACGTCTGTCTCGAGTTCTCTTCTCAATCAGTTTTACTCTTCTCAATCATGTTTACGTCTGTCTCCAGTTCTCTTCTCAATCATGTTTACGTCTGTCTACAGTTCTCTTCTCAATCATGTTTACGTCTGTCTCCAGTTCTCTTCTCAATCATGTTTACGTCTGTTTCCAGTTCTCTTTTCAATCATGTTTACGTCTGTCTCCAGTTCTCTTCTCAATGTGCTTTTGGAACTACATGTATTATTTTTTACCTTGAGAACTACAGAACAACTGCTGCGTTGTAATGCTATCAACCGGTTTCTTCAGTGTGTGTCAATCTAATATTAATGTCCTTTCTCCGTCACTTGACCCACTGGAGTCTGTCTGTTTCTTCAGTGTGTGTCAATCTAATATTAATGTCCTTTCTCCGTCACTTGACCCACTGGAGCCTGTCTGTTTCTTCAGTGTGTGTCAATCTAATATTAATGTCCTTTCTCCGTCACTTGACCCACTGGAGCCTGTCTGTTTCTTCAGTGTGTGTCAATCTAATATTAATGTCCTTTCTCCGTCACTTGACCAACTGGAGCCTGTCTGTTTCTTCAGTGTGTGTCAGTCTAATATTAATGTCCTTTCTTCGTCCCTTGACCCACTGGAGCTGTCTGTTTCTTCAGTGTGTGTCAATCTAATATTAATGTCCTTTCTCCGTCACTTGACTCACTGGAGCCTGTCTGTTTCTTCAGTGTGAGTCAATCTAATATTAATGTCCTTTCTCCGTCACTTGACCCACTGGAGCCTGTCTGTTTCTTCAGTGTGTGTCAATCTAATATTAATGTCCTTTCTCCGTCACTTGACCAACTGGAGCCTGTCTGTTTCTTCAGTGTGTGTCCTTTCAATCTACCCACTATTAATGTCCTGTCAATCTAATATTAATTCTTTCTCCGTCCCTTGACCCACTGGAGCCTGTCTGTTTCTTCAGTGTGTGTCAATCTAATATTAATGTCCTTTCTCCGTCACTTGACCCACTGGAGCCTGTCTGTTTCTTCAGTGTGTGTCAATCTAATATTAATGTCCTTTCTCCGTCACTTGACCCACTGGAGCCTGTCTGTTTCTTCAGTGTGTGTCAATCTAATATTAATGTCCTTTCTTCACTTGACCCACTGGAGCCTGTCACTTCAGTGAATCTAATATTAATGTCCTTTCTCCGTCACTTGACCCACTGGAGCCTGTCTGTTTCTTCAGTGTGTGTCAATCTAATATTAATGTCCTTTCTCCGTCACTTGACCCACTGGAGCCTGTCTGTTTCTTCAGTGTGTGTCAATCTAATATTAATGTCCTTTCTCCGTCACTTGACCCACTGGAGCCACTGGAGTCCTTTCCCCGTGTCTCTGTTTCTTCAGTGTGTGTCAATCTAATATTAATGTCCTTTCTCCGTCACTTGACCCACTGGAGCCTGTCTGTTTCTTCAGTGTGTGTCAGTCTAATATTAATGTCCTTTCTTCGTCCCTTGACCCACTGGAGCCTGTCTGTTTCTTTACATTTGTTTCCATTTTTTCACCTGATATATCAATTAAAACCTATTCTACGCAAGCATCCATTTATGGAAGTCGGTAATTTTTGTTTTTGATGTTTATGTTGTTCTTCATGTTTTAGCGCCATGCTGCAGGACTGTCTTGACTATTAAGTTGGACATTCTTATTTTCGTGTTGGACTGGATTTTTATTTGTTAGATATATTTCCTCATGCCACGAAGACCGCTCTTCCCTGCTGTACACATTATTTTGGTTTCACTGACCGTCCCTCCATCTTAACCTTTGGTGGCTGCTGAAATATGAGTCCACAGCAGTAAAAAATTGGTACCTGCATCTGCTTTGAGTTAGGGAAGGCAAAAGCAGCGAGAAAGGAAGCAGGTTGCCTCACTTCATAAAGTTGAGCCTTGCTGTAAGTGAAGTCTCTAACACTTGACTTTACTACGTCAATATCTGCAATAGAAATACAATTAAATTATTCTTCAGTGAAAACATCCTTTCTGCTATAACAAGTTAATCTGGTGTCCAGACGCTTGTGAGTGATTCTCTATTGTCATCAGTGTTTCACATCGAAAATAATTTATTATTATTGTTATACCAGACCCAAGTAGAGCAGTCCCAACTAAGATGGTTTGGCCATGTCTGCAGAATGGGAGAAGATCGGCTACCACGACAAGCATGGGAAACAAAGAGCCAGGGATCCAGACCCCCAGGACGACCCAGAGTCCGCTGGGAAGACAACATTAGACAATCTTTGAAGGACCGAGGACCCAGGCCAGAAGGAAGACAGCCGATAGGATAGTATGGCGCTGTCTCTTCCAAACCTCTACATCTCACGGTAGAAGGGGAACGACTAAGTAAGTAAGTAAGTTATACCACTCACTTTGCACATAGGCTTGTTAATTCTTCGCTGAGCGCAACTGAGGAGAGCACGAAAACGCACCGATGGTGAAAGCGCACCATTGATTAAATTCTCTATATTATTATTTCAAGCCGTAAGAGGCTACTATAGTTAGTTTGTGTGAGGAGCTGGCAATCTCATCATGTCAAACAAAGTGGTACAGAAACTGTGGCTACAAGAGCTTATAGATGCTTTAGTACAGGCTTCCTGTGTGGTGGCTCCTAGTCAAAGGGAAATGTTGATAATGCTGTTGATGATTATGATGATGATAATGATGACGCTGATGATGATGATAATGATGATGAGGATATTATTACTATTCGCCTGCTCATACAAGTATCTCAACAACGCAGACACGTGCAGCATATGTTGTTGTGTTGTACTTGCTTACTGTATTTCTGAGAGTTTTCAAATATTCGAAGACTTTAGTCCGTGCATGCAGTGCTACAATGAAATGTACACAGGTCAGTACCGTGTACCTACTTAGATTCGTTAATATATTCATTAAAAATATCATATTTTATTTTACTATTAAAAATATAGTGTGAAAGAATATAGAAAATCTAATAATGTACATAATTTCTTTTTAAAACATGAATAAATTTGTTATCGAAAGATGAAACCGAAATATAAATTTTTTGTGATTGCAGGCTATCTTCGCGCAAAAGTTTTCTTTCAAAGTTCCCCAAAGCTGGATCAAGTTCAACGAAAGAATCGATGAGGTCCCAATGTCGTGAAATAGCAATTAAAAAACTTTCTAGACCTTATTTTGAGACACTTGTCTTAGCTGACAAGTCGAAGAGGCTACAACTCGTACAGTGGCGCCGTTGTGCGATTGCCCAATTATGTAGATGGAATTCTCAATTCGCAGAGTTGAACGTAGATGGATTTTGTTTGTTTATTACCAGCTCTGATAAAGTAGTCCGGACCCAATTAGTTAATCGTTACGTGAGAAGTAATAATTAATACAGTAACAGGTTTACGGAATGGCGATCAGTTTGTCAATATTGGAAAATCATACTGGTTACACACATACATATACAATCAGATCATTATCATCATCATCATCCTCTTTTTCGCTGCTTATGGAGTATGGAACCAGCATTGCAGAAATCCCCCTTGAGGAGGTTTCTGTGGCAAAATGTTTCACATGATGAGGTTGCCAGCCTCATCCACAACCTTATCTTAGTCACCTCTGTCGACATGCTTAGGCAAGCAGTAGTCTCATTCTTTCCTTGTCTCCATAGAGACCCTCAGGTCACCCCCACCTCATAAAGCAACACCTAGTAAAGTTAATTCTCTAACAATCCACTTCCTTACGGCTGTATCTGCTACTGAACTATCATTACCTTGTTTTACTGTAAACCGTGCTAGCGATCAAAATGACCTGATAGAAGGGAGGGAACTCGTGACTTTTTTCCCGACTATAGAAACTGAAATCTATTCCCAGACGTCCATCCCCGGGGAATAAATAACTATGTGTGGTGGGAATTTATAGTGTGGGAAGGACTGGACTTTTTTCTAGTTTAAAGGTTTCGTGAGTGGAGCAAGTAAAACTAATGCCCACGCTGTAATGAGTCCTAAATAACGTAGAGTCTGAGCGCAAGAGTGTCTTTAGATGAGAAGCAGAGACGACAGAAGACAATAGTCAGAATTCAACATATTTTAGGCAATAAATTATTTCTTTGTGTGTACAGCGTGTATAAGATGCGGCTTCTGTTGTCAGAAATCGAGCGCGTGGGGGAAGTTCGCGAGGAGTGAAGAGGAGTAAGTAATGAATGAGAGAAAGTTGCCATGTTTCCATCCAAGTTTAATCGTCTTTATCATCCTTCGCCTCCTGATTTCCTTCTCCTCTTTGCCATCTTCTAACTTTTCTTCATCAGATGACTTTCAATGAATCAGTCACACCACACCCTACCAGTTCATGTGTATGTTATGGATTGTTTATTTTTATTCTGTCGTGTCTCGCTCACTAATTTATTGTTGATTTTAAACTTGCTCTTTAGTTTAAAACAAAATAATTTAAAAAGTAGAACTCGATATTTCTTGCCTGGCTCATTACTTGCAGTGAAATAAGGCATATTAAACATATTTGTCTTTTAATTTTGTAACCCCAAAGCAGATACTGCCGTACGGGAGGGAAGTGCTAAAGACGTCACTATACTAGATCTAGTTTCGACAAGTGGGGTAAACACTTCACTTTCTCACTGCTTTTGTCATTCATAAGTCAAGAGCAGAGTCAGGTACCTATGTAGCAGTGCCACTACTTGTTTTGTTAATAAGCGTGTTGAATTTGTCACTTGTTGATTTTGGCAATTGTTCGATGTTCATTATTATTCGAACTGTTTTAGATTAAATTGCGTTGTGTATTGAATTGAATTGTCATTTAGTGGTGAGGCACGTGTTCTGATCGTATAGTGGAAATCTCAAGCGTTGTGTGTTATGCGACAACCCAGCAGGTTCGTTCTTCCAGATGAGAATGCTGCTACGTGTTGGTATTTCTTGTCTCGTTGTTGGAGAAGAATTAGCTCGTCGATTTAAAGTGTTATTCTTGAGTGTTATTATGTTTCATATAACTTTGTCTTGTCTATAATTCTCCAGTTATTTCGAGTTTAGGTTTTGGTTTGGTGATCTTGTAAAAGCACTGGAACATCTACTTAAAATGACGATTTGACCAAGACAATTTACATCAAAATAAATCTTGACAACCACAGGAACATCTACTGAAACTGTCAACCACAAATAGAACGTGGACTACTGGCGTTGCTGGACTCCACGACAAGGTACAGGACTATAGGGAGTGTCAGGTACAAAATTTCAGTAACTTGCGGCGCGCAGGGGCTAAGGCTCGTCGGCTGCGCGCTAGTGTCTCAGTGTGTGTCCTTAGTTGTGAAGGGCGACGGAACGAACGGAATAATTTGTCTTCTCTTTGTTACTTTCACAATTGCCTCCACGGCTGGCGTTTTGGATTTAAAAGTTGCTACCATAAGTGAAATGGGTTCATTTTCGATACAAGACAACAGGAAGCTGAGACGCTTGGGAGTCATGACCCAAGTGGGCCCGCCCCCCTTAGAGTGTAAAGGAGTAATCGGGCCGAAACACTTGTCGGATGGGGGGACTGCTTCTGATGATCAGATTGCTTCCTGTTGTATCGCTCTGTAAAGAGTTTCCTATCACATGAATGTTACGAGGGGCGTTCAGAAAGTAATGCACCACATCGTTTTTCTCAGCTATTAATGAAGATAGAAGCATGAAATTTTGCACATTTCAAATATGGTATGTTCCAATTGTGTGCACCAAATTGCATTGCAACCGGCCAAATAATACGGCTGCCCTAAACCGTTGAAATGGAGCGTGTTAGCAACTTGCGTTATAAACAGCGAATTGTGATAGAATTTCTCGTTGCAGAGAAGGAAACTGTTGTGAATATTCACAAGCGTCTATGTGATGTGTATGGAAGTTTTACAGTCGACAGGAGTACAGTCAGTCGCTGGGTTCAGAGAATCAAAGAATCAGGAAGTGGACGTCCTGCCACAGCCACCAACGCAGAAATGTTGAAATGCGCTTATGGCATTATTCTTACTGATAGGCGAATCACTACTCAACAATTGGCCTTACGGCTGTCAGTCAGCATTGGTAGTGCAAATGCAGTTATAAAAACTCTCGGATTTTCTAAGGTTTGCGCAAGATGGGTTCCTCGAAGTCTCACAAATGACCACCGATTGCAAAGGAAAGCAATTTCTTCTGAATTGTTGGAGCGTTTCAATGCTGATGGAGAGAACTTTTTGGCTAAGATCGTTACAGGTGACGAAACCTGGGCACATCATTTTGAACCTGGGACAAAAAGACAGTCAATGGAGTGGCATCATCCGCAATCACCAAGAAGAAAGAAATTCAAGACAATTCCTTCAGCTGGAAAGGTCATGATCACTGTCCTTTGGGACATTGAAGGTGTGATTCTTGTGGACGTTATGCCAAAAGGAGAGACAATCAATTCGCAAGCTTACATTAAGACATTGAAAAAACTCAATCACCGTTTTCGCAGAGTTCGGCCGCACAAGAATCCAGCAGACCTGCTTCTCCTTCACGACAATGCGCGCCCTCACACAAGTATGGCAACACGGGAAGCAATCACCAAATTGGGTTGGACTGTATTACACCATCCACCCTATAGTCACGATTTGGCACGCTCTGATTTTCATCTATTTGGTCCACTTAAAGATGCACTCCGTGGGACAAGGTTTGAAGATGATTGTGGTGGATTTGATGTTATGAATTGTTGTAGGTATTATTATATTTGTATTAAATGAGATTAGCTATGAAGGTCCCTGAATATACCCAATAATATTGTGAACTTTTCAGGGTACTTTTCCACTACCACCTTTTTATCTCATTCAAAATGTATTTATATTAGTATATTAAATGACTTCGTGTTGTGTCTAGGGTTATGAATGTAGAGAGTAATGTACAATAATCAACAAACATACAAACAGATAGTTTATTATTCACAACAGCACACAGTACTACCACAATAACATACAAACGACACTCTAAAAGGCTATCTTATTTAAGACTGTGGTTGAATTTTGTGTAAATATGAGTTTACAGTTTTATTATCCTGATTCAAATTTATTTGTAATCAGGACTGACAATTTAAAAGTGAAATCAAAATAATCATTTACATCAGTCAAATAGCACAATAGATCCTTTGTCCATATATAAAATATTTTTCTAATATACGTCTGTAATGTTCTCCTACTTTAAGGTAATACTGGTAGGACTACTAGGTTGTTGTTGTAAATCATTTCCTTTTTGTCATGTTTGTTTCTATTTTCTCACTTGTGGAACTATTTAATATTTGTCCCAGTTTTATTCACTGTCATTAGATCGTTCTTTTAAAGTTCTGTAGTTGAGCTTTCAGGTGCCGAACGAAAACTTAACTTAGCCGTAGAATATAGGTTAAACCTTTCCTCTGCTCGCTTGACAATCTGTTCCCTGTTTGATAGGCAATGGCCACTAGCATGGGCTCGCAGTAAACAGGCAGAGTCCTGAATCAATCAGTTTTCAAGCGTTTGGTACCACATTAACGTCAGTACCCAGGACCTCTGAAATGTGAAGGTATGCATCCTTCGTAATATCTAGCATACACTAATAGTCCACAGTTAAGGACATGTACATTACAAACAAACAAAAGGATCACATCCTTATACAAACCTATGCCACCATTTTCTTTTGATGTGACAATGTACACCAGTATTCCTTTCCCTAATAGTTACAACGCCACTGCAATTCCAGCTGTAATCTCTTCCATATAATAGGATAGGTGTTATGCTCCTTTATGACAATCATACATATTCTTGTAGTTTTACATCTCTCTGACAGTCTATCACATGGTGGATCAATCTTTAGGCTTTGCCTCATGTTCGCTATAGACCCACTCATGTCCCGACATATATTATTATTTCACATTCAATTTTTATATAAAATGCATGTTAATAAATGTCAATCTTACCACAATTTTTAATGAAATATACACAGAGACGATGACTGACACAGTTTCGATCTGTTTTATTGCCCAGGCTGCTTAGAACTTGTATTTTAAAGCACAGCCTGTTCTCATCTATCACTGTTGAATATTTTCTGGAAATGGCGTCCCCCTAACGCTTATTCTGACAATATCGATTCAGTTAGCCAATCTCTATTAATTTCACAAGGGTAAACAGTCTTTTCAAAAAATATCATTCAAACCTTTCCTACGTTACTAGGTTATTTATGTTTATTCAAAGGTCAGCCAATAATATTTCGTCTCACTTCAAATGCCACCCAATCGGATTCACTGTACTATCCTAGCCTATCTGTCACCTACTTTATTCCCCCAAAAATATGCGATCCAATCTAAGCAGATATGACTTGACCTGACAGTATCTCTGATCTCTATGTATGGTTTTATCAATATTTAATTAGTTAAGGGACTATTTATATAACGAATAACATATTCTTGGTCAGCAAGTCTTCAGGTACACGAATCTACGATTTTTAAGGGGCTATGTGGTTTGGTTCAAAAATTCTATTTTTTTTCTATGTTGGTTGTTTATTTTTAAACTACCTCCTGTTCACTTCTGTTCTCATGTACTTACGAGATAATTACGAGAGCTTAGGTCATTCATAATAAGAGCTTAACATGTTTCCATGACGTAGTGTCCACAATTCTAACTTTTTTCATTGTATTTGGGGAAACCCCTAAGGCAAAGCGTGCAAGTTGGTTGCAGAGTTAGAACCAATGCGAAACGAATTAGCATTTCATCTATCCTTGCCCCTCCTCGTTCCACAATGCATTTTTGGCAAATATTTTCTTAGAACTAGAAAAAGTGGGTGTTTATGTCAAGGACGAATTTGAAAAATTGGGTACCGTTTTGTTCGGCTATTCGTTAGCAAATAATAATCTGAAGGCGTAGGCGATACCAACCGTTCTAGCAGAAAATTCTTTTGTACTTTCTTATCTTTGCCTTATTGCCCTATACTGTTATATATTAATTTAGATATTGTATTTAGAAAGTCACTACAATGATGAAGGAGTGATTCATGCAGCGAAGAAATGGCTACATGATCAAGACAAAATCTGGTACGGGCCAGGAATACATGCACTTGTTTCACGCTGGCATAAAGCCGTACAAGTTGATGGGGATTATGTTGAATAATACCGATGTTTACATGACATATCCATGTATATTGTGCATAAATTTCATGCTTTTTGAATAAACAGCTCCTGAGAAAAACGATGTGGTGCATTACTTTCTGAACGCCCCTCGTACTTCACAAAACTCCAGTAAAGATTAGTATGTTTATTAACTGGCCATCCGTTTAACTCTGTTCTGCCAGTTTGCATTCTCTTCTTTTTGTTACAAAAATGTTGCAATACATCAAAGTGGCAATACTTCAATAGCTTGGTCAAGGCGAATAATCTGTCTTGTCTTCTTTTCTAATCGAGGGTTACAACAATATTGTTGCGTGCATATTTTGACGCACATATTACAAAAATCGATATGGCTATTTAATATGGGAAAAATATAGACATGCATTCATTTGTGTATGAAAATGCTGTCTATGGGTAAAGCGAGATAATCCATGTTTGAGTCACACTTTTGATTATAGGAGTAATCGTGCTTGATATTGATCCGGCGCATGGATATTGCTCTTATGTTTGTACTTATTTTTTTAGTGCCAGAAAATAGATTAATTTGCTTATTATGTTTATGGCCTGAATTCATATGTATTACATATTATTAGTACAAATAGAATCAGTCCTATATTGTATATTTTGGATGGGTAGGCGGGACTAGATTCTTGTTATTCCGCTCTGGCGGAAGTATGAGTTGTCTTGACAAGTCGTGATGAGTTCCGATGTACCGTGATAATGGCGGGTACGCACTTTTCAAAGGGCTGGTAGATTCTTAAGGAAAAATTAGTTATGAAGTGGTTTTCTTCTACAGGAGATTGTGTCTCTACTGGAGTTTGTGTTAGAGACTCTCCTAAGGTACGGTACAATGTATAATTCGGACTCCATGTATTGCCAGACCCTATTTTGATGATCTCAGGTCGGTTAGACCTAGCTGGAATTTTGTGCTTCGCAACGCTAGGTCAATTTTGTATCGACAAAGATGACAGGTTTTCCTACAGCGGTTATGGCTACGTGAATTAACCTAATTACCGTAGAGCTGTATGGAAACATTTATGAAACTATCTATATGCCCATTATAAATTAACTTTGGCTTATATTCACCTTCCTACGAGTGAGTGAGCGGCAACTCAGGGAGGCGGCCATGTTAGATTCCTGTCATCATATTTTCTGATTACTGTCCAAAGAACGGGGCATGTATCTTATTACTTGGACAGTGACAAAGAGATCTCAATCTTGATAGAAACCCCCTTTTCGTGGTTCCATAATATACTACAAACTATGGACGTCAAGCAACTTCAGTTATTTACCGATCTGCCTTCACTGACGCGTTTAGTCAGATAGGGGATGCGGCCATAATGTATCATGACATTGAACTTTTGATGTACTACCTATTATTCATGAATGTGTCATGATTTCGAATCTGCTATGTATGCCTACAAATTGATGTGTCAACATAACCATGATGTACTCGTATGTCCCAGTGTGTACGTCTGAATAAATTGTGTAAACAAAGATTCCAGCAGTCTGCATTGGTGCCTTGTAGACAAGTGTATGAGTGATTATCTTGGTCAGCACACGAACAGTACACCATTCGCGTCAATCACAGTCTACACTTCTACTCCATACACATATCATCCTGCGTCGGTTGAAGTGACCAAGCTTAGGGCCTGCTTCCCCTGGAGCCTTAGAGGGAAACGACTATTTACAGCTGCCTTTGCCTTCCCTAACTCAGGACTAGGGTGAGTTACCCATTTACCGCTGGGTAAACATGGAGCATGCCTGATCTCAACAACTCTGTACACTGCTTCACAGACTGACACTTACAGAGCGTGCGAGTGAAAACCATGAAACTTTACAGTGGAAAGAAAGAAGTTTTTACAGTGGTGAGCCAGATCCCTGGGTCCAGCCTACGCAGTTTTGTGTTGAGAATCACAGTTTGCCTTAAAAGAACATTTGTTTGACCACATCAACATCGATGTCAGCTTGACCTGTATTGCCGATAGGATGCTGTATCTAGGTCAGCGCTTGTTGACAGTTTTTCGCTGTACAGACGGTATTACACAGGACAGTTGTGTCAAGTGTAGAAAATATCTGGAGCAGTATTGTTGACATTTCTCAACGTACAGAAGAATCACGGTGTTGTTGAACTGTGTAATAGTTTAAAATTAAATTTATTACTCAATAAAGTGGCAAGTTATTAGTATTAAAATAAACTGTGCCTACTTTACAACACTATACCTGCAACACATTCCATTCATGATATAAATTATATTGTATGCTATATGCTATTTATGCTTACATGTTATTTGTTTATATGTGTAGGTGTTTATATGTTGTGGGCCTGGATGGGAGGTGACTAGAACAGGAAATACCGAGTGATATTGGTCTTGTTCTGGCGTTCTATAGGGAGCAATTTCTTAATTGAAATTTGCATGCAACATAGTTTGCAAATATTTGGTTAGTTGTGACGACTGTTTCATATTTGTATTTGTAACATTTTTTCAGTTCTTTATTTTTGTTTGATTTGTTTGTATAATTGTAGGTCTCATCTTTCCTTTCATTTCAGTTTTTTACACCCTTATGTTTATACACTGTGGCGTTATTTGTCTTGTTATCTTATTGCAGTTATCATCACGGTTTCTGTGATCATTTTTTTCATTTCTCCTATTTAATTTAATTTGATCTCTGCAAATGTGTTCATATTGTCTTTTCTTGTTTGTCCTTTGTAATGTCTTTAGTTGACATATGACATAGGAGTTATAGTGGTATACACTGATAGTATAGTACAGATCAGTACTTTATGATTATTTTCCACAGGTACCCAAGTGATCTTTGATTACATTGAGGTATACAAGACCTTTGTAAGGCTTGTCTCCCACAGTATTTAAGATACAGTTATTGTTGTCCACAGGTACTCAAGTTATCATTGGTTATTATAAACCATACAAGAGTGCACTAAGACTAAGTCTATGGTATAGACTTGTCTCCCATTAAAGTGAAAGAGGGTAATTTATTTACTTTTTCAGGTTTCTGATTTAAGAAGACAAGATGTCTACATTAGATTATTTTATTGCACAAGGAAAATCCCTTGATAAGACTGGGAAAGACTTAGAACAATGAGGTTGCTCAATATGACAAAGCATTAGCTGCTGAAGAGAGAAAAGCTGCTGCTGCTGCAGAAGAGAGAAAAGCTGCTGCTGAAGAGAGAAAAGCTGCTGCTGAAGAGAAAAAAGCTGCTGCTGAAGAGAGAAAAGCTCTGGCTGAAGAAAAAAGATTAGAAAAAGAAGCTGATAATGCTGCTGAACTAAAGAAATTGCAGATGCAAGTGGAGGAAAGGAGATTTGATGCAGAACAGAAAAAATTAGAAGCTGCTGCTGCTGCAGAACAGAACAAATTAGAAGCTGCTGCAGAACAGAAAAAATTAGAAGCTGCTGCTGCTGCAGAACAGAAAAAATTAGAAGCTGCTGCAGAACAGAAAAGATTAGATAGAGAAGCTGAAGAGAGAAAAGCAATAAGAGAACATAAATTTGAGTTAGAGAAATTAAAATTGACATGTATGAGTAATGTTAATCAGGCATCTGGTGGTAATGGTAAACCCTTTGTGTACAAGGTCAAGGTACCAGCGTTCAACTCTGCCAGTGATGACATAACATTTTGGCTTTCTAGATTTGAACGGGCTTGTCGAGCTCATAATGTTGACAAATCACAGTATGTGAATCAGTTGTCTGAAAATCTAAAAGGGGACTCTCTGAGTAAGTTATATTTTGTTGAAGAGGCCGACAAGGACAATTATGATGTTGTTAGGGCAGCTTTGATAAAGAGATATCAGCTGTCTGAGGAAGGTTATCGTCTTTTGTTTAAAACAATGAGACCTGAGGTAGGTGTAGAATTCTCAGAATTCATCTCAAAAGCACGAATTACACTTTCACGATGGATTGAATTATCCAAAACAGAGAAAACATTTGATGGTCTTACAGATTTATTGCTAAGAGACAAGGTCATGTCTTCTGTAAATAAATCATTCCTAGAGTTCTTACATGAGCGTAAACCTAGTACATTAAAGCAAATGGAAGAATATTGTGACCAGTATGCCACGGCACACCCTGAAATGATTCTTAGTAACTCTAACATTAAAGAGAGTATGCCAGTTGCTTCGGCAACAGAATATAATCAGAATTACTCACACAAATTCCAAGGAGCTAAAAATAAATTTGATAAAAAGGTTAATTGGAATAAGTATCAAAACCAAAATAACCACTCAAATCAGAGTTCTTCTTTGAAGAACTGGAATCGGGCTGATAGTCCTCGACACGCGAGGGGTACCCATAATTTTAGACATTCTCGGAAAGGGAGTAGCTATAGGAACTACCCAAGTACTTCATGGAGAGAAAAGAACCAATATTACAGGGATACTCAATATAATGAGCGTGATGATTATGATCATGAATATTATGATTCAAATCCAAATAGGGGTTATAAAAGGGGAAATAATAATTATAGAGACAATTATAACCGAGGTAGATCACAACACAAAAGACATGGTAAATCTTATTACCAAGCTAACTTTGCACAACAGGAGTTCCACGACACCGGTAATCAGAATAATGATAAAAAAGACTCCAATAGTGTAGCAAATTCCGCTTTCGATTTTGCTAGAGCATCTGAGTGTTCGCAATGCAAAACATTATTCGATCCAACCACCGTTTCTACTTTAAGCTGCGGTCACCCGCTTCCCGCGCTCCATGCGTCAATCGCGCATAATGGAAGGGGTGCTCTTGTCTTTAATAAGATCCTAATAGATGGTACTCCGGTATCAATTTTTTTCGACTAGGGGTGCACTACCATCGGAGTGAGGCAATCACTCGTAAATCCTTCTCGAGCTACAGGCAATATAGTCAAATGTGTAACATTTGGTGGCACATTGGAGAAGTACTCCACTGCCATTATCAATATTGCTACGCCTTTCTTTACAGGAGAGGTGCAAGCATGTCTCTTGCCGAATCCGATCGCTGATCTTATCATCGGTCGCATTCATGGAGTGAAAGAATGCACTCCACAGCAAATCTCTAATTGGGAAAATGTTAATATGCAATCTGCTAATGCAGTAATCACTAGGGCTCAAGCTCTTAATATGCCACAATCTTCACATTCTGAAGATAATGATGCGCAGATCCAAGATGATCCCTTGGAGATTTCCCATGATTCCTTTATCAAACAGCAGGAAGATGATCCTACTCTAAAGAAATTCTTTACTCTGGCAACAAAAGGTGATCCGAATAAGGATACAAATCGTAAATCTTGGATTACGATGAGGAATGGCGTACTTGTACGTATGGTACAAGACTCCGCTAAGTCCATTCATTCTCAAATCCTTGTGCCTAAAAATATGAGAGTTAAAATCTTACAGCACGCTCATGATTCGCAGTGTGCTGGACATATGGGTTTTTCCCGTACTAAGGCTAGAGTTCTTCAATCTTTCTTTTGGCCTGCTGTGAATAAGGACATACGAATCTATTGTCGATCTTGTAAAGTATGTCAAGAGATTAAATCCAGAGGTCCACGCCATGATGCACCTATTCAGGCTGCAGACATTCCCATTCGACCATTTCAAAAAATGGCGATAGACATCATTGGTCCATTTAAGATAAAGTCTGCTAGAGGACACCAATTTATTTTGACGTGTGTTGATATGTGCACACGTTGGCCGGAGGCTGTTCCTCTAAAGAGCATAACTACTGCTGATGTCGCAGATGCTCTTTGGTTAATATTTTCTCGTCTGGGGTTTCCAGCAGAAATATTATCCGACCATGGTACCCAACTCATATCGGATACCATGTCTCAAGTAATGTCGACTCTTAAGATAGAGAGATCGCTGAGTAGTATTTATCATCCTATGTCCAATGGGATGGTGGAACGTTTGAATAGAACTCTGAAAAACCTACTAGGTAAGATAACAGAAGATCACCCTCAGGATTGGGATAGGGTGTTACCCGCGGCTCTCTTTGCATATAGAGAGGTCGCCAACGAACATACAGGATTTTCTCCCTTTGAACTTGTCTTTGGCGCGAAACCGCGAGGTCCTATGTCCTTAATTCATGATCTTATAACTGCTGATAATATTGTCGATGACACAAAATCCTCTTATGAATATGTCATCGTACTTAGACACAAGATTATTGAAGCATGCAAATTGGCAACTGCTTCTTCTGAATTTGCGAAACAGAAGGCAAGGGAATTTGCCAATAAAAAGAGATGCTTGCGACAACTTTGTCCAGGTGACAAAGCATTTGTCTTGCTACCTTGTAGGGAAAATAGACTTCTTATTTCTTGGAAAGGTCCGTACGATATAATATCAAAAGTTTCCGATGTTGACTATATCGTCGATATTGACGGGAAGCGTAAAACCTTCCACATCAACATGCTCACGGAATTCCATGAACGTCCTGATTATTTACAACCTGTTTTCCAGGCAACGGACGATTTTCCAGTCCAACATGGACAGTACTCATCTCTGTCAGTAAT
Organism: Oreohelix idahoensis; assembly: GCA_024509875.1. Classification (NCBI taxonomy): domain Eukaryota; kingdom Metazoa; phylum Mollusca; class Gastropoda; order Stylommatophora; family Oreohelicidae; genus Oreohelix; species Oreohelix idahoensis. The sequence goes on along the minus strand of JAMPIV010016195.1, from coordinate 64,788 downwards.
ACAGGATGAGGAAACGAGTTTCTCGGATGTAAATTTACCTTTTCCAATGATTCCTCTTCACTCTAATGAATCATGGAAAGATGTTGCAATTTCTCCAGAATTATCTCCAGGAGAGCAGAAACAAGTTTCTACTATGTTAGAACAATTTCAGGATGTCCTTACTGACATTCCTGGTCAAACTGATGTCATTCAACATGACATTATTCTTACTGACCATAGTCCTATAAGAGTCAGACCGTATCCTATCCCGATACATTTTCAAGCACAGGTAGAGAAAGAGTTAGATGAGATGATAGAGTTAAAAATTATTGAACCATCCACATCAGCATATTCTTCGCCGATGGTTATTGTACGAAAAAAAGACAATAACATACGTCTTTGCGTGGATTATCGCAAATTGAATCAAGTGACTAAATTTGATGCTGAACCTATGCCTTTACTAGAAGAGCTACTTACGAGACTATCGAATTCTCATTTCTTTACTAAACTCGATTTGTCTAAGGGATATTGGCAAGTTCCATTATCCGAACACGCCAAACCGTTTACTGCTTTTTCGACGCCTAGGGGTCTATTCCAATGGAATTTCATGCCTTTCGGTCTTATGAACGCCCCTGCAACATTCGTACGCATGATGCGTCGAATCCTATCTCATCGCTCAGATGTCATTGCGTATCTTGATGACATCTGCCTTTTCAGTGATACTTGGAATGATCACTATAATGGGATAAATGAACTATTGTCTATCTTACGCGAGCATAACCTGACAGCGAAACCATCAAAAGCATGTATTGGTTTTAGCGAAATATCTTTCTTAGGACACCGTGTTGGTCATGGGTTCCTAAAAACAGAAGACCATAATACAAGTAAGATACTTAACATTTCTATTCCTAAGACTAAAAAGCAAGTGCGAAGTCTCTTAGGTCTAATACAATTTTATGGACGATTCATTCCGAATCTGTCCTCCATTATGTCACCTCTTTCTTCCTTGCTAAAGAAAGGGTCTCCTAATGTAGTCCATTGGACTCAAGAATGTCAATCCTCTCTGGATAAGGTTAAAACTATGTTTTCTACTTCACCTATCCCAGTATTGCCTTCTAAGGATAAGACATTTATTCTTCGTAGTGACGCTTCATCCACCGGGATTGGAGCAGCACTAATGCAAGAGTACTCTGGAACTCTGCATCCTGTGATGTATATTTCTCGGAAATTAAATGCCGCAGAGAAGAATTACTCGGTCCTAGACCGTGAATTATTGGCTATGGTTTGGTCAATCCTTAAACTGCAAAGATTTCTTCTGGGCGCGCATTTCATTGTGGAAACTGACCAGAAAGCTCTTACGGCTATTCAGAGTAAAAATCTGAAGAGCGCGAGATCAACGCGATATGCGATTGCTCTACAGCCATTTCATTTTTCGGTGCGAGCTATCCGTGGGTCAGAAAATGTGATGGCAGATATTTTGTCTAGATGCCCACATGATTCATAACTGTTATACAACTTTGATACAGTTGTTTCTATGTTGAAATGTGTACACATATGTAATATATCATATATTGATTGTAACACTACTTAGCGGTTCATTGATATTTATTCACCGCTGATCTTTCAATGTTTTTCGTCTTTGATGATCATGATGTTAAGATATCTTAGATGAAATTTATGTATAAACTAATGTGGAAATTATGTCATTGCTAATATTGTAGTATGCGTTGGTGACACCTCTCTGGAAATATTAATACTTAGAGAAGTACCTTCTCTAAGGTCATAAAACTTATGCTTATCATCTGCGCATTGTTATTGGTGCGTTGTGAGCCTATTGTATGTTGCTCCTAGATGTATTTCAAAACAAAAAAAAACAAAAAAAAGTACCATTTTTTTTTCCCGAGGGGTGTGGTAATCTGTTGCGTGCATATTTTGACGCACATATTACAAAAATCGATATGGCTATTTAATATGGGAAAAATATAGACATGCATTCATTTGTGTATGAAAATGCTGTCTATGGGTAAAGCGAGATAATCCATGTTTGAGTCACACTTTTGATTATAGGAGTAATCGTGCTTGATATTGATCCGGCGCATGGATATTGCTCTTATGTTTGTACTTATTTTTTAGGGCCAGAAAATAGATTAATTTGCTTATTATGTTTATGGCCTGAATTCATATGTATTACATATTATTAGTACAAATAGAATCAGTCCTATATTGTATATTTTGGATGGGTAGGCGGGACTAGATTCTTGTTATTCCGCTCTGGCGGAAGTATGAGTTGTCTTGACAAGTCGTGATGAGTTCCGATGTACCGTGATAATGGCGGGTACGCACTTTTCAAAGGGCTGGTAGATTCTTAAGGAAAAATTAGTTATGAAGTGGTTTTCTTCTACAGGAGATTGTGTCTCTACTGGAGTTTGTGTTAGAGACTCTCCTAAGGTACGGTACAATGTATAATTCGGACTCCATGAATTGCCAGACCCTATTTTGATGATCTCAGGTCGGTTAGACCTAGCTGGAATTTTGTGCTTCGCAACGCTAGGGTCAATTTTGTATCGACAAAGATGACAGGTTTTCCTACAGCGGTTATGGCTACGTGAATTAACCTAATTACCGTAGAGCTGTATGGAAACATTTATGAAACTATCTATATGCCCATTATAAATTAACTTTGGCTTATATTCACCTTCCTACGAGTGAGTGAGCGGGCAACTCAGGGAGGCGGCCATGTTAGATTCCTGTCATCATATTTTCTGATTACTGTCCAAAGAACGGGGCATGTATCTTATTACTTGGACAGTGACAAAGAGATCTCAATCTTGATAGAAACCCCCTTTTCGTGGTTCCATAATATACTACAAACTATGGACGTCAAGCAACTTCAGTTATTTACCGATCTGCCTTCACTGACGCGTTTAGTCAGATAGGGGATGCGGCCATAATGTATCATGACATTGAACTTTTGATGTACTACCTATTATTCATGAATGTGTCATGATTTCGAATCTGCTATGTATGCCTACAAATTGATGTGTCAACATAACCATGATGTACTCGTATGTCCCAGTGTGTACGTCTGAATAAATTGTGTAAACAAAGATTCCAGCAGTCTGCATTGGTGCCTTGTAGACAAGTGTATGAGTGATTATCTTGGTCAGCACACGAACAGTACACCATTCGCGTCAATCACAGTCTACACTTCTACTCCATACACATATCATCCTGCGTCGGTTGAAGTGACCAAGCTTAGGGCCTGCTTCCCCTGGAGCCTTAGAGGGAAACGACTATTTACAGCTGCCTTTGCCTTCCCTAACTCAGGACTAGGGTGAGTTACCCATTTACCGCTGGGTAAACATGGAGCATGCCTGATCTCAACAACTCTGTACACTGCTTCACAGACTGACACTTACAGAGCGTGCGAGTGAAAACCATGAAACTTTACAGTGGAAAGAAAGAAGTTTTTACAAATATACTCGGGACTGTTAGCGTTGTTACTGTTAGCGTTGTTACTGTTAGGCATACAGTGTTCTAATCGAGGGTTACAACAATATACTCGGGACTGTTAGCGTTGTTACTGTTAGGCCTACAGTGTTCTAATCGAGGGTTACAACAATATACTTGGGACTATTAGCGTTGTTACTGTTAGGCCTACAGTGTTCTAATCGAGGGTTACAACAATATACTTGGGACTATTAGCGTTGTTACTGTTAGGCCTACAGTGTTCTAATCGAGGGTTACAACAATATACTTGGGACTATTAGCGTTGTTACTGTTAGGCCTACAGTGTTCTAATCGAGGGTTACAACAATATACTTGGGACTATTAGCGTTGTTACTGTTAGGCCTACAGTGGTTTAATCGAGGGTTACAACAATATACTTGGGACTATTAGCGTTGTTACTGTTAGGCCTACAGTGTTCATTTTCGAAGCTTCAACTGCAGTGGTTCTACTGTTAATACTACTGGCTCTGGTGTCGACGAGATTTTCAGTCATTTAAAGAAAAACGTTGTACTTGTGATAAACGTCTTGTACAGCTCTCTAGTTGAGTAGTTACCACGAATAACGTATAGATACGATTTACCTCTCCTTTAAAATGAAATCACGGGCGTCGTTAACAAAGAAGCTGGATGTTTAAAGAGTTACAGTCGTGGGAAAGATCTGTGCCTTCTTCTGTTCCAAAGTCTAACAAATTTGGCAGTTCTTGTGGTCTAAAAGGCTGTTCTATCTTCTACCAGACCCTCCGTCTGCTCCCTTTAGCGGTTGCTCTCCGTCTGGTGCTATACAGTTAGCTTACTGCTTTTGTTTTCTCATTTTGCCAACTAATCGTCACGCGATTCTATAGGTGTTGAAAGATATTTTATTTTATTAAATTCTGCTGACTATACTAGTTAATTGGAAGAGTTTTAAGTCTATTTTCATTAGTAACTTCTAACTTATTGAAGGAGTTTCTCTATTACATTTACTACATTGTGAGAACCATTGCTGACTTCAGGGGATTTACCTATCTATTTCTAGAATTAGGGCTGATGTAATTTAGTACAGTCCAAAGTTCGACCTAATCATTGATTTCTTTTGACAGACTGCCATTTCAATAAACTGCACGGTCCCAAACTCGTCTGTTCTACTTTTAGTTAGCTTAGCTACTAACAAATATAGATACTTGTCAGTCTATATAATCTATTTTCTTATTTGTTGTTATTTATTTTTAACAAAATCGCCTGTGCACTCGCACGGCGACACCTATTTACCACTGGGTAGACTGTAACGTGACTGCACTGTGTCTTCGAACCCGGTACTTGAGCCGTGAGAAGTCAGCGCTCTAACTACTCTGCCAATCGGACGCTCATTTAACATATAAACATGTAACAACTAGTGTAAAAAAGCCCGTCATAAGATGGGAGTTAAATTAAAAAATACCAATACCTAACGGCAATTTTACTTATTCAAAAGTATTAAAAAAACCAAAATATTTGTTTTACATCTGATGTTAAAAGTCTGAACATGACAGAAGAGCATCTTGATTTTCTGTTGTTTTAATCTGGTACAACTTAACTCATGGATTTCCGTATCTTCCTGTCTCCAGTTCATGTACTGTTTATCAGTTGTGTTTTTTACTTCTTTCCATACAGTATAATCAAGCTGTTCATGCACACGGTCATTTGGCATTCTTATTTGGAAAGTCTTACTATTTTCAGGAGAATACACATAAGGGAAACAGTACAATTAATGTCTAGCTTTCAACCAAAGTTGCATCCCTTAGCGTTACGCACTGTCAGAAAAAGCTTGGATTATATAAACAGGATATCGCCTTCACTTCCTGTTTGCAAAATTAAATAGATGGTTCTTTCTACAATTTCTTCCAGCGCTGCGGCTCCCATTGGTACCGTGTACACCTTGACCTCGACACATAACACACACACACACACACACACACACACACACACACACACACACACACACACACATAAACACATACACATACACACACACACACGCACACATATATATATATATATATATATATATATATATATATATAGAGAGAGAGAGAGAGAGAGAGAGAGAGAGAGAGAGAGAGAGAGAGAGAGAGAGAGAGAGAGAGAGAGAGGAAGAGAGAGAGAGAGAGAGAGAGAGAGAGAGAGAGAGAGAGAGAGAGAGAGAGATTTATACATTTACATTCATTCATTCACATAGATTGGTTTAAAAAATGTATATAAATAAAAAGTAACAAACATAAAATGTTCAGTTCCTACAAGAGCATTGTCTTTCGGTCACAGCAAAGATATTATTTTGTCATTTTATTACCCTTACATATAAAATGTTGTGCAAAAATATGAACAAACGTGTGTTAAAAACAAAAGAAAAAGACAGCGTTCCAATATACGCTGTAAATAATTATACCTCCTGGATGCCGGGTTACGCCTAGACTATGTAGTCTTGGCGGAGATTTTTGAGCTGTGAACAATGTTATGATTATTATTTTTAACTACTATGTTGAACGTAGCGGACATAATTGTGTATCAGGATTTTAAATCCCTCTGAAAGACAGTGCAGAGCCTGGAGATTGGAGACTTATAATTGTGTTTACAGTATTATCTACTCTAAATAATCGTGTTCGAATGAAGATTTCAGAAACGAACAAAACCTGTAAGAAACCAGCCTTATAGACATAATCCTAACACAGTGTCTTAATAATAGAGTCTTCATTCTTCTTTCGCGCTCAAAATATTTTAAGCTCTTTTTTTTCCTTTATTAAAAATGTTCCTCTACTTAGTTTCTGCATGCTGTATTCATCAACGCCAGCATTAACGTCCTCGTTATCTTTGTCAACGTGGTCCTTATCCTCTTCAAGTTATTGCTCTGTTTCCCACTCATGTCCTTCGGTTATACTCTACTGCTACTACTTAGTCGTTCCTATTCTACCTTCGGGTGTAGAGGTTAGCCAGAGAGAGCGGCATGCTATCCTATCGGCTGTCTTCTTTCTGGCCTGGTTCAAGTCCAGTCCTCGGTCCTTCAAGTTTGGTTTGGTTTGGTTTGGTTTAAGGACTATCTTCATTGCACACGGACAACTCCATCAGTGCTCCGATCTCCTCTCTTAGATCACACAAGGAGGATCTCAACACAGTGCACGAACTCCGTAGCACCAGCGAGAATCCCAATGTGCGTATATAGGAATCACACATTCCGTTAAAATATTTGGTTGGTAAGTTTCTAATTTTAAAATTTTGCCAGGTTAGCGGCCTTATGGCCTATTCTTTACAATTTCCAAATGCCGTGGGATTTTTAACGTGCACAACTTGCACACGGGTCCTCCTATTTTTTCGCCCTTATCCGAAAAGGCTAGACATCCGATCTCACTACCCATGAGATCACGGGGGAGTATGACATCATTAGGACCATTGGTTCTGAAAACAATTTCCATAAATTATATTCCCTCTAATGGGAATCGAACCCGGTACCATTAGAATTCGAAGCGGGCGCAATACCTCTTAGCCACTCCGACCCCGTTCAGAGATTGTCTGATGTTGTCCTCCCAGCGAACTCTGGGTAGTTATGGAGGTCTGGATTCTTGGCTCTTAGTTTCCCATATTTGTCGCATATTTGCTCTATGCATTATATTCTTAATGTCCTCCTCTTTTTCTTTGCCCTACCCTGTTTTTCAAAGACAAAAGAAGAAACGATGGATCTTACCCTTATCTTTTTTCATTTATTTATTTATTGCTCTCACAATGTGGCCACGTTATTGTGTGTCTCCGGTGACCATAGCTCTTTTAGCTGATATTTTTAACTCGATACTTCATGAATGTTTTGATTTTTTGGTTTTCGTGTTTACAATACATATTATTTCAGCATTCATGTTCAAACACTTTTTCTTTTTATCACTGCCTTTTCTAATCTAAGAATTCAGCCTTCAAAGACAAAAAGTTCGATAACACAAGATGAGTTTTTTGGGTGACCTAGCAAGCTTTAATTTACAAACTCACGGCGTTTTCTTGAAGGTGTTAAATGTCTTCTTTTTTTGGTCTGCTATATTGTTGCTTATGTCTCAACATATCTGTCACAGCGTTATTTCGCAGTGCATTTAATGTCTTGTGTTCGTCGAAAAGCCAGTCGGGAGAGGCCGAGCTTAGCCGAACTGGTGGGTCATGTGACTATCGGAAGTCGGGGAAAAAAGGCGCAAAATTAGTGAGTGAGTAGTGACTCTCTTGTCCGGGAAGGACGCTTGCCTTATGCCAGCGAGATCGCTGTGTGGTCTATATTGTAGACTGTAAACTGAGTGCCTGCCATGTTTTCGGACCTTGGTGATAATTACGTTGTTAAAGTCTAGAGCATTGAAGGGTCTAGATCGTATTGTCTACAGGCCGTAGTTTGATAAGATGTCGATGATTTTGAGTGTGTCATTGTCATAGCTTTTGCCGCTCGGTTGAGCTATATTTATAGCAGCCATTTGTGGTATAGTTTGTACTTTCGTGTGTGGAGGTGATAGTATAAGCTACTGAGGCAGGTTTACAGGGGTTTTCTCATTATTGTATTTGATGCGTTTGATGGCCTTGTGAGGCCTTATTGTGTGTGTATATTTATTAAAGGGAAGTACCTGTTGAAGGTGTTTATTAATTTTGTCAGCCATTGTTGTGTGGTCATACCCATAGGAGGGCGAGCCTATAGTTGTTATTATAAACCCACACAGCAGAGGTGTAACCCGTGGAGTGTTCTCCATGATAAGTGGTTCCTGACAATATATTTTCCACTTTTGCGAAGTGCGTACACAGACATTCGTACTTAACTTAATTACGTAATATTGTTTTTTTCAAGCTGGTTGTTCTTATCTCAGTACAGTTCTCTCTTCTTAAATTCTGTTGGTCAGAAAAAAAGGTAGTCCCAAGAAGATATTGCTATAGGATATGGAAGTGTTAGACTCCACTATGCTAGGTCTGTTTTATTAAGTGTGGTGACTAGTTCCCTTCTTTGCTGTGTTTGTCTTCCCTAACTCACAGGCACAGTCGGGTATAAATTTACAGCTGGGGACACTTGAGCGTGACGCTCTCTGGTTTTGAAGATAGTACTTTTGTCTCGAGAAGTAAGGTTACTAACCACTGTGCCACTCAAGACTTGTATGTCCAGTCTTAATGTTATATCTTCTTCTCTATTGTTCTCTTTTATTATGTCAGCTATCATTGACTGTAAATATTGTCCTTATTTTTGTTGTCATTCAATCACCACCCTTCAGCTCCACAAGGAGCATAGGCCTTCAACAAACGTCTGTCTGTCACGTGACATCAACTCAAGGTCTTTCCTAGTCTTCTTCATCCCATTCATGTCTGGCTCCGTCTGTTCTTTGGTCTACCTCCACCTATACTACCTCTACCTCTACTTCTACTACCTCTACATCTACTATCTCTACCTCTACTTCTACCTCTACCTCTACATCTACCTCTACCTCTACATCTACCTCTACATCTACATCTACCTCTACCTCTACATCTACCTCTACATCTACCTCTACATCTACCTCTACATCTACCTCTACATCTACCTCTACCTCTACATCTACCTCTACATCTACCTCTACATCTACATCTACCTCTACCTCTACCTCTACCTCTACCTCTACATCTACCTCTACATCTACATCTACCTCTACCTCTACCTCTACATCTACCTCTACATCTACCTCTACCTCTACCTCTACATCTACCTCTACATCTACCTCTACATCTACATCTACCTCTATCTCTACCTCCACCTCCATCTCTACCTCTACCTCTACATCTACCTCTACCTCTACATCTACCTCTACCTCTACATCTACCTCTACCTCTACCTCCATCTCTACCTCTACCTCCATCTGTACCTCTACCTCTGCCTCTACCTCTACATCTGCCTCTGCCTCTACCTCTACCTCTACCTCCACCTCCATCTCTACCTCTACCTCTACCTCCACCTCCACCTCTTCCTCCACCTCTTCCTCCACCTCTACCTCTACTACCTCTACCTCTACCTCTACTTCTACTTCTACCTCCACCTCTACCTCTACATCTACCTCTATCTCTACCTCCACCTCTACATCTACCTCTGCCTCTACCTCTACCTCCACCTCTACCTCTACCTCTACTACCTCTACCTCTACTTCTACCTCTACCACTACTACCTCTACCTCTACTTATACCTCTACCTCTAATTCTACCTCTACCTCTACCTCCACCTCTACCTCCACCTCTACCTCTACCTCTACTACCTCTACTTTTACCTCTACTTTTACTTCTACCTCTACCTCTACTTCTACCTCTACCTCCACCTCCACTTCTACCTCTACCTTTACCTCTACCTCTACTTCTGCCTCTACCTCTGCCTCTACCTCCACCTCTACTTCTACCTCTACTCCACTTCTACCTCTACCTCTACTTCTACCTCTACCTCTACCGCTACCTCTACTTCTACCTCGACCTCCACCTCTACCTCACCTCTACCTCTACCTCTACTTCTATCTCTACCTCTACCTCCACCTCTACCTCTACTTCTACCTCTACCTCTACCTGCACCTCTACTTCTACCTCCACCTCCATCTCTACCTCTACCTCTACCTCTACTTCTACCTCTACCTCTACTTCTACCTCCACCTCTACTTCTACCTCTACCTCTACTTCTACCTCTATCTCTACCTACACCTCTAATTCTACCTCTACCTCTACCTTTACCTCTACCTCTACTTCTACCTCTGCCTCTACCTCCAACTCTACTTCTACCTCCACCTCTACCTCTACTTCTACCTCTACCTCTACTTCTACCTCTACTTCTACCTCTACCTCTACTTCTACCTCTAACTCTACCTCCACCTCTACCTCTACTTCTACCTCTACCTCTACCTCTACCTCCACCTCTACCTCTACTTCTACCTTTACCTCTACCTCCACCTCTACTTCTACCTCCACCTCCACCTCTACCACTACCTCTACTTCTACCTCTACCTCTATCTCTACCTCTACCACTACCTCTACTTCCACCTCCACCTCCACCTCCACCACCACCTCTACCTCTACCTCCACCTCTACCTCTACCTCTCTTACTCTGGGGATTCCAGAATAAAGACTGCACTGCCTGGTAATGCTACCAACAATTTTCCTCAGTGTGTGCGTTATCCATCTCCAGTGTGTTGCGTCCTTTTTTGGGTCCTTAACAGTAGTAAAGTAGACATGAGTCTGACTTCTGTTAAGAGGGTACGCATCAACTAATGTATTAAGAATATATTAGTAATTAAATTCATCGCGCACGGAAGCGCACATATTTGTGCGTGGGTATTTTGCGTTTTGTTGCTAAACACTAGATGACGCAGTGACCTCAGAGAGAGATGGCTCGAATTGAAGTTAGACATTGGTCTGTTCGTTCGAACCCCAGATTGGGGGTAAACTACTGTTAATGTCTTTGTTATACGGCCTTCCAGATGGAAGCTATCGCCGTGAGAATTTCACAGTAAGTTTTGTTCATTGCAGCTTATGAAAAATAAGTATTTATATTGCGGTTTCGCAAAGATGAATCTAGTCAGCACATTATATGGGGAATTATTGACCCTCCATTAGGGTGTACTGAAATGGATCAAAGTTGAAGTAAAGTTTGTGGATCCAGCCGATTATTTGCAAGTACTTGCCGTTTGGAAGAAGTATATCACAAACGAATAAAGTGTATTCTCGCCGTCCTATGGATTACGGCAGATGATTGAGAGGTCAGCCAAAATCAGGACTTAGGATTATAAATATGTATTATTTACTTTGATGCCTCACATAGGATATTCGGATATGCCTTCTTCTTTTCTCTTGTTCCACTGATGTTTATCTGCTGCTTGTCATCAAGTTCACATTAATGATCTTGTCACACCACTTCAATCCTTCTACGCTTGTTTTTTGCTTCCCCGCTGTTTCACTGCCTTCCCTTTCTCTTAAGTCAGCAGAACGGTGTCAATTATATTCGTAAGCATTTGCTAAGAATAACATTTGCAATTATTTGAGCCAAGACATTGTATTGGAAAAATGTTACATTCAAATAAAGTGACAACACTGACAAACACTAGGATACATTCAAGAAGTCATTACTCGGTAGCCTAAGACACTAGTGTTACAGATAGTCCCAGTGTAGATACTGCCCTAGGGGAGTGAAGTGTTAGAGACTTCACATATACTAGGTTTCCATGAGATCTCTTTATGAGATGAGGTTACATAAACAGAGAAAGGAGTAACATAGGAGGTGCTACCATAGGGGAGGGAAGTGTTAGAGAATTCACTTATACTAGGTCACAGCTTTATGAGGTGAGATGACCAGATTCCTTACTCACTGCCTTTGCCTTACCTAATTCAAGAACAGCATTATGTACCCGAATATAGCTGGGTAAAATGGAGCATGACGCTACCTGCTTTCGAACCAAATAACTTTGCCTCAAGAAGCAAGCGCTCTATCCACTCGACGCTCAATACGGGAGATGCAGGGAGAGAGAGAGAGAGAGAGAGAGAGAGAGAGAGAGAGAGAGAGAGAGAGAGAGAGAGAGAGAGAGAGAGAGAGAGAGAGCATAATGAAACCAAGAAAACATAACTATAAATGCTTCAATTTCAAAATTTTATGTCCAGATTAGAAGCTATGATGTCTATATATAATTAGTGTGGGTCGTAGCTCAGTCTTTCGTGAGTTACGTGAAGGGTTCGTGCTAATGACCCCTGTCCACGAAGCATTATTTTTGTGCTGCCTAGTTGGCAGGGCTGATAGTCACGATTCACTCCCGTAGCGAGGTGGTGTTGCCGTTAGAATGGTCCTGGGTTCGAGTCCCCGGTAAGCCTATCACTTCTGTTGTGTTTCTGTTGCCTAGTTTTCTACTTATTTATTTACTACCAGTGCCTGCTATTACCTTTCATTACCTATTTATGTGTATTTGTGTATTTATTTTAATGACCACATCAGAACAGAAAAAGAATTAATCAAATATAGAAACCAAGAAGGTCAAAGTTTACTGGCAGGACAACCTCAGACAATTTCTGAAGGACAGAGGACTGGAGTAGAACGGGTCAAAAGGGAGAGAGACAGGATAAGCTCTACACGTCAAGGTAGAAGAGAAACGACTAAGTAAATAAGTATCTTCTTCTTGGACCCTTAGTCCCTGACTGACAAAGTAGTCAGTGGCCATCACGCCTAGTGGCGTCTTGTAGTGCAACGACAAACTGTCCCCACTTTGCTCGGTCGATGGACATCCTTCGTGCCGTGCCCCAACTCTGGTTCATGCTTTGCACTTCAACGTCCAATGTTCTCCGCCAGGTTGTCTTTGGTCTGCCTCTCTTTCGCCGTCCTTCTGGGGTCCATAGCATAGCAGTTCTTTTGATGGTGTCAGGGTCCCTTCTGAGTAAGTATAGTACGAAGAAATAGCAGAGCAAAAGAGCAGTAGAACAGACTAAAACAAATAAATGAATTAAATATTGAGAAAACTTCAGAGAACTCCTATAAGACTTAAGTTATCAAATCATTGAAAAGAAAAGGTGACATTTTCCATTCAATAAAAATTATTAATGACACGTATGGGAAGCAAATACACAGTGAAGGTCATCTCATCAGCAGATGGGAATCAAATACACAGTGAAGGTTATCTCATCGGCAGATGGGAATCAAATACAGTGAAGGTTATCTCATCGGCAGATGGGAATCAAATACACAGTGAAGGTTATCTCATCGGCAGATGGGAATCAAATACACAGTGAAGGTTATCTCATCGGCAGATGGGAATCAAATACACAGTGAAGGTTATCTCATCAACAGATGGGAAGAAATTGTCATAATTGTTGTCCATGAGGTGCATGGAACAACCACTGGACCTGATCCTCTTACAGGAAACCTGCATCACGTATTCACATTCTCACGTAGCCGTGGTTTCTGTGACAATTTGTAATTATGTGATGATGATGCCAGTTTCACGCACAACCTCACATTAGTTGCTATTTACGACTTGCCTCAATCAACAATCGTCCCGTTTTTTCTTTGTCTATCAGAGACAACAGGGCACGAAGAAAAGAAAAATGTAGACCAAATGAACAGCCACAGAGACATTTCTAGACTTAGTCTTTTTGGGGAAAACAAAAAACACACAAAATTTGCTGAACTTACACAGGCGGGAGCATAAAATCGATAACAGAACCTGTTCTTAACCAAGAATAGTTCTGATTAAGAAACGAAATAGTATGTACGGATTCAATATTCGCACTAGGCAATTTAATTAAGTAATAAAACATCTATATAATAACAACAAGAACTTAGAGACTCTTTTGTGGAGCAGAAGAAAGATTTCGAATTAGTGAACAGACACATTACTGAAGGTATTGAATCCATTGACAAATCATTGAATATACAAGAGCCCTGTATAAAGAATACATACGTTCTTTAAAAAAAAACACAGACTGGCCTTTCAAAGTGTTTTGCGGTAACGAACGTCTGGAGTAGGACATGGTTGTGTAACTATCACTACTGTCATTCGTTATATGTAAGGATACCATCGTCAAAGATGCAAAAGAATAACCGTGTGCTCAAAATGGATCATGTGATCAAAAAGAACCACGTGATCCAAAGAACCGCATGATCACAATAAATCATGTGATCTTACCACATGTGTCTTTGCTGATACGTAGTGTATGTTTAATAGAGACTGCACATAGCTTAAAAAAAAATATAAATAAATGACAGTTGTTATATATCACCTGGTGGTGAAGGTGATCACGTCTCGCCAAACTTCTTGTCTCCAGCATTATTTATCAATTCTATTGTTTTATTCTTTCCATACCATAATGTCACACTGGCCACTATCTTTCCCGTTTATTATCCTTTATCTCTTAATTCCTTCAATCTTCTCTGTCACGATATACACCAAGAAATCAAAAATGAAAATAAAAGTGAAAAAATGGGCATATGTTAGTCTTGTAACGGAACAATCACAAGACTGGACTTCCCGGGAAAATCCTTGTGAAAGTAACTAGCACTAACAATAGAAACAGGGAAGGAAGATAAAATCCAAGAAAAAGCACTGTCTCTATTTGTGGACATACTACCTCAGTAAAGCTCCAGTGTGAACACTGTTTGTTAGAGTTACGAAACAAAATTTATATTAAAAAAAAAAAAATTCCTGCATTATGAGGAAGTAACAAGGGCTGGGCAAAGTTGAGTGTGTCAATTTTACTTTTTTATCCGCATCCTGGGATTGTTTCTGACGAAGCTAATAAGACTAGATATGTTTGTAAGAGCTGAAAATAAACAAATCTTGGATTACAACGAAAAGACCATCCTTTGTCGCTGTATGACGCATATTGGTACAAACTTGAAGTTAATGTGAGATTTTCAAACAGCAGAGGAATCGTAAAAAAAAAAAAAAAATTAATAAAATAGACCATTGTTTAACAAATTGACTTGAGCTTATTAGTAAGTCATAACTATACTAAACTGAAGTTCAAGGCTACAAGATATTGAGTGACTCTTTTCTTGTTATGCCCCGTTCACTACATAACTAGGATAAAGACATGACAAATAATGAGAAAATGTTTCCCCTCCCATACACCCATTATTTACTATCAGATGCACCCATTATTTACTATCAGACCTTACATTAGACCGTATAAACACCGATGGCTCATTTCTACCTCATAAATCGCATCAATATAATTCAAGGAATATCAATGGAAATTTAAGTTCTCATTACATTCAGGAAGCAATAATGTTACAGTTTGTAATGTAATTCTGTACCCCAAAAAATGTGCGTTAACTCAAACGAAAATGTTCTCTAGTGACCGGAATTTTTTTATATTTAACTACAATGCACGTGTTCTATATAAAGAGTAAATTTATTTCTGTATAAATATTTCGGATTTTATATTGGCTAAAAATAGATTTAAAAATTGGATAACACGCGATGGTTAAAAGATAAAGGTAGAGTACAGTACATAGTGTACACGAAGGGACAGATATAAGAGCAGACAGGAAATCATCTTAACCTTGATTCGTAAAAGGTAAAGGATCCCGTTACACGTCCATTAAGGAATATTGGCAATATGGTGTTAGGCCCATATTTTATTGACCATCGGCACACTAGGGGTGATGTGGTCAGCATCACACCGGACGCCTTAACATTCCCAGAAGTTGCTCTGGTACCCAGTTGGGGCTGGGTCGACCCAGGAGACGTTTACGGCCTAAAATAATTCCACCTCATCTGGGGATCGAACCATAGACCACTGAGCTGGGAAGCCAGTGCACTAACCACTATGCTACTGCGGCTCCCTACCTTGATTGGTACTGAGGACATTTTGCCAATAACCTAGGGTCGAAGAAATCACCTGTAGAAAACAGTGAATCACGTGTTCCATTTGTATGGGGATTTTTTTTCTGTGTGAGAAACCGATACTATGCTTGTAGAATTGATACGGTGAAAACACTATTAGGCTGTCACTATAAATTAACAAAAATTTCAGCATCTTTCTACTACTACAAAAACAACAACAGCTACTAATACCACGACTGCTGCTGCTGTTTCTGTCGCTACTACTGCTGCTGCTATTACTACTACTAATACCACAATCACATTTTCTACTTCTAATACTGCTGCTGCTACTACTACTAACACCGCAGTTACTATTCCTACTAATATTTCTACTAATACTACCATCACCGCCATCGCAACTACCATTTACTGTATACTTTTAATACTACTGCAATTACTACTACTACTACTACAACTACTATCGCCACAACCACCTTTACTACTTTAACAAATACTTTTACTGCAACTTAACATCATCATCGCAACCACCATTACTACTCCTACTAATACTGCTGCAGCGATTGCTACTGTTATTGTTTAGTCTTATCTTTATCTCCCTTCGAGTCTTTGTTATCGTTCTTATAGATACAATCTTTTGTCTGTGTTTCTGACAATCACCGTCCTATTCTCCTTTCCAACATCTGCAGATATAAACACAATCTTTTGTCCGTGTCACTGACAATCTCCGCCTTACTCTCCTTTCCCACATCTGCAGCTTTAGACACAATATTTTTCTATGTCACTGACAAGCTGTCCTAATCTCTTGTTCCACATCTGTAGATGGAAACACAATCTTTTAATCCGTGTCACTGACAACCTCCGTCCCATTCTACTGTACCACACACTGCAGATTCAGACGCAATCTTTGGTTTCTCACTCACATTCCCATGTCCCATTCACCTGTCCCACATCCTGCAGCTTTAGTTTAAACGGTACATCTTCCTTCTTTGTTTAACGTCCATTTTGACTGGCAACTTCCGCTCTTTTGAAAAAAAAAAAAAACTGTAAAACCACTCTAATAGACATAAAACTCCAAGACTATTTTGAGAAACCTAAATTCTAAATAAGTCTGACTTGCAAGTAAACCAGGCTTTGAGAATGTCACGAGCTAACCCATAAAAGGATAACGTATCATTGGCTTTCGATAAAACAGCTGATTTATTCGGGTAGCAAATTGAAACAAAAAACAAACATAAAACAAGCAAAAAATCAGCGCTTATTAATGGCAATTAAACTATCGTTTAGATAACGCTTATAAAGCAGACAATCAAACAGTTTGACATATATTCTATCATTGCAAAAGAATAGCTTTCCTACATATGACTTGGATTTTTCAAAAACTTATTCCTATGATCTCCCCGCAGAGCAGAGGGTTCTTAACCTTTCTTGTATCATGGATCCCTTTTACTGTCATGTGAAGGCTACAGACCTTTTGATTGTGTGGTGAAGGCTACAGACCTTTTGATTGTGCGTTGAAAGCTACAGATTTTTTGATTGTGCGTTGAAAGCTGTGTACCGTTTTTATTGTGCGGTGAAGGCTTCGGATCCTTTCTTATGAACAAAAATTAGTTAATTTTTTTTTTTTCCCTTAACCAGCGGCACTTGGGCTTTCAGCCCTTCGGCCCAATGACATGTCATTGTGAGGCTTGGGAACCTGAGGACTTTCCTTCCAACCCGGTCAGGAGCTTCGCTCCTTCCCATCCACAGAGGGTTTATCACAGGAGCCGTTCAGGTTATTCAGTCAAATTTCCGGTCGTAAACATTCCTTCAAACGCTGACGCCCGGGTTTGAACCATGAACACCTGGTCACCAGTACAACGCCGAAGCCATTACACCAGCGCGGCTCCCAAGTTAATATTACATATAGTCATACTGAAAAAACAAAAACGATCTGTAAGAAGAACATGTGTCTTTAAATGTAAAATCTAAGATCATTTTCTGAGTAAACATTTTTGTTGAAAATAAAATTCAAATGTTTAGATTATGTACACGGATCCCCTAGATTTCATTCATGGACCCCTAAGGGGTCCATTGGGAAACACGTTAAGAAACCCTACCGTAGAGCATAAATCTTTAAAAAGGGAACGTTTTCAACAACTTGTCTCCCTCGTTTTCCCACAAGTTCATTTCGCTGCATTGATTTTGTTGTATGGATTGATACCAGGTTGTGAGTGATTGTCACCTTCGTTTTTGTCTTATGGGTTTCCACTTTAAATCTTGTATGATATTTTAAGATCACAATTCTTAAGCTTACGCCCTATTTTTTTGTTGACCTTCGTGCCCATAAAGGACGACAATGCGGAATAAAAAATAGTTTTAACTAACAACACAAAAACAAAAAAATTTAAAAGTAACCTATGCAATATATATATATATATATATATATATATATATATATATATATATATATATATATATATATAATATATATATATATATATATATATAATTAAAAGGTAAAGGAACCCGTTACACGCCCATTGAGGCATATTGGGAATATGGTGTTAGGCCCATATTATCTTGACCGTCGGCACACGAGGGGTGATGTGGTCGGCATCACGCCGGCCGCCTTAACCTTCCCAGAGTAGCTCTGGTACCCATTTGGGGGCTGGGTCGACCCAGGAGCCGTTTGTGGCCTAAAAATTTTCCGCCTCATCTGGGGATCGAACCATAGACCACTGCGCTAGGAAGCCAGTGCACTAACCACTATGCTACCGCGGCTATATATATACATACATACATATATATATATATATATATATATATATATATATATATATATATATATATATATATATATATATATATATATAAATATATAAATATATATATATATATATATATATATATATATATAATATAAATATATATATATATATATATATATATATATATATATATATATATATATAATATATATCCGGAGTGATGCTGACCACATCACCCCAAGTGTGCTGATGGTCAAGAAAATACAGGCCTAACACCATATTCCCTGTAACGGTATTGCCTCCCCTGCTTTGCAGTAGTGGTTCATCAGTGGCCAAAAACTCAAGAGTATCTAATATGGGCTTCAATCGTTTACAGATTACTCTTGGCAGAGATGTAGATAGAAGGTTAATGATACTTCTATTAAAAAGGGAGTCTTCACAAGATATTCAGAAAAAGCGAGAACAATACTGCTTTGGCTGAGTATATTAACTCTGTAATTCTGCCGACGCTTTTGTGAAGGATTTAAGCACTTATTACTTTCAGCTCGTTTAAGCCAACACCCCTGATTTACTCAATGGAATTCTATTATTTTAGTATAGTGTCGTAAATTTATTTTGAGAGAAAAGAGTCTCAGAAATAGTGGTCTGGTTTAGAGTGGAAAATGATGATGGAAAGCTCAGTGATAGAAAATGTAGAGATTTAATAGTTACTTCACAGCGTGCTGGAGGAGAGTAAAGACAGACTTATTTACGACAAATCGTGTCCACGGTCTCAATCTTCTCTTTCACTCTCCTGGTCAAACAATTATTTGCCAGTTTTCCAGACTCGCATCTGCGCGCACACCGATTCGGTGTTTTCAAACACACACACGACGTTGATACAAACTATATTAAACGAATAGGGGGAAATGTTGGGCTTTGGGTATATCCAACACACAGAACTAAATGAGTTTAGGTGATTTTGTTCACTTTACACATCATTTACTAAAAATATCAGATAATTCATAAATTATCATAAGTACACTAATGCAAATAACAAGTTTTGGGAGGGGTGAAGAAGATTGGTATCGACTAAGCCCTTCCCGCTTATTAGACAAAGACAAACCCAGTCCAAAGATAGATAATATCAGAAACATAGGTACGTTAACCTAACAGTAAAGTTAATTACTCTGAAAGAGGTGTTACCAAGTTAGGTATAAGTGATAGAAAAAAAAACCTGTTCTTCCCAGCTGTTCTTCCCTTTACTAAGCAAATGGAAAGGAGGTGGTTTTAAACAGAGTTAACAAATTATCAACTATCCCACTTAAAGGAACAATGTAGGGTATACAGTAAAGATATATGTTACCAGGTAAGCAAGTTAACAAAATGGTCACACAAAAGAATTAATTTCCTGTCATTCATACACGCGCTAGCAAAGGCCTTCACTCATCTTGCTCTCACTTACCGATTGTGAAAAAAATCTTGCACTCCATAGAATAACACAACAGCAGTTACACCTCAACTAAATGTATGAGTGTTTGTTCAAGTTCTAGCCCCAGATTATCGGGTAGGCGGTCAGCACATAAAAGGATCCCGTAATCGCTGGAAAATGAATCTGTAGTTGTGTCTCTTTTCTTAATAACAGTTTCTATGGGAGGGCACGGTCTCTGATACCGGGGTGAGGATGGTGTGGTCTATTTGACTATGCCGCTGATAACAAAATTCTTACGCGTGCTGGTACACTTTATCCGTGAGGTATGGTTTAAGTCCAGTGAGAAAACTAGTCACATCACTGTTCAGGAAATTATGAATTATCTCTCTGTGTCAGTAAACTAACAAAGCTCGGGCCAGTGTTCTTCTTCCCGTTACGACTTAAGTTGTTTGATGGTGCGTTAAATTTGTCTTTGGGTGTGCTTTCTTTGCTATAAGTTAGATAGCGGAATTCCAAACAGAGAATCGCCTCAAAGATTAAAAATTTACACAGTCTCAACAAGTTCTGCGTCAGGGGAACTCTACACACTGTTTATGCTTTGCTTTGCTTAGATTGATTTCTTTATTGCTTTCTTAATGCTGGGATCGCACAGGTTACGATCACTCTGTATGAAAGAAAAAAAAAAGACATGTAATATACCGAAAACAAATAACCTTATAAAGCGCGATGAATTTCCCGTTAAGCCTATAATACACTCGAGTATTTAATTATGTATTTAATAAACACTGCGCGAATTCTAGTGGTTAAAAACACATATCTATAAAACTAGGACTTAACTGAATTTATTAATTATAAATTCCTTCGCGACTTTAAAAGTTAATTTAAGCATCTATTATCTTTTGAAATAATATAATAGATAGATCATTATATTTAAAACTGGAACTCTTGAGATGGTTTAATTAAATAGATTTAAATTAACACAAAATCCCTTTAAATAGAATGACTGAGCTAGACCACTGATCACTTTACACAATATATATTTTACCGCTTTGCACAGAATTAGAAATCACTGCAAATATATATAAAATCCAGGGGAAAATCTATAACAAGATTTCAATAAAGCTAGTGCTACTGTAAAGATCTGGCCAGCGAGTGATAACGTGTCTAGTTCTACATGGTCTATTTAGCTAAAATGAAATGTAAGTTGAGTGGGACATGATAAACTTGACAACTTATTTGATCTCACGAACTTTTGGGGATCTGACCGCCAAATCAAGAGAAGAAGCCGCCCCCTGGTCTTCGTATCCGCTCGCTGCTGCCCGTTTCGCTTTCCCCCGTTCGCTCGGTTCCTCGATTGACACCGAGACGCGAAATTAGCGGCAAGCAACTGCGTCTCGTATCAGGGAAAACTACTGTCTTTGATAGCGCCGATAGTCTCCCTTAAGATCCCTCGGTCTGTCTCTTTGATCTCGTCGCTGTATCCTACATGAGTCCCGGTGGAATGCGTTCTGGCAAACGAAAAGTTACAACAAATGTTCAGGGGTTCTAATGTTATGAAAAGCTCAAGGTCCCTTTAAATCATCCATCATATCAGGGGGAATTCACACTTGTCAAACTAGACGTACGTCACATATAGCTATGTTTAGTAATTTTGAACTGAGACAAACATGTAGTAACTTTAAAATGATTAAATCGAAGTTAACGTCGTATCATTACAAATAACAAATTTAATAATCACTTTAGGTTTTAACAGCTGGAAAAATAATTTGAATAGTTATGGATCAAAAAACGTTATCATCACAGTCTTTAGGGAATGTGAGATGTTACTAGAAGTTCAAATGGCAGCACATATTTGAAACTTAAAGCTGCGAATGACGGTTCTGATCCTTCTTATGGGTTGGTTCTTTTCACTCTGCTCACGCTCGTCTCTGATCAAGGTTGTCTGGGGTAGCTCGTTTTCACCAGAAATGTCAAGGAAAATCTACCACGTCGGTACTTCGTCTTAAAGCTTAATCCACGGTTCCCTTCTTGTTCCAGAGATGGTACTTTCCTGTTGTTACCACCAATAACTATGGTAAAAGAATAGAACCAAACGCTCTTCTGAGTATGGCGTTTTCCACCCCATAGTACGAAGGTCGTTCAGAAAGTAATGCACCCCATCGTTTTTCTCAGCTAATAATTATGATAGAAGCATGAAATGTTGAACACTTCAAATAGGGCAAGTGCCAATTGTGTGCACCAAATTGCACCGCAACCGGACAAATAATACGGCTGCCTTAAACCGTTGAAATGGAGCGTGTTAGCAACTTGCGTTATAAAACAGCGAATTGTGATAGAATTTCTCGTTGCAGAGAAGGAAACTGTGGTGAATATTCACAAGCGTCTATGTGATGGGTATGGAAGTTTTGCAGTCGACAGGAGTACAGTCAGTCGCTGGGTTCAGAGAATCAAAGAACCAGGAAGTGGAGATACGGAGCTGCTTGATCGGCCGTGCTGTGGACGTCCTGCCACAGCCACCAACGCAGAAATGTTGAAATGCGCTGAGGGCATTATTCTTACTGATAGGCGAATCACTACTCAACAATTGGCCTTACAGCTGTCAGTCAGCATTGGTAGTGCAAATGCAGTTTTTATAAAAACTCTCGGATTTTCTAAGGTTTGCGCAAGACGGGTTCCTCGAAGCCTCANAAATGACCACCGATTGCAAAGGAAAGCAATTTCTTCTAAATTGTTGGAGGTTTCAATGCTGATGGAGAGAACTTTTTGGCTAAGATCGTTACAGGTTACGAAACCTGGGCACATCATTTTGAACCTGAGACAAAAAGACAGTCAATGGAGTGGCATCATCCGCAAATCACCACGAAGAAAAGAAATTCAAGACAATTCCTTCAGCTGGAAAGGTCATGATCACTGTCTTTTGGGACATTGAAGGTGTGATTTTTGTGGACGTTACGCCAAGAAGAGAGACAAATCAATTCGCAAGCTTACATTAAGACACTTAAAAAAACTCAATAAACGTTTTCGAAGAGTTTCGGCCGCACAAGAATCCAGCAGACCTGCTTCTCCTTCACGATAATGCGCGACCTCACACAAGTCTGGCAACACGGGAAGCAATCACCAAATTGGGTTGGACTGTACTACCCCCATCCACCCTATAGTCCCGATTTGGCACCCTCTGATTTTCATCTATTTGGTCCACTTAAAGATGCACTCCGTGGGACAAGGTATGAAGATGATGAAGGAGTGATTCATGCAGCGAAGAAATGGCTACATGATCAAGACAAAATCTGGTACGGGCTCGGAATACATGCACTTGTTTCGCGCTGGCATAAAGCCGTACAAGTTGATGGGGATTATGTTGAATAATACCGATGTTTACATGAAATATCCATGTATATTGTATATAAATTTCAAAGCTTTTTGAATAAACAGCTCCTGAGAAAAATGATGTGGTGCATTACTTTCTGAACGCCCCTCGTAATAGGTTCCTATCTTCCCATACCACCATCCCAGGTTACTCCTACTTTACCCTTGTAGCGAAATTTGGTTCCTCTTGCTTTGTTGTGGAAAAAACGTGTAGCGCGACACAACCCACACACACACACCAGCGCAAGGACAGCGCGGCGGTCTTTCTTTGAGGGGGGGGGGGGGGGGGGGGGGGGGGGAGTTTGAGGACGGGAAATGTGAATTACGGTTAAGCAAGACAATTTTTACGGAAGAATGAGGAAATAGCTATATAGGAATGTATGGCGGACTTTAAAAGTTTGCATTTACTGGACATTAAAGTATTCACTACAAGAGAACGCCTGGTTGGACTACAATTAAATAAAAATAATTCAACAAAGGAGATAGACTAGGTTATTATTCAAAAGGACATTTATATAAATAGTTTTAAAGATAATTATTTTTCACCTTCATCACATCTGCTAAAAGTTAGCTAATAATCTTTAAACATTTATTATAACTACATGCCTAAACGGATTTAAATATAAATTGGATAGAAATGGAAGCCTCATATGGGGAAAATGGAATGATACATAGGAAGGAAGGAAGGATATAAGTGTGTAAGTTGAATAGAAGAGAAAAACAAGTACAGGAAAAGCACAGATTGCCTTCAAATCGCCTCAAATCAGGAGATGAAACGAAAAATCTTTTGGGGAATTTAGGAGGTGCTTTCTTGTACGGGCGAGAGACTGAAATATAAGGACAGAGCAGCGTATTGAAAATCACACACAACCAGCGAAATCCAGTAGCCAGAGTGAGAAACTAGAAGACCGTATCTGCAAGAAAAGTTATTTTTTTTCACGCTGCATGCAGGGCAGATTAACTTCAACCAATATAGTCTCACCGTGAGCTTATAAATCCTATGAGGGTATGTTAGTTTGTTAAAGATATATGTATTACTAATATCACTTTATTTCAGATTTTATTTCTGATTGATTGTATCAGATATAATAAAAAAGGGAATGACGCTAACCAGAGATAACCTTCACCGGCATTGTCAGGAAGCATAACCATTAATTGGTTAGCCAAATATATCATGGCTAATTCTTGCCTGGAAGCTTACGACATACCAGCAAGTACATAAGTGACTTGGCATCCATGAGTGGAAGGCAAAGGTTAAAATCATAACCCATGTATCATAACATGTGATTTATTCATGTATTTTGTTTATTCTGCACAGTATACATTATCTTATCATGCTATCTCTGTAACATACTACCATGATTCATTCATTTATATACAAACACTGAAGACATGGTCGCATCATGAACAGCAGTGGGTGGTGAGATTGTTGGAACACCATGGCCACCTATTACCTTTTTTTTCTAGGTTTTTATGATCCAGTTTTTATGATCATTGCTGATCAAGATTATGAATCATTCCTGACGAATTTAATACAGAGCCAAAAAGACCTTGAGGACCGTTGATCCTGCGAACTGAAGCCTAGAGGTCAACCAAACTTCAACACCTTAGTCCCCCTGTAGTTATAGGGCGGGCTGAAGGAAAGTCTTCCGTACTCCAGTGTGTCGGAGGAACCTCGAACTAGGATCAGAATGAGCTTTTTTACGTGTATCCATCCAACAAATCCTGTGAGCAGTTTCTAAAACGACTGTTTAATGATGAGCAACTAGATGGCAATAGATAATGTGACAAACTTGTTTTATAGGACAGTTCAGGGAAGATCGGCTACCTAGGGGGGGTGGAAGACTTTTAAGCTTGTTTATTTGATTTGTAACTGTAAATAATCATACATTTTTACCATCTTACAACAACTCATTTTTCATTACAAGAATATATAGATGTACATAATAAATTGGATAATTGTACTCATTTGACTTGTTAAATTTTTAACTGTTAAATTTTGAGGTACCTTTTCAAATTTAATTATATTATCACATAGGGTTGCGATAGCGAAAGTAGCAACTTATACTTCTGAAGCCTAAATCTATTGTCCAGCTCAGAGTATTCAAAGCTGTAACTAGCTTGTGAGAGCAGTGGACTTCTCGGGCACTGGAACTTAATACTTTCTGGAGAGAGATTCTACGTCTGCTCTAGCATTACTATCATACTAGGAAAACCTTGCGCTACAACCCACGATGAGAAGCTGTAAATGTAATCCCCCTCGGGATAAAACTTTCCTTTACATTTAAATAGAATGGAGGCTTTCATAGTTGCTTTATATTTAAATGAAAAGGTTAAAATCTAAGGGCGGGGGTACATCATTTCTTTCATCTTTCCCCCCTCATTACTCCGTATGGAACCTGGGACTGGGTTTTAGGTTGGGTGGGGGGGTGGGGGGGGGGTGGGGGGGGGGGGGGGGGTGGTTTCACACATTAAACTTGGGGGGGTATTGGGTATATATGGGGGGGGGTGTATATTATTGGGGGGGGGTGGTGCGGTGGTGGGGGTGTGTGAGTGTTGTGGTTGGAGGCGTGCTTGGGGGGTGTGTGGTGTTGGTGTGGGTGGGTTCACATGTTGGAAATAAATTATGAAAATGTAAATCCAACTTACGTCCTGACTCACAGATGTTTTCTCAGTGGGCTTTAATCGGCCACTTACACGCGTCTGGGGTGTCGTTTAATTTAATAAGTTCCCTCTGGGAGTGTGTGGTCCTTCAGTTTCCTCAGTCCCTAAGGTTTCCTTATTTAAAATGGGGGGGAGATTTGGGGTGGGGGGGTGTATTTGTAAGGTCTGTTTGATAAATACTCCAATAAAAGGTGTCCGGTATTTTTAAGGGGGAATTACTGAATTCTAATTCTTCACTGTAACTGTCTGGTGGGTGTCATTTTGGCGAGCGATTTTTCAAGTGAAATAACTTGAGAATATGGGGACATTTATGGTTCCCTGCCTTCCCACGCCATCGTTTGTTATGAGCTATCAAAAAAACTCCAATCATATTCAAACAGGGTCATGCGGGTTATGGGGGGGTATTCCGATATCGGATTCTTTTGAACGTAATGACAGAGGTCAACTCTCCCATATATGGTAATAAGATGTCCGATGGGGTGTTACAAACTTACAAACACACGGTAACCGTATATGACCATGTTTGCTTGCCGAGATGTAGCAATCTTTTTACTTTTTATCTAAAGTAATCTTGTCATACATGTCTGTTTGTAAGTTGTCCTCCCCAGTATTTTCCAGGGGAATTTTAGTGATGCGTGGTATTTGTCTTAATTTGATTTAGCCGAATAGGGGTGGCCCTGCATTTACGTGTTTGTCTGGGGTCAAGGGTCTAAAAGGCCAACAAATTGGGTAGCTGCCAAGCAAATGAGGGGGGATATCACCTATAGGGGTGTCGAATAATTTGGATAAAATGTAAATATCTTATGCTACTTATGCAGCAAAATTTTACCGAACTTAAAGTTGGACAGACATGGATAATTGCGACAATTGAGAGGGGGACGCTAAAAAATCAGTTGGTGTATCCGATTTGCCGGTAATTGGTAACCAAAGATCGGGGTAGGGGGCTTCAATTCTGTCACCTTTCCCAATGTGGTTGTTTTAGGCGTGTTGTTTTTCCTTTGTGTTACCTTTCTTAAACGGGGGGTTCACACACACAAACACACACATATCATTGGGGCATATATATATATAAGCTATACGGGTTTAATATGGGGGGGTATAGATATATAAATAGGGTTGTATATATATTTGTTTTATATATATTATATATGTATATATTGGTATTTATTATATATTTACTGAAAACAAATTAAAAAACGCACCACTTTCTATATAACTGATTGCCGAGAAGCTTGGGGTGTGTGGGAATGGGTTTTGTTTAATGAGGTAGAGAGCGAATGGCTGCACCTTAATGGAAAGTGCATGATTGGTGAAAAATCAACAAGGGTTTGTGTAGGGCTACATGAAAACAATGAACCAGTTGGTTTTGTGCATTCGATTCCCAACAGCTATGTACCCATGAAAATGTGTGGGGATCGTTGTGGTTGGGGGGTATTATTTTTAAGGGGGGTTATAAAAAGGGGGTTGAGGACAAAACACCCAGTAATGTGCTTGAAATGGGGGGACTATTGGGGGGGCTGGGGAGCCATTGGTATGTTGGAGACCGGAATGTGAGCTCGCGGGTTGTGGATGAATTGCCACCACAGAAACTACTGGTACGGTCTCAATGGGGGAACGTTGACGGTACCACTGGCAGTGCCCTTAGATTCGGATTGGGGGTTTGGGAGTTACTTTTTGGTAGGGCAAGGTCGTCACCTCATTGTGGTGCTGAAGTCACCTAAGGAATCGTTCTTTCCCGGCAAGTCAAACAACAAGGCAATAGTGGGTAGGGTGGGCAAAGTCTCTCGAATGACAGTCTGTAAGAAAGTTATTTTGCTGGGGGAGGGGGGATGGGGGGTTATGATGGAAAACCATAAAAGAATGTAAAGTGTCTGCTATAACCGTGTGAGGGGGGGCACATGTAGGGGTTGATGATCTAGAATGATGATGTTGAATTTTTTGGGGAGAACCTAACGCCTCCGCTTGGAATCCCTAGGTTCATACGGTTCTTATGGGGTCCTAGGGTAAATGGTGGGTTTGTGTAAATAGGGGTACAATGGGGAGGGGGGGGGGGGAAATGAATAAGTTTGTTTTATTAATTAACATTTGCAAGTTAAAGATATGGGGGGGGGGCCCTAAAATAATGCCCGATCGGGGGTCATGGATTTTAACAAAAATTGTTAAAATAACTTAATTGATAATTAAATGGCACTGCCCACCACCTCTTTGACGTTTAAATCCTGGGATTGTTAAGGGACATTGATGTTAATGTAGTGGTCAATTTGGGATGGGGTCCCCCAAGTCACCTCCGACAGTGAGTATACCCCATACACCATACACTAGGAGGTGAAGAGTCGGGGGTATGGGACCTAGGGAGGAATGCGTTAGGTTTTCTTGCACATAATTCAAATTCATAGTGTGCTTAGAGTCAAGACCTACATGTGCTTGACCCTCACACGGGTTTATCCCGACACCCATTTCATTCTTTTGTGGACACCATCATGTTGAACTTCCACATTAAGCATTGTAGATCAACTTTGTCTACAGACTGTCCCCATTCCCTACGAGTGTGCCCAGGTCTGTGTACACCTTATTGCTCCTTGTTGTTTTGACTTGCCGGGAGAGAAACATTCCTTAGGGACTGGCTTCACAATGTGACAATCTTGCGCAGGGGTAGGTAACTGGAGCATTTATTGGGACTCACCGAAGTCCCACCCGGGCACTGCCAGTGGTTTTGTAAACGTTCATTGAGACGTACAATAGTGGGAGTGGTGGCAAATTCATCCTTCTGGCAATGGCCTGGCGAGCTCATGCAGGTCACTAGTCCATTCACCCCAATTTCACCAGCAAATGGCCTGTTCACGTTATAGACGTGTTTCAGATAGTCGTGGGGGTTCAAGCACATTTACTGGGTGTTTTGTCCAACGGCCCTTTTTATACAGAGTATACTGCCTTTTCGATTACACATTTTTCAGGGTCATAGCTGTTGGGAATCGTGTTGCACATTGTAACTTTCATGGGTTTTCATGGGTATCTGTACACAAACCCATGGGTTGAATCATGAAAGTTCCATTCCATTGCAGCCATTTGTCTCTAATGACAAAGGGGGGGGGTTCCCTCAGTATTCCCACCCTTTAGATGGGGGGGGGCTTCTCGCCATCGGGTATGATATGACCCATGGTGCGTTTAAGTGAAAGTGGGCTTGGTAATATATATAGAAAAATATAAATATATATTGGTGATACTAATATGTCCCCCCTGTCAAGCCCCCCCTATATAATATCATATATAGTTGCTTAAATTACAAAAAATAAAATTTAAATTTATGGGGGGGGTGTGGGGGGGTGTGGGGTGTAAAAGGTAAGGTAAAGGGGGTTACCCACGCCCTATTGAGGGGGGTTGGGTGGGGGGGGGGGGGGGCTGAAAAAAAATGACAGAATTTGAGGGGCCCCCTGATCGTCTTTGGTTCACCTCGGCAGTTGTTGTAAACATTTGTGGTACTGATTTTTAACTATTTGCTCTCCCCCCCATTTCTGCACTTTTTCTTTCGTGTCATTCCCCCCCCAATTCCTTCGTTATTTTACAAAAGTACTCAGATATTTGATTTTTTTTGTCTCAAATTATTTTTCGACACTCCCTGTAGGTGATAATATCTCATTTGCTTGGCGCTACCCAGATTTGTTGGCCATAGACGCTGACATTATTAAACACGTACCCATATCGGCCAGCGCTATCTAAAATCACCGATAAGGAAGATTTCCATGGTTGCACCCCCACTAAAGCCTGGGAAAAGGGGAGACAAGGGGAACAGACCCCACTTGTATGCTACCCCAGATTAACCATGCATTTCCCCTTATGAGGAATGCTACATCTCGAGCACATGGTCATTAAACCAACGGTTACCAGTGTGTTTGTAAGTTTTCACAAGGGCATGGAACATCTTATTACCCCCCCACGGAGAGTTGACCTCCACTCTTACGTTCAAAATAAACATACCCCCTCATTGGAATTTGTTGCAAAAGATTCCCCCATAACCCCCTGTTTGAATATGATTGGAGTTTTTTGATAGCTCACCCCACCACCCCCCCCCGGGAAGGCAGGGAATATAATCTCAGATAATATTCTCAAGTTATTTCCACCCCGAGAAAATCGCCCGCCAACCCCACCACCCCCCACAGCTTGTGTGAAGAATTAGAATTCAGAATTCCCCCCCCCCCCCAATACCAAACACCTTTTATTGGAGTATTTTTACCCCAGGACTTACCCCCCCCCCCCCAAATCCCCCCATACATTTTAAATAAAGGAAACCAGGACTGAGGAAACACACCCCCCCACCACACACGAAGTCAGAAGGGAACTCCATTAAACAACGACACCCCCCAGACCCCGTGTAAGTGGCCACCAAACCCAAAAAAAAACACCCCCCCCCCCCCCCACCCACCCCCCCAGGATTTCCACCCCAACCAAAATGATACCACCACATTTCATAAAAGGGCCAAAAAAACAACCCCCCAAGCACATGTGAACCCCCCCCACCCACCACCCCGCACACCCCACACCCCACCCCCACCCAACACACCCACCCCACACACACCCCACACACACCACACACACACCACCCCACCCACACACCCCACCCCCCCCCCCCCCCCCACCCCCCCCACCCATATAATAATATTAATATACCTGTTTAAATGTCTAAGTGAAAATATTCATTTTAAAGTACATGGGAAGTTTCAAACTTTTCATTTGACAGTGTAAAACATAAATGAAAACATTTTTACATTTTTTTGTGTGTGAACACTTTTTCAATCAGTGGAGATGTATATGTAAACAGATTAAGGCTGTATTATTTCCCCCTAACCTTTTCATTTAAATATAAAAGCAACTATGACAGCTAGTTCTATTTTAAATGTACGCTGCGAATCTAGTTTTATCCCGAAGGGATCTACATTAATTCTCATCGATGGTTGTAGCGGCGGAAAGGTTTTCCTATTATGATAATATGTGGTAGAGCAGAAGTAGAATCTCTCTCCAGAAAGTCTGAAGTTCCTGTAGTGCCCCGAGAAGTACACTGGAATCACAAGTGAGACTTACCCAGCTCCCTGAATATCTGAGCTGACAATAGATTTAGGCTTCAGAAGTATAAGTTCCTCACTTTCGCTATCGTAACCCTGATGTGATATATAATCAAATTTGAAAAGGTAACTCAAAATTTAACAGTTAAAAAATTAACAAGCTCAAATTAGGACCAATTATCCAATTTATTATGTACCTCAGAATATTCTTGTAATGAAAAAATGGTTGTTCCCTTGTAAGATGGTAAATATGGTATGATTATTTACAGTTACAAATCAAATAAACAAGCTAAAAAGTCCGAGGATTTATCTTCCACTGAACTTATAAAAACAAGTTTGGTCACATTATCTATTGCCAATCTAGTTGTCATCATTAAAACAGTCGTTTTAGAAACTGCCTCCCCACAGGTTTGTCCCCCTAGTATACACGTAAAACTCATCTGATCCTAGTTCGAGGGGGTTCCTGAGACACACTTGAATCCGGAAGACTTTTTCCTTCAGCCCGCCCTATAACTACAGGGGACTAAGGTGTTCACGAAGATTGATTGACCTCTAGGCTTCAGTTTGCAGGATCAACGGTCCTCAAGTCTTTTTGGGTGTTCTGAATTCGTCCTTCCCAGGAACTGAATCATAATCTTGGATCAGCAATGATCATAAAAACTGATACGATAAAAAACCCTAGAAACAAAAGGTAATAGGTGGCCATGGTGTTCCAACAATCTCACCACCCCGACTGCTGTTTCATGGGATCGACCATGTCTTCAGTGTTTGTATGAGCTTAAAATGAATGAATCATGGTAGTGTTACAGAGATAGCATGATAAGATAATGTTATACTGTGCAGAATTAACAAAAATACAATGAATAAATCACATGTTATGATAGATGGGTATCGATATTACCTGTTTCCTTCCACCAGTATGCCAAGTCACACTTATGTACTTGCTGGTATGTTCGTGCTTCCAGGCAAGAATTAGCATGATATATTTGGCACACTAACCAATTAATGGTTATGCTTCCTGACAATTTGCCGGTGAAGGTTATCTCTGGTTAGCGTCATTCCCTTTTTTATTATATCTGCTACAATCAATCAGAAACTAAAATCTGAAATAAAATGATATTAGTAATACATATATCTTTAATAAACTTACATACTTGCCACTTAGGATTTTCTAAGCTCACCGGTGAGACTATATTGGTTGAAGACATAATCTGCCCTGCATGCAGCGTGACCAAAAATAACTTTTCTTGCAGATACTGTCTTCCAGTTTTCTCACTCTGACACTGGATTTCGTGTGTGTGATGTCCTTATGCGCCGCTCTGGGCTCCTTAGGATTTCAGTCTCTCGCCCGTACAAGATCACGAGCACCTCCTAAATTCCCCAGAAGATTTAGTCGTTGGTTTGCTGAGTCTCACTGATTTTAAGGCGATTGTCAGGCAATCTGTGCTTTTCCTGTTAACTTGTTTTTTTTGGTTGTTGCTATTCACTTACAATGCACTTATATCCTTCCTTCCTTCCTATGTATCAGGAAATCCATTTTCCCCATATGAGGCTTCCAAAGTCTATCCAATTTATATTTAAATCCTGTTTAGAAACTAGTTCCATAATTTGTTTAAATCGATTATTAGCTAACTTTAGCACGATGTGATGAAGGTGAAAAATTATTATCTTTAAACACTATTTATTATTATTGAATAATAACCTAGTCTATCTCCTTTTGTTGAATTATTTTTATTTAATTGTAGTCCAACCCAGGCCGTTTCTCTTGTAGTGAAATACTTTAATGAACCAGTAAATGCAAACTTTTAAAGTCCGCCATACATTCCTATATTAGCTATTTCCTCATTCTTCCGTAAAATTGTCTAGACTTAACCGTAATTCACATTTCCCGTCCTCAAACTTCAAAGAAAGACCGCCGCGCTGTCCCATGCGCTGGTGTGTAGATTGTGTGGGTGTCGCGCTACGACGTTTTTTCCACAACAAAGCAAGAGGAACCAAATTTCGCTACAAGGGTAAAGTAGGAGTAATGGGATGGTGGTATGGGAAGATCAGGATACCTATTACGAGGGGGCGTTCAGAAAGTAATGCACCACAATCATTTTCTCAGGAGCTGTTTATTCAAAAAGCATGATTGTTTATACACAATTTAAATGGATATGTCATGTAAACATCGGTATTATTCAACATAATCCCCATCAACTTGTACGGCTTTTATGCCAGCGCGAAACAAGTGCATGTATTCCTAGCCCGTACCAAATTTTGTCTTGGTCATGTAGCCATTTCTTCGCTGCATGAATCACTCCTTCATCATCTTCAAACCTTGTCCCACGGAGTGCATCTTTAAGTGGACCAAATAGGTGAAAATAAGAGGGTGCCACATTGGGACTATAGGGTGAATGGGGTAGTACAGTCCAACCTAATTTGGTGATTGCTTCCCGTGTTGCCAGACTTGTGTGAGGTCGCGCATTGTCGTGAAGGAGAAGCAGGTCTGCTGGATTCTTGTGCGGCCGAACTCTGCGAAAACGTTGATTGAGTTTTTTTAAGTGTCTTTAATGTAAGCTTGCGAATTGATTGTCTCTCCATTGGCGTAACGGTCCACAAAATCACACCTTCAATGTCCCAAAAGACAGTGATCATGACCTTTCCAGCTGAAGGAATTGTCTTGAATTTCTTTCTTCTTGGTGATTGCGGATGATGCCACTCCCATTGACTGTCCTTTTTTGTCTCAGGTTTATTTTCAAAATGATGTGCCCCAGGTTTCGTAAACCTGTAACGATCTTAGCCAAAAAGTTCTCTCCATCAGCATTGAAACGCTCCAACAATTCAGAAGAAATTGCTTTCCTTTGCAATCGGTGGTCATTTGTGAGACTTCGAGGAACCCATCTTGCGCAAACCTTAGAAAATCCGAGAGTTTTTATAACTGCATTTGCACTACCAATGCTGACTGACAGCTGTAAGGCCAATTGTTGAGTAGTGATTCGCCTATCAGTAAGAATAATGCCCTCAGCGCATTTCAAAGCATTTCTTCGCTGGTTGCTGTGGCAAGACGTCCACAGCACGGCCCATCAAGCAGCTTCGTATCTGCAGTTCCTGATTTTTGATTCTCTGAACCCTTCGCAACTGACTGGTACTCCTGTCACTGCAAAACTTCCATACACATCCCACAGACGCTTGTGAATATTCACAACAGTTTCCTTCTCTGCAACGAGAAATTCTATCACAATTCGCTGTTTATAACGCAAGTTGCTAACACGCTCCATTTCAACACGGTCCGTAAGGCTGCCGTATTATTTGTCCGGTTGCGGTACAATTTGGGTTGCACACAATTGGGCACATGCCATATTTAAAGTGCGCAAAATGTCATGCTTCTATCTTCCATTATTAGCTGAGAAAAACGATGTGGTGCATAGGACTTTCTGAACGCCCTTCGTACTATGGGGCCTGGAAAACTCCATACTCAAAGAGCGTTTGGTTCCTGATTCTTTTTCACCATAGTTTATTGGTGGTACCAACAGAAAGTACCCATCTCTGAACAAGAAGGGAACCGTGGATTAAGCTTTAAGACGAAGTACCGACGTGGTAGATTTTCCTTGACATTTCTGGGAAACGAAGCTACCCTTGCAGACAACCTTGGATTCAGAGACTAAGCGTGAGTCAGAGTGAAAAGAACCAACCCATAAGGAAGGATCAGAACCGTCCATTCGCAGTCTAAGTTCAAATATGTGCTGCCATTTGAACTTCTTGTAACATCTCACATTCCCTAAAGACTGTGATGATAACGTTTTTTGATCCATAACTATTCAAATTATTTTCCAGCTGTTAAAACCTAAAGTGATTATTAAATTATGTTAAATTTGTAATGTTTACGACGTTAACTTCGATTTAATCATTTTAAAGTTTACTAACATGTTTGTCTCAGTCAAATTAACTAAACATAGCTATATGTGACGTACGTCAAGTTTTGATAACTGAATTCTCCCTGATATGATGGATGATTTAAAGGGACCTTTAGCTTTTCATAACATTAGAACCCCTGA
Organism: Oreohelix idahoensis; assembly: GCA_024509875.1. Taxonomy (NCBI): domain Eukaryota; kingdom Metazoa; phylum Mollusca; class Gastropoda; order Stylommatophora; family Oreohelicidae; genus Oreohelix; species Oreohelix idahoensis. Next base: position 29,731 of record JAMPIV010016195.1, on the reverse strand, counting down.
ACATTTGTTGTAACTTTTCGTTTGCCAGAACGCATTCCACCGGGACTCATGTAGGATACAGCGACGAGATCAAAGAGACAGACCGAGGGATCTTAAGGGAGACTATCGGCGCTATCAAAGACAGTAGTTTTCCCTGATACGAGACGCAGTTGCTTGCCGCTAATTTCGCGTCTCGGTGTCAATCGAGGAACCGAGCGAACGGGGGAAAGCGAAACGGGCAGCAGCGAGCGGATACGAAGACCAGGGGGCGGCTTCTTCTCTTGATTTGGCGGTCAGATCCCCAAAAGTTCGTGAGATCAAATAAGTTGTCAAGTTTATCATGTCCCACTCAACTTACATTTCATTTTAGCTAAATAGACCATGTAGAACTAGACACGTTATCACTCGCTGGCCAGATCTTTACAGAAGCACTAGCTTTATTGAAATCTTGTTATAGATTTTCCCCTGGATTTTATATATATTTGCAGTGATTTCTATTTCTGTGCAAAGCGGTAAAATATATATTGTGTAAAGTGATCAGTGGTCTAGTCATTCTATTTAAAGGGATTTTGTGTTAATTTAAATCTATTTAATTAAACCATCTCAAGAGTTCCAGTTTTAAATATAATGATCTATCTATTATATTATTTCAAAAGATAATAGATGCTTAAATTAACTTTTAAAGTCGCGAAGGAATTTATAATTAATAAATTCAGTTAAGTCCTAGTTTTATAGATGTGTGTTTTTTAACCACTAGAATTCGCGCAGTGTTTATTAAATACATAATTAAATACTCGAGTGTATTATAGGCTTAACGGGAAATTCATCGCGCTTTAGAAGGTTATTTGTTTTCGGTATATTACATGTCTTTTTTTTTCTTTCATACAGAGTGATCGTAACCTGTGCGATCCCAGCATTAAGAAAGCAATAAAGAAATCAATCTAAGCAAAGCAAAGCATAAACAGTGTGTAGAGTTCCCCTGACGCAGAACTTGTTGAGACTGTGTAAATTTTTAATCTTTGAGGCGATTCTATGTTTGGAATTCCGCTATCTAACTTATAGCAAAGAAAGCACACCCAAAGACAAATTTAACGCACCATCAAACAACTTAAGTCGTAACGGGAAGAAGAACACTGGCCCGAGCTTTGTTAGTTTACTGACACAGAGAGATAATTCATAATTTCCTGAACAGTGATGTGACTAGTTTTCTCACTGGACTTAAACCATACCTCACGGATAAAGTGTACCAGCACGCGTAAGAATTTTATTATCAGCGGCATAGTCAAATAGACCACACCATCCTCACCCCGGTATCAGAGACCGTGCCCTCCCATAGAAACTGTTATTAAGAAAAGAGACACAACTACAGATTCATTTTCCAGCGATTACGGGATCCTTTTATGTGCTGACCGCCTACCCCGATAATCTGGGGCTAGAACTTGAACAAACACTCATACATTTAGTTGAGGTGTAACTGCTGTTGTGTTATTCTATGGAGTGCAAGATTTTTTCACAATCGGTAAGTGAGAGCAAGATGAGTGAAGGCCTTTGCTAGCGCGTGTATGAATGACAGGAAATTAATTCTTTTGTGTGACCATTTTGTTAACTTGCTTACCTGGTAACATATATCTTTTCTGTATACCCTACATTGTTCCTTTAAGTGGGATAGTTGATAATTTGTTAACTCTGTTTAAAACCACCTCCTTTCCATTTGCTTAGTAAAGGGAAGAACAGCTGGGAAGAACAGGTTTTTTTTTTCTATCACTTATACCTAACTTGGTAACACCTCTTTCAGAGTAATTAACTTTACTGTTAGGTTAACGTACCCGTGTTTCTGATATTATCTATCTTTGGACTGGGTTTGTCTTTGTCTAATAAGCGGGAAGGGCTTAGTCGATACCAATCTTCTTCACCCCTCCCAAACTTGTTATTTGCATTTGTGTACTTATGATAATTTATGTAATATCTGATATTTTTAGTAATTGATGTTTAAAGTGAATAAAATCACCTAAACTCATTTAGTTCTGTGTGTTGGATATACCCAAAGCCCAACATTTCCCCTATTCGTTTAATATAGTTTGTATCAACGTCGTGTGTGTGTTTGAAAACACCGAATCGGTGTGCGCGCAGATGCGAGTCTGGAAAACTGGCAAATAATTGTTTGACCAGGAGAGTGAAAGAGAAGATTGAGAGACACGATTTGTCGTAAATAAGTCTGTCTTTACTCTCCTCCAGCACGCTGTGAAGTAACTATTAAATCTCTACATTTTCTATCACTGAGCTTTCCATCATCATTTTCCACTCTAAACCGGACCACATTTCTGAGACTCTTTTCTCTCAAATAAAATTTACGACACTATACTAAAATAATAGAATTCCATTGAGTAAATCAGGGGATGTTGGCTTAAACGAGCTGAAATGTAATAAGTGCTTAAATCCTTCACAAAGCGTCGGCAGAATTACATGAGTTTTAATATACTCAGCCAAAGCAGTATTGTATCTCGCTTTTTCTGAAATAACTTGTGAAGACTCCCTTTTTTAATAGAACGTATCATTAACCTTCTATCTACATCTCTGCCAAGAGTAATCTGGTAAACGATTGAAGCCCATATTAGATACTCTTGAGTTTTTGGCCACTGATGAACCACTACTACGCAAAGCAGGGGAGGCAATACCGTTACAGGAATACGGTAGTTAGGCTGTATTTTCTTGACTCTATCGGCACACTATGGGTGATGTGGTCAGCATCACTCCGGTAAATATATAAATATAAGTATATATATATATATATATATATATATATATATATATATATATATATATATATATATATATATATATATATATATATATATATATATATATAATATATATAACATATATATATATATATATATATATATATATATATATATATATATATATATATAGAGCCGCGGTAGCATAGTGGTTAGTGCACTGGCTTCCTATCGCAGTGGTCTATGGTTCGATCCCCAGATGAGGCGGGAAAATTTTTAGGCCAGAAAACGGCTCCTGGGTCGACCCAGCCCCAAATGGGTACCAGAGCAACTCTGGGAAGGTTAAGGCGGCCGGCGTGATGCCGACCACATCACCCCTAGTGTGCCGACGGTCAAGATAATATGGGCCTAACACCATATTCCCAATATGCCTCAATGGGCGTGTAACGGTTTCCTTTTTACCTTTTTATATATAATATTATATATAATATATATATAATATATATATATATATATTATATATATATATATATTTATATATATATATTATATATTGCCATAGGTTACTTTTAAATTTTTTTGTGTTTTTGTGTTGTTAAAACTATTTTTTTATTCCGCATTGTCGTCCTTTATGGGCACGAAGGTCAACAAAAAAATAGGGCCGTAAGCTTAAGAATTGTGATCTTAAAATATCATACAAGATTTAAAAGTGGAACCCATAAGACAAAAACGAAGGTGACAATCACTCACAACCTGGTATCAATCCATACAACAAAATCAATGCAGCGAAATGAACTTGTGGGAAAAACTGATGGAGACAAGTTGTTGAAACGTTCCCTTTTAAAGATTTATGCTCTACGGTAGGGGTTTCTTAACGTGTTTCCCAATGGACCCCTTAGGGTCCCATGAATGAAATCTAGGGGATCCGTGTACATAATCTAAACATTTGAATTTTATTTTCAACAAAAATGTTTACTCAGAAAATGGATCCTTAGATTTTACATTTAAAAGACACATGTTTATTCTTCTTACAGATCGTTTTTGTTTTTTCAGTATGACTATAGGTAATATTAACTTGGGAGCCGCGGCTGGTGTAATGGCTTCGGCGTTGTACTGGCGACCAGGTGTTCATGGTTCAAACCCGGGCGTCGGCGTTTGAAGAAATGTTTACGGCCGGAAATTTGACTGAATAGCCTGAACGGCTCCTGTGATAAACCCTCTGTGGATGGGAAGGGGCGATACTCCTGACCGGGTTGGAAGGAAAGTCCTCAGGTTCCCCAGCCTCCCAATGAAATGTCATTGGGCCGAAGGGCTGAAAGCGTAAGTGCCGCTGGTTAAGAAAAAAAAAAATTAACTAATTTTTTGTATTCATAAGAAAGGATCCGAAGCCTTCACCGCACAATAAAAACGGTAAACACAGCTTTCAACGCACAATCAAAAAATCTGTAGCTTTCAACGCAACAACAAAAGGTCTGTAGCCTTCACACACAATCAAAAGGTCTGTAGCCTTCACATGACAGTAAAAGGGATCCATGAAACAAGAAAGGTTAAGAACCTCTGCTCTGCGGGAGATCATAGGAATAAGTTTTGAAAATCCAAGTCATATGTAGGAAAGCTATTCTTTTGCAAATGATAGATATATGTCAACTGTTTGATTGTCTGCTTTATAAGCGTTATCTAAACGATAGTTTAATTGCCATTAATAAGCCGCTAATTTTTTGCTAAGGTTGTTTTATGTTTGTTTTTTGTTGTTTCAATTTGCTACCCGAATAAATCAGCTGTTTTATCGAAAGCCAATGATTACGTTATCCTTTTTATGGGTTTTAGCTCGTGACATTCTCAAAGCCTGGTTTACTTGCAAGTCAGACTTATTTAGAATTTAGGTTTCTCAAAATAGTCCTTGGAGTTTATGTCTATTGAGAGTGGTTTTACAGTTTTTCAAAAGAGCGGAAGTTGCCAGGTCAAAATGGACGTTAACAAAAGAAGGAAGATGTACCGTTTAACTAAAGCTGCAGGATGTGGAGACAGGTGAATGGGGACATGGAATGTGAGTGAGAAACCAAAGATTGCGTCTGAATCTGCAGGTGTGGTACAGTAGAATGGGACGGAGGTTGTCAAGTGACACGGATTAAAAGATTGTGTTTCCCATCTACAGATGTGGAACAAGAGATTAGGACAGCTTGTTCACTGACATAGAAAAATATTTGTGTCCTAAAAGGCTGCAGAAGTGGGAAAGGAGAGTAAGGCGTAGATTGTCTGCATGGGTGACACGGACAAAAGATTGTGTTTTTATATCTGCAGATGTTGGAAAGGAGAATAGGACGGTGATTGTCAGAAACACAGACCAAAAGATTGTATTCTATAAGAAAACGATAACAAAGACTCGAAGGAGATAAAGATAAGACTAAACAATAAACAGTAGCAATCGCTGCAGCAGTATTAGTAGGAGTAGTAATGGTGGTGTGCGATGTGATGATGTTAAGTTTGCAGTAAAAGTAATTTGTTAAAGTAGTTAAAGGTGGTTGTGGCGAATAGTAGTTGTAGTAGTAGTAGTAGTAATTGCAGTAGTATTAAAATGTATACAGTAAATGGTAGTTGCGATGGCGGTGATGGTAGTATTAGGTTAGAAATATTAGTAGGAAAAGTAACTGCGGTGTTAGTAGTAGTAGCAGCAGCAGTATTAGAAGTAGAAAATTGTGATTGTGGTATTAGTAGTTAGTAATAGCAGCAGCAGTAGTAGCGACAGAAACAGCAAGCAGCAGTCGTGGTTATTAGTAGCATGTTTGTTGTTTTTGTAGTAGTAGAAAGATGCTGAAATTTTTTGTTACTTTATAAGTGACAGCCTAATAGTGTTTTCACCGTATCAATTCTACAAGCATAGTAATCGGTTTCTCACACAGAAAAAAAAAATCCCCATACAAATGGGATCACGTGATTCACTGGATTTCTACAGGTGATTATTTCCTTCGAACCCTAAGGTTATTGGCCAAAATGTTACCTCAGTACCAAACCAAGGGTAGGGGAAGCCGCAGTAGCATAGTGGGTGTAGTGCACTGGCTTCCCAGCTCAGTGGGTCCTATGGTTCGATCCCAGATGAGGTGATATTATTTTAGGTGCCGGTTAACGTCTCCTGGGTCGACCCAGCCCAACTGGGTACCAGAGCAACTTCTGGGAAGGTTAAGGTCGGCCGTTGTGCTGCTGGACCACATCACCCCTAGTGTGCCGATGGTCCAATAAAATATGGCCCTAACACCATATTCCCAAATATGTCCTCAATGGGCGTGTAACGGGATCCGTTTACCTTTACCAATCAAGGTTAAGATGGATTTCCTGTCTGCTCTTATATCTTTCCCCTTCGAGGTACACTTATTTACTGTTACTCTACCTTTATCTTTTAACCATCGCGTGTTATCCCAATTTTTAAATCTATATTTAGCAATTATAAAATCCGAAAATTTTTTATACAGAAAATAAATTTACTTTTTATATTAGAACACGTGCAGTGTAGTTAAATATAAAAAAAATACCGGTCCCTAGAGGAAACGATTTTCGTTTGAGTTAAACTCACATTTTTTGGGGTACATAATTACATTACAAACTGTAACATTATTGCTTCCTTAATGTTAAAGAGAACTTAAATTTTCCAATGATATTCCTTAGAAATTATTATTGATGTGCGATTTATGATGTTGAAAATGAAGCCATCGGTTGGGTTTAGACGGTATATTGTAAGGTCTGATAGTAAATAAATGGGTGCATCTGAATTGTACATAATGTGGGGGGGGGGGGGGGTGTGTATGGGAGGGGGAAACATTTTTCTCATTATTTGTCATGTCTTTATCCTAAGTTATGTAGTGAACGGGGCATAACAAGAAAAGAGTCACTCTATATCTTGTAAGCCTTTGAACTTCATTTTAGTATTAGTTATTACTTACTAATAAGCTCAAGTCAAAAATTAGTGAAAACAATGGTCCTATTTTATTAATTTTTTTTTTTTTTTTTTACGATTCCTCGGCTGTTTTGAAAATCTCAACATTAACTTTCAAGTTTGTTACCAATATGGCGTTCATTACAGCGACAAAGGGATGGACATTTCGTTGTAAACCAAGATGTGTTTTATTTTTCAGCTCTTACAAACATAATCTATTCTTATTAGCATTCGTCATGAAAACAATCCCAGGTGATGCGGATTAAAAAAAGTAAAAATTGACCACGACTCAACATTGCCCATCCCTTGTTACTTCTCATAATAATTGCAGGCATTTTAATTTTATTTAATATAAAATTATGATTCGAAACACTAACCAAAACAGTGTTTCAAACAGGAGCTTTACAGAGGTTAGTATGTCCACACATAAGAGACCAGTGCGTTTTCTTGGATTTGTATCTATCCATTCCCTGTTACTATTGTTTAGTGCAAGTTTACCTTTCACAAGGATTTTCCCGGAAAGTGTCCAGTCATGTGATTGGTTCCGTTAAAAGACTAACATATGCCACATGTTTATTCACTTTTTTATTTTCATTGTTTGATTTCTTGGTGTATATCGTGACAGGAGAAGATTGACGGAAATTTAAGAGATAAAAGGGTTTAATAAACGGGAAAAGGATTAGTGGGCAGTGTGACATTTATTGGTATGGAAAGAATTAAAAACAATAGAATTGATAAAAAATGCTGGAGACAAGAAGTTTTGGCCAAAAAAAATTACGTGGAATCTCACCTTCACCACCAGGTGATATATAACAACTGTCATTTATTTTATATTTTAATTTTTAAGCTATGTGCAGTCTACTAATAAACATACACCTACGTAATCATCAAAGGGACACATGTGGTAAGATCTCATGAATATAGTGTGAACATGCGTTAACATTGGATCACGTTTGTGTTCTTTTTGATCACATGATCCATTTTGAGCACACGGTTTTAATCTTTTGCATCTTTTGACGCTGGTAATCCTAACAGATAACGAATGAGATTAAGTGTAGTTTTTAAAACCATGGGGGGGGGGGGGGGTTCCGACTTCCAGACGTTCGTATACCGCAAAACACTTTGAAATGGCCAGTATGTGGTTTTTTTTTAAAAGATACGTATGTATTCTTTATACATGGCTCTTGTAATATTCAAAGATTAGTCAATGAATACCAATACCTTCAGTAATGTGTATGTTCACTTAATTCCGAAATCTTTCTTCTGCTCCAACAAAAAGAGTCTCCTAAGTTCTTGTTTTTTTTGTTATTATATAGATGTTTTATTACTTAATTTAAAATTGGGGGGGGCCCCCCCCCCCCACCCCCGCCTCCCCCATAAGGCTAATATTAGAATTCCGTACATACTAAATTTCGTGTTCTTAATCCGAACTATTTCTTGGTTAAGAACAGGTTATCTGTTATCGAATTTTAGCTCCCTCCTGTAAGATTTCAACATAATTTTTTTATATAATTAAATTTGTGTTTCCCCCAAAAAGACTAAGTTGTCTAGACTAATACTGTCCTCTGTGGCTGTTCATTGGTCTAACATTTTTTATTTTTCTTCGTGCCCTGTTTTGGCCTCTGATAGACCAAGAAAAATAACGGGGACGATTTGTTATGATTGAAGGCAAGTAGTAAATAGCAACTAATGTGAGGTTGTAAGCGTGAAAACTGGCATTATCATCACATAATTAACAAATTGTCAAGAAAACCACGGAAACGAGAATGTGAATACTTGGATGCAGGTTTCCAGTAAGTAGGTAACAGGTCCAGTGAGATTGTTCCATGCACCTCATGGACAAACAATTATAGACAATTTTCCTTCCCATCTGTTGAATTTATATAACCTTCACTGTGTCTTTGATTCCCATCTGCCGATTGAATTGATAACCTTCACTGTGTATTTGAATTTCCCAACTGCCGATGAATTAACACTTCACTGTGGTATTTGGATTCCCATCTGCCGATGAGATAACTTCACTGTATTTTGATTCCCATATTACCTTATGAGATGTGAACCTTCCACTGTGTCAATTAGATGCCCATTAGCTGATGAGAAATGACCATCACTGTGTAAGTTTTGCTTATTCCCATACGATGTCATTAATAATTTTTATTGAATGGAAAATGTCCGCTACCTTTTCGCTTATCAATGATTCGATAACTTAGAGTCTTTTAGGAGTTCATCTGAAGTTTTCTCAATTATTTAATTCATTGATTTTTGTTTTAGTCTGTTCTACTGCTCCCTTTTGCTCTATACGCTATTTCTTCGTACTATAACCATTACTCAGAAGGGACCCAAGACAAAAAACAATCAAAAGAACTGCTAATGCTATGGACCCCAGAAGGACGGGCGAAAGAGAGGCAGAACCAAATGGACAAAACCTGGCGGAAGATACATTGGGCGTTGAACCAGTGCAAAGCCATGAAAACCAGAGTTGGGGGCACGGCACTAAGGGATGTTCCATCGACCGTGCAAAGTGGGGACAGTTTTTGTCGTTTTTGCACTACAAGAACGCATCACTTAGGCTTGATGGCCACTGACTACCTTTGTCAGTCAGGGACTAAGGGTCCAAAGAAATGCAAGATACTAATTTACTTAGCGCGGTTTTCTCTTCGACCGTGACGTGTAGAGCTATCCTGTCTCTCTCCCTTTTGGACCCGTTCTAAACCAGTCCCAGAACACATCTGTCCTTCAGAAATTGTCTGAGGTTAAATAGTCCGCTGCCAGTTAAACTAATTTTGACCTACCTTGAGTTTCTTATAATTTGGCTTAAATTCTTTTTTCACCACGTTCTGATGTGGTCATTAAAATAAATACACAAATACACATAATTAGGACAATTAAAAGGTAATAGCAAGGCACTCGTAGTCAAATACATACGTAAGAAAAACTAGGTCAACAGAAACACAAAACAGAAGAGATAGGCCTTACCGGGGACTCAGAACCCAGGACCATTCTAAGGGCCAACACCACCTCGTCTACTGGGGTGAATCGTGACAATCATCGCCTGCCAACTAGGCAGCACTAAAATAATGCTTCCGTGGGACAGGGTTCATTAGCACGAACCCTTCAACGTAACTCACGAAAGACTGTGCCTACGACCCACTCTTATTATATATAGCCATCTATAGCTTCTAATCTTGACATAAAATTTTTAAATTGAAGCAATTTTATATTTTTATGTTTTTCTTGGTTTTTCAATATGCTCTCTCCTCACTCTCTCCTCCACTCTACTCTCACTCTCTCTCTCTCTCTCTCTCTCTCTCTCTCTCTCTCTCCCTGCATCTCCCGTATTGAGCGTGCGAGTGGATAGAGGCGCTAGCTTGCCTCTTGAGGCGAAAGATATTTGGTTCGAAAGCCAGGTCGCGGTCATGCTCCAATTTAACCCAGCTATATTCGGGTTACATAAAATGCTGTTCTAGACTTAGGTTAAGGGCCAAAAGGCAGTGAGTAAGGAATCTGGTCATCTCACCCTCATATAAGCGGTGACCCATTATTATAGTGGACATTCTCTAACACTTCCCTCCCCTATGGTAGCACCTCCCTATGTTATCTCCTTTCTCTGTTATTGTAACCTCAACTCCATAAAGAGATCTCATGGAAAACTAGTATAAGTGAAGGCCTCTAACACTTTCACTCCCCTAGGGCAGTATTCTACACTGGGACTATCTGTAAACACTAGTGTCTTATAGGCTACCCGAGTAAATGACTTCTTTAATGTATCCCTAGTGTTTGTCATGTTGTCACTTTATTTGAATGTAACCATTTTTTCCAATACAATGTCTTGGCTCAAATAATGCAAATGTTTATTCTTAGCAAATGGCTAACGAATATAATTGAGACACCGTTTCTGCTGACTTAAGAGAAAGGGAAGGCATTGAAACAGCGGGGAAGCAAAAAACAAGCGTAGAAGGAATGAAGTGGTGTAGACAAGATCCATTAATGAGACCATGATGACAAGCAGCAGATAAACATCAGTGGAACAGGAGAAAAGAAGAAGTCAAATCCTGAATATCCTATGTGATGCATCAAAGTAAATAATACATATTTATAATCCTAAGTCCTGATTTTGGCCTGACCTCTCCAATCATCTGCCGTTATCCATAGGACGTCGAGAATACAACTTAATTCGTTTGTGATAATACTTTCCTTCCAACCAGGCAAGTACTGTGCAAATAATCGGCCTGGATCCACAAAACTTTACTTCAACTTTTGAGCCATTTCAGTACACCCTAATGGAGGGTCCAATATTCCCCATATAATGTGCGTTACTAGATACATCCTTTGCGAAACCTGCAAGTATAAATACTTTATTTTATCATAAAGCTGCAATTGAACAACAACTTACTGTGAAATTCTCAACTGGTCGATAGCTTCCGATCTGGAGGGTAGAGGGGGGGGGGTGGGTGGGGGGGTGGGTGGGGGGGGGGGAGGGGGGGAGGGAGAGGGGGGGTAGGGTAGAAGTTTATAGAAGTGGTAGAGGTGGAGGTGGAGGTAGAAGTAGAGGTGGAGGTAGGGGGGGGGGAAGGGGTAAAGGGGGGTTAGGAGGGTATGGGAAGGGTTAGGAGGGGGGGGGGGGAGGTTAGGTGGGGAGAAGGGGGAATTTTTAAGTGAGTTTAAGGAGTTAGATGGTATTTTTAAGAGAGTTTGAGGTAAAGTATTGTTTTAAGATTTTGGGTGGAAGGATTTGTTAAGAGTTTAACAAAAAAAGTTTTAAGAAGAGTTTATTGAGGGGATGGGGATGTCAGTAAGGGAGTTGAGGGGGATGGGGATTTTTAATGAGTTTATGAAGATTGGAGGTAGTGGCAGAGTTAGAGTAGAATGTAGTTTTATGGTAAAGTTTTTAGGGAAAGGTTTTTTTTTGAGTGTAGGATTTTAGGGAAGGTTGTTTAAGAGGTTTGGGAAGGATGTTTTAAGGTAGATTTTGGGAGAGGTAGGTTTTAGGGGGGAGTTTGGGGAAGGTTTTTTTATGGGGGGGGAGTTAAGGGGGGATAGGTTTTTTTTGGAAGTTTAGGAAGAGTTTTTTGGAGGTGTGATGGTAGATAGGTGTAGGGCAGGTAGAGGTGGAAGGTTGTTTTTAAGAGTTGGAGGTAGAGGGGTAGTTTTTAAGAGTATTAGGATGGATTTTTAGAGATAGAAGTTTAGGAAGGGGATTTTTAAGAAGTGTGAGGGTAGGAGGTGAGGTCGAGGGGGGAAGTTTAGAGGTAGCGGTTGTAAGAGATTGGGAGAGGAAAGGAGTATTTAAGGTAGAGTTTTAGGGGAGTGGAAGGATGTTTTTAGGTAGAAGTAAAGAGGTGGAGGTAGAGGCAAGAGGTAGAGGCAGAAGTAGAGTTAGAGGTAAAGGTAGAGGTAGAAGTGGAGGTGGAGTAGGGTAGAAGTAGAAGGTAGAGGTAGAAGTAAAAAGTAGAGGTAAAAGTAGATGTATAGAGGTAAGGTAGAGGTGGAGGAGAGGTGGAGGTAGAGGAGAGTAGAATTAGAGGTAGAGGTATAAGTAGAGGTAGAGGGTAGTAAAGTGGTAGAGGTAGAAGTAGAGGTAGAGTAGTAGAGTAGAGGTAGAGGTGGAGGTAGCCTGTTGAGTGCAGAGGTAGAATGTAGAGGAGTAGGTAAGATAGAGGAATTGAATGAAAGATGGTAGAGGTGGAGGTAGAAGTAGAAGGAGTTTTAGACTGGAATGGTAGGTATTAGAGGTAAGGGGATAGGATAGTAGGCGGCAGGAGATTGGGAGTGGAGGTAGATAGGGTATAGATGAGACGGAGGTTAGAGGTAAGATGGGGGGTGTTAAGGTAGATGAGAAGTTAGGTAGATGTCAGATGAAGGGTAGGTTTTGCAAAGGGTGTTAGGTGGTTTGGGGAGAGGAAGATTACATGTACTTCCTGTCCGAGGATTGCTTTACAAGATGTAGGGGGGGTGTTAGGAAGGTAGTGTAGGGAATGGTATTTTAAGAGGTGGAAGGTGTATTTGAGCGTTAGCAGTCTGGTAAATGTCAGGTCTCGATTTTTAACCAGATGTGACGGGGATAGTATTGAAAGGAAATAGTTTTGAGGTAAAGGTGAATGTAGGGGTTAGAGGGTAGAGTAGATGTTAGTATGTAGAGGTAGATTTAGAGGTAGAAGTTAGAGGTAGAGGTAGTAGGGAGATTTGGTAAGAATGATTTTGAGGTAGTTAGAAGTAGATGTAATTAGGAAGAGGTAGAGTAGAGGTAGATGTAAAGGTAGATGTAGAGGTAGATTTAGATGTAGATGTAGAGTAGAGGTAGAAAGTAGATGTAGAAGGTTAGATGGTAGAGGTAAGGTAGATGATAGAGTAGAAGGTAGAATAAAGTATAGATAGTAGATGTAGAGGTAGTAGAAGGTAGAGGTAGAGTAGTTATGGTGGAGGTAAGACCAAGAACAGAACGTGAGCCAGACATGAATGGAAGAAGAAGACTAGGAAAGACCTTGAGTTGATGTCACGTGACAGGTACAGACGTTTGTTGAAGTGCCTATGCACCTTGTGGATCTGAAGGGTGTGAATAAATGACAACAAAAAAGTTCATGTTATTTACAGTAGTGATAGGTGACATAATGAAAGAGAACAATAGAGGATAGGAAGATAAAACATTAGATACTGGGTGCCATACAAGTTCTTGTTGATGGCAGAGTGGATTAGTAACCTTACTTCTCGAGACAAAAAGTACTAATCTTTAAATTGAGAGGGGTCACGCTTCAAAGTTTTTGGGTGTAAGATTGGATTTGGACTGTGCCGTGTTGGGGGGTTAGGGAAGACAAACAAACCAAAGAAGGGAAGTATTTTCACCCAATTATACTTATTAAAACAGGGATTTAAATAGGGTATGTACTAACACTTCCATAATTTCTATAGCAATATCTTCTCCTATCCTTTTTTTCAACCCTCAGGAATTTAAAATCTGTTGGGGGGAGCTGTTACTGAGAGAGAACAGTTGGGTTGCGGGAAAAATAAACAATAGTGTTTGGGTTTGTAATTAAGTTAAGGTGGGACCATTGTTTGGTTTGGCACTTCGCCAAAAGTGGTCAGTTATATTTTTCGTGGGAACCCAGGTTATCATGTGAAGAAGATTTTTTTAGAAGGGGGCGGATAGGGGGCTGCTTGTGTAGGAGTTTATATTAAGAAACTATTAGGCTCGCCCTTATGGGTAGGGGGGTTAGCCACCAAAGGGACGATTGGGTGGGGGGTTAAGCTGGTTAATTGGTGTTTGGGTTTGCAATAAAAGGTAACTTACCTTTACTTTAATAAATATTACACGCACCACAATAAGGCCTCGACCCCAATGGCCCCCGCTAACGCATCATGTACAATATGAGAGAAACCACTGGTATAAATGGATCTGTGTTACTAAGTTTATTGGGTGAATGCGTCAACCTGACACACTTGAGGTACAAATGGGTGGGGACTGATGGATTGGCTCGTAGTTTAAATCCGCTTGAGTGGCCAAAAGCTACAGAGAGGGGAATTTGGGTTGTGGACCTCAAATGTCATTATCGACATTCTGTTATCAATTGTCTCCACGGCCCTGTGGACAATACGATCTAGACCCTTCAATGCTGGGTGACTTATTTCAAGAGTAATTGGGTCCGATAAGGACATGGCGGCACTCAGGGATTTGGTACTGGTCCTATGAATTGAAGGAGAAGTGAAGAAGCGATGTTCGTGGGGATGTCTTGACAAGTCGGAGTGGGAGTGTGTGTCCATAATAAAAATCCAGTGCAAATTCGGAGTTGGCTTTTTTGGAAGGTTTTGATAAGCCTGGATAAGGCAAGCGGACTTGTTTAGAACGGGACAGAGGGGATAAGTGGACCAACTCACTGGGGGGAAATTTTGGCCTTTTTCCCGACTTCCTGAATTCATAAGTTGTAATGAATTTAGTTTGTGACTGGCTAAAGTGAAGGCCCCATCTCCCGACTGGGGTTTTAGGAACACAAGACACTTAAATGCACTGGTGAAATAAAGCGCTGAGTGAAACAGATATGTTGAGACATATTAGCAATAATATTCAGCCAGTTCGTGGAAGTTAAGACATAGTGTAACACCTTGGGTGGTTCGTCGGCGTGGGTTGGATTGTAAATTTAAAGCTTTGCTATTGAGGTCACCCAAAAAATCTCATGGTTGTGTTGAGTAATTTTTCGCGCCCTTGTGAAGGCTGAATTCTTAGATTACGAAAAGGCAGTGGAAAAAGACTTGTGGTGTTTGATGGAGTATAATGCGTTGAGGGTAATTGTATTGTAAACACCGAAGTGTGGGTTCAAAAACGACATTCATTTATCGGATTAAAAGGAAGAAAAAGAGCTAGTTGGTCAGTTGATTTGAGACACATTGAAATTTATTTGGCCACATTGTGTGAGCAATAACATAATAAAAATGAAAAAAGATAAGGGTAAATCCATCGTATTTACTTCTTCTTAGTAAGTGTTCCCTTTGAAAAACAGGGTGGGGGCAAAGAAAAAGGGAGGAAATTAAGAATATAATGCATAGAGCAAATATGCGGATAAAATATGGGAATTAAGAGCCAAGAATCCAGAATAAGCTACCCTCGAGTTCGCTCGGGGAGGACAAACAAAGAGTTTTCAATCTCTGAAAGATGGGGTCGAGTGGGGCTTTGAGGTTTGCGCCCCTTGAATTCTAATGCGTACTGTGCATGACTATTCGATTCGAGCGATTTGAGCGTGCTCTAAATGAATGGAAATTGTTTTTCAGGATGGGTATGGATTGTGGGATGGCGATGTTTGGGTGTGACTGTGATCTGTAAATGGGTAGCTGAGATCGTGCGGTAGCCTTTTAGGATAAGGCGAAAAACTAGGAGCGTACCCGTGGTGCAAGTTTGATGAGGACGATGCGAAAAATCCCACGGCAAATTTGGAAACATATTTTATGAAGAATAGTGAGCCATAAAGGCGCGCTAACCTGCAAAAATTTAAAAATAGAAACCTACCAACCAAAAAAATAATTTAACGAATGTTGTGGATTCCTATATACGCACATTGGGGTTCTCGCTGTTGCTACGGAAGTTCGTGAGCACTGTGCTTGAGATCCTTCCTTTGTGTGGCTGGAGTCTAAGTGAGGAATTTCGTAGCACTTGGTGGAGTTTGTCCGTGGAATGAAGTTTTCCTTAAAAACCAATTGTTAATCAAAACCAATCGTTTGCAGGTACCGATGGACTGGTTGTGTTGAAAGGCCTTGGAACCCGACAGTTCTTAGGATAGATGCCGTGATTCTGGCTAAACTTTCTACATGAAGGTAAGAATAAATTTCGACTAAGTTTTGCATTGTGATTAGTGTGCCTGAAACCGGTCAAGGACATTGTTTGTGGGAATGAATTTATGTAATAGAGCAATAAACTTGGGGAGAGGATAAGGATCCACGTTGGTGACAAAGAATAATCGAGGACGTTAATGGCTTATTTGTGTTTTGATGAATACAGCATGCAAGAAACTAAGTGTGCGAGGAACATTTTTAATAAAGGAAAAAAAAGAGCTTAAAATATTTTGTCCGCGAAAGAAGAATGAAGACTCTAATTATTAAGACAACTGTGTTAGGATTATGTTTTAAGGATGGGTTCTTACAGGTTGTTGTTCGTTCTGAAATCTTCATTCGAACACGATTAATTTGAGTAGGATAATGACTGTAAAACACAAGGGGAGTTCGCAATCTCCAGGTCCTGCAGTGTCTTGTTCAAGGGTGCCCCCTGGTGGTTTTGGTGTCCTGATAACCAATTATGTCCGCTACGTTCAACATAGGTAGGGTAAAAAATAATATATTGTTGTTACAGCTGTTACAATCTCCGCCAAGTTGGGAATAGTCTAGGCGTAACCCGGTCAAACCACCAGGAGGTATAAATATTTACAGCGTATATTGGAACGGTGTGATTTTCTAGTTGTTTTTAAGATCTACGTTTGGTTAATATTTTGGGGCGCCACAACATTTTATAAGAAGAGGGTACTAAACAATGACACAAAATAATGGGTTTTTGCTGTGACATCGTTTTCAAAGTGACAATGTGCTCTTGTAGAACTGAACATTATAAGTTTGTTACTTTTTTATTTATATACATTTTTTAAACCAATCTATGGTGGAATGAATGAATGTAAATGTATAAATCTCTCTTCTCTCTCTTCTCTCTCTCTCGTCTCACTCACCTCTCTCATCCCTCTCTCTCTCTCTCCCTCTGCTCTCTCTCTCTCTCTCACCTCTCACTATATATATATAAATATATATATAATATATATATGTTTGCGTGTTAGTGTGTTGAATTTGTGGTTATGTGTTTTATGGTGAGGGGTGAGGAGTGTGGGGGGTGGGGGGTGTTTGGGGGGGGTGTGAGTGTGTGTGTGTGTTGTGTTTATGTGTTCGAAGTCAAGGGTAACACGGTACCAATGGGAGCCGCATCGCTGGGAAGAAGAATTGTAAGAAAGAACCATCTAATTAATTTTGCAACAGGAATGTTGAAGGCGATATCCTGGTTTATATAATCCAAGCTTTTTCAGTTGCGTAACGCTAAGGGGATGCAACTTTGGGTTAGATAATCTAGACATAAATTGTACTGTTTCCCTTATGTGTATTCTCCTGAAAATAGTAAGACTTTCCAAATAAGAATGCCAAATGACCGTGTGGCATGAACAGCTTGATTATACTGTATGGAAAGAAGTAAAAAACACAAAACTGATAAAACAGTACATGAACTGGAGACAGGAAGATACGGAAAGATCCATGAGTTAAGTTGTAACCAGATTAACAACAACAGGAAAATCACAAGATGCTCTTCTGTCATGAATTCAGACTTTTTAAACATCAGATGTAAAACAAAATAATTTTGGTTTTTTTTTAAATACTTTTTTGAATAAGTAAAATTGCCGTTGATTATTGGTATTTTTAATTTAAACTCCATCTTATGACGGGCTTTTTTTTACACTACGATTGTTACATGTTTATATGTTAAATGAGCGGTCCCCCGAATGTGGCGAGATTAGTTTAGCAGCGCTGACTTCTCACGGCTCAATTACCGGGTTTCGAAGACACAGTGCAGTCACGTTTTACAGTCCTACCCAGTGGTAAATAGGTGACCCGCCGTGCGAGTGCACAGGCGATTAATAAAAAATAAATAACAACAAATAAGAAAAATAGATTATAATAGACTGACAAGTATCTCGATTTGTGTTAGTACCTAAGCTAACTAAAGTAGAACAGCGAGTATTGGGACCGGCAGTTTTATTGAAATGGCAGTCCCTGTCAAAAGAAAATCAATGATTATGGTTTCGAACTTTGGACTGTAGCAAAATTACATCAGCCCTAGATTCTATAAATAGATTAGGTAACAGCCTCTTAAGTCACAGCAATGCTCTCACACAATTGTAGAAAAAGTAAAAGAAGAAAGTTCCATCACAATAAGTTAAGAAGTTTACAAATGAAAAATATACTTAAGAAACCCTTCCAATGAACTTATAATCGTAAACTAGTATAGTCAGCAGCATTTTTAATAAAAGAAAATCTCTTTTCATCGCCTAAAGAAATCACACGACGATTAGATGGCAAAATTGAGAAAACAAAAGCATGTATAGCTACCGACGGTATAGCAACGGACTGAAGGTAGCAACGTAGGTCTGGTAGAAGAAAGAACAACCTTTTAGACCACAAGAACTGACAAATTTGTTAGACTTTGAAACAGAAGGTAGAAGACAGAACAACCTTTTAGACCACAAGAACTGACAAATTTGTTAGACTAAAACAGAAGAAGACACACATCTCTCCCACGATTGCAACTCTTTTAACATACAGCTCCTTGTTAACGACGCCCGTGATTTCATGTTAAGGAGAGGTAATTCGTGTCTATACGTTATTCGTGGTAACTACTCAACTAGAGAGCTGTACAAGACATTTATCACAAGTAAAAACGTTTTTTTTTAATGACTGAAAATCTGGTCTGAACACCCACGAGCCAGTTAGTATTCACAGTAGAAACCATCTTGTCAGGTTGAAGCTTCGATACTGCAAACATTGTAGGCCTAACAATAACGACGTAAATAGTCTCAAGTATATTGAGGTAACCCTTGATTAGAACATTGTAGGCCTAACAGTAACGACACAAATAGTCTCAAGTATATTGAGGTAACCCTCGACTAGAACACTGTAGGCTTAACAGTAACGACGTAAATAGTCTCAAGTATATTGAGGTAACCCTTGATTAGAACATTGTAGGCCTAACAGTAACGACGTAAATAGTCTCAAGTATATTGAGGTAACCCTCGACTAGAACACTGTAGGCTTAACAGTAACGACGCAAATAGTCTCAAGTATATTGAGGTAACCCTTGATTAGAACATTGTAGGCCTAACAGTAACGACACAAATAGTCTCAAGTATATTGAGGTAACCCTTGACTAGAACACTGTTAGTGCTTAACCATTAACAACGCTACAGTCCCGATTATATTAGGTTGTAACCCTCGATTAGAACACAGTATGCCCTAACAGTAACAACTCGCACCTGTCAGTCTGTGAAGCAGTGTACAGAGTTGTTGAGATCAGGCATGCTCCCATGATTTACCCAGCGGTAAATGGGTAACTCACCCTAGTCCTGAGTTAGGGAAGGCAAAGGCAGCTGTAAATAGTCGTTTCCCTCTAAGGCTCCAGGGGAAGCAGGCCCTAAACTTGGTCACTTCAACCGACGCAGGATGGTGTGTATGGAGTAGAAGTGTAGACTGTGATTGACGCGAATGGTGTACTGTTCGTGTGCTGACCAAGATAATCACTCATACACTTGTCTACAAGGCACCAATGCAGACTGCTGGAATCTTTGTTTACACAATTTATTCAGACGTACACACTGGGACATACGAGTACATCATGGTTATGTTGACATATCAATTTGTAGGCATTACATAGCAGATTCGAAATCATGACACATTCATGAATAATAGGTAGTACATCAAAAGTTCAATGTCATGATACATTATGGCCGCATCCCCTATCTGACTAAACGCGTCAGTGAAGGCAGATCGGTAAATAACTGAAGTAGCTTGGCGTCCATAGAGAGTAGAATATTATGGAACCACGAAAAGGGGGCTGTTCTATCAAGATTGAGATCTCTTTGTCACTGTCCAAGTAATAAGATACATGCCCCGTTCTTTGGACAGTAATCAGAAAATATGATGACAGGAATCTAACATGGCCGCCTCCCTGAGTTGCCGCTCACTCACTCGTAGGAAGGTGAATATAAGCCAAAGTTAATTTATAATGGGCATATAGATAGTTTCATAAATGTTTCCATACAGCTCTACGGTAATTAGGTTAATTCACGTAGCCATAACCGCTGTAGGAAAACCTGTCATCTTTGTCGATACAAAATTGACCCTAGCGTTGCGAAGCACAAAATTCCAGCTAGGTCTAACCGACCTGAGTCATCAAAATAGGGTCTGGCAATACATGGAGTCCGAATTATACATTGTACCGTACCTTAGGAGAGTCTCTAACACAAACTCCAGTAGAGACACAATCTCCTGTAGAAGAAAACCACTTCATAACTAATTTTTCCTTAAGAATCTACCAGCCCTTTGAAAAATGCGTACCCGCCATTATCACGGTACATCGGAACTCATCACGACTTGTCAAGACAACTCATACTTCCGCCAGAGCGGAATAACAAGAATCTAGTCCCGCCTACCCATCCAAAATATACAATATAGGACTGATTCTATTTGTACTAATAATATGTAATACATATGAATTCAGGCCATAAACATAATAAGCAAATTAATCTATTTTCTGGCCCTAAAAATAAGTACAAACATAAGAGCAATATCCATGCGCCGGATCAATATCAAGCACGATTACTCCTATAATCAAAAGTGTGACTCAAACATGGATTATCACGCTTTACCCTATAGACAAAACATTTTCATACACAAATGAAATGGCATGTCTATATTTTTCCCATATTAAATAGCCATATCGATTTTTGTAATATGTGCGTCAAAATATGCACGCAACAGATTACCACACCCCTCGGGAAAAAAAATGGTACATTTTTTTTGTTTTGTTTTGTGTTGAAATACATCTAGGAGCAACATACAATAGGCTCACAACGCACCAATAACAATGCGCAGATGATAAGCATAAGTTTTATGACCTTAGAGAAGGTACTTCTCTAAGTATTAATATTTCCAGAGAGGTGTCACCAACGCATACTACAATATTAGCAATGACACAATTTCCACATTAGTTTATACATAAATTTCCTCTAAGATATCTTAACATCATGATCATCAAAGACGAAAAACATTGAAAGATCAGCGGTGAATAAATATCAATGAACCGCTAAGTAGTGTTACAATCAATATATGATAAATTACATATGTGTACACATTTCAACATAGAAACAACTGTATCAAAGTTGTATAACAGTTATGAATCATGTGGGCATCTAGACAAAATATCTGCCATCACATTTTCTGACCCACGGATAGCTCGCACCGAAAAATGAAATGGCTGTAGAGCAATCGCGTATCGCGTTGATCTCGCGCTCTTCAGATTTTTACTCTGAATAGCCGTAAGAGCTTTCCGGTCAGTTTCCACAGTGAAATGCGCGCTCAAAAGTAATCTTTGCAGTTTAAGGATTGACCAAACATAGCCAATAATTCACGGTCTAGGACCGAGTAATTCTTCTCTGCGGCATTTAATTTCCGAGAAATATACATCACAGGATGCAGAGTTCCAGAGTACTCTTGCATTAGTGCCGCTCCAAATCCCGGTGGATGAAGCTTGTCCTACTACGATTACGTAATCTACCCTTCTATATCCCCCCCCATCTAGTCATTAATCTCTATCCGCCACCCCCACCGTTGGGGGGGGGGGGGGGGGGGGGGGGGGGGGGTAGTTCCCAATACGAATCTTTTGGACTTATCTAGTTTATTATTTATCTATTGATCACTCCCAATCTATTTACCATACTGAATCTAATGTAATCAACAAAACCCACACAACCCACATGTCTCGGTCACCACAAACTCCCTATTCTACACACTAAAAATCAAGACTCATATCGCCCCGTACATCTGACTCCTACTCTGACATAAAAGTTAAAGAACTTTGAAAAATAAAGATTCACCTGTCCACGAACCACCCACTATCAACCACACCCCTGCCTCCAACTCACAACAAAACACAATTGCACTTCACACACTACGGCCCCCCAAACAAGTACACCCCCAACCTCCCTCCCACGGTGGGGGTGACACCCACAAACACAACCTCAGGGGCAAAACACGACCACAAACAAACAAATTCGAACAACCAAACCCAGAGGTGGACATTCCAAACGTAAACAACAACAAAAACACGGTCGACCAAAACTCAACACGCCTTTTATCGAACCTCAAATCATGCCCAACTGGGGGACACACTCATCTGCAACACCCACGTAAACCTCCAAACACCAATTCAAGCCACACCCTATCCCTGTAACCTGCACAACTGTACCCCATATCACCCCCCCAGAACCGCCCCGGTACAACATATTCCCCATGAATTAATCACCATAACACTAACCCAAACCCATCAAACACTACCCAAACGCCCCATCCAAGTGAGTCCTTCCATTCACCAAGAAACATATAACACCACCAAATAGGAAGAGCATAAATACCTACACTACCAAATACCCCCAAACCAATACCCTCATACAGGAGGAAAGGGGCGCTAAAAAAACATAACAATCCCCACCAACAAATCACAACAAAACCCACTAATATCTCGAACACAAACACCAACAATCACACCGAGGATAAAAACCCCCATCCCCAACCACACCACATACCAACCATGAGGATGGAAGCATCACTCCTCAAACAGGATCACAAAACCTCCACACAAACAACAGGGAACCAAAACACCCCATCCAAACCCTACCTCTGTACACGGGTTGCCTAAAATCAACACCAAAAAGTTTCGGGACTCCCCTTACTATGCACACCTGGCCCCATTTCCCAGCACCCCCCAACCTGTACCCAGCCCCCCCCACCACCATCCCCCCCCCCCACTCTCCCCCACCAACGTACCCATACACTCGAACACTACCCCCCTGCACCAGGTGCAAAAACCTTCACACCAAGACGAAGTGCCAACCCTTCCCTGATCTTAAAACCAAACCAAAATTGTCACCACACACCCCTGGGTTCAACAAAAATGGTCCATTGTCACTGCTTGTGCCAAAATCCTGGCACTAACGAATAACTCCACACAATACTCGGACACAACCCGTCCCCAAACAAATGCCCAACCAGACAACACCCACTACAAAACACCCTGGTTACATCAACACACTGCAACGGTGTTGTCTCATAACTTCGTCATCTAAGCAGTCCAGCAACACAACTCCACCAACCAAAACTAGCTTACAAACTAAGCTAAACTTCAACAACCACAACACACAGCACCCAAGTGAAAATGTCATGACATAACTATTGGGCAAGCTGTACGAAAATGCTCCAAAAAAAATGGTGCACAAGATAGGCGCATAAAAAAGCCGTAATCCCCCACCTCAGAAGGTAACTTGTCCTAACAGAAAAGAAGAACCAACAGACTGCCATGCCAAATTATTCGAATCATAAATTTTCCGCCTATCGTGAGACACTGTCCGCATGAAGTACCCAGTTTGACACCATGAGAGTCGCTTCTCACAACCAGTCTAAATCCACTCACAGTCACCTGCTGACACACGGACCGCACCTACCTGTCTGGTTCTTGCTAGACGTCTGCTTCTCAAACTACACACAGACCCAAGCTGACAGGTCCCTTCACATCAGCAGCTCAAAAACCAGTGTGTGTTTCTGATACAGCGACCATTGCCAAACTAGTAAACATCCAGGTAAACACACTGTACACCCCGTACGGCAACGTCAATGAGCCGCGTAACCAAAAAGTTCCTTGAATAAAACAACCACCAATTTTTTGACCACGATACGAGTGAACGTGTAGCAACAGCGAGGACATAACACAAGATTAAATAGTCCAGTTTGATCCACATCTATTGCATGGGCAATATTATGAGGTGTGGAGCACGCGACATTTGAGGCATAAAAAAATTACTCGGTCTTTCATGGGTAATGGGTACCGCAGATAACTATTTTTGTTGGCAATTAGTGTCCAAAACAAATAACAGTCTGACAACAATACACTTATAAATCAAACGCTTCATCGACCTTTGGGGGGGGTAATCCCTGACTTTCCCTCAAGCCGGGCCAAACAGTAAACAGTCCATACAAATCCACCATTTCAAAACAACTTCCTTTGGATCTCAAAAACTATGGTGTGGTTCACACCCCCTCATCCCAGCCCTGGGGGGGGGGGGGGAGAAACCACCAGTCACCCCTTACCGACCCCTCAAATGTACCCGGGGCAATTGCTACCAAACAGTATACCATACTGTACACAAAAAACAACGTACATCTAACTCCAACGGACCATCCCAGAAGCACCCTCCACCCCCCGTCATAACCTACCATTCTCCTCCTAGTGTATACCCCCAAAAACGCACTCAGTGACACTTACGGGGCAAAAACCCCTTGAACTACGCTGGCCCTATCCCCCCCGGTAACACCCTGTACTAACCTAGTACACCTTCCACCTCAGTGAGTGTCGACTGTGGCTAGCTCCATATATCGAAACGACAGGTTGTTATCCACACCCACCCGCACCATCCAGAGTCCCGTGTCGGAACAACCCAGACCATACAAAAAATACCCTCAGAATGCACCTCATTACAAACACCAGGTATGCCAGGGAGATGAGACTCAAAACGTGTCACTTCGGCAACACCCCCACCCTTGCTGTCAAGATTACCGACCTCCTGTTCGACACACAGGATATCTGACATCCGAGTATGAAGGCTGTAAAAATCTAGGGGGGGAAACACCAATGTAATAGATGGGTAGTGCGCAAAAACCCGGGGAAAAATAAAAAAATGTTACAGCGTCTACGCCCACACAGCATAGACCATCAAATGCACCGCAAGTAACACCCGGCATCACCATTGCATTGGTGGACTCGGACCACGCATTCCCAAGCACTTTGGCAGCATGGTAATCTACAGGTCAACCAGAACCACTGGGGGACCAACCCCCCCCCAAGAGCTAGATCATTGGGGTTATCAACACCCCCCCCCCAGTTCCTAATCAGTCCACTTCAGCTTTAACCGCGTAAGAAATCGCTGCAATATCAATATGTCCTACCTCCCTCTTGCCAAACGTCTCGCGGTCAACTACTCTAATAAGAATGATAACATCACAGTGCCGTCCGGAAAAACCCCGTACGATTTTGACAGACTTGCTAGCACTTAAATGGGGCTGTAGGTGCGACTCAGCAAAACTCCAAATTTGTCCATTACACTTCTAATGCCCGGGATCACCATTTCATGGACATCAGGGCAATGTGAGATCAAATTTAGCCATCTTGACGACGGCCACGGCGACGAGTAATATGCTATCGGGAACGTATCTTTTAAAATACCACAATTTAAATAGTTCCGAGAATAATGTTATTTATTAAACCAATAAATAAAAACTGGATATCCTAAACTTAAACTCATCCCCGACCCACGGTGTCTGAGGTCACCAATGCACTCAATCCAATGGAAACATTCAAGCAAGTTGATACAAATGTCGCAGTCCTCACGTATCAAACAACGATATGATTTCTAGAAACGTCCACTAGGATCCTGGGGGTATCGAATCATCTGGCGAGATCAAACACTGCCAACTATACATTAATAGGGGGGGGGAGAACTACACTACTCACTGCAAGGTTACATACAGTCACTACAAACGGACACTATCCTACGGGGGGAAAACACACAGTACCACCCACAAACAAAACCCAATCCCCAATCTCTTACCAGACGAATATTACCCGTGAAGGCCTAGTTTTATTTGACGGTTTAGTTGTCTTAGTACGTTTTTACCCAACCCACAAAACACAAGGGGGGGGGGGGGAAAAGGATAAAAAAAACACACAGTAGGGGGCATCTCTCGCTGGGGGGGGGGGGTACACAGCAACGACGCTCTTCAAGGGGGGGGGGGGGGGGGGGGGGGGGGGGGGGGGGGAGAGGGGGGGGGGGGGGGGGGAATTTACAGAAATAACTTTTTTATGTGTCCTACCACAGATTCATTTTCTTTCACTTCTTCACCAACGACGCCTCACACCAAGGGGGGGGCAAAAACCCACGCAGGGGGGGGGGGGGGGGGGGGGATAAATTCTTTGTCTTATAAACCTCGTAAGGGGGAATCAATTTTTCGATTTTTCTTTCAAAACCCATACCCAAACGCGATACAAACAATGATCGTCCAATGGACTACATTAGGAGACCCTTTCTTTAGCAAGGAAGAAAGAGGTGACATAATGGAGGACAGATTCGGGATGAATCGTCCATAAAATTGTATTAGACCTAAGAGACTTCGTACTTGCTTTTTAGTCTTAGGAATAGAAATGTTAAGTATCTTACTTGTATTATGGTCTTCTGTTTTTAGGAACCCATGACCAACACGGTTGTCCTAAGAAAGATATTTCGCTAAAAACCAATACATGCTTTCGATGGTTTTTTTCGCTGTCAGGTTATTGCTCGCGTAAGATAGACAATAGTTCATTTATCCCATTATAGTGATCGTTCCAAGTATCACTGAAAAGACAGATGTCATCAAGATACGCAATGACATCTGATCATAAGACCGAAAGGCATGAAATTCCATTGGAATAGACCCCTAGGCGTCGAAAAAGCAGTAAACGGTTTGGCGTGTTCGGATAATGGAACTTGCCAATATCCCTTAGACAAATCGAGTTTAGTAAAGAAGTGAGAATTCGATAGTCTCGTAAGTAGCTCTTCTAGTAAAGGCATAGGTTCAGCATCAAATTTAGTCACTTGATTCAATTTGCGATAATCCACGCAAAGACGTATGTTATTGTCTTTTTTTTCGTACTATAACCATCGGCGAAGAATATGCTGATGTGGATGGTTCAATAATTTTTAACTCTATCATCTCATCTAACTCTTTCTCTACCTGTGCTTGAAAATGTATCGGGATAGGATACGGTCTGACTCTTATAGGACTATGGTCAGTAAGAATAATGTCATGTTGAATGACATCAGTTTTGACCAGGAATGTCAGTAAGGACATCCTGAAATTGTTCTAACATAGTAGAAACTTGTTTCTGCTCTCCTGGAGATAATTCTGGAGAAATTGCAACATCTTTCCATGATTCATTAGAGTGAAGAGGAATCATTGGAAAAGGTAAATTTACATCCGAGAAACTCGTTTCCTCATCCTGTATTACTGACAGAGATGAGTACTGTCCATGTTGGACTGGAAAATCGTCCGTTGCCTGGAAAACAGGTTGTAAATAATCAGGACGTTCATGGAATTCCGTGAGCATGTTGATGTGGAAGGTTTTACGCTTCCCGTCAATATCGACGATATATAGTCAACATCGGAAACTTTTGATATTATATCGTACGGACCTTTCCAAGAAATAAGAAGTCTATTTTCCCTACAAGGTAGCAAGACAAATGCTTTGTCACCTGGACAAAGTTGTCGCAAGCATCTCTTTTTATTGGCAAATTCCCTTGCCTTCTGTTTCGCAAATTCAGAAGAAGCAGTTGCCAATTTGCATGCTTCAATAATCTTGTGTCTAAGTGCGATGACATATTCATAAGAGGATTTTGTGTCATCGACAATATTATCAGCAGTTATAAGATCATGAAGTAAGGACATAGGACCTCGCGGTTTCGCGCCAAAGACAAGTTCAAAGGGAGAAAATCCTGTATGTTCGTTGGCGACCTCTCTATATGCAAAGAGAGCCGCGGGTAAAACCCTATCCCAATCCTGAGGATGATCTTCTGTTATCTTACCTAGTAGGTTTTTCAGAGTTCTATTCAAACGTTCCACCATCCCATTGGACATAGGATGATAAATACTACTCAGCGATCTCTCTATCTTAAGAGTCGACATTACTTGAGACATGGTATCCGATATGAGTTGGGTACCATGGTCGGATAATATTTCTGCTGGAATCCCAGACGAGAAAATATTAACCAAAGAGCATCTGCGACATCAGCAGTAGTTATGCTCTTTAGAGGAACAGCCTCCGGCCAACGTGTGCACATATCAACACACGTCAAAATAAATTGGTGTCCTCTAGCAGACTTTATCTTAAATGGACCAATGATGTCTATCGCCATTTTTTTGAAATGGTCGAATGGGAATGTCTGCAGCCTGAATAGGTGCATCATGGCGTGGACCTCTGGATTTAATCTCTTGACATACTTTACAAGATCGACAATAGATCCGTATGTCCTTATTCACAGCAGGCCAAAAGAAAGATTGAAGAACTCTAGCTTTAGTACGGGAAAAACCCATATGT
Source organism: Oreohelix idahoensis (assembly GCA_024509875.1). Lineage (NCBI taxonomy): Eukaryota > Metazoa > Mollusca > Gastropoda > Stylommatophora > Oreohelicidae > Oreohelix > Oreohelix idahoensis. The sequence goes on along the minus strand of JAMPIV010016195.1, from coordinate 1,626 downwards.
CCAGCACACTGCGAATCATGAGCGTGCTGTAAGATTTTAACTCTCATATTTTTAGGCACAAGGATTTGAGAATGAATGGACTTAGCGGAGTCTTGTACCATACGTACAAGTACGCCATTCTTCATCGTAATCCAAGATTTACGATTTGTATCCTTATTCGGATCACCTTTTGTTGCCAGAGTAAAGAATTTCTTTAGAGTAGGATCATCTTCCTGCTGTTTGATAAAGGAATCATGGGAAATCTCCAAGGGATCATCTTGGATCTGCGCATCATTATCTTCAGAATGTGAAGATTGTGGCATATTAAGAGCTTGAGCCCTAGTGATTACTGCATTAGCAGATTGCATATTAACATTTTCCCAATTAGAAATTTGCTGTGGAGTGCATTCTTTCACTCCATGAATGCGACCGATGATAAGATCAGCGATCGGATTCGGCAAGAGACATGCTTGCACCTCTCCTGTAAAGAAAGGCGTAGCAATATTGATAATGGCAGTGGAGTACTTCTCCAATGTGCCACCAAATGTTACACATTTGACTATATTGCCTGTAGCTCGAGAAGGATTTACGAGTGATTGCCTCACTCCAATGGTAGTGCACCCCGAATCGAAAAGAATTGATACCGGAGTACCATCTATTAGGCCCCTATTAAAGACAAGAGCACCCCTTCCATTATGCGCAATTGACGCATGGAGAGCGGGACGCGGGTGACCGCAGCTTAAAGTAGAAACTGTGGTTGGATCGAATAATGTTTTGCATTGCGAACACTCAGATGCTCTAGCAAAATCGAAAGCGGAATTTGCTACACTATTGGAGTCTTTTTTATCATTATTCTGATTATCGGTGTCGTGGAACTCCTGTTGTGCAGAGTTAGCCTGGTAATAAGATTTACCATGTCTTTTGTGTTGTGATCTACCTCGGTTATAATTGTCTCTATAATTATTATTTCCTCTGTTATAACCCCTATTTGGGTTTGAATCATAATATTCATGATCATAATCATCACGCTCATTATATTGAGTATCCCTGTAAATATTGGTTCTTTTTCTCTCCATGAAGCACTTGGGTAGTTCCTATATTGTAGTTCTATAGCTCCCTTTCCGAGAATTTCTAAAATTATGGGTACCTCTCGCGTGTCGAGGACTATCAGCCCGATTCCAGTTCTTCGAAGAAGAACTCTGATTTGAGCGGTTATCTTGGTTTTGATACTTATTCCAATTAACCTTTATCAAATTTATTTTTAGCTCCTTGGAATTTGTGTGAGTAATTCTGATTATATTCTGTTGCCGAAGCAACTGGCATACTCTCTTTAATGTTAGAGTTACTAAGAATCATGTCAGGGTGTGCCGTGGCATACTGGTCACAATATTCTTCCATTTGCTTTAATGTACTAGGTTTACGCTCATGTAAGAACTCTAGGAATGATTTATTTACAGAAGACATGACCTTGTCTCTTAGCAATAAATCCGTAAGACCATCAAATGTTTTTTCTCTGTTTTTAGGATAATTCCAATCCATCGTGAAAGTGTAATTCGTGCGTTTTGAGATGAATTCTGAGAATTCTCTACACCTACCTCAGGTCTCATTGTTTTAAACAAAAGACAATAACCTTCCTCAACACAGCTG